>CM053588.1:271778561-271880417 GCA_028646515.1 Pseudochirops corinnae
AAAGAGGGGGAGAAAATATGTAACTCAAAATCTTGTGGAAATGAATGATGCAAACTATAATAAAATTAAAAAAAAAAAAGAAATTATCAAGCAAAATTGCCCTGATATTCAAGAACCAGAAGGCAAAACATAAATTGAAAGAATTCACTGATCACCTCTTGAAAAAGATCTCCAAAAGAAAACTCCAAGGAATATTATGGCCAAATCCCAGAGTTCCTAGGTCAAGGAGAAAACACTGCAAGCAGTCAGGAAGAAACAATTTGAGTATTGTGGAAACACAATCAGGATAAGACAAGACCTATCAGCTTCTACATTAAAGGATCAAAGCACTTGGAATATGATATTCCAGAGATCAAAGGAGCTGGGATTAAAACTAAGAATCACCTACCCAGGAAAAATGAGCATGATGCTTAAGGAGAAAATATGGTCATTCAATGAAATAGAGAATCTTCAAGCATTCTTGATGAAAAAACCAGAGCTGAACAGAAAATTTGACTTTCAAATACAAGAAGCAAGAGAAGCATGAGAAGGTAAACAGGAAAAAGAAATCATAAGGAACTTATTAAAGTTGAAGTAGTTACATTCCTACATGGAAAAATGATAATTGTAACTCAAGACTTTTCTCAGTTTGAGGATACTTGAAGGGAATATATATATAGGAGGGTGTATGTGTAAATTAATATAAATGAGAGTGTGGACATATGTATGTTCATGTATACATAGACAGAGGGCACAGATCGGTTGAATATGAAGGGATGATATGTAAAAAATAAAATTAAGAGGTGAGAGAGAAATATATTGGGAGAAGGAGAAAGGGAGAAATAGAACAGGGTAAAATATCTCCTATAAAAGAGGGAAGAGAAAATTGTTACAATCAAGGGGAAGAGCAAGAAGGTGAAAAGGAATGGGACAACCTTAATCTCATTGAATTCGGCTTAAAGAGGGAATAACATATACACTCAACTGGGTAACTTACCCTATAGAAAAATAGGGGGGAGGGAAGGGGAAAAGAGGGATGATAGAAGAGAGGGCAGATTGGGGAGAGGGTAGTTAGAAGCAAACATTTTTGAGAAGGGATAGGGTCAAAGGAGAAAATTAGAATAAGTGGGGGGGTGGACAGGATGGAGGGAAATATAGTTTGTCTTTCACAGTATAACAATTATGGAAATGATTTGGGTAACTACACATGTACAACCTATGTTGGATTGCTTGTCTTCCTAATGGAGGTGAGTGAGAAGGGAAGAAGGGAAAAAATCTGGAACTCAAAGTTTTAAAAACAACAGTTTAAAAAAAAATGTCTTTTACATGCAACTGGGAAATAAGGTATTCAGGCACTGGGATATAGAAATCCATGTTGCCCTACTAGAAAGTTGGGTGGTGGTGAAGGGGGAGGATCTAAGAGAGAACAGATTGGGGAAAGGGGTATTCAGTAGGTTTGCTATTTTGGGGTGGAGTGGTAGGGAAAGATGGGAAGAAAAAACGGTAACTCAAAACTTGTGGAAATGAATGTTGAAAACTAAAAATAAATGAATAAATTAAAAAAAAGACTCACTGGAAATAGTTAATCAAATGCATCCCAAGAAAACCAGAATATATGCCCTTCTCTCTGATAATAATAATAACTCAATTTACATTCTTTTAAAGGTTTTCCAATTTTCTTCCTTATAGAAACACTCTGTTGAAGGTAATGGAGGTATTATCACCATTATCTAAGAAATTGATGCTCAGACAGGTTGAAGGACCTGTCCTTGATCATGGAGCTTAGTAAATGTGCCAGCTCATCCAGGACCAATACTTTTCCCACTGTCTCATGTAGTCACTCACAAGAACTGATATTTATATAGATCTTTAAAAATAAGTGCACCTTACTCTTATTTTCTCTTTTGAGCCTAACAATAACCTTATGAGATAAGAGAATACTTGTTACTATATCATTTTTACAGATAAGAAAACTAAGACTGAAAGAAGTTTACCCAAGATCAAAATGAGTAAATAAAATATTCAGGATTCAAGTTCATATCCTCTAATTTCAAGTCTTCCATTATGATTTGGATGTTTAAATCTAAAATTCACCAAATTAATGTAAAGAGAATGAAATCATCAGGTTTCTGATTTATTTTATCTTAAAAAAATACTACTGTCTTTTAATTTAAAAAAATAATCTTTTAAATTATATGTTTTCCTAAAAGTAAATGTGCCCCAAATTCCAGAGGTTCAAGTTTAGTAAGAGTTGCTGAAATGTGAATTTCAAGTATGCATTTCTTTTTTTCTCCCCATCTTTTTCCTTTGTCCATAAATACTTGTTAACTGATTGGGATTAATACTATATATATTTTTTCTTAATAGAGACCAAGACTTTGAAATTCATTGACATTAAAAAAAAAAACTTAGACAAGGTTTATTAATGCTTTACATTTCAATTAAACTTACATCAATAAATATTTATTGCCCTTTCTATCCGGGGCTCCGTCTAGAATAGCAACTGCTGCCGCCGAGATGTTGATGCCCAAGAAGAACTGAATTGCCATCTATGAACTCCTTTTTAAGGAGAGAGTGGTTATAGCCAAGAAGGATGTTCATATGCCAAAGCACCCTGAGCTAGCAGACAAGAATGTGCCCAATTTCCATGTCATGAAGGCCATGCAGTCTCTAAAGTCTCATGTCTATGTTAAGGAGCAGTTCTCATGGAGGCATTTCTACTGGTACGTCACCAATGAGGGCATTCAGTACCTTCGGGATTACCTTCACCTTCCCTGTGAGATTGTGCCTGCCACATTTTGAAGAAGTCATCCAGAGATAGGAAGGCCAATGTCCAAAGGTCTAGAGGGTGAGTGATCTGCCTGACTTACTTTGGGTGAAGCTGACAAAGATACATACAGATGAAGTGCTGCTCCTCCTGGTGCTGACAAGAAGGCTGAGGCTGGGGCTGGGTCAGCAACAGAATTCTGATGTAGAGGTGGATTTGGTCATGGACGTGGTCAACCTCCTCAATAAAAATTGTAGAGATATGTTTGATATTGAATAAAATTTGGGAAAAAAAAATATTTATTAAGTACCCATTATATGCTGGGAACCAATGCTAAGCAAAAGACAGTTCCTGCCCTTTAGGAGTTTACAATCAAATAGGGAGTCAACATGCAAATAAATATAGACTAGGCAAGTTGTATACAGGAAAAATAGGAAATAATTAAGAGAGGATAAACAGAATTAAGATGGCTTAGGGAGGGTTATCTGTAAAAGAAGTGATTTTATTTGGCACTTAAAGGAAACCAGGGAGGTTAAAACACTCCCTGCATGGGGGACAGTTGGAGAAAATGCCTGGAACCAAGACATAGAGTATCTTGTTTGTGGAACCGTCAGGAGGCAAGTGTCAATGGATCCACAAGTGTTGGAGAATAAGGTGTAAGAAAACTGGAAAGGTAGGATGGGACTAGATTGTAAAGGGGTTTGAATGTCAAACACCATTTTATATGTGTTCCTAGCAGCATAGAAAGCCACCAGTGTTTATTGAATAGGGAGGTTATGTGTTCAGACATATATTTTAAGACAATTACTTTACTGGTTAAATGGAGAATAGATTGTAGGGGAGAGAGTTTTGAGGCAGGTACCTTCCCTAGGAGGCTATTGCAGTAACCTAGGAATGAAGTTGATTCATTAGAAAGGTGGAAATGTCAGAGGACAGAAGGGGGCAAATTCAAGAGATATTGCAAAGTTGAAATTGATAAGCCTTTGCAGCAGCTTAGATATGGGGGCATGAGAGATAGTAGTCCAGGATAACTCCTAGGATGTGAACCTGAGGGACTTGGAGGATGGAGCTGTCCTCCATAGTAATAGAGAAGGTAGGAGGGTACCCATACATCTGGTTTAGGGGGGAAGATAATAAATTCTGTTCTGGATGTATTCAATTTAAGAAGTCTACTGGACATTCAGTTCAATGTCTGAAAGGTGATTGGAGGTCAGTAGACAGATTAGCACGGGAAAAGTAGATCTGGGAATCATCAGCATAAAAATGGTAATTAAATCATTGGGAGCTGGTGAAGTCAACAAGTGAAGTAGGATAGAGAGGGAATAGAAGAGAAGAGAAGCGGACCAAGAATAAAATCCTGAGAGACAGCTACATTTAGAGGGTGTGATTTAGAGGAAGATCCAGCAAAAGAGACAGAGAAGGAGCAGTTGGATGGGTAGGAGGAAAACCAAGAGAGAGAAGCATACCAAAACCCAGAGAGAAGATAGTATCTAGGAAGACTGAGTGATCAACAGTGTCAAAGGCTGCAGAAGGATCAAAGAGAATGAAGACTGAGAAAAGGCCATTGGATTTGGCAATTAAGAGATGATTTGTGTTTTGCATAATAAGTAATTAATTTTGATTTTGTAGTACACTGTTTTCCATACCCATAGATTGTGATTTTTTCCCTGTGTATTGAATATAATTCTGGCAATTTGTAAGATATAGGAAAATATCCTCCTCCCCCAGAAGGTAATGTGAAAGCTGGAATCCACCTAGAATATCAGCAGACTAAATTCTTAGTTTTATCTTCCCTTTTCAGATAAGAGTATGATTTAACTTTCATGAAAGAGTAAAAAAAACAAGGCCTTTCTTACATCATAGGCATAGTAGATGCCCACAATAGACTGACTAAGCTACTTAACAAGACAAATAAGGGAATGACATGTCTGTTAGTTATTTCTCACCCAGAAGTGGAGTTGTTGGGACAAATGCTTTGTGGTCGATTTTGTTTGTGCCTGCTCTCCATTAGAATGAAGGTACAGAGAGCAGAATCTGCCCTAGTTCCAAGGAAGATGACTTTTTTTCATTTCAGTTGTTGATATAGATTATCAATAAAAATCAATTTGTAAAAGCTAATTGATATTTGTTTTCAGTGATATCAAGGGTATAGCCACTAGTCAAAGTGACATTGAAGTAATAATGATAGGTGAGTAATAATAAAGAAAAAAAACCCAACTTATTAGATAGCATAGGGAAAATTTTAATTTGGAATGATATCAAGGGGATATCAATGCAAGATGAGGTCCTGTGAGTGAATGAGTTGGTAATTCCTAGAACTCTGAAAGGTGAAGTAGAATTTATGTTCTAGGTACCTGATTCACATGTACAATTCATAAATACAATAATGATCCTGCAGAATCTATATGTGCAAAAATTCCTTTGATTAATTCTATGCCTATGAGTAAAGAAATTGTATACAGTGGATGCCATTGTTGTGATCGAATCCTTTTTGCCATCTTGATTGAAATTCAGCAAACAAGGAAAAAGGTAGACTTTACCCTTGTCTGGGAGCTGAAATTAAGATTAAATTTGAAATCATATCACTAATAAATAGATCTAGGGTCCTTAACCATTTTTTTCTGGTGTCATGGACCCTTTTCAAAGTCTGGTAACCTTTCTAAGAATATGTGTATTGAAAAAAAATATAAATTTCAGTTAGAATTAGTGAAAATGAAGATGTAATATTTTTCTAATCCAAGTTCATGGATCTTCTGAGATCTATTCATGGAACTATAGGATAAAAACCCCTGCAATAGATGAAGATAAAATATTTTGACAAACAACCTCAACAAAAGCAACAATAGTAACATCAGCAATCACAACACCAGAACACATAGGACTAAGTGGATTTTTCCTTAATGTAGTGAGAAGTATCTCTCTATAAGTAACAGTCAGTATTATATGTAATGGGGATAAATTAGAGGTCTTTTAAAGATCATGGAAAAAGCAAGGATGTCCATCACCACCACAACAATTTCATCTAGTTTTAGGAATGCTAAGTATATCAACAAGGAAAGAAAAAATAATGGAATGACAATAGGCATAGAAAAAAACAAAATTATCTTTTCTTAAAAAGATTTCTTTGACTAAATAATGTTTTTTAAACTTATTTACTTATTTTACTTAATTACTTATTATATACCCCCAAAGAGATCAAAGAAAGAAGAAAAAGAATCCATATATACAAAACTATTTTGTATTTTTTGTATTTTTTTTGTGGTAGAAAAAAACTGAAAACTAAGGAAGCACTCATAAATTGGGGAATTGCTAAACAAACTATGGGATTTGAATATAATGAATACTATTCTACTTTAAGAAATGAGAAGAGGGACGGTTTTCAGAGAAAGTTTGGAAGACATTTTATGAGCTGATATAGAGTGAAGTGAGTAAAACAAGAGAATAATTGATATGGTGAAAACAACATTGCAGGTTCTGGAGTCAAAATGGTGGAGTAGAAGCAGGAACTTGGATGAGATCCCTCACCAACCAACTCTAATACCTGTAAAATATGACTAAACAAATTGTAGAGCTGCAGAACCCACAAAGTGACAGAGAAAAACAAATCTCCTGCTGAAGGCAGCCTGGCAGGCCTACAGGAAGGGTGTATTGCACCAAGGTGGAAGTGAGCACAGTCCTGCATGAGCCATGTGGTCCCAGACCCAGGGTGGCCTCAACTGGCCAGAGCATACTTCAGAAGAGTGAATCACTAGCAGCTGTGGAGGTTTCCAGACTTCTCAACCCATAAGTACCAAAGAGAAAGTAGAAGGTCAATAGGGAACTCTGTTGGAACCTGGTGACTGAAGAGTGTGGTCTGGCCCCTGCCCCCAGGGTGAGAGGTGGCAGAGGCTGGGTGGCTGCAGCTGCTGCTGCATGGCTACATCCGGAGTTTCTGGCCTGCAGATTGTAGGAAGACCGAGTGACCATGCAGAGGGTAATAGCTCTTGCTTTCACCTGTTTGGATCAGGATTGCCGTCTTGGGTGGTGGTCCTGGGGTGTGTGGCCAATAGGCCAGAGCTTGTGGTGGCTGTAGAGAGGGCACCCTCCTCATTTCTCTGACAACTGTGAGAACCCCAGCAATCTGGGCACATCTCTCTCCCCTGTGGAAGCAGAGTTCTACTGTGGCAAAGAGCTCAAAAGTCAAGTAATTGGCTGGCAACATGAGCAAGCAGAGGAAGCACAATCAAACCATAGAATCCTTTTTTGGGGACAAAAAGGATCAAAACATGGAACCAGAAGAGGTCAACAAAGGCAAAACTCCTGCATCAAAAGCTTCCAAGAAAAATATGAACTTGTTACAGGTCACAGAGGAGCTCAAGAAGGATTCTGAAAGTCAAGTACGGGAAGTAGAGGAAACATTGGAAGAGAAATGAGAATGATGCAAGAAAATCATGAAAAGGGAGTCAACAGCTTGCTAAAGGAGACCCCAAAAAATACCGAAGAAAATAACACTTTAAAAAATGGACTAAATCAAATGGTAAAAGAGGACCAAAAAGCCAATGAGGAGAAGAATGCCTTAAAAAGTCAAATTGCCCAGATGGAAAAGAAATTTTAAAAACTCACTGAAGAGAATAATTCCTTCAAAATTAGATTGGAGCAAATGGAAGCTAATGACTTCATGAGAAATCAAGATACTATAAAACAGATTCAAACAAATGAAAAAATAGAAGACAATGTGAAATATCTCAGTGGAAGAATCACTTACCTGGAAAATAGATCCAGGAGAGGTAATTTAAAATTTATTGGACTACCTGAAAGCCATGATCAAAAAAAGAGCCTAGAAATCATCCTTGAAGAAATTCTCAAGGAAAATTGCCCTGATGTTTTAGAACCAGAGGGCAAATTGGAAATTGAAAGAATTCACTGATCACCTCTTGAAAAAGATCCGCAAGAGAAAACTCCTAGGAATATTATATCCAAATTCTAGAGTTCCAGGTCAAAGAGAAAATATTATAAGCAGCCAAGAAGAAACAATTTGAGTATTATGGAAACACAATCAGGATTACACAAGACCTAGCAGCTTCTACATTAAGAGATAGAAGGGCTTGGAATATGATATTTCAGAGGTCAAAAAAAACAAACAAACAACAAACTAGGATTAAAACCAAGAATCACTTATCCAGGAAAACTGAATATAATGTTTCAGGGGAAAATATGGTCATTCAATGAAATAGAGGACCTTCAAGTATTCTTGATGAAAAAAACCAGAGAAGAACAGAAAATTTGAATTTCAAATATAAGAAGCAAGAGAAGCATGAAAAGGTAAACAGGAAAAAGAAATTATAAGGAACTTATTAAAGTTGAACTATTTACATTCCTACATGAAAAAATGATAATTGTAGCTTGTGAGACTTTTCTCAGTATGATGATAATTGAAGGGAACATACATGTATATATGTATGTATAGGATGGTGTATGTGTATATAAATATATATGTGAATATATGTATGTGTGTGTACATGTATACATAGAAAGAAGGCATGAGATGGGTTGAATAAGAAGGGATGATATCTAAAAAATAAAATTAAGAGGTGATAGAGGAGTATATTGGGAGAAGGAGAAATGGAGAGATAGAATAGGGTAAATTTTCTCTTATAAAAGAGGCAAGAGAAAACTGTTACAATGGAGGGGAAGATCAGGAAGGTGAAAGGGAATGGGTCAACCTTATTCTCATTGGATTTGGTTTGAGGAGGGAATAACATACACACTGAATTGGGTATTTGTGCAAGTAGGGGAGAATGGGATAAGAGGGGGAATGCTAGAAGGAGGGCAGATTAGGGAAAGGGTAATTAAAATGGGGTAATTTGAAAAAGGACAGGGTCAAAGTAGAAAACAGAATGAGTGGGGGGCAGGACAGGATGGAGGGAAATATAGTTAGTCTTTCACAAAATAACTACTATGGAAATATTTTGCTTAACTACACATGTACAAACTATATTGAATTGCTTGTCTTCGCAGTGAGGGTGGGTAAGGAGGGAAGAAGGGAAAGAATCTTGAAATCAAAGTATAAAACAGAAATGTTAAAAAAAATTGTTTTTTTTTATATGCAACTGAGAAATAAGATATATAGGCACTGGGGTATAGAAATCCATCTTGCCCTACTAGAAAGTTATGTGGGAAATGGGGGAGGATACAAGAGAGAGCAGATTGGGGGAAGGGGTATTCAGGAGGCTCACTATCTTGGGGTGGGGTAGGAGAAAGATGGGTAGAAAATTTGTAACTCAAAAATGTTGAATGTTGAAAACTAAAAATAAATAAATAAAAGATTAATTAGGAAAAAAAACAACATTGCAAAAACTAGCAATTTTGAGGAGTCTAGAACTTTTGTGTTCCTTGTTCTGATTGGGATTGGAATAAGGCTAGTGTCCCTTGCATACCCTGGAAGAAAATATTGTTTTTTTAAAACAACAACAGGTGAGACAATATAGATAAGAAGATGTGAAAAATTTTGGTATGTATTTATTTAAAAATAATTTTCTCTTTTTGAATCACAGTGCTATACATGATTTAACAATGATTTCTCTAGGTAGGGATAACAATTTAACATTCAAAGGTTTAAAACTTGGATCATAAGTTTAACAAGAAAATCTCAAAAAGACCATCACTGCCAACATTTGTCATAGTAGCAAAGGAACCCACCCATGTAATTTTGTTTTGTCCCTTTTTAAAAGTCAATCTCACTACAAAAATTCAATTCCATTTTTTTTTTGATGGGGAGGGGAGAATCATCCTGATATTCAAGCTTTTGAGTCAGCTGGTAGGCTATTATAAGCCTGTAGGGCAAAGCTCTCTGCTGGTTTATATGGGGCTGGAAGAAATGGTCTGCTAACCCTGTGGGACATTCATAGGAAAAGTATTTTGCCCCTTGTGGCACCAGAGGTTACTTTGATCTAACTGCATCAGATTGAAGTAGGTAATCCAGCAGAATGGTGATCAGAGATTTTTGTTCAGCTGTATGTGTTCTGCAGCATGGTGTATTTTTCTTGTAAGATGAAGTCTTTTAGTCTTTAGATGCTAATTACATTTGGAATTAAATTTGTGTTCATATACCTATGGATCCCAAAGTTTTCCTAAGAACCCCTACTTAAAAATAATGAATAGCTGTTTCAGAGACACATGGAAAATGTTTGGAAATGTGATGATTACCTTTCTCTGTCTTTCGGTTGGGTTTATGGAAAATTGAGCCTGGGATCAAAAAATTGGCTTGCTCCATATCACCAGGCAACATTGAAATTACTCAAAGGATAAAATGAGCCTGTGCCTAATAGGTGCACCTGCAGTTTTGGGGCTTTGCCCATTGTGCAGAAGAATAAAAAAAGACCAGCTGCCCATAGACATCTTACCAATGGTTCTGCATTATGGAAATTTGCCTTCCTGATTTGTTGAATCCCAATCCTATTCGTTATCTTCATGCAATGTGCATTGTAACCAATATTTCCATGCCACAGCCAAAGCACCCAATCAATACACAAATTACCAAGAACCAGAATGAATTAATTTTATTATCCTAATCTGAATGGTTGGCTGCATATAGATGCAAGTTGGAATTATCCTACTCCTCACAGGTTACCAGGGGCAATTTTTGTTCCTCATGCCTAGGTTTGGTTCAGTGCTGAACATCTAATCTTGAAATGATTCCTCCCTAGTTATAATGAATTACTTTCCACAAATAAGAGGGACAAAATGTTGCTTTCTATTAGTTAGAATTCTATGACTGATTCTTAAAACTTGCTTGTAGAAGGGATTGTATGTCAATAATGATGGCACATGCTTGTAATTTCTGCTACCAGGGAGACTGAGATTCTTGAGCTCAATCTGATCAGGTCTACACTAAGTCCAACACCAGTATGGTGATGTTTCCGGAGCCTGGATTCACTAGGCTGCCTAAAGAAGGATAAGTTGACCCAGGCTGGAAATGGAGCAGATCAAAGCCACTACCCGATCTGTAGTGGGATTGGCTCATAAGTGACTGCTTCACTTCCATCCTGGTTGAAATGAGAAGACTCAGGCTCAAAAGCAAAGCAAAACACAAAAAGAAATTATGTATTCCAACAAATGTTCCAGAAAATCCTCTGAAATAAACAATCTCATTTTTATTTGATAGCACAGCACATATGTAAAATCCCCTAGTTGTTGTATTGACTTGAATTTTTTTCTAATATAAAAATCAATCAGTTGTATCTTTCTTCTACTTAGTTTTCTAAGGGGAAGAAGTTTAAGAATTAGGAATGTACCTGCTTCTAAAACCAGAGGTTTACAGGTTATGAAAACTTGGATGCTAGGGGCAAAACAAAACAAATCAAACTCCACTGAACTGGATAAATTTGTATTTTTGTGCTAGATTTTGGTTAATTTTGCTAGGAAAAATTCCTCTACTTTGTTCTATTCTATATAGCTTCTACCTCAGTATAATGTAAATGGGTGTAGCATGGCATGGTGAAAAGAGCGCGGAACTTAGCTGACAATGAACAGTGTGACCTTACACAAGTCACTTAAACTTTTTAAGCTTCAATTCCATCATTTATAAAATGATTTTATAAAAAGATACAGTCTATGACTCAGTTCTAGTCTTAGTACACTTTTTTATTGCCCTTTTCTCCTTAACTTTTTTCCCACTGGGAATGATGAAATAATATGCAGGAAAGGTATTGCCCACCACGTTGATGGCCATGGATTTCCCTTTGTCTCTCTTTTTCTCAAATAGTAGCACTGGATGTTTGAACAGCAAGTATACACAAAATGCTAGAATACTCAGGTTGGCTTAGGCAATGAGAGCTAAGGTCATGGTTAGCTTTACTCACCAACAACAACATTATGATACCTATTTACCCACTGGCTGGTGAGCTAGAAAAAACATTATCTCCCTCACATTCTTTTTTAAGCCACAGACGTGAGATTCAGGGAGAGTCTCCTCATTCCTTTTCCACAAACCATTGGTGGGTGGACTTGGTAGGTCGTTTGTTCACATTAAAGAATCAGGGAAGATTATAGACCCAGAGAAGAAAGTTCGTATGTTTTTTTGTATTTAGTTCTGTTATTAAAATTTATGTGATCACTAAGTATTTGATATATACAGTGGGAAGGGAACAGTGAGAGTGAAGGGGTTGCATAACGTACACATAGTTGATTTCATATTTCAACATTTGACCAATGCCATCTGCTCAACTAAATTGTAACACGGGCAGCAAGGGGTTAAAAGAAGTCACTTCTGTTCCAATCAAAGGAAAGCAGTGCTGCCACTGTGCTGCTTTTTTGCTGAGGAGAGAAATCAAGATGTTTGCAGGCTCAAGTGTCCTCTAGTGGGAAATAGGAACTGAGTAACTTGTTTAAAAAAATAAAAAGGCAACTCCTTGAGCCAGAGGAGGCTTGGCTCAAGTTGAGGACCACTTGGTTGGTAACTCAGACATTGCACTTTTTTGTTTTTCAATTGTTTCAGTCCCATCTGACTCTTTGTGACCCTATTTGGGGTTTTCTTGGCAAAGACACAGGAGTGGTTTACCATTTCCTTCTTCAACTGATTTTACAAATGAGGAAACTGAGGTAAATAAGGTTAAGTGACTTGCCCAGGGTCACACAACTAGTAAGTGTCTAAGGTTGGATTTGAGTTCAGGTTTTCATTAGCCCAGGCCCCATGCTCCATCCACTGTGCCAGCTTGTATTACACTCTAAGTTTATTTAAACTCCTTCTGCTGAATAATCAATCCAAAGACAACTATTTCTTTAGTATAAGGGAGAATCTGCTGAATTAAAGTATCATACTAACTTTGTAGTTTGATCTGTGCATCATTGATAAAATAGGAATGTTAATGTCTACCTTCTCTACAGAGTAGATATCATGATGAATTCTATTCAATTTCATTCAACAAGCACGTATCAAATGCCTACCATGGAGCACAGGAAACAAGAGGAACCTGGCCTTAGATCCCAAGGAACTTCATTTTTACTGGGAGAAAGAATATTTACATAGATTAAAAAAAAAAAAATTTCCGGGTGAGGAGACCCGGCAAAGATCTCTTGCAGGAAGTGTCACATTATGTTAAATAATATATAAGAAAGCTTTTTAAAAAAATCACCAACTGTATAAGTGTGAGCTGTTATTATAATTGCATTGTAATAAGATCTATGTTGACAGTGATGAACTGAATGAACTACATTGTTCAGAAGATATACTCCTCCTCCTAGTGAAAGGGAGCAAGAACATCCACTTAATTTTAATTTGTCTTTTCAAACAATACAACCATCCGAACATATTAAATAGTCATGAAAGCTTTGATGGGCCTTCTGCAGAAGCAGATCCATCTCTAAGTGCTGGCTTATCTTGTTTCCACTTGTTTGATAAGCAAACAAACTGGGCTTTGCTCGTTTTACCTTCCTAGGTAATCAACATAAACACCTGAGAAAACCCTCAGCTTATCTCTGAGCTCTCTGGAAGCTGTCCAAATTATGTGCGAGGTTGGAAATGTCTCTATGCTGGCGACAGAACGGCAATGCCATCTCTGCTTCTTCACATAGCGGATAAGTTTCCCATTAGCAGTCTTAGCATGGGAAAGTAAAGCAAATTTGGAGAGATTAAAGCAAATTGATGAAGTTAAAAGCTGCATTGATTAAAGGTATGAGGTATCAGGTTCAGTTCTGGAGGCTCAACGTTGACAATTACAAACCAGAGCTTCTGCAGAGGAAGCTAACCAGGATACTGAGACACCCCAAAAGTATGTCACAGGAGAACAGAAGGATCAGAGATCTAGAGCTGGGAGGGCCCTAAGAGGCCATCTCATCCAATGGAGCACAGTGCTGGCCATAGAGTAGGTACATAATAAATACTTGTTTATTGAAATTGTGACTAGACAAGATTAAATGATGTGCTCAGCTCCAGACAGGAAGTAAATAAATATCAGAGGCAGGACTTGAACCCAGGTCTGGCTGTTCTAAAGGACTCGATCCGTTGTGCAACTGTGTTTACCCTGAGAAAGAAAAAAGTTTGAGGGGATTTGAAAAATAAGGCAGTTAATTGTTAGAAAGGATATATTCTGTCATCAAGGAACAGAATAAACTTACGAAAGGAGTATGATGTAATAAATAAGATATTAAACTTGGATTCAGGAAGCCCTAGTTTCAAATTGTGCCTTTGATATTAGCATATGATATGCTATGAACCTGGGCAAGTCATATGATTTTTCTGAGCCCCAGTTTCCTCATCTGTAAAATGGAGTGACATGACATGAGACTAGATGTACTACATATACTAAATATACTAGAGACATGTACTAGATGGCTTCTTAGTTCCCTTCTCCATCTAAATCCATGGCCTTGCTTATATACCATAATGCTCTCTCTGATAAGTCATTTGGAGCTGGTCATAGATAATTCTTTTACCGAAATTTTCATTTTTTTCACAACATTCAGAAATAGTCTTGGGAAAATCCAGCTCAAAAAACCAAACTAGCAAAAAGACCTTAGACATTCAAAAAGTCCTCTTCACCTCTCCTGCCATTTTCAAATCCATTGACTCTTTTATTTGTTTATTTATTCATTCATTCCTCTATTTATTTACTCATTTTCCCAGAAAAAGAACTTTTCTGCCTTGGGTTTGTATGGAATGAGTGAAAACTTTTCAAGCAGTTTGAGATTGTCTTTCCCTTTTCCTCCTCCATTGCTGCTGTCAATCACTTTCATCTTCCTTTGTCCGTTTTCCCACCTTGGTGGGACCCTCCCCTCCTTTTCTTGCTGTCCCATTTGGGGAAGAATTTGGTGAAGTCTGCCTCTCAACCATCTAGAGAGGAGACAATCAGGAAGGGGGCTTGATGGAATTAGGGCATAAATTCCTGCACTGTCTTTTTTTTTTTTTAAATTTTATTATAGTTTGCATCATTCATTTCCACAAGATTTTGAGTTACATATTTTCTCCCCCTCTTTCTCCCACCCACCGCCCCAAAACAGCCATCCCAGCTGCACTGTCTTTTGTAACACGCCTCTTCTCCATGATGAATCATGGGGAAGATTGCCCTCTTCTCCTGGGGAAGAGAATAAACTCCTGTTCTTATCCTAAGAAATCTCTGTGTTTATTTTTTTCACTAAATTAAGGATGAAGAGTATTTTTTATCCTAAACAGGTTCTTGAACCTTCTATATGCCAGAGTTATTGTAGTTCTACAAAATACTATGGCAATGTTAGTACTTTTGTGGTGTCTCAATGGGAAACCCCACTAGGAATGTTGTTATTACTGAGCAGCCCAGAGGAGGCTGCTGCTATCTAGATTTCTAACAGCATTTTAAATTTCTTCAGGGGAATGGATCAGGGCATCCCTAGCTGTGCCTGGACTCAGAGAAGACCCCACAAACTTGAGGCCAGTTCAAGACATCTGTCATTGTAAGAAGGAGGTCTTAAAACTAATTTTAGAAAAATGCAAGAGGAAAATCTCTACACTATTTACACAGGGTTTCTAAGGCTTTTTTTGGAGTGATAGTTATTTTGGAATATTACCTGTCTCCAAAAGAAAGATTCAAGAAGTTGGCCATGAAATGCCAGTTATCTCAGGAAGTGGAAGCCACATGACAAATATCTTAAGGATCATCATTTTTGGAGTCTTCTGAAAGTCACTGGGTTCTTTGGGGGGCGGAGAGGGGAGGGAAGTGTTAGAGAGAGTTTGTGCTTATGTGGTGTTCTCTACCCTTAGCACATGGAGTAGAGAGATCTGTAAAACCTGCTTTAAATAAGCTGATTTTCTGTTCCTGAAATGAGTTAAATAATCCTTCCCACTTGCTAGACTGAATGAAGAATTTGATTTTGTTTTTATTATGCTGAAAATTCTCTTGTTGCTCTCAGTAAGTCCATAGGGAAGCACTAACACAGCACGGCTCTCTGTCTTCAATTTAGGAAATCTTGTTGAATTTGTAATGGGGCACGGAGAGTAGTGATGGTGGGGATGTTTATACTGAGGCTATACAAACACACATATACACATATACACACACACACAGAGTCAATTGACAGCCTATAATATGGAGAACAGATTCATTCCTGCCTCTTAAATGAATTCATATATGTTTTATACATGAACACTTTTTTTATACAACTGATTCTGTCTTCATAGAGATCACTTACTTCTTTTTCTCTATCAAACTTATCTGTACAACCACATCCAAACAAACACTGAGTATCCTGCACTCCAAATTCAAAGCAAATATTTACTGCTTGTTGAAAGTACACACAATATTTCAGGCTCAGAAGAAAGATATGGAACTCTCTTCCTGCCCACTATTGTCCTGAACAATTCATCCTCTCCACTGTCATCCCAAGCTGGCACCTTTCCTATGATGAGATTATTGTACTTTATCTTTGTGATATTCATCACAGTTGGAAAAAGGAAAGAGAAGGAAAAAGGAAAGGGAAGGGAAAGGAAGAAAAGGGAAGGGAAGGGAAAGGAAAAGGGAAGGGAGAAGGGAAGGGAAAAGGGAAGGGAAGGAAAAGAAAGGTTGTCCAGTCTTATTTCCCATTGGCTAAATTTGGTCTGACACTAAGCTTCTGATTCTGTCTGGTGTCCTATATTTCATCCTAGTGCTGTTGGGGGAAGTCTATCAGATATTCCCCCATCCTCAAACTACCTCTAAAATCTCAATCTCCATTTCTGAGCTGCCTTAGCCTGTCAAAGAAGGTATAGCTTCCCAGGCTTTCAAGATGGCCCTAGGACTTAAGTTGTAGTCAGTCATGGACACTTTAACTCTCTTCTTATTTGTAAGAGTTGAATCTTTTCCAGGCTTCTAATTCATTTGGATCATCTAAAATCTCTGGGCTTGAAAACTTGCCAGGGTATCTAGGGAAAAATGACAATGACATATATCAGCAACACATTCTGGCACCTCATAGACAATAGTGGCCTTCTCCCTATTTAATGTAAGTCTTAGAAATTCCAGATTGCTAGAAATTGATAGAAAAATCTGGGTGATAAATTTTGATCTGCAAGAGACCTTAAGAAACCATCAAATTCAAACCCTCATTTTAAAGATGAGGAAACCGAGACCTAAAGAGCTTAAATAACTTGTTCAAGGTCACAGAACTAGTAAATTGCATAAATGGGACTAGAACCTAAATTATCTGATTATTTCTCTAGATTAGGTACAGCTGAGTGGTGCAGTGGAAAGTGCCAGGTCTAGAGTCAGGCAGACTGAATTCATATCCAGTCTCAGACACTTACTAGCTATGCGACCTTGGGCACGGCACCTAATCCTTGTTGCCTCAGTTTCTTCCTCTGCAAAATGGGAACAATAGCAGTACCTACCTTGAAGAGCTGTTGGGAAGATAATTGTAAAGGCACAATTGTAAAAGTACAATGTCTGGGATGTGGTAAGCACTACATAAATATTAAGGTTTTTGTTATCATTGTTTTCAGTTTAGCTCATGCTGAGCTATGCTATCTCTCAGTCAGCAAGGATTTATTAATTGCATGCAAAAATAATAAAAAAAAACCTTAGAGGTTCTTTTATTTAACCTTAAGTTTGTATGAAAAAAAATCATTTAAAAAACAACAACAACAAAAAAAACCCTCCCCTCTCTCCAAACCTTCTCACTTTTCTATTTTGAATCATTCTTTCAATATGATATATGTCACTTTCTGGGCTGTTTTAAATTTCCCAGCACTGCTGGATCTTTTTCCTCTCTTCCTTTAGCTCCCCCCCTTCCCCCCTGATATTGCTCAGCTCCAAGTGTTTTATTTTGCTTTAGTTTCCACATGCCATTCTCATTTCTTTTTCTTCTTCTCTTCCTCCTTTCCTCTGTTCCCCCTTTTCCTGTTGATAAGAGAAAGCCTTGCTTAAGGTCAAATCTTATTGACTATGCTAGCCACAAATGTACAGGATAATAACGCACACACACACACACACACACACACACACACACACACACACACCCTAAAAGGAATTTTGTATGAAAGTGAGCCAGTTAGACATATATATGTGTGCATTTTGCTTCCATATTTGTTGTCATTGTTGTTTTGTTTTTCTGGAAGACTCCCTCTCTTGGCTACTCGTTCTTTTTCCTTTCAATTATGTTTAAATTGCCACATCTTCTTTCCTTTTTAATGCATCCCCCTCTCTCTTTCCCTTACTTTTATGTCCCCTGGCTCCTCCTGCTTCCCTGTAGTGGTTCTATCATGTTAAAAGCACTAGGCTTCTGTAGGATTTCATTTTCCTAAGAACCAGCAAAAGGGCTGCTTGCTGTTTTGTTACTTTCATTAAGGTGTATATGCCAAACCAAGGGAAAAGAAGGTTAATGCTGACGGACTGCATCCTTAGCCCCTGATGTCACAGCCTGATTTTACCCTATTTCTTCAGGCATCTCATTTGAGGAAGGCAGAGGGGAAGGCAATGGCCTTCCCAGGGTTGGAAAAATTGAGTAACGCATTTGCTGAGTAGCATGAATATCAGTGCTTCCCATATTTGGCACATAGAACATTTTTGAATACCAATCCAAATACATTCAGCTGCTAGATATTTGTTCTGCCTGCTCAGGGCTGCTGCCAGCAGCAGACTAGAACAGAAACCCTGAACTTCCAGAGCATCGCCTTATTTAAATTGCAAGTCCACTCCATTGGGATTAGCATGGGCACAGTAGGAGCCTCAGGCCCTGTTGAGCAGTGACTTAGGAAGCAGGCACTGGGCCTCCACAGCTCCAGGCCTACCAGCTCTATGAAGTTTCCCCCTACTACCTAAACTCGTGATAAATTCTCCTACTTTTGAATTCCTGGTTTTACTGTCAGGACTAGGTTCACGGGATCATAGAGTGAGACTTGGAAGGGACCTTGGAGGTCATCGAATTGAACCTTACTTTCCAATTTTACATGCAAAAAAACTGTGTAATAACTCATAAGTTGTTATAGAAGAACTCATACGTATATTATGTAGCAATTTAAATAACTTGTTTCAGATCACACGGCTAGTAAGTGTCTCAGTGGGGATTTGAACCCAAGTTTTCTTGACTCCAAGTCAAACGCCCCCTATACCTATCCAGTATACATGCTACATTACCTATACTTTCTTATCTTGCTACTTATCCTATATTGTTGCATATCTTTTCATCTATATGTTCTATCTCAAATAGACCCTATTAAGCTCCAGGAGGAATTCCATATCTAATGCCTCTTTGCAGAATCTGTAGAGGTCCTTGAATGAGTCAGGGCTTCAGCAAATGTCTCTGCGGCTGATGTGGAACCATCACCAACTGCTTCCCTTTTAGCATCTACCTGCTTCTTTCTTTTTCCTTCATGCATTCACTTTATAGCCTTTGTCCACCTTCTACACTGATGGCAAGGTATGGTGCAAAGAATGCCCGATTTCAAGTCAGATGATCCAGTGTTGAATCTCAAACTCTGTCACTTGCTACACTTAATCTCTCTAGCCTGCTATTTCTCATTTCTAAAATGAGGGAGGGTGGGCAAGATGACCTCTGTGTTCACTGCCAGCTCTACACCTTTGCTGTTTTTTCTTTTGTTTACTCAGAGAAATGGGAGATCAATTTCAAAGGTGCTTTCACAGGAGTAGAGGGAAATGCCTTGCAAGTTGGTAGGAGAAAGACTATTTCCATGTGAGGGAAAATTTAAGGAAAGTCCTAGAGGTGAGTGTTGCTTAAAAAGAGATGTCAGACTGCTAGAAATTAGAACTGGATATTGGCTTTGAATAGGAGCTATGAACTGTGGACTGATGTACCAATTAGTAGGTTGTGAGAATTCTGGTTGATATAGTGAGTGAAGGCTTTTGAAATGATCAAAGTTTAGGATTTCTTATGCTACAAAATAGGGAGTCAATATAGAATTCTAGGGGAGAAGTGAAAAGGCTGGGCCATTGCTAAAGGGAATTGTGTTTTGTGGTTAATATGGTTTGGAGCGTGTGCATGTGTGTGAGTGTGTGCATGTGTGTGTGTGTATTGGGAGGAGAGGAATGATGAGTAGCATCTTAAGGGGCAGAGGCAGGGACACTCACCTGTTAGAGGCCATCAGGGTTTGGCCCAAGTGTGTGCTTGGGAGGAGGTGGTGATGATGACAATCAATTCCTGATGTAAGTGGAATTGAAATTACTCCACCTCATTTTAGCTGTTGATACCTTAATTAGGTGAGACCTTGGTCTATGGAGGAGGGGGGACAGAGAGGAGAGAGAAATAAAAAGTCTGTGAAAGTCATTGGATGAAATGAAATGACACTAGACTAGAAGTCTGTTCCAGTTGGCTGGAGGATTTTGTTATGCCCTCTGGGTTCTGTATAAAATCAGTGAATTAGCTGGAATGGGAAGTAATTCCAGAAATTATAGCATATAGCTTTCTAGCATATCTCTGAAAATATTCTCCTCCTTGTGGGGAAGGATAAACCTTGGCTTTAGCTTTTTTCAGGTCTCCTCTCCTTTCCCTGCTTTTGATGGGAAGAGGACTTTTCAGTTTCAAAGGGTGCAAGAGATGTTGGACTCCATCTTCCCTAGAGTATCCTTAATGAGGTCCCTAGATCTTGTGCTGCTGACATCAGGAACCAAGGAGAAACTAGGAACAGATTCATTATGTGTAAGGTGAGCTTGAGAAACTCCAGTGTAACTAGATGATGCAGTGGATAGAACACTGGACCTGGGATCAGGAAGACCTGAGTTCAAATCCAGTATCTGATAATTATTAGCTGTGTGACCCTGGACAAGTCACTTAACCTCTGTCTGCTTTAGTTTCTCCAACTGTAAGTTGGGAATGAGATCATATTTGTGAAGCACTTAGCATAGTGCCTATATAGTAGGTACTTAAAAATATTTATTTCCTTTTTTCCCTTCTTTCTATGAATACAAGCAAAAGGACTATGAGTTATCTTTTGTTCTCATGTGCTCATCGATTTTTGAGCCTGCTTATGTACTTACTTGTAGGGCAGTATGTCACAGACTTTGGTGTGGAGGGATGTATGTTATATGCCAATTGTTATTACTCTACTACATTAGTAAATGCCCTTTTTAAAAACCTATTTAAGGCTATCTGACTAAAGTGATTTTTCAGTTGATAATTTTTTGGGGAAGAAAAGCGGTGGGGCATCCAGTCAATGGCACTGGAGAATCACCACTGGTCTTTCAGTATTAGCTGTAGAAGACTTAGGAAGCAGATGGAGTTTGCAAACTCTGGAGATCTTAGTAATCTGTGAGAGTGAGAACTGAGATAAAGATGCCTTAAAATTCATTTGGACTACACTGGGTACAAGCTCCAAATTGTGATACCTCTATTCCTTCTATCATTCCTCTCTCCACTATATCAGAAATTTGGATTCTGTCCTGGGGACCTCCCTGAGCTCTGATAGGTAAACTTTTACCTTACAGTTCTTAGATTAATAAATTCTTATTGTCTTGACTTGATTTGATTTATTATGTCTAGATCCCAACCTTCACCTCATGTACAAAACATGCCCCCTCGTGTAGAGTATTCTTTTCAGAGTTTATCTGCTGCCTTCTTCCATCATAATGTGAGCTTCTAGTGGAGGGATTTGGGGAAGATAGGCACACTACTGCATCGTTGGTGGAGGTGTAAATCAGTTCAAATCAGTTACAAACGATTTGGAATCATGCAAATAAAGTGACTAGAATGCCCAAACCCTTTGACCCAGAGATTTCATTACTAAACTTGTATCCCAAGGAGATAATTTATAAAAAAGAACATCCTTATATATGCTAAGCTATTTATAGTAACTTTTTTATGACAGCAAAGAGATGATAATAAAGTAGAAACCTGTTCATTGAGGAAAAACTAAACAAATTGTGACATATGAATGTAACGGAATATTATTGTCTTGTAAGAACAATAAATGTGATGAATAAAAAGAAGCTTGGAAGGATCCAAGTGAACTGATGGCAGAGTTAAGTAATTTGAACCAAGAAAACATTATACATTATTAAAGGAAAAGAACAACCGTGACAAAACAAAACAAAGCAAAAGTGAAGTTTGCAAAATTATAGAGAACAAGCATGGCTTGAAAGAAGAAATATGAGAAGTTATTCCCATCCTTACTTTCATCCCTTTGAAGATATAAGAGGTTCCCAAGTGTACATTGTGCATATACATTTTCAAACTTTTTCAATGAATTAATCAGCTTTGCTGATTTTTTCTTTTTTTATCTTAAAAATACCATTTATTGTATGCGATGGCTCTCAGGGAAGAGAAATTATAGGAATACTAGGAGAAATTAAGGTGATGTTAAAAAAACCCAAAAAATATTAATAATTTAAAAAAACAACAACAAAGGAATGGGAGCTCCCTGAGGGCAGAGACTGTCTTACTTTCGTATGTGTGTGTGTGTGTGTGTGTGTGTGTGTGTGCATGCACGTAAGTAAGTATATGTGTATATATTTGTCTATCTCCTCACTCCCCTTACTCTCTCTTAGGATTCCAAAGCTTTGTAAAGATTCATCTCTATTTTTCTTCAAGATCACCTCCTATCCAAAGCCTTATTTGACCCCTCCAACTTATTAGTTTTCTCTTCTTCTCTTCAACTTATTCTGTATTTACTTATCCATTTCCTATTGCATAACTCATAGAATGTAAACTCCTTGAACTGAAACTAATCAATTTTTGTTGTTTTTTTGGTTGTTCTTTTTTCTTTGTAGCCTTCTCTAGTATATTGAATAGAGTAGTTGTCATAAATGGCTCTTGAATTGAATTGGACTGAGTTGAAGGATGCTTTGGTTCAAAATAGTTTTAGCCCAAAGGATGTTCATTGAGGAAAATACATAGTTCATAATGACAATATAAACAATTAAAAAAAAGAAGAGAAGAACATGTAACTTGTTTGAAATTATGCAACTGACTAATGGCAGTCTGTGTGGTCTGGGACTTTATTTTCTTCCTTTCCTGAACAGCATTTCCTCTTCACACGTACTTCCTTTCTATGAGGAAATATTAAACAAGAGACATCCAGACTACCAACATATCAGACGTTTTCAATATCTAGTGAGAACCAGAATTTTTTCTCCTCCTACTATATGATCATATAGAGCAGTGGTTCTCAACCTGTGGGTCGTGACCCCTTTGGGGGTCGAACGACCCTTTCACAGGGTTTGCCTAAGACCATTGGAAAACACATATTTCCGATGGTCTTAGGAACCAAGACACCGCTCCTCTATCCATCTCCAGGTGGCTCCGTCCACATGTAGATACACCCACATATGAATATTAAAGGGTGGTGACATTAGGAAGGTTGAGAACCACTGATATAGAGAAAACACAATACCCTAGATTTATTGGGATGCAGTGCTAGTAATTTCAACAACATTGACCATTTGTTCTTGGGAGAATTACTACAGGATGGAGATTCTCTAAGGTTCTCTTCTGCGCCCTTAGATCCTTAAGATTTATAAAACCTGGGTACTAGAGGAAAGCTAAGAGTAGACTGTGAAAAATATCCTTGGATATGGATTTGTTGAGAAAGCACAGCTAGAGGGATGCAATGACAGTGGGTTCCTTTCTCCTGGGATACCACTTGGGTGTGAGACTTGGGGTCATGGTCTAAAAGATTTCAGAAATAAAAGTTATTAGAGTTTCATTTTTGATCTATAACAGAGGGAGTGAAGGATTTTGGATTTGGAGCATTGGTCCCCTGAGAAATGGAAAAAATGTCATTTATTGGGAGGTCTAGACAAGTGCAGGTAATGTGAGCTAAAGGTCTAATGAAACAGGATGGCTGAAATGAACATAATGGGCATGGAGGTGTAAACTATAGGGAAAGTGATGCTGCACAGACAACTAGAGAAATCATGAAGAGGATCGTTTATTTGCAGGGAAAAATATGCTTGAATGCTGCCTTATAGAAACCTAACCTGGTATAATACTGTAACTGATTAATTTAATACAAACTTCTGGGTCAAGGTAGCTGGCTGATGGGCTTTATTGTTTGTCATGGCCTCTGATGTGAGTTTCATTTCTTTCCCTTAACTTACAAATTCATATTTTCAACCTTATAAATCTGTAAACTTCCAAGGGGATGTATAGCTATTGCCTTCAGCTGTGATGAGAGTATGTCAGATCCTGATGAGCTCAGATTGCCAGGGTGAGGTTAACAAGCCAGATAAATGAGAAGTACCTCAGAATATAGTTCTGTCCTTCATGCCATAAAGCATCCACTGACTCAATGATTATATATAACACTAATTAGATATATCTCATCTTTTGTACTTTGAATGTGCCTAAATCCACCTGCTAAAGATGCATCCAAAGTGAAATTGTTGCTAAATCTCAAGAGATTCATGAGGGTAAGACATAGCACAAGTTTTGGTTCAGTGTAGTAAAAGATGCTAATGTAACCTCCGTGGATAGTTAATAGCCATAACATTTCTTTTAACCTTAGGGAAGGTATAGTCTAAATAACTGATGAATCATTGGCCAGATATTAACTTCACAATAAATTATATTATTTCAGGTTCTACTATAAAAATTGACCACAATATGAATTGTGTTACCCAAATTAAAATTAAGGGCAAAACATAGCGTTAAAATGAAGAGAGCTTACATACAACCTCCATTGAAGTTTCTGAGAATAAAAGAGTGCGTTGAGCTGAAAAGTGGTTTCTAGTGTATTCCAAAATGTATTAGAATCAGGGATGGACTATATTTACTCAATAAGTCACGTGAATTTCCAGAATATTAGATTACTGGGCAGAGTTTCCAGAGTGCAAATCACTATAGTTCTCTCTCCTTCTTTTCTAGAAGGGCAAACAGTACAGGTGACTGACTAGAAATCTGGAAAAATGTCCAAATCCCCTCTGGTGCAGTTTGAGTCTATTCAGGGGCAAAAAAGCAGAGGCTTCCAGTGTCTTAGAGAAATCAGGGTCTTTAAAATGCATCTTGTGAAATAAATGTCATGTTGGTATATACCAACATCTCATACCATATTCCAGGATAAACTTCAAATGGTTATATAACTTAGATTTCAAAGATGACACAATAAGCAAATTAGAGGGAAGGAAGAAATTACTTTTTGGAATCTGTGGATAAGAAAGGAGTTCATGACCAAACAATTTATAGGGAGGATCATAGAAAATAAAGTAGACAATTGTAGTTAAAATTTTAAAAAGTTCACAAACAAATCTAATGAAGCTAAAATTGGGGAAAGACCTGGGAAAATAATTGTCAGCAGCAAATAACTTTTTTAAAAGTCTCTTATCCAAAATATATAATGAAGCAATTTGACTCTATAATAATAAGAGTCATTCTTGGATATATAAATGGTCAAAGGATCTGAACAATTATCGAAGTATCACCACCCATATGAAAAAGTGCTCCAAATCGCTAATAATTAGAGAAATGGAAATGAAAGCAAATCTCAGATTCCACTTCATATCCATCAGATTGGCAAAAATCAAGAAAGAGGAACATGAAAAATGTTGGAAGAACTGTGAAAAAAAAGATACATCAATTCACTCTTGTAGTTGTAATTTCTAGCCATTTGGAAAAGCAATTTGTAAGTATGCCCTATAAGTTATTAAATGGTGCATACCTTTGACTCAGCTATATTCCTACTAGGCTTATATCTCAAAGAAATCAAAGAAAGAGGAAAAAGACCTCCCGATTTATATTTGGTCTTTTAATAGGAGCCCCAGACTGGAAACTAAAGGGGATCCCACCTATGGGAAACTGGCTAAACAAATTATGGTTTTTGTATGTAATGAAATATTCTATACTACAAACAATGATGAAATGAACAGTTTCAGGGGGAAAAACCAACAGCAACAACTATCAAATCCACTATGGCTTGATGCAGAGTGAAGTGAGTAGAACCAGGAGAACAGTTTATATCATGACAACATTATTTTAAAACAACAACAACAATAACTTTGGAAGACTTTAGAATTCAATGATTAAGTAAAAATTCAGAAGTCAAGAAGACTGAAGATCAAATGTGGCACTCTGTTGCCAGAGAGGTGATGGATGAAGAATGTGAAATAAATCATACATTTTTGGATATGGCTGTTGTGGATATTTCTTTCAATGGACTACAAATATTTGTTATAAGGGTTTCATTTTTCTATCATATGTATTTTTTTGTTGTTCTCAAGGGTGAGGCAATGAGAGAGATCCTAAATAAGATAATTAATTTTTAATTTGAGAAACATAATTCATGTCATAGTTCATTTTCTTAAGGTAGAACCTGCAGTAATAGAGTCTGCTGCATGGTAAAAATGAATAATTTGTTTTAAAATATTAGAAATAACCTAAAGGACTGTTGATGAACCTGAGGTTTCTGTTCCTAACACAGACCCAACAGGAAGTATATGAGTCATGTGGAGCGTTAAGGGGATGACAGCAGGAATGAGCATTTCTGTATTATGGTATCACTGTTAATTAAATGTCAGGGGACTGAAGAGGATCTGTGGACAGACTGGAGGATTTAATTCACCATTATTCTAAATGATTAGAATCTTTCCAATAAAATTGTTATGACTGTTCAACTTTTAAAACTAGATTTGAATAAATAGTCCTTGAAATCAACATTAGGCACAGAAAAAAAGAAAGAGATTTCATTTTAGAGCTAAAATGCCATAGGCATTTGGAACCTCAGAATTGGAAAGGACTCTAAACTACATCCATGAGAACCCCTTCATTTTATAGATGAGGAAAATGGAGACCCTTAGAAATGACTTACTCAAGGTCACCAAATGAGTCAGTAGAAGAGATGGGACTGGAACAAATCCATTTCTCCAGATTCTTTGGTCAGTGCTCTTTCTACTGTAACACTATGACACCACTTTGTTTGTTACTTTTCCCAGTCTCTTATAAAAATGAGGCTATACCATAATTATTTTCCTTTCTTCTAAGGGGAAAAAATAAAAACAGCAACAACACATAAAGGCCAGCTAGGATGGGAGGTACAGGAGATCATCATGGTACAGAAGTGGGCCAGGAAGTAGCCTCAGGGCCCAGTCCCCGTCCAGATGGTATTGCTATTTGTCCTTCTTTTTCAAAGAGAACCAACAGCATGATGGAGGTGATGACTTGTGAGTGAATTGGATTTAAGTGAGGCACAACTGCACAAAGCTATCAGCCTCACTGTTTCCTCTAGACTCATCAGAGTCCAATGGCAAGACATTAATCAAGATGACTGGGGATGGCCCCCAAAATGTATCTTAAAATAAAATCATAGATTTAGAATTGTAAAGGATGATAGATCATCTAGTCTAACACACTCATTTACATACAAGGATCTGAAACCCCCAAAAGATAAGTGATTTGCCCAAGATTACAAAGGTAAAGAAGGACCAGAACTATGATTCAAACCCAGATTCCCAGACTCTGGTTAAAAGTAAGTAAACATCTAGATAAATAGTATTAGATTCTAGGTTTTCTTCAAGGAATAGGCAGTTAAAAGTAGGGCAGCTAGGTGGTTCACTGGATAGAAAGCTGATCTGGAGTCAGGAAGAACTGAGTTCAAATATGGCTTAAGATATTTACTAGCTGTATGACCCTGGGCAAGTCACTTAACCTTCTTTGTCTCAGTTTCCTTATCTGCAAAATGAGCTGGAGAAGGAACAGCAAACTACCTCATCAAGTTAAAGCAAAATTGAAATATCAGAGTTGAGTGATCTAGGATAAGAGTCTAGGTTCTTTGTGGGGTGCAGAAACTACATGGCTGGAGCAGACTGTCTGTGGAGACTTAATCCTGGCAAGATAAGGCAAAAGCTGATCTGTGTTATTTGAGGTACTGAGAGTCAGAGCCCAGGTAATGATTAGAGAGGTGATGGCTTGAGTAGACCTGTCATGACTGGAGTATACTAGGACGCTAAGATTCAATTCACAGAATCTAATTAGATACAACTTGAGAGGTCGTCTAATCTAACTTGTACTTGAAACATAAATTCTCTTTATAATATCCCCAACAAGTCATTGTCCAACTTTTGCTTGAAGATATCCAGTGGTAGCAACTTTCCAGTCTTCTGAGGTAGTTCATTACATTTCTTTACAATTTTAATTGGTAGGAAATTTTTTCCTTATGAGAGTTAAAACCTGTATTTCTATTACTTCCAAACATTGACCCAAGTTCTTTCCTCTGGGGCCAAGAAGAATAGGTCTAATTTCTCTTTCATTTGAATCTTTCAAATAATCAAATAATCATGTCCCAGCATGCCCCTTCATGCATTCTCATACACATACATACACTCATAGAGAGTATCTCCTCCTCTTCAAATGAAACATTTCCAGGCTCTTCAATGGATTTTCTTGAATGCACTGGAATCAAGTCCCTTCACATTTCTGATCTCCCTCCTTTGAAAAAACTTCAGAACCAAAGTCTTCCAACTTAATCTAGCACTCTTTCTATTCCTGTTTCTCTCCTTGTTTTGTTTTTCTGTACTGACTTTCTGGCTCACTTCCTTTCCTATTCGCTGCTTCAATCTCTCCCATTGTTCCTTCTCCCATTTTTTCTTGATCACCAACTTTTCTCATTTTCTCTCCCGTTGCCTTTCTCTTGATTTTTAATATGTCTTCTCTTCAAATGTACCCCTGTTCCTAATTCCCAACATCCTTTAGGCCTCATGCTCTTTGTCCTATTGTGCATAGACTAATTAGAAATATTGCAACCACTTTAGCATCCCTGGTGAGAAACTGGGGTCTATGGAAGAGATACATCTCAAAACTAAGTAGTGAAGCCTTTCTAAAAATCTCCACTGACAATTCTTTCAGATAACTTCTGGTAATGATTAGTTTTACTGATTAACCACATGTGAATGAAGTTATTTCCTTCTCTCCACTTTAAGTAAACTATCTTGGAGCTCACTATGCCTCATATAACAGGATAAGCAGAAATTTCTGATAGGATTTGAGATCATCATTGATTTGGAAGAACTACTACATATTTCTCCTAAAACACACACACACACACACACACACACACACACACACACACACACACACTGTTCTATTCTGCTTATATAATATACCATTATGGGGGAAGAGGGTATGGTCCTTCAAAAATGTTTCATATCTTTTTCAGGGAGCAGTATTGGGGAAAAATCTAGAACAGGAGTAGCAGAATCACATTTTGACAACTGCTAGAGATAATCCTAAGGAGACTAATTATGTTTACATAAAGGTAATTAATAAGTAGAAGCCAAAGGGGAGGCTGTTTCCTTTGAGAGGGAGAAATTACTTCCTTATGAATGGAAAAGCATTTTCAAGGGGGAATCATTGCATTGATGTGCCAACAAGGTATGATCATAATCTCTCTCTCTGGTTTTTTGCCAAGTTAAATGGAGAAAAAGAGCAGTTATTTCCTCATGAAAAGAGACAGAGAGGAAATGGGTTCACAGATAATGCAAGCTGAACTAGCAGTTCAAGAAAGCTATGACAATCAGAAATGTCAAGTCAGCCTGTGGCAGAAGTGAAATTCACAAGATTTTTTTTTTACCACTTGTCAATAAAGATTCAGAAGGAGCTGTTAAACTCAGTCAAGGTGCAGACCCAGAATTAGGTTGAGAGTAGTTAATAGGGGATCACTAGTGGGGTGAAACAAATCTGTGATTTTATTTCTTCAAATCTTACTTTCATTGTTATACTTATTTTAAATGTATGCTCATAGAGTGTCTAGTGAATTGCTACCCCAGGTTGAAGGGAATTTCTGGGTCCATGACTCCTAAAATTATAGTTCACAAGCCCCCACTCCTTTGTTTCCCTACTATGATTCATCAGAGGACATAATGGATTCAGTGAAACACTGTAGTAAGCAAAGTAACAACAAAACACCACTTCTCCCATAAATCAGTATTGCCATATTCTAAAAATCCACAGGACGTCTGTAGAAAGAGGGGGCACAAGTAGAGAACATGTGAAGATAAGGTGGATAAACATGAATGCTGAGAGTCTTGGGCAATAATCTCTCCAGAGAAAGTCATCACAGAGGCCAATGAAACAGAACTATGGGGCTGTGTAAAGAGAAACCCTTGGGCAGGTAGCTGTTACTGGGGGGGAGGGGCTGGGGTCAGGAAAACTCATTTTCCTGAATCTAAATTTCTCCTCAGACACTTACTACCTTTGTGACCCTGGGCAAGTCATTTAACCTTGTTCTCTTCAGTTTCCTCATATATAAAATGAGCAGGAAAAGAAAGTGGCAAATCACTCTAGTATCTTTGCAAAGAGCATCCAAAATGAGGTTACCAAGAGTTGGACACAACTGAAAAACAATGGAAGAATCAAAAAAAAAATAGATACTTTCAGGCTGTATTTTAGTCACCAGCAGGCAGCTGGAAGATGAACCAGAGTGATTCTATCTTGAAAGAGGCCTACCCTGTCTTCGAGATTTATTATCTGCACAGGATCTTCTGATGAGATTAACCATTGAGAAAAGCATTTTCCCACGGAAATAAGCCTGACCTTTAGCGATTCCTAGGATCTCAAAGAAGGCACGCTTTCCATATTTCCTTTCTGTTGTGGAATGCCATTTATTGTCTGTGTAATCTAAGCCTAAAAAGCTATAAAACCCAAATTTGTACACTAAGAAGGTACAGCTGCTACCTGAAAGCAGTCTTCCTTTGCTCATCAATAAATTTAATTTCCTTTTTGCCTGGCTATTCACTTTTTGACCTCCCCAGTCTTGTATACATGAATGGTGGGTGAGATTCTCCATAGGCTCTCAGGAACTCAGGCTGGGAAACTCCCACAACAAGGAGCCTGGACACAAGGAATATGTATGAACAGGGCACATGAGAAGAGAGACACAGATGTATGAGAAACTTTCATGTGTGGAAGACTGTAAACATAGGGAATACTTGTGGCCCGGATACATGCATGAAGGAGCCACTGAAGTCTCTCATTCTGCAGGAATTGCTCTTATGATGTCGCTATACTTCTCTTTGCAGGTCTGCTCTCATCTGGTTTCATAGTCTTTGCCCAGTACTCTCAAATGGATCTGGCTCCAGTGAAATTTGCCCAGCCAGATATGTCAGATGCTGCTATTCTGGACAAGGTTCAGTCTTGTGAATGAGTAAATGAGTGAGTAAAGAAAAAGACAGAAACAAAGCCAAGTCCGAAGTTATCAATAAGGCTTTTCTCTCTTTTACCTGTATAACTATTTATCCAGCTGTTCCGTAATCAGATATGAACAGTTAAAGTCTGAAAGGGACTTAGAGACAGACTTTTATGCAAATAATAGTGATTAACAACTAAAAGATCAGGAAATGAGCAGTTTCACACAAATCAACTTTCCAGATTTCTGAAAAAGAGTAAAAATCTTCCAGTCTTGTGGAAATAAATGAGCTGCAAACTGGTGTAAGCAAAATTAATCTCAGGGACAGATCAATCACTTAAAATAATGAAGATTAAAATACATACAAAATAAATAAATGGAGGAAAACATAAACCTAAAGTCATAAAGTCATGACATGAAGTGTTAACAGATTGAGCAATCCACTAAACTGAGAGCAGCAGAATACAAAAGAAAACAGAACCCATCAATTTGCTTCACATAGAAAACATTTAAAATTAAGACACACATAGAATGAAAATTGGAACACTGGAACAATGACTAAACCCGCTCCCCCCCAAACAAAAACCCTTCATTTGCAGTCATGAATTCTGACAAGGCAAAAATAAAAATGCGTAGTTTTGTAATTTCTTTTTTTTAACCAAACCATGGAATTCTCTCTGTACTATTCTATTTTTTTGAGTTTTCACTAAGTGGGTATGATTTTCTACTTTCTATTTTATGCTCTTTGTTTTCCTAATTTTTTTTCCTCAAGAAATAGCTCTAATTTCATTTAAAAATCTTGTTTCATTTCTTTGATTCATTCTTAGAATCTTTGTGGCTAATACTTTTTCTGCCCTTAAAACTCTACTCGTATTTATTGTGAAGCTAATCCCTTTCAGTTGATTTTCTTTTACCTTTTAATATCTCTTCATTATATTAGGAATTTTTTTTCTTATTACTCATGTCTCCAACCTCAGTGTCTAGATTGAGATTTTATGGCACAACCAGAAACTGGGTTGTCTGGAACCTGGTCCATGTCCCTGTTTTTTTCTGCAACTTGGGCTGAGACAGGTAACTGGGCCCAGCCCTCAACCTGTGTTTCAATCCCTGACTTCTATCTCTATCTCTTGATTGCCTGATATGCTCATGGGTCCCTTCCCCATTTTTTTTCTTTGTGTAGTCACCTACCAGGAGTTGATTTTGTCCTCTAGTTCACAATGACCAGATGGAGATGGCTTTGACATAGGGCCCCAGGCATTTGTATATATCTCCTGTTTCCTTGTGAAATGCCTATGTCACATTGTGATACCAACTGTCTGAATCCCAAGACAGTACTGGCTTCCTATCTCCTCCATATACCTCTGACTGGAATGTTTCCAAAATTCCAGGTATTTTCTTGGCCTATCCTGGACTTTATGGAGGAGTTTATTGCTGTGTTATTTTTGTCTTATATACTTTTTGCTTCATTGCACAATCATTTTTCATTCTGCTATGGTCTTTCTCTGAGGATCTGATTTAACTGAAAGTTTCATGTTGCTATCTTAGCTGGAAGAACATCAATAGAACTTTAAGAAATTTATGTTTTTGTTATTCAGTAGTTTCAATTGTGTCCAACTCTTTGTGACCTTAATTTGGGGGGCTTTCTTGGCAAATAGATTGGAGTGATTTGTCATTTCCTTCTCCAGATAATTTTTACAGATGTGAAACTGAAGCATATAGGATTAAGTGACTTGCCCCGAGTCTCACAGCCAGTAAGCGTCTGATGCCAAGATTTGACAATGAGTCTTCCTGATTCTAAGCCCAGTGCTTATCCAGTGTGCCATCTACGTGGTCAAATTTAAGAGGAGGGAGAGAATAAAAGAATATGAACAAGTTCTCAAAAGGACAACTATTAAGAACCATTCTTCAGATCACTAATAATAATGGAAATGTGATAGAAATAACCCTGAGGTCACTTCATACTCAATCAACAAAGATAACCCAAGATGACAATAGTGAATGTTGGATAAGTTGTGAATAGAGAGGCACATTAATGTATTGTTAATGGAGTTGTGATTGGTATAACCACTCAGTAAAGCAATTTGTAAATATGCAAGTAAAGTGACTAAAATGTCCATATTCTTTAATACGGAGAGTTTACTGCTAGGCATATACCCCAAGAAAGTTATTGATAAAAAAAAAGACTCCATTTACACCAAAATATTTATAGTACCGCTTTTTTTGTGTGTGGCACATAACTGGAAATAAAGTAGATGTTCATGAATCAGGGAATGTCTAGACAAATTGTGGTATGTGAAGGTCATGGAATATAATTTTGCTATAAGAAACAACATGATGAACATAGAAAAAGCATTGGAAGGACTTATATGAATGGATGAAAAGAAAGAAAAATAATATGTACAATGCCTCCAATGATGTGAGTGGAAAGCAAATTACCACAAAACTCTGAAACTGAATATTGTAAAATTATAATGAACAACTTTGCCCCCAACAAAGAGATATAAGCAGACACTACCCTGCTTCTTTCACAAAAGTCTGGGTCCTGTTGTGTGAAGCATCACAAATAACGATGGATTATTCCATACATTGATTGGTTTTTGCTGATTTTCCCACCTTTTCTTCCTTTTAAAGAAATTGTTATAAAAGATGACCTTGGGAGAAGGAGGAGGAGGTTAAGGCTAGAGATACAGAAGCAAATACAGGTGATGGTAAAGACAAAATTAACAATTACAATCCTATTTCTAAAAGATAAAGGAGAGAGTTGACTGGGAGGATTAGTACTAGCTTAATGTCCTAGACACAGTAAACCCTTAGTAACTGTTTATTGAATTAAATGGAATAAAACCAAATTGAGTTGCCCTTACTATTCACTTAACCTTTCTCAATTTGGGTAAATAACTTTGAGACTAGTTGACCTAGGAGCAATAAATATCCTCTGCATATCTGCATTTTAGCTCCTTGTTCAAGTTCTGCTACAGTGGCAATGATAGAAATAGAAAATGCTTTTCTACTTTTAATTAGCGCTTATAATACAAGGATATTTAAACACTTCTCAAATAATGTTACAATATACTAGAAAGCACTTATTGCTAGGAGTTGAATTCTCTCATTGAATGATAAAACACAGAGAGGTTAATCACAGGCTCTTAGTGAGTCAGTAAAGGATCAGAAATAAAATCCCAACTTACATTCCTCAGCTCTAACCATGCTACTTGGATAGCTTGCAAGTCAATTTATTTAGGCTCCATTTTCTTGGGGATATTTGCCAATAGAACAGGAATAATTTTGTTAGGGCTCAAGGCTCTGCTTGTGCTTTCTGTTTCTTAATTTCTCTCTCTCTCTCTCTCTCTCTCTCTCTCTCTCTCTCTCTTTCTCCTTCTCTCTGTCTCTGTCTCTGTCTCTGTCTCTGTCTCTGTCTCTCCCTCTCCCCTTTCCTCCCTCTCTCTCCCTCCTTCCCTCCCTCCCTCCCTCCCTTCCTCCCTTCCTTCCTTCCTTACTTCCTTCCTTCCTTCCTTCCTTCCTTCCTCCCTACCTCCCTCTTTCTTTCTTCTTTCTTTCTTTCCTTCCTTCTTTCTTTCTTTCTTTCTTTCTTTCTTTCTTTCTTATTGTAAGGCGGGAAAGTGGAGCAGCTAGATGGCACAGTGGAGAGAGGACTAGGCTTGGAATCAGGAAGACTCATCTTTATGAGCTCAAATCTTGCCTCAAACACTTACTAGCTGTTTGACCCTAGGCAAGTCATTTAACTTCGTTTGCCTCAGTTCTTCTATAAAAATGAGATAGAGAAGGAAATGGTGAGCCATTCCATTATCTTTCCCAAGAAAACTCCAACTGGGGTCATGAAGAGTCAGATACAACTGATAAATTACTCAACAAATGGGTGATGAAGTGGGTGTGATGGGCTGACCAATGAAGGGCTATTTATTAGAGCTTGTTTGAATTTGTAGTTTCCAATGGATTATATACAATATGAACTACATTCCCTGGATCTTTGCAATCTAATGTGGGAGCTCATTTGGGCTTGCTTCTAGCCACTGATGGACTGTTGCTATAAGGTGATGAAGAATTTCCTAGATGACTGAGATAAGGAGTGAAGCAGAGCTGAGTGCCTCCTTGGCTTCCAACTCTACCAGATTCCATATATTCAAGTAGTTGCCAAGTCCACCTCATCTCTTACATCAATTCACTTTGTTCTACTCATTCATCTGGAGATCACAGTAACCTTAAATGGGTATCTCTGCCTCAAGGCTCTCCCTTCTTGATTCCTTCCTACACACAGTTGCCAAAATGATTTTCATAAAGCACAAGTATTACTATGTAATGCTCTTACTCAATAAACTTCAGTGGCTCCCTATTACTTCGTGATCAAATATAAATATTTCTATTTGGCACTTAAAGCTTTCAGCATTCTGGTTCCAGTCTACCTTTCCAGATTTATGACTCATTCACCTTCCCATTGTGGTATAGACAGACTGACCTTCTTCCTGTGCCTTACTCCTTCCATTCCATCTCCCATCTCCATGGTTTTGTCTTAGTGTCCCCCATGCCTAGAATGTACTCTATCCCCATAACAATTTTTTTTCTGAAGCTCAGCTCAAGCGCTACCTCTTATATGAGTCTTTCCTGATCTATTTAGCTACTAGTGACTCCTCCACTCAAATTACCATGGATTTTGTGCATGTGTGTGTATGTGTGTGTGTGTGTGTGTGTGCACATGCTTGTGTATATACATGCACACATGTACACATCTATCTGAATAGGGTGACACAAAAGAGTCGGCTCTTTAAGGCAGGGATGATTTGATTATTTTGTCTTTCTATCTCCAGACTTTATCAATGTGGCTGGCACATAATAGGACATGGTAGATGCTTAATAAATGCTTGTTAAATGATTAAGTTAAAGTCCTTTGTTTTATAACTGTGTCCAAATCAGTTTAGTCTTGTCTCCCATTCAGGCTGTCTCCCATTGATTTTATAATCTTATTTGGGTAGCATTAAAGTTTTCTGAGTTTTAGTTTCCCCTGTGTGTCACTCACATTGCTTGCCTCATCAGCCCGAAATTTTCTTATCTAGTCATTTCCTCAACCAAATCTTTAACACCTAGTGAAAAATCAGATCTCCTCCAGGAAATCAATGCACTCTACTTCTGAATTACTACTCTAAATTACTACTCTAGCCCACAGTACACTTTCTCTTTTCTAAATTTCTCTTGGGCTTAAAATTGATATTCCATAGTTTAACAACCCAATAATATCATAGCATTGGTTTCTTTTCTCATTGCTTCATGAATTAATCTTGTCTCCTCAAATAGACTGTAAACCATCTGAAGGTAGGTGATATGTTTTCACTGTATACTGCCTGGGGGTTGGCAGAGGTCTGGGCACATTGCAACTCTGCTAAATAATTTTTGTTGATTCCAACAAATATATTGATTAATTGAAGGAACTTTGAAGATGGGGGTGGGGATATGGGGGTGCTCAGGTCTCATAGTCTATAGAATCATGATCCTACTATGTTTTCTTGGCTCCCAATTCAATGCTACTGCCTGTTTTACTCCTCAAGTATTTTATCCATTACAGGTAATTGAAAAATATTTTGACAAACAATAGTAATCAAAGGGAAGATGTTGCTTCAGGTATAGACAGATGGCTTTTATGTTGCTAATCTATTACCTAATTGTAGTTATCAATTCATTTTAAAGGCAATTGAACTTCTTCCTTCCTCTTCTCCCCCAGTTGTCATTGTGGAAATAAGGCAGTAATGAATAAGTTTCCAACTCTAGGGGATACAAGCAGGCTTCAAGTGGATTTTGCCACAGGAAAGCTTAGAGAACTCAATGATGAATCATCCAGAAACAAATCATTTCCGAAAATACATTGATCAATCAATAAGCATTTATTAAACACCTATTATGTGACAGACATTATTATTAGGTAATGCAAATGTAAATACAGTAAGAAAACAAATTTTGCAATCATAGAGCATATATTCTATCAGGAAAGAAAACAAGCATATGTAGGAGAATATGGAGAATAAATACAAAGGTTGTGTGTGTGTGTATGTGTGTGTGTGTGTTTGTTAACAGGACATAGGGAGGGGGGTATTTGTAGATAGTGCCTCAGGAAATGCTTAGTGTGGAAAATGGTGCTTCAGGTGACTCTTAAAGAATAGAAGGAATTCTGTGTGGTAGAGGTGAGGAGAGATTCCATTTCAGGTTTAGGGGAAGGCCACTGCAAAGGCATTGACAGGGGAGGTGAAGTATAGTGTGATGAGGACTAGGAAGAAAACCATTTTGACTGGATCATATAGGAAGGGGGATAATTAGTTTTCATAAAAGAAATATTTACTGTTAAGGTCTGGCAAGGACAGAAATAACAAAGCATTCTCTAAGTGTTCATGCTCCCCTCTGAATAATAAAGTTAGAAGGGTAGGTTTTCAGGTTTGTGAAGGGATTTAAGGGCCAAACAGAAGAGTTTGTAGTTTATCCTAGAGGCAATAGGGAGCCATGACTAGAGTTTATGGAGTAGGAGAGTGACATGGTCAGACCTATGCTTAAGGAAAATCACAGGCAGCTCTGTGGAAATTCAGTGGAACAAAGACAGATTTGAGGCAAGGAGACCAAATAGGAGGCAAGCATATTAATGCAGGCAAGAAGTGATGTGGGTCTGAACTAAGGAGATATCTATGCTGGTAGTGAGAAGGGAACTGGATTCAAGAGAGATTTCAAAGGTAGAAATAACTAGATTTGGGAGTTAATTGGCTATAAGAAGTAAGGGAGAATAAATAATTGAGGATAACACTGAAACTGAGGAGCAGGGAGATTGGAAGGATGAAGGTGCACTGGAGTAGGGCTTCTTAAACTTTCCAGATGGGACCCTTTTTCATTTTTTTGCAGCATTTATTGGCATTGCATGGCCTGAGGGCATGCACAGTGCAAAGAGTGCATGCTTTGTGTTCAGAACCAAGGCTGCAGTGAAGTTGCTTGATGCAACACAGGCAAGCACTGCCAGAAACACCTCGAATTCATTACATGCCTGGTTTTTAATTAATTTTTGGTTGTTGCACATTCAAAAATCTTGCATTATTGCCAAACAGCTTAAGAAATGCTGCACTAGAGAAATAACAAAGTTTGAAATAGGGCTAGGTGACAATGAGAGGGAGAGAGAAAGATAAGTTTGGTTTTGGACACACTGGGTTTAAAATGTTTATGGGGCATCCATTTAAAAAATAATTTGTTTTTAGTTTTCAACATTCACTTCCACAGGCTTTTGAGTTTTAAATTTTCTCCCCCTCCTCCTCCTTTCCTCCCTCCAGATGACATACAATCTGATATAGGTTATACATGTAAAATTATATTAAACATATTTTCTCATTAGTTGTGTTGTAAAGAAGAATAAGGACCAATGGGAGGAGCCACGAGAAAGAAAAAGCCAAACAAAATACAAGAGAGCCAATAGTCTGCTTCGATCTGCATTCAGAATCCATAGTTCTTTCTCCAGATGTAGATGGCATTTTCTATCATGAGTCTTTTGGAACTGTCTTGGATCCTTGCATTGCTGAGAAGAGCCATGTCTATGAAAGTTAGTGCACAATGTGGCTGTAACTGTGTATAGTGTTCTCTTGGTTCTGCTCACTTCACTCAGTTCATATAAGTCTTTCCAGGTTTTTATGAAGTTTGCCTGCTCCTCATTTCTTATAGAACAATAGTATTCCATTACATTCTTGTCCCACGACCTGTTCAGTCATTTCCCAATTGATGGGCATTTGTGGCATTCCAATTTTGAAAAGGAAGTTGGTAATAAAGGATTGGAGATCAGAAGAGAAGTTAGGGCTGGATCCATTTTTTTATTCATCTAAAGAAAATATTTAATTTAATTTAAATAAATTAAATACAAATTTTAATTGGCTATAAGAAGTAAGGGATAATGAATAATTGAGGATAAAACCGAGACTGAGGACCTGGGGGATTGGAAGGATGGTCAACTGGCACAGGGCTTCTTAAACTTTTTCTGCTTGTACCCATTTTCGTTTTTACAGTATGTGTTGGTGTTGCATGTATCTTTCTTTCTTTTTTAATTTTAATTTTTAATTTTTGCTTTTTGGAGGGGAGAAGACAGGGCTATTAGGGTTAAGTGACTTGCCCAAGGTCACACAGCTGGTAAGTGTTAAGTGTCTGAGGTCATATTTGAATTCAGGTCCTTCCTACTCTAAGACCAGTGCTTTATTCACTGCACCACCTAGCTGCCCTGTGGATCTATCTTTCTATTCATATAAAGAAAATATTTAAATTCATGGGGCTGGATGAATTCACTAAGAGAAGGAAGAAGAACTGGAACTGACCCACAGATTGTGATATTGATGATGGGCCAGCAAAGGAGAATGGGTACAGAGGAGACTGAATCACTGCAACAGAGCCATCACAAAGGTTCCACAACCACTGCAAAGCATTTTGGGGAAATATTCCAATGACAGCAGATAATGCTGGATATTTTTCAGAGTTAGAAGGCTTTTCTTAATCCTTCTTCCCTTCCCCTTCTCACAAAAGACCCTTTTATCCTATAGGTCATGGAGCAAATTCATATTTATACTCCTCTCCACCAGTGATAATAATCAATAAACATTTAAGAACCTCCTATGTGCCAGGTCTTGTGCTAAATAACAATAATAAAAAAATAAGCAATCAATAAAAAATATGAGAATGAGATAGTAATGAGAAATCACATTCACATAGAATTTAAGGTTTACAGATCACTTTCCTAATAGCAAACTTGTCATAGTGTTTGTGTGCCCATTTCATAGGAAGGAAAACTGAGATTTAGAGGACTTAACTTGTTCAGGACCAGACTACTAGTAAAGGATAACAGGGACCATAGATTTAGATTTGGAAGGGAATTTAGAGGTTATCTAGTCTTAACCCTTCATATTATAGATAAGGAAACTGATACCCAGATCCTCTGATTCCAAGTTCAGCATGTTATATATGGTACAAATCTGCGTTAGGATGGGGATATAAGCTCTAATTCTGGTACTTTTCTTATATGCTACTGTAAAGTTTTATCTTGACCATTGGCTTCCATTCAAAAGGAAATAACATATAAAAATTTATATTAATGGAGTTTTAATCTGAGGAATTATTTCAATACACAGTAAAGCATTATTACCCTGAGCTTAACTTATTTAGATTTGGTGATAATTCTGAAGGACTAAGCTAGAAATTTACAAATTAAAAGGAGGCTTGCTAGGAGAATTAATTGTGTAAGGAGAATTGCAAGGTGGGAAAACCAGTTTACCTCCCTCAGAAGTTGTCATTTACATACAAAGAGTCTTTTGCAATATGAAGAAAAATTTGCTCCACTTCTTGAAATGCTAATTACAAATCACTCCAGCACCCCTGACTGTTCCATTAAAGTTTGAACTCTCTTAGATTAATTTAGGTTATTAGAACTAATTGAAGGTCAGTCTTGAAAACTTCAGCTTTTAAAAGACAATCTTTTCACTCTTAAATATTGCTCTTTCCTCAGTGAGGTTTTATTGAATTTTTGCTTTAAACTTGAAATTATGTAATGCCAACTATATTAAACTAGAAAACGATGGGATGGGGGGGGGATAGGCCTATCTTGACCTTTAGGTAAGGGTGTTGAGAGGCTTAAATGAGATAATGACTGTAAAGTACTTTTCAAACTTTAATTGCTACATAAAGGATAATGATGGTGATGATGAAGAAGAAGATGATGATGATGATGAAGAACTTTGTCACCAAGTCTCCACTTTGGTCATGACTTGATTCCCCTAGACATTTACTGTACCACTGTTCAATATATGCCAGTATATGTTGAATAACCAGGTTCTCCAGGGGGCAGGGAAATATATTCAGAGGTTTAAATTAAATCTGTATTATTAGCACTTCTTTAAGTCTTGATAGAGGCAAGTAGGTGGCTCAGTGGATGGAGCGCAAGATTTGGAATCAGGAAGATTATCTTGGTGAGTTCAAATCTGACCTCAGACACTTAGTAGCTATGTGACCCTGGGCAAGTCACTTAACTTTGCCTCAGTTTTCTCATCTGTAAAATGAGCTGGAGAAAGAAGTGGCAAACCATTCCAATACCTTTTCTAGGAAGACCCTAAATGGGGTCATAAAGAGTCAGACATGACTGAAAATGACTGAACTTGAACAAGTCTGAATAATCAACAAAACAGTAAGTAAAACCCTGATTTGTATTAATTGCCCTCTTCTGATAAGTAAATACCCACATTGAAAATTTAATAGCTGTTATAAGCCTCCTGGAGTTGACTCCAGCACACTCTTGTCTTTACAGGACTCCTAGAGACCACAGCAGGGTGGAAGAATTTTGTCCATCTTGATAAATTATTTGAACATCGATATCTTCAAATTTTTGAAGGAAAAAAAAAGAAAAATTACTGATATCAAAATGAGGGTCCTATACCAGAGGTTCCCAAACCTTTTCAGTTGTCAACTGTCAGTTTTCTATATGTTTGAGAAATGAAGTCTTTATTACAGAAACTCACTCTAAATTTTTTTCACAGTACTCCTTACCAGTTATATATTTCCTTCCATTCTATTTCCTCAGTTTATCCTACTTTCTCTCTCCTTTTACCCTGCCCATTCTCAAAAGTGTTTTGTTTCTGACTTTTATCTCCTCCACACTGCCCTCCCTTCTAGCAGCTCCCTATCCCCTTCTCTTATCCCCTTCCTTTCCTGCTTTCCTGTATGATAGGATAGATTTATATACCAAACTGAGTGTGTTTATTATTCCCACTTTGAGAAAATTTCCAATTCCATGTGCTCTTTCCCCCCCACTGCTGCCCCCATATCCCCTTCCACTCTAAAATCTCTTTCAGACCTCTTTTCTTTTTGGGGGGGATCTTTTTTTGTAGGAGGAAAGGCAGGGTAATTGGGGCTAAGTGACTTGCCCAAGGTCACACGGCTACTAAGTGTTAAGTATCTGAGGCCGGATTTGAACTCATGTCCTCCTGACTCCAGGGCTGGTGCTCTAATCACTGTGCCACCTAGCCACCTACTTTCAGATCTCTTTTATGTCAGATAATTTATCCCATTCTACTTGGTCCTCTCTTCTTCTTCTGGTGCATTCTTCTTTCTTATCTTTTAATTTTTTTTAGATAATCATACCATCACATTTAACTTACACCTCTACTTTCTGTCTATGTATACTCCTTCTAACTGCCTTAATAATGAGAAAGTTTTTAAGAGTTATAAGTATCATTCCCCCATGTAAGAACATACACAGTTTAACTTTATCAAATCCCTTATGATTTCCCTTTCCTGTTAACTTCTTTATGCTTCTTTTGCATCTTGTATTTGAAAATCTAATTTTCTATTCAGCTCTGGCCTTTTCATCAAAGATGCTTGGAAGTCCTCTATTTCATTGAATATCCATTTTTTCCCCTGAAAGATTATACTCAGTTTCACTGGGTAGGTGATTCTTGGTTGTAATCCTTGCTCTTTTACCCTCTGGAATATTATATTCCAAATCCTTTGATCATTTAATGTAGAAGCTGGTAAATCTTGTGTTATCTTGACTGTAGCTCCATGATATCTGAATTGTTTCTTTTTGGTTAATTGCAATATTTTCTTCTTAATCTGGGAGGTCTAAAATTTGTCTATGTTATTCCTGAGAGTTTTCATTTGGGCATCTCTTTCAAGAGGCGATGGGTAGATTCTTTCGATTTCTACTTTATCCTCTGATTCTAGATTATCAGGGCAGTTTTCCTTGATAATTTCTTCAGAGATGGTGTCTATGCTCTTCTTTTGAACATCTACTGATTTAAGGGAGTTCAATCATTCTGAAATGATCTCTCTTAGATCTATTTTGGAGGTCAGTGGTTTTTCTAATGAATTCTTTTCCATTGTCTTTATTTTTTCATCCTTTTGGTTTTGTTTCATTGTTTCTTGATGTCTCATAAAGTTAATTGTTTCTAATTGCCCAATTCTGACTTTTAAGGAATTGTTTTCTTCAGTAAGTTTTTGAATCTCTTTTTCCATTTGGCCAATTCTGCTCTTCAAGATATTTTTTCTCTTCAGTGGATTTTTGTTCCTTCTTTATCATTTGTTCTACTCTGTTTTTTAAGGTGTTATTTTCCTCAGTATTTTTTGGTGCCTCCGTTAGCAAGTTGGTGGCTCTTTTTTCATGATTTTTCTTGCATCACTCATTTCTCTTTCCAATTTTTCCTCTGCCTCTCTTATTTGCTTTTTAGAAGCCTTTTTGAGCTCTTCCATGGCCTGGGACCAATCCACATTTTTCTCTGCAGCTTTAAATGCAGAATTTTGACTTTGTTCTTTTCTTCTGAACAGCTGTTCTGATCTTCCTTGTCACCAATAACTTTCTATGGTCAATTTTTTTTTTGCTCATTTTCCTAGTTTATTTCTTGACATTACTTCTCTACTAAAGTGATAACCTGCTTCCAGGGTGGAGAGTGCTTGGTCCCAAGCTTCAGGTTGTTTATGCAGCTGTTTTCAGAGGTAACTCTTGGGATTTGTAAGTTTTTGACTTTTCCAAGGTGGTACAATCTAGGAAGAGGTGTGTTTACTACTCTCTTGTACTGTGCACTGGTTTGTGAGCCACCACAAGTACTCTTTTCAATTCTGAAACTGTGACCATTGTCCTTGCTCCCCTGTGGTCAAATGTTCTGCTGTGCTAGTAGTGTTCCTCCTTACACTGGCACTAAGGAATATAGGACCACCATGATGAGGCCACTGCAAGGGCCATGGTCTTATATGCTTTTTTTTTTTATAACATTGACACAACCTCCATCAGTTCCACATTCATCTCATAATCCTTGTTATGATTCCTAAGCTTTTTACATATTTATTGTTTTCTTTTTGTAAGGTAGCTTGAATATATTTTGAGTTACTGTAAGAATATTGTAATTTTGAAATAAATTCCCAATTTGATTATATAATTTTATAAATGCTACTAAATACATCAACTTATTATCTGGAAGGAAGAGGAAGAGTTCCATTTGCCACCTTCCATTCACTATTCAATATGAGGAGATGAAGGCCTGAATTAGCTGGATTGTTATGTGAGTGGAGAGAAAGGAATATATGGGAATGATATTATAGAGGTTTAATGAACAAAACTCAGCAATTCACTGGGAATAGGAAGTGTAAAGAATAGAGTCAAGGATTCTGAGGTTGTGAAACTGGAATAGTGGAAGTAATGTAGTATCATTGACAGAAATAGGGAATTTAGGAGCAAGAGGATGGATTAGGGGAAAGTTAATGAGGTTTTTCTGGACACATTGAATTTGAAATGTCTATGGAACATTCAGGTAGTTTTCTAATAAGAAGTAATTTAGGATTGTAACTCAGGAAGAAGATGAGGCCTTGATTTCAGAGTTGTATACATGTGATAATAAAAGCTGTTTAAGTTAAAACAGGTCAGGACATAATTGGCAATTATGTTGTGAGGAATTTCAGTGTAGGTCAGATGGGGAGAGAATCACTTTTCTTATCAACTCTCAAGTACAAAATTCTCTTTCAGAGACCCTAAACCATCAGAAAAGTACTATAAACTTAGAGGATTTTTTTTGAGGGTGAGACTTCACCTTGTTTTTTTTTAGGAGTTCCAATCCCTCCCCCCTTCTACCCTGTGGTTCAAATAAAGGATATCCAATATATATTGTTAGCTGGAATGCTTGCATGGAAGGTGAGGCCCTTCAACCAAGGATGAAGATACATTATGGATTTCTGGGGAAAACTCGGGACAGGGGCTTGTACCAATAAGTTTCAATTTGCGAGATGTTTTCAAGATTGATCCCAGCCTGTATAAGCTAAGCATTTGGAGTTTGGGGTACAAGTTACATTAAAAATGAAGGAGTTTGACCAAATGATATATAAAGTCCCTTATAACTCTGAATCACATGAATTATTCTTGATTTTCCCTTGAATATTTTAAGCTATTGGCATGAACATTAGTAATCTGATTTTTTTTATCCACAATTTCAATTCAGTTTCACCAATTCTTTATTGATTTACTTCCTTATGACATGCCTAGCACTTGTACAAAAGGGATCTGATCTAAAAATCCAACAAGACCTTGAGGAATTTGAATTGTTATTTTGCCTACTGTTTGTTCATATCACAATATGATCACCTCTCTATTCGGTATGTGATTATAAAAGTTCGGTTTTCCTACATTTAGAGATATTGTCTAAGTCTATTCAGGAGTCTTTTTTTTTTTTGGCAGGAACCCTCCACTAATTATATGGTGGAAGCTTAGAATTTGGTCTATATCATGAGTCCTAAGGTCCTTATTATTAGTGACCTATACTTATTGCATCTAAGTTTACTTTACTCATGTACCACCAATTTGACATCAGCCTCAAATTTAATTTGTGGAAGCTCCAATAGAAGAGGAATGGAGAAATCTTTGGAGGAGCCAAATCTGACAGATTGTGGCAAAATAAAACCTAAGGCATTTCTTCAGGAACTGTTTTCTCTGTACTGTAAGACTCTGACACCCCTATTTTAAATCACAAGGTCATAGAAATAGAGTTGAAACAAACTGAGTAGATCATATAGTCCAATCTCATTTTACAGATAAGGAAACCAATTCCTAGAGAGGTTAAATGATTTCCCTAAGGTTATAGTAAAAATAATTGGCAAAATTGAGATTTTAAATCTACATCTTTTGGCTACAGGTCAAATGCTCATTCTATTATGCCAGATATTTTTCCAATCTCCTAAAAACATCAATGTACTATAAATATCAGCATACTTCCTGAACTCTGGTTCTTTTGGTCATTGGTCTATCTCAAGTGGTCTTCCCTCTGTTCCCTGTACTTAATAAGCCTTTTTATTCAATTTTTCTTTATATTTATCATCTCCTTATTATTTAGCTCATTGTTGGTAGCCAATAAATGTTAAATAATGGTAGTGTTTATGTTTAACAGCTGTAACTCTGACTCCAAGGACAGCTGCCCTTTGGTGGCATGTGAAGTGATTTATCTGTACACTCCTAAAACACACAAGGAAAGCACTTAGCACTTTAGGCTCCTCTGGGATGAAAGGTGATATATGAAGGTAAGATAGCATTATTATTTAATTCCGAAAGAGGTAAATTACATTGGCAAAATGCTCTTTGATGCTACTGGCAAACCACTGTGGTCTAGTGTTTTGATGCCATCAGGAAACGTGGTTCAGTGGTTAGAGTTGTGGGATAGGATGCAAGAGTCCTGGGTACTATTTCTGGTTTATTCACTGACTTGCTGAGTGACCTTGGTTAAGCTACTTAACCTCCTTGTGCCTCAGTCTCCCCCTCTATGAGATCAAGAGGGCAAGGCTTGTTGATGTCCTGATTTTTAAAGGGATATCTTAAGTGTTAAAATCTTGAAAAAGCATGCCACATAAACAAATAAATAAACAAATAAACCTTTTCTAACAATGATGTAGAAAGGGCTTAATTCCCTCCATATCATTTACTGAATGTCAGAAAAGTGGAAGTATTTAGAGAGATGATCACATTAGTTGAAAAAACTCTGGGCTTCCATGGAATTTCAGCAAAGCTTTTCAAGTATTACACTTTAGCACCCTTGACCTCCATTTCTTCCTCTGAAATGTGGGGAAAAGAATAGTGCCTACCTATCATTTTATCATGCTCCTTCCATCAGTCACCTGCTTGATTCTGTCCCCACTACCACCCTGTGCTGATATTTCTCCTCCATTCCCATTTCTCCTCTAACTTTCTAGCTATACACTGTTTCCCAATGCCTGAAATGTTTCCATTCTAAGGCTGGACCCTAAGAGGATGTTGATAATCTATCTGAACTCATTCAACAATGGTCAACAAATTTCCACTCCCTCTTACGCTCTCCATTCCAGGGATTCTGAATCCATGGATGTCATTATTTAAACTCTGTCCTTTGTCCCCCATTGAGTGGCATTTTCTAATTCCCACATGCTTTAACCCAAACCCCTGCCCTGCAACACCCCACTCTAAAGATACCGATCCTTTCTACTCTTGCTCTTTGGAATGTCTGTTCCACAGCTGGTAGAAAACAACAAACTTGCTTTCATCTTAAAATCTTTTCCTTTCCCCCTTTTTTAATCTTACGCCACTTTTTGAACTATTTTTAACCCTCATTCCCTACTGCTGACACAGCTTCTCAGGACCCCCTTTCCAGCACTGGCTGCACTTTCACTCAGCCCACTTTAATTCACTGGTAGTTGGTGTGTATGTGTGGGAGTGGGAATTGGAGTATTATATGCTCCCCATTGCTACTTCTAGGCTCTATCTCTAGCTTCACTCAGTAATCTCTTCTTTGAAGCTAACTCAGTCTATATATACCACACAGTGAAGATTCTCTTCCATTTGTTATCTACTGACCTCCTGCACACTCTCCTGTTCACAACAGGTTCAGTGCCTGCCTCACAGACCTGTCCTCATATTAGTGGACTTCAGCATACATATTGATACTCCCTCAAACCCCCTAATCTCCTAGTTCCTCGACTTATTCATTTATCAGGACGCATATTGTGCCACAGCTCAGCTATACACAGACATAGTCATATCCTTGATCTTGACATACATCAACCTCATGTGATGAAATTATTTTATCTAATCTTGTTATTGTCCTTCTACCTCTCCACTGGAAACCCTGTTCTTCATCCTTATTATAACTTTGAATTTCTCCACCCCTCAGTTCTTTCTCAGGTCATCACCCTTTTAACTCGCTGTGCTTTACTTCCTTCCACATTCTGACTCTTTTAGTGAACCAGTTCACCTCCTCACTGTTCTCTTCTCTCCAGTCCCTTGCCCCTTTATTCTGCCAAGCTCCATCTCTGGATTACTTCCATCATCCACTGTCTTTACCCCTAATCATGTGTTACTGAGCAAAGCTAGAGAAAATTTTCAGACCATGATGGCTAGGTTCATTATAAATTTGTTAGATAATCACAACTGGACTCTCATTTTGACTAGGGAATACTTAAACCATTCTAATCACTTCTCTATCCCACTAACCACAGATTTTCCAAATTTTTTTTTCATCTCTCCTTAAAGACTCCACCTTTCCCTCTCCTTTTAGTGGAGAATCTTGCCTCATATTTCACTGAAAAAGCTCTCTAATCCCCTCTTCATCATCTTACTTCACTCAGATACCTTCCCCTATTATTTCCTTCTTCACTCCTATCTCACATGTGGAAGTAGTCCTTCTTTTGCCAAGATTAGCCTCTGCATTCCTAAGTGATCCTTTTCTATCCTATCTTCTCCAGCAGATTGCCCCATCATCCCCGCTCTCATTAATCATCCATCTCTCCCTTTCTATTGCTTGCTTTCTTAACACTTACAAGCACATTCATGTCTTTCCCATCCTCAAAATCCCTTGCTTGATCTGTCCAACCCATTAGCTCTCCCCTTCCTTTTGTAGCTAAACTCATTGAGAAGGCCATCTATAATTAGCAAATTCTCCTGCCTAGCCTCTCACTCTCTTAACCTTGCAATCTGGCCTCTCACATCTTCATTCAACTGAAATAGTTCCTTCCAAAATTACCACTGACCTCTTGAATGCTAAATCAAATGGACTTTTCTCAGTCACTATCCTTTTTGATTTCTCTGAAGCTTTTGACACTGTCCATCACCCTCTTCATCTTCATATTCTCATTTTTTCTAGGTTTTTGTGACATTATTTTCTCTTGGTTCTCCTCTCACTTGTCTTACCACTCACTCTCAGTCTCCTTTGTTTTATCTTCATCCAAGTCATGCCCACTAACTTTGGGTTTCCCCCAAGGCTCTCCTCTCCTCTCTTCTGTCCCCTATCTCCCCTTCCTTTCCCTTCCCTTTTCCCCCTCCTTTTCCCTCCCTCCTCTCCCGTCTCCCCTCTCCCCCTCCTCTCCTCTCATCTCCTTTCATCCCCTGTTACCTCCCCTCCCTTCTCCTTTCTTCTCATTTTATCTCCTCTCTTGTCTTCCCCTCTTCTATCCCCCCCATTTCTCCCTCCCTTCTCCTTTTCTCTCCTCTCCTTTCCCCTCTCATTCCCTCTTTTCCCCTCCTCTCCTCTCCTTCCCTCTCCTCCCTTCCTCTCCCCTCTTTCCTGCCCTCCAGGCTCCCATTTTCAAATACTTCTTGTATATCTCCAACCAGATGTCCTATTAACATCTCGAATGAGAATTGTCCAAAAAGCTGGACTATCTTTCTCCCAAGCATTCTTCTCTTTTTAATTTTCCAATTCCTCATGAGGGGCATCATTATTCTAGTCACCCAGGGGTGAAATCCAGGTGTCATCCTCGACTCCTAACTCTCCTTCACTCTTTCTATCTAATCTCTTGTCAGCCTTATCGTTTCTACTTTTATAACATGTCTCCCATGTGCTCCTTTCTCTTCTCTGACACTCACCACTTTGGCACAGACTCATTGCCTCATGTCTGAATTATTGTAATAGCTTTCTGGTTGGTATTTCAGCCTCAAGCCTTTCATTCCTGCAATCTATCTTCTATTCAACTGTCAAATTGATCTTCCTAAAGCCGGGTGTGACTACATTACTTCCGTCCCCCCTCCCCCAACCCTTTTCCTTAAATCAACTTCAGGGGCTCCCCATCCTTTCCATGATCATATATGTTATTCTTAGGGGTTCAAGGACCTTCCCAACATGGCCACCTCTTAGCTGTTCTTATACTTACCTCCCACCACCCCTTCCACTCCCATACACTGAGATCCAATGAAATTGGCCTTGTTGTTGTTTCTTGAACAGTATATGCCATCTCCTGGCTCCAGGAATTTTTGGTGGCTGTCCCTACTCCTGGAATTCTCTCCATCCTCATGTCTACCTCCTGGCTATCCTGGCTTCCTTCAAGTCCCATGTAAATCCCACCTACAGGTGGGTGACAGTGAATAGAACACGGGCCCTGGAATCAGAAGGATCTGAGTTTAAATCCAGCCTCCAACACTTGACACACTCACTAGCTGTGTGACCTTGGGCAAGTCACTTAACCTCAATTGCCTTGCCTTCCCCCCTCAAAAAATAAAATCCCACCTTCCAGGAGAAGCTTTTTCTCTTCTGATGCTATTGCCCTCTCTGTGCTGATTATCTCTGGTCTGTCTTGTTTGTATAGCTTGTTGTACATCGCTGTTGCATGTTGCCTTCCCTATTAGATGATGGGCTTCATGAGAGCAAGGGTTGTTTTTTGCCTTTCTTTATATCTCCAGTAATTGGCTCAGTGCCTGGTACTTAATAAATGCTCATTAAGTGACTGACTCACTCACAGGGTTGTTGAGAGGATCAATTAGATAAAATCCTTTGAAAATCTTAAGCACTATAGAAATGCCGGCTTTATTATTAACTAAGACTCTGAGAGACTGTCTTGAAACATCTGCCCCTGAACTTGATTCTATGCTATTTGAAGAGAAAACCTTATGCTTTGGCAGTTCCCCACAACACTTGGTCTAGTGCTCTATTCAAAATGGATATTTGGTCATTAATGCTTTTTGGTTGCCTGCCTGACAAGTATGCCCTTTAGCTCTTTGGGAGAGCAAAGTTATATATGTAGCAAAGGAGGTGGTTGAAGACAGGCAGGAGGAGGTTGGTACAAAAGAAAGGACAAGCATTTCTAGGAGTGACAAGAAGGAAAGAGGAGAAAGGCCATTTACTTTATTCTGTAGGTAGTATAAACAGTTGCTGTTCAAAATGGAACAGAAGAATAGTGTGGGATAATTACTTGAAGCAGAGAACAAGTGAATGAGATAAAGATAAGTCCCATTATAGAAGACTGTAACACAAGATAAATGGCATAAATTGACAGCTAGAATATTTAAAATATTATGATTCTTTTTTCAAAATTTTATTGATACCTTTAGAATTTCACATAGCAGACATGTCCCTATACTCTCTATTTCCCCCACTCCTGCCTCCATAATAGAGCCCTCCCTTATTACAAAGAAAAACAGTTAGACAAAAGAAGCTGAAAGTTACTATGCCTAGCAGAATGTAGAGCATTCAGTATCCACAGGTCCTCCTTTCTCCACTGAGAACAGCAATGTGACTTTGACCACCTACCCTTTAGAGCCCATATTGGCTCTCACTTTTAATCTGAGGCCAGTTGCCTTTTAGCTTGGTTTTAATGTTTTTACTGAAACCGTTATTTGCATTTTTCTCCTGGATCCACTTTTTTCCACTTTGCATCAGTTCACATAAATCTTCCCTTGATTTTTCTTATCAGTCATTTTTCTTTTTGTTTTTATAACTGATAATATTCCATTTCATGAATACAAATGGGACACTGGGCTACTGTGTTCGTTGGCTTCTGGAGCCTGTCCATTAAATTCATTCAATTGAATTACTTTTCAGATATTTTCCTTTTATAGATGTTGTGCAATTTACTCTAAACAAAAGAATGATCTTGGATGAAACTGCCAAACTCAGATAGCAACAGATCCATGTGAGCCACAAACCAACTTAGAAGATCACCAACTAACATTATCTGGTTTGTATTGTAGTTTTATTTATTTTGTTGGTTCAGGCAATCTGAGAAATTTTGGGGCAGCCTATGGCTGGCTGACTTCAAGTTTGACACCTTTGCTTTCAAATGACATTAAACTGATCCTTATCTTCCCCATTTTTAGAACAAAAGAAACAGCAAAATAAATGAATATTGATACATTAGGATGATATATTAACAAATGCTTATAGATTCCTAACTGAGCAAATACATATGTGAAAACTTTATTTAAAGTCCAAGTCAAAAAAGGGACAGCATAAGTAGTGAGGCAGATGTAGTCATAAGGACAATTGACCTGTATATGGAAAATTTGGGTTGAAATCCTGGCTTTTCCTCATATGAACCTAGGGTAAGTCCCTTAATCTGGTTGTCCTCCAGTTCTCTGATTTTTATAATAGGGATAATAACAGTTTTGTTATCAATCCCAGGGGATTGTTGTAGGGATCAGTTATTTACTTTGTGTAAGGTCTTTTGAAATCTAAAAGCTGTTGTATAAATGAAAACTAGAAAGAAGAAAAATAAATGTATGTATGTATGTAAAGTTATTAATTTTAGAGGCAGTTTTGTATAATGGAAGAGGACTGGAATGAAGGCCTGGGTTGGAGACCCTGTGGATATTTATTGGTTGCGTGACTCTGGGAAAGTAAATTCATCTGTCTGAGCCTACTTCCTTCCCTGTAAAATATGGTTAATAGTTCTTTTCTCTCTCACCTCACAGGGTTGTTGTGCGAACAGCAATTTGTTAACCTTAAGGTGCTATAAAATGTGAGTTCTTATTATTGCTTTTATGGATAGTCCAGGATGGTAAGGATATTTGATTCTTTATCCTATGGAAGTTTTGTGTTCAGTGTGTAGGTTTTTGATCTATATTATAGAAGGCATAAATTTGATGGTAAAGAAAGGTGGTAAAGGAAAAACCAAGAAAGAAAATATAATAGAAAGGAGGAGAAACAGAGATGTATAACATTATCAGATCCAGACAATGATCCAGATTCCCACACTGTTAGCTAACCTTTGATTTTTGAGCCACATTTTTAAGACTATAGCCAAACAGAACAGGAAACAAAAGATGTGGACTCTTTGGTTGACCAAGGGTCATCTAAATGCAACATGAATGAAGGTGGGGGTGGTGGGAAACGACTGCTTCCATGTACTTATTAGGGGTAGAGAAGCTACTGTGGAATATCTGCATTTTTTGGTTAGGTTTAGTACCTGACAACACTATTACTATTACTATCTATAGTACTGTCCTTTCATTTAATAAACACTTATCAAGCTCCTACTATTAAGGTAAAAACTATTAAGGTAAACACTGAGTTCAAATCCAGCCTTAGACCACTTACAAATATAAAGGGAGTCCCATTCCGTATGAGTATGTACAAAGGGCTGCATTCAAAAGGTAGTCTTTGACCTATTCCCCACCTATTGGATTGGACTTGCTCCTTCTAAGGAGCAAGGGAAATCTTCAGGACACAGCCCAGTGGTAGCTGAGATGAGGACTCATCTGCCAATGATGCTGAATTTGTGTATGAAATAGAAGGAACCAGTGTTACCGAGAAAACAGAAGTTCTTGCCTACTCTCTCCAAGAATCAAAGTAGGGTAGGAGAGAGTGTGCTGCTGAAGTGTTGAGGAAAGGAAAGTTTATTCTTAGGTTCTTACTATATCTTCAATATATATATATATATATATATACACACACACACACACATATACATATATCTGTACACACACATGCACCCCAATTGCCTTACCTTTCTACCTCCAAAAAGTTAAAAAAAAGAATTTATTCAACAATATTAAGAGGCATACTGTATTTTAAGAAAATGCAATGTGCATATATAACCTATATCTGATTGCTTGCCATCTTGGGAAGGGAGGAAGGGAGAAAGAAAAATTTGGAGCTCAAAATCTTGTAAAAAATGAATGTTGAAAACTATCTTTACATGTAATTGGAAAAAATAAAATACCATTCACCAAAAAAAGGAGAGGGGTGGAGAAAATGCAACATGCAAAGCTCCAGTCCTAAATCACTTCTTCTTAGATAGCTCTACCTGAGTGTTCCATAGGCGTTTCAAACTCAATTATGTTCAGAAAAACCTCTTCAGGCTTTCCCTAACCCATCCTCTTGTTCCTACCTTCCTTATTGGAAATTGAATAGAAAAGAAAATGAAACACCTAGACTGAGAACTCTGAACTTACAGAATGTTAGAGCTAGAAAAGGGCTTGGAGATCACTGAGTCCAACCTTCTCATTGCATATCAGAGGCTCAGAGAGGTTGAGATACTTACTTACAAGGGAATGAAACTAGTTAGTGACAGAGTTGGGAAGCTACTCGAGAAAATGTACACCTCTATTACAAGGGAAGGCTTTTATCTATCTACTTCTCTCTCTCTCTTACAAATAAAATCACTCCCACATGTCAGAAAGGAATAGACAAACAAAGCAAATTCACATATTGCCTATGTGTTTCAATCTGCACCTTTAGTCTGTTCCCTCCTGGGCATGGAAACATACTTTATCATCATTCTTCTGAAGTTGAGATTGTTCTCTCTATTGATCAGAGTTCTTAAGGCTTTTAAAATTATGCTACTTTACATTATTGTAGTTGCAGTATAAATTATTCTCCTGCTTCTGTTCATCTGATCTGCATCAGTTCCTACAAGTGTGTCGGCTCCTAGATCCTTCCCACAACTTGCTTTTATACTATTGGATTGGGTCCCCAGATGACATCAGCTACTTCAGAGGTCAGACTGTATACCTTGTGGACATTCACTCAAAACACTATAGCTTGTGGATCTTCACTAGTAGGCTTTTCCATTACTGCAAAAAATCATCTGGAAGAAATCTTAGAAATCTTAGAAAAGGCATTTTCTAAAACTGACTTTCGTCCATAAGGAATCCTGAGCTGGTACTCCCTTTAAATCCTCAGGACTATTATTTAAAGCTCCCCAGGTGGATGGCAAAGTTATTTGCTCAGTAAACCATCTTGTTTCCTTATCATTCAAAGAGATGTTCATACTTAGAAAAGGGATAATCAAATGTATTCATAATTTTGTAGTTAGTTTAATACCTTGTTACCACATTAAAGGGCAGCTAGTCATGCAGTGGATAGAGTGTTGGTCTGGGAGTCAGGAAGACTCATCTGTTTGCCTGAGCTTCCTCATTTTTAAAATGAGCTTGAGAAAGAAATGGCAAACCACTCCACTATCTTTGCCAAGAAAATCCCAAATGGGATTGTTTCTCCCAAATGGGAGATGGACGTGACTAACAACAAAACCACATTAAAACCTTATTATCTGTGAGCAAATCCTCTTATTATATCAGTAGAATTGTGAAATAGGAATAACTCCTTCCCTCTTACCCAAGTTTTTCTGGATTTTTCTGAAGTCATCCATTTCATCATTTCATTTAATGAAATAATATTCCATTGCTTTCATAGACCATTATTATTTTTAGCCATTGCCCATTGATGGGAACCCATCTTGTTTCAGGTTTTTGCTACATCAAAAAGTACCACTAATAGTATATTTTTACATATGGGTCCTTTTGATGTTTCTTGGGCAGATGCTTAATAGTTGTATTACTGGGTCAAAACGTATATGCTTTGTGACTTTTTGGTCCCCAGTTGTTTTCAGAATAGAATTCAAGCAAATGCCAGCTCTACCAAGAGCACATTCACATTCCTGAACTCATACAGTCACTTCAACAGCTGTCATTTTCCTTTTTACCATTTTTCTTATCTGTTAGGTTTGAAGTAGATCCTCAGAGTTGCTTCCATTTGGATTTCTCTTATAAGTGATTTGTAGCATTTTTTTTCATGTGGTTATTGATAGTTTGCCTTTCTTCTTTTGAAATCTGCCTCTTTAGAACATTTAGCCATTTATCTGGTGGAGAATGATTCTTAGTCTTATCATTTATTTATTTATTTATCTTAGTTATCACTCTTTTAGCAGAGGAAATTGTAGGAAAGTTTTCTTTTTTTCTCCCTAGTTAACTCTTTCCAGTCTAATTCAAACAGCACAGAGTTTATTTCTTCAACAGTTCTTCAATTTTATACAACCATAATTATTCATTTTATCTTCTATTTTTATGCTTTATGATTTATGTTTAAGAGTTCTCTCCCTGGCAGAGCCAAGATGGTGGAGTAGAAGCAGGAAATTCCGTGAGCTCCCACCACAACCACCTCCAATACCTGTAAAATATGACTCTAAACAAATTTTAGAGCTACAGAACCCACAAAATGACAAAGAGAAACAAATCTCCTGCTGAAGGCAGGCCAACAGGGAGGGTCTGTCACAACAAGCTGGGAGCCGAGCGCAGTCTGAGGACTGGGGTGGTCCCAACCAGTGGCACAGACTGGCCAGAGCTGACTTCAGGAAAGTAAACCACACTGTGATGGTTTCCAGATTTTCAACCCCTAAATGCCAAACAGAAAGTAAAAGGTCTGTTGGAACTAGGTGACAGAAGACTGTGGTCCGGCCCCTGCCCCAGGGCCAGAGGTGGTAGAGGCATGTGGCTGCATCCAGAGCTTCTGATCTACAGATCATAGGGGGGCCAAGTGACCATTCAGAGGGTAATCATACTTGCTCTGATGTGCTTGGATCTGGGTTGCTCTTGGGCGGTGATCCTGGGGTGAGAAATGTCAGTGTGCCAGAGCTCATGGTGGCTGTAGGGAGAGTGCCGTCCTCAGACCTCTGACAACATTTGTGAAAACCCCCGTGATTTGGGACAAAGCTCTCTACTCTGGAAGCAGAGTTTTACTGTGGCAAAGAGCTCAAAAATCAAGTAATTATCTAGCAAGACGAAGAAGCAGAGGAAGCACAATCAAACCATACAATCTTTTTTTGGGGGGGGGGCAAAAAGGATCAAAACATGGACCCAGAAGAAGTCAACAAAGGCAAAACTCCTGCATCAAAAGCTTCCAAGAAAAATATGAATTGGTTACAGGCCATGGAGGAGCTCAAGAAGGATTTTGAAAATCAAGTAAGGGAAGTGGAGCAAAAATTGGGAAGAGAAATGAGAATGATGCAAGAAAATCATGAAAAGTGAGTCAACATCCAGCTAAAGGAGACCCAAAAAGTATTGGACTAAATAACACCTCAAAAAATAGACTAATTCAAATTTTTTTGGGCAAAAGAGGCCCAAAAAGCCAATGAGGAGAAGAATGCCTTAAAAAGCTGAATTTGCCAAATGGAAAAGGAATTTAAAGAAATTCACTGAAGAGAATAATTCCTTCAAGATTATACTGGAGTAAATGGAAGCAAATGACATTATGAGAAATCAAGATACTATAAAACAGATCCAAACAAATGAAAAAAAATAGAAGGCAATGTGAAATATGTCATTGGAAAAGCCACCGCCCTGGAAAATAGATCCAGGAGACATAATATAAAAATTATTGGACTACCTGAAAACCATAATCAAAAAAAGAACCTAGAAATCATCCTGCAAGCAATTCTCAAGGAAAATTGTCCCGATATTCTAGAACCAGAGGGCAAAATAAAAATTGAAAGAATTCACTTATCACCTCTTGAAAAAGATTCCAAAAAGAAAATTCCCAGGAATATTATACTCAAATTCCAGAGTTTCAGGTCAAGGGGGAAAATATTACAAGCAGTCTGGAAGAAACATTGATTATTGTGGCAACACAATCAAGATAACACAAGATCTAGTAGCTTCTACATTAAGGAATAGAACGGCTTGGAATATGATATTCCTAAGGTCAAAGGAGCTAGGATTAAAACCAAAAATCACCTACCCAGCAAAATTGAGCATAATGCTTCAGGGGAAAATATGGTTGTTCAATGAAATAGAGGACTTTCAAGTATTCTTGATGAACAAACCAGAGCTGAACAGACAATTTAACTTTCAAATAAAAGAAGTAAGAGAAGCATGAGAAGGTAAACAGGAAAAAGAAATCATAAGGAACTTATTAAAGTTGAACTATTTACATTCCTACACGGAAAAGCGATAATTGTAACTCATGAGACTTTTCTCAGTATGAGGATAGTTGAAGGGAATATATAAGTATATGTATGTATACATACATATATGTTTATATAGGAGGTTGTATGTGTGTATTAATATATATATGTGAGTGTGTGGATATATGTGTACATGTATACATAGACAGAGGGCACAGGATGAGTTGAACATGAAGGAATGATATCTAAAAATAAAATTAAGAGGTGAGAGGGGAATATAATGAGAGAAGAAGATAGGGAGAGATAGAATAGGGTAAATTATCTCATATAAAAGAGGCAAGAGAAAACTGTTACAATGGAGAGGAAGAGCAGGAAGGTGAAAGGGAATGGATCAACCTTACTCTCACTGAATTTGGCTTAAGGAGGGAATAACGTATACACTCAATTGAGTATCTTTCCCTACAGGAAAGTAGGGTGGAATGGAATAAGAGGGAGAATGATAGAAGGAAGGGCAGATTAGGGGAGAGAGTAGTTAGAAGCACACATTTTTGAAAAGGGACAGGATCAAAGTAGAAAATAGAAAAAGTGGGGGATGGGATAGGATGGAGGGAAATATAGTTAATCTTTCACAATATATCTACTATGGAACCATTTTGTGTAACTACACATGTACAACCTATATTGAATTGCTTATCTTCCCAGTGGTGGTGGGTAAGGAGAGAAGAAAGGAAGGCATCTTGGAAATTAAATTTTTAAAATATATGTTAAAAAAATTTTTTACATGCAACTGGGAAATAAGATATACAAGCTATAGGGTATAGAAATCCATCTTGCCCTACTAGAAAGTTAGAGGGGAGATGGGGGAGGATATAAGAGAGAGAAGATTTTGGGAATGGGTATTCAGTAGGCTCACTGTTTTGGGGTGGGGAGAGAGGACAGATGGGGAGAAAATTTGTAACTCAAAATCTTTTGGAAATGAATGTTGAAAACTAAAAATAAATTAAAAAAAGTTCTCTCCTTGTGAAAAATATCCTTTTATCTTCTGTAATTTGTTTATGATTTACCTTTATATTTTTATAGTACAAATATCGATCTGACTTAATTTCTGCCAGAATACTTTCTAGTTTTCTAAATAGTTTTGTTAAATATAGAATTCTTAACCCAATATTTGGAGCTCTTGGGTGTATCGGAGCTTAAGCTCACGTTTGATTGCTTTTAGACTTTCTTTACCTTATCTGTTCCACTGACAAACTATTCTATTTTTTCAAGAAGTACAAAATACTTCGGATGATCACTATTTTATACCATTGTTTGACATCTAGTGTTTCCAGAAGACCTTCAACCATACTTCTCACCCTCCCCCCCCATTATTTCCCTTGAGATGTTTCACTTTTTAAAATTCATTTGAATTGTCGTATTCTTATCTAATTCTGTTAAGTAACCTTTTTTTTTTGTAATTTGGACAGTAAATTAATTTAGGAATAATAATTTTTATTTTATCAGCATGGTTCAACCATAGTCAGTATCTTTCCAATTATATTTCTATAAAGAGTGTTTTGAAGTTGTATTCCTGTATTTCTTCCTCCCCCACTTAATAATTATATATATATATATTTTCCAATAAATGTTAAGATAGTTTTTGACATTCACTTTTTAAAAAAATTGTTGCCAATTTAATTTAAATAGAATGTAAATTCCTTGAGGACAGAGACATCATTGCTTCACCTGCATATTTCCGGAATGGGCAGCTAGCTGGCACAGTGGATACAGCACTGGCCTTGGAATCTAGAAGGCTCATCTTCCTAAATTCAAATCTCAGACACTTAGTAGCTGTGTGACCCTAGGCAAGTCACTTTAACCCTATCTGCCTCAGTTCTTTTTGTGTAAAATGAGCTGGAGAAGAAAAGGACAAACCACTATAGTATCTCTGCCAAGAAAATCCTAAAATGGGGTCACAAAGGGTTGGACATGACTGAAATGACTCAGAAACAAAAATAGAGAATAATACAAGGTAGGGTGTGATGAGGATGAAGGAGATGTCCAGGTAAAGCATTCTAAGAAAATCTGAGAAGTTGAGAAGTATGAGAAACCTTTCAGATCAGGGAAGACATCATAGAGGAGGTGACAAATGAGCTGGGCTTTACAGAAAAAAAACATATTGAAAGACTGAGGTAAAGAGGTATTACAAAGAAGGCCTATGGAGGCTGGAGAGAGCATGTCCAGTTCTTGGGAACAAACAATAGACCAATTGGGTTGAAACATATTGGAGTGAAGTGACTAAAGGAGAGTAATCAACATTCACTTTTATAAGATTTTGAATCTGCCTCCATTTCCTCCATCATCTCCAAGATAGTGAGCAATCTGACATAGATTATATATGTATGATTGTATTAAACATAATATTCATGTAATCTTGATTAGAATCTCAGGTTATATATTTTGTAGTTATTTTACATGAAATTTCTATTTTTAACTTGTCCTGTTGAATGTTATTGTTGGTATACAGAAAAGTCTGATGTTTTTTGTGAGTTTATTATTGATTTAATGAAAGGATTTTTAAAAAATTATTTGTATTAACGTAATGATTTTATGTTTACAGTTTTCCCAATATTGAACAAACCTGCCCTCATGGTATAAATAAAATCTTCTTATACTGAATAACCTTTAAAATATGTTGCAGTAACCTCTGCTAAATTTATTTAATATTGTTGCATCATATTCTTGCCAAAAGTTCTTTTGTAGCTTTCTTTCTCCACTCTTCATCTGCTCCCTTGGATATTAGGACTATCTTTGTCTCACAGAAGGAATTTCATATGATATCCTTCATTCTCTCATTTTTTTTCAATCAATTTATTCAGTGTTGTTGTGGATGATTTTTTATTGAATATTGTATAGAAGTTACCTGTAAATCTGTCTGGCCTGAATTTTTTTGTTTGTTTACTTTTGCAACTGGAGATTGGTTACAATTTAGTCCATTTGTTTTTTCTAAGCAGGGCTTATTTAAATTCTTAAGTTCTCATTTTGCTGACACTGAAATTTTCTGTTTTTGTCAATATCAAGCTCTTTAATGTGAGTTATCAATGAAACTTACATATACTTGGGCAAAATAGCTTCGAATAATTTCCTTTATTTCTTCTTCATCAGTTACAAATTCTTTTTTCAGTTTCATTTTGATAGTTTAAAACATTAATGATTTTTCTAATTTTAAATAAAAACCTGGTACTTTAATTTAAAAAATATTTTCATTTTCAAAATTTTTAATTTTGTTTTTACTCCAGTCAAAATGAACTATAGTCCCTCTCCTATTCTTATTCTGCCTTCTCCTATCTCCACTCTTTTGCTCCTACCTTCTTATGCCTGGGAATGGACTCTCATGTCCCATTTCCAGTCTCCATCTGAAGTGAGTGCCATACACAGCATAGTGTAGCAGAAAGAATGCTTGCTTTGGGGTCACAGGGCCCAAGTTTGAATCCTGGATCTGCCACTTGGTATCTGTGGCTTGGGACAAATCAAGCCTCAGTTTCCTCACCCATAAAATGCAGAGCTTGGACTAAGTGACTGCTCAGGACCATTCCAGCTCCAGATCTGTGACTTTTTTGGTGTATTAATCCCTGTTTGTTGATTTTTCTCCCTTCTTTTTTATTTTTTGTTTTCTTTAAAAAATATTCTTCATTCTATAGGATGCTTCTCTGGGACAAAAATCGAGGGATAGACGCTGGAAGAAATTTGGGTAATATAAAAATAAAAGATATTTAAAAAATTTAAAAATCAAAACTTAACTAGTAAATGTGAATTCTTAGTGTTCTTAGTATCGTTAGGTACTTTTGGTTTCTTTAATATTTTTTTAAACATAGCTGGACAGAAAAAGGTCTGTGCGGTAAGAAACAAGCTTGGGCCCCCGTATCATAAGTCCTTTTTAAATGGATGAATGAATTAAAAACAATTTATTACGAGCTCCTCATATACAAAGCACTGTGCTGACCACTGGGGATACATAGCAAAAAGCAGTAATGGTCCCTCTCAAGGAGTTTATGTTCTATAAGGAAAGATAACACATTTAGGATATTTCAATGGGCATAGAAGCAGAACAGATGCTAATAATTTTCTTTTATGTCATTTCTAATGATAAAATCATATCCTTTCCTGAGGTTGAACCATTTGACAGTGCCAAGACCTTTGGTGACAAGAACTTTCTTTTCCACCTCTTTAGCAGCTGTGCTTTCTGAGTAGGACCAGAACCTGCAAGAGCAGTTGCCAAGTCACATCTCCATAAGGTTTGCTTCCCTGGATGATGGCTGTAGGGACTAAGCTGTAATCAAGACCAGTGGTGGAGAAGAGTGGAAAGGGCTGCTGCTATTCCCAAGACTTTTAGAGGCAGTTGGTGGGGCAGCGATGGGTGAATGACAAGCCTGAGGTCAGGGAAACCTAAATTCAAAACTGGCCTCAGACTCTTACCAGCTGTGTGATCCTGGACAAGTCACTTAGCCTCTGCCTCAGCTTCCTTATCTGTAAAATGGGGGTAACAATAGCCCCTATATTACAGGACTGACGTGAGGATCAAATGAAATGATATTTGTAAAAAGCTCTTAGCACAGTTACTAGCAAATTGTAGGCACTATATAAATGCTGATTTCCTTCCCCTTCCCCTGCTTCTTCCCATCTTAGGCTCAGGATCCTTGGCTACCTGTATCAGGTCTGAGTACAGGAGGAGGAGGAGAAGATGAAGGAGGAGGAGGTGGTAGTAGTGATTTGTTTCATTTTATACTGCTGTCTGAGTTATACACAGGCTTATGTGTGCTAACAATGAGAACATTTTAATACCTCTGAGTTAAACAATGGTTTGGAGGAGGGTATTTTTCCCATTGGAGGGACCACCATTTGGTACTTGGGCTATTATATTCAGACCCTGGATGACACAGAATTTAGCTATAGTTCCATGCTGTGTAACAGGGCATCCTATCAAGCATTTGTAATAATGGATCTTTAGAAATGGAATCTAATTCTAATGCAATATCTGAAACAAAACTTCACACATTATTTTATTTGTGTTAGTGATGGTATAGTAACAATCATTGGAACCCAATTTTTTTCTCCTTTCCTCATCAATCACATTGTAGGACGATCATAGCAGGGACTTCTCTCTTTTTTAAAAATTCTTAATTTTATGAAAACTATTGGGAGACAGTGTGGATACAATGATCAGAGAGCCTCTGACCCATATAGCTGTGCGAGATGGCCAAGTCACCTAAATCCTAGTGCTCGAAGCAAATCCTTGAGACCATAGAAGAGAAGCTTACCGGTTTTGATAGAGTTTCTTTATTCAGGAATACTTCTTTGCTGCCCTCATTGTTGTTAACTCAAAGTTTTTTACTTGGAGCTTTAGGGAAGGTATTTTCTGTTGAAGGGAAGGAATAGAAGAGCGCAAGACAGATTTGTTAAAAAGGTGTCTCTTCAATGGTTTCTCATACATACGAAGACTGGGTGACAAAGACTGTAGTTTAAGAACACTTGTCTGCTTCACACTGCTCTGGCTTATCCACGGAAGCTGGACTTCTATATGATCTGCCTCCTTCCAGCCCTCTCTTAATTTTTCTTTTTCTAGAGCTAAGAAAGAAATCATCTTCCATGCTCACCTTAAAGCTAATTCATAGCCTTCCCAAGAGCTGATGGACACTAGATGGCAGCATCATCACACCATACCGCTCCCCCACCCCCCCCCTTTTCTCCCAACCCCCCACCCCCCCCAATCCCAATCCTGGTTCTCGCTCATTTCTCTACCTTGTCCTATTGCTCGTCACAGGCTTCTACTTGTCATTTTCCTTTCCCCCTTTGTTTTCTATTTTTACTTTTATTCAAATGCCAGGAGAGCCGGCTGGTCCGTGTGAGCCATGCCGCTCCCTCTCCACAGCTCTCGCTGGAGGACAGAGGCAGGGAAAGTAAACTGTGATTGCCTGGACTAGAAATCTGCCACATGGACAAGGGGATGCTTGCACTAGGAGCCAAGGCAGGTAAATGAGAGTGCTGAGCTGGATCACGCTTTGCTAAGCAGAGGGAACAAATCTGGTTCCTTTGCCTTATGAAGATCTTTTTCAGTGGCTGGCAGAAGCTGCTGAAATGCAATGGGGCTGGGAAGCTTGTGTGTGCTCATCCACTCATCCTTCGGATGGAAAACGTGGTATTCCCTAAAGGCTCATGTTGATCTTTCAGAAGTTATAGCGTTCCTCCTGGGCATACAATTTCATCCTTACAGAAAAAAAGAAATTGGGCTATGAAGGTATATAAATGCACATGTCACGAGCCGATCCTGAATCTGCAAAGCTAGGACTCCTTGGAGAGTTCAAACTTGGGTAGCATGGAAGAGATTTCTTATATTCTGTTCAAATCTATTCTGCTTCAGACAGTTCCCTCTCAAATTTCCATCCCAGGGAAGGGGATCTTAGAATCACAGATGCCATTTTGTCCATCCCCCATTCCTATTACATAGAGGGAAAGTGTACCCAGTGTCCCAGTCGAACCAGTGTCCCCCAAGGCTCCTTTAAGCTTTGATCTCCTGTGATGTTATGATTGTGGGACACTTTTAAAAACCAGAGGCAGGAGAGACAAATGAATCTGCACGTCTGTTCTCATACATCTTGGAAATCTGTTTGATGTATATACACCCTGTTTTTATTCTTGTTGACACCACCTTTCTTCTCTTTCTCCCTTCATATCTTTTTTCTCCTTTATCAGTGTTTGGACATTTGAATGTACGTTAATAGTTCTTTTGAGTAAACTCCTATTCTGATGATAGTGGCATTGGAATAGCACCCCCTAGGACTCCTTTTTCAGTCCCATATTTCAAAACTTTATTTTTGCCTAGCCTCTTAAGAGGTGGCCAGGTGCCTGGATCTGGGGTGGAGAAGACTTGAGTTCTAAATCTGTCCTCAGACACTTACTAGCAATGTGATTGTGGCCTCCTCATTTAACCTCTGTTTGCCTTAATTTCTTCAACTGTAAAATGGACAAGCATAATAGCACTTACCCCTCAGGGTTCTTGTCCCGATCAAAAGAGATTATATAACCTTCCCCACTACTATAGAGGCCAACACCATGCTCCTAGTCCCTCAGGCTCATGACCTAGGAGTCATACAAGATTTCTCACTACCTCTCACTCCCTTTTTCCAGGATGTTTCCAAGGCTTTTGGATTTTACCTTTGCAGCATCTCTGGTATAAGCCCCCTTCTCTCCTCTAACACCGCCACCAATCTAGCCCTCAATAATAGCTAGCTGGTAGGTCCACCTGCCTCACATCTCTTTCCACTCCAATCCTTCCTTCATTCAGTCACTGAAATGATCTTCCTGAAGTGTCACCCTGGTTATTCAGTGAATTGCAGTGGCTGCCTTTTGCCTCTAGCATCACATACATAATACTCTCTTTGGCATTTAGAACCTATTTATAACCTTCATAACCTATCCCCTCCCACCTTTCCAATCATCTTACATATTACACCCAGATACATACTCTTTGATCCAGTGACACTGGCCTCCTGGCTAGTCCCCAAACAAGACACTCCATTCTTGGCTCTAGTCATTTTCTCTAGGGATCCCCATGCCTGGAATTATCTCCCTCCTCTGCTCTGATTGCTGACCTCTCTGGCTTAATTTAAGTCTGGACAAAGGTCCCATCTTCTATAAATTTTCCTTAATCTCTCTTAATTCCAGAGCCTTCACTCTGCTGATTATTTCCTATTATCCCATATAGAGCTTGCTTTGTATATATTTTTTGCATGTTGTCTCTCCCATTAGATTTTAAACTCCTCATTAGGATAGTTGGGACTATCTTTTGCCTCTTTTAATATCCTTAGCACTTAGCCCAGTACTTAATAAACATTTATTGACGGATTGCTAACACAGTGCCTGACACGTAGCAGGCACTAAAAAATGTTTATTCTCCTGCCCACTTGAATCTCAGCATTCCTAAGCAATTAAAAACAAGTTTAACTGGGTACTTTTTGGGAAAAAAACTTATAAGCTAAATATGAAAATCCTGTCTTTTTTGTATATCTTTTCACATTTCCTCATCATTTAGAGGTGAAAATAAAGAAAGGTATTTTATTTATAAAATGTAACCCCCCAAAATATTTTATGCATTGGAACAGTAGCTGCTGTTGCCATCAAGGTGTTTTTAAGTAGAACGTGATGCTTAGTCATTTCCAGGAAAGACAAAGTCTTAAAGTGATGAATTGATAGAAGATGCTTGATATGGCTGGACTAAGGTGAGGGAGGAATACTTTGGTACTCCTTTGCCCCTGCCCAGATACACCCCTCCCCCCAGGCACACACACAGATACACACATGCTTGCACATGCACACATTTTCCCAATTTCATTTCTTCCTTCACTGGAACCTTTGAGGTTTTGAAGTTAGATCTCCAATATACCTTTAACTCTATGAGGAGGTGCTGCTGTCTCAATGGATTTACTGGGGCTGCAGGAAACACCTGCTCCTTTTTCTGGACCCAAGATTTTAAAGTTTCTTCTCAAAAAATTTAAGGGGAAGAAAATATCAAATGGAAACGTCACATTGTAGCCCTCAGCAAATCATCTACCTGCACAAAATCAGGCTTGTTTTGAGTAGCTTGTTACTAGTATGAACTGTAGGGATTGCTTAATAAAAGAAGATTTAGGAGACCTAGACTGTAGCTAACATTTTAACCAAGTGTTCTGTGTTTTGGTCATTCTGGATCAATCTGTTTTCTTTTCTGAAGAAGCTGAAAGTGAAAACCATATTTAGTAATGCTAGATGTTGGTTTTCTTTTTTCTAAAGCACATTCTCTCATGTTCATAAGGATTACATTTATTCATTTATGGCTTCTTATTACTTATGCCATGTGAACTGGTAGATAATACCAAGATGCTTAGAAAATATTAGCACTTTTTTAGAATGTGGGAGTACTTCCTAACTCATTGGTCAGGGCTGCTAGAGAAAACTACCCTGTGCTCAGGTTACTTTGTGGGTCCACAACATAGCACGTTATCCCTCACCTTACTGGTCAAGCAGAGGATATGATTAATTGAAAGTAAAGTCACTGAATGAAACTGCTTCATAGGAAAAGAAGCAATGCTTCCTCTAGAAACACAGGACATAGTTTGCACCTAAAACACACAAATGTCTGGGAATAGTCAGCATGAACAGAGAGTGTGTTTGGAAATGTGCCTATAGGGATATGTGTGACTAGAGCACCCATATGGGGGAAGTGTGTGAACATGAACTAGAAAATAGTTTGCCTTGGGAGTGGGTGTAGAAAACTTCCCTGACATTTCTCCTTCCTATATTTCATTACCTCTTTTGATCTGCTTCTAGGTCTTTTATCTAACCAGCTGAAGATTTTTAGCCCTAAGTGCAAAGATTTTTAGGATAAATCTCTGCGCATGAACACACATATACATATATATTACATATATGTATATATGTGATGGGAGTAAAAGAGAGAGAGACACACTGAGAGACACAAAGAGACAGAGAGAGAGAGGAGAGAGATCTACTGTGCCCTCAGCCTCGTTTGCCTTTCCTTTTGACTCCAGTTCTTGGTCCACTGTCTGATTCTTTCTGTCAGAGATTTAACCCTACCTTATGGTCATTATTGACTATGCCTCATGATTTTAATCTCTGAAGCCTGGGCTATTCCTCCATGTAAGGGGCAGTCACTCAATGACTACCAAGCAGCTCAGGAGTCAAGTTTTCCATAGTTTTTTTTTTTTTTTTCAAATCCAAACCTCTTTCTTTCTCCATTGTAGATGAGTCATCAGGGGGAAAATCATAGGAAAAAATATTAGACACAGAGGTTAAGGTCTTAAGAAGTCTTCTATTTGTTTTTTGTGGTTTTTCATACTTTAGAAATAATCAGTTAAAGCTTAAAAAAACACTTCTGGCTCATCTTTATTCCTCAGTTCAAACACATTATTAAAATCAATGGACATCCATTGTGGCACTGTGCTACCATAATGATATGACAGGTTCCTTTGGGATAAATGAAGTGTGGGCATAGTTATGATTTTGGATACAATTTGGCAGCATGGAAATGGATAATCTTCCACTTGTGCATATAAGCTGCTTGTAGATTTTAATAATTTTTCAGTCATGTCCAACTCTTTGTGACCCCATTTGGAGTTTCTTTGGCAAAGATACTGGAGTAGATTGCCATTTCTTTCTCCAGCTCACTTTACACATGAGGAAACTGAGGCAAACAGGGTTAAGTGACTTGCCCAGAGTCACACAGCTAGTAAGTGTCTGAGGCCAGATTTGAACTCAGAAAGATGAGTCTTGCTGACTCCAGGCCTGGCACTCCTTCCACTGCGGCTTACCCATATAACTATTTCTCAAAAAACATAAAGTTATATATAATAATTCATAATCAATCAGTGTTCTTTTGTCAATATCATTGAGAACACTAAAAATGACCAGGGTGGCTTAGATTAAGAGCCTGATGCTTACATAATTCCATTGCCTCTCTCCCTCCTCTATCCCATTTTAGCATAAAAACATAGTGGGGAGGGAGAAGGGAGAATATTATCCAGAGAAATATATATTGTGCCTCATTCTCTACTTTGGGCTGTTTAGGAATTTTATTTCTAAAAAAGCCTTAGACAAAACTTAGTCTAAGACAAAGTGAACAGAGGATTTAAGGCTCTGTTTTTTTAAACAGGTAAATCATCTAGATAAATAATAACAACAGTATCATTGTCAACATCAATATTAACATCAACATCGCTATCAACAACATCAGCAACAACAACTTCAACAATAATGAGCCAATACTTCAGGGATCCAGTAGAAGAGAAAGATGGTAGAGAAACTGCTGTGGGTTACCCACATAGCTGTGTCACAGAAACACAGTCATAGATAATAATTCAGAATAAATCAGATAGAAAGATAGAAAGGTAGATGGATGAATGGATGGATGAATAGATAGATAGATATAGATGGATGGATGAGAGAGAGAGAGAGAGAGAGAGAGAGAGAGAGAGAGAGAGAGAAACAGAGAGTTGAATGGATAGATAGAGCATTTAAGATGTAAGGTTTGCCAGGCACCATGCTAAGCACCAGGGATACAATTTAAAGTAATAGAGTCTCTGTTTTAAAGGAGTTTGTAAAAAAAGATAGACAATATATGAAGGGAAACTAGAAATGAAGGCAGAACTATAGTATATGAAGAAGAGGGAGAGTATAGTTGAGAACAAATGGCTGGGAAATAGTAACAACTTGGTTCCTGGCACAAGAAAGTGAAAGCTCCCTAGTCAGAGCTCAAGGTGGTTTTCCAGGAGGCAGAACCTGAGGTTCGGTTGAAGAATAGGTAGAGATGATGGGTTCATTGGAGAGGGCATGATGTAAACATGACTGAGTCTGGGTCATTTTTTAGCTTTGTATCCCAAGCAATTAGAATAGTGTTTTGACCATAGTATGCTTGTTGAATGAATAAATTAATTCATCAGTATATTGGTGTTTGGATTCATCCAGAGAATAACCACAATCTCTTTAAACTTTAGTGGTTAAAATATTGAGTTGCTATGGCCAAATAAATATCATTCTCTCAAATCAACCCTCCTTATGATGAATCTTTTCTAATTTAGCTGGTCCTAAAGATATAGTCAGTGCATAGTCAGTCTTGCACTTGAAGCTTTGCCGGCTTCCTATGCTCTGCAAGAACTTGTCCACTGTTGGCATAACCTTTGAGAACCCAAGGTCACCTGCAAAGCACAATGAAGCAACTAAATATCACTTTAATGGGGAAATAAAAAATAACTCAAATATATGTGATTATATGTATATATACACATACATATATAAACAGAAAGTATAATATACACATGCACATACATTTACATATATGTATATATAATGTATACACACATGTGTGTATATATACATATGTATTCTGAATAAAACATAATGGTTTTCACTTACAAAGTGCTTCTACACAAGAAGCCTATGAGATAAGTGGTGTAATTTTTGGGGTGGATCTATCCAGATGTCTGCATTCTCATTTGCTTTTTAAAAGTTATTTTTAAAGCAATTTCCAAGTGTCTGATGAGAATTACCAAGAATATGCACAGAATTTCACCTCTAAAAGGCGACTATTACTTCTGGATTCCAGCAGAGGCAACTAAGCATCCCACAGTGCCCGCTGCTTAGCTGTGGGTGGGAAAATAAAGTTCCTAAAAAGACATCAGAATCAGCTTTGTCTTTAAAAAGAAAGTAAGACCACTACTGGGTCATTAATATGTGAGTAAATCATGAGGGGATCTCAGTATGTCTTAGCCTCAGATGAATAGCACAGGAAACTTTGCCTCTTTTCTGTCTCTTGTCTTGTGTTTGTAAATTCAATGTAGCCAAATAAAAATGCAAATGTGGACAATATATTTCCCCCCACCCCACACATATAAGTGCTTTTCATTGGATTTTACTTGATCTCTGCCAGGATGAGTTGATAGATATACTCCAGCTTGTGCTTTCTGGAGCCTGTTCCCCATGTTGGAGCAAGGGGTTGATTGATTGTTATAAACATGTAGAAATGGCAACAACTGCTAAAAAAAAGCCAGAAAAGCGGGAAGAAATGATTTAAAATAAATAGGAGTTACATCTATGACATACAGGCTGCCTGGATATTTTAAATTTCCCTTGCCCTTTCTAAAAATGAAACGCTCACATCGATAGCAGTAAAGAAAAAAACAAAAAACAAAAAACTAAAATTGCCTTGCAAATGCAGGTGAACCTCCTCTAAGTCTTTTTCATGTGGATTTTTCAGTGTTTTTCTGTATTGTATTAGGCTTAGATCTGTACCCCCTCTTTGAAAATGCTGTAGTCATTACAGTAAGCTTCAAGCTTCTTGTCTCTCTTCATTTTTTGTAGCCCCTTTTCCCATCATTGTTGATTGCACTTGTTTATAAAATTTTGCTCCCTTTTAAAATTGATCCTGACCTCCTACTTGTATCAGTCAATTATGTCAAAATTAAGTGCTTGTAACATCACAACTAGGGTCAGCGTCTTGGATTCATCAAGAGTCTCAAACTATTTTCCAAATGGATTCTTGGTGGCATTCCATACTGGTGCCAATCCATCAATGTCCATTTCAAAGATAGTAGGTTTTGTTCAGTTTTTCAGACTAAGTTGTCAGAGGAGTTTGGCATTTGTACCTTTAACTTCAATAAGACCCCAAATTTACTTAACAGAGTGGTCAAGATCTGTTGGAGGTTTTATATTGCCACTCACCTATAGTCCAGATACTCCGCTAATGCTGGAAGACCAGCTGGGGTGAGACTGTGCATTTATGTTCTGGAAATCCATTGTTTTAAGTTTTACTTTGTTTTTCAAGTACTGTATCTGATAAATATGTATGCCACTCTAATTTACTTCTTAGTTGTGTTTGGGGAACAGCAAGGGGGGCAGTAACTTTTTTTCTTGTGAGGCAAACTGGTTTAAGTGTCTTACCCACACAGCTAGTAATTGTAAAGTGTCCAAGGCCGGATTTTAACTCAGATCCTCTTGACTCCAGAGTTGGTGTTCTATCTACCTAGCTGTCCCAAGAGGGCCAGTTTCAATGAATTAGAGAGTTTGTAGAGGGGAGCAGAAGAATTAAGAAGACTAGAAAGTGGGAAGGATCCAAGTTGTGAAAGTTTTTAAGTGTGTATTTTTAAAAATAAAGTTTAGGTAAATTTTTTTTGAAAGTCAGTTTTTTCAAATTTAATTTAATTTGGTGAATGAGAATGTCTTTTTAGAGTATTTGTTGAATATTTATTTAACAAATGGAAAAAATAAAATTACTGGATACACATTCTATTGAAGTTTCATGCATAGACCTCTTGTGATGGGTCAAGATCTCATCACCATAACTGTATAATAAACACAATCTAGACTCTATTCATTAAAGACTCATCCTTCTGCTAAGATGACAACTCCCCTCTTCCCTGCCTTTCAGGCAGGGTATTATTTCACAAGGTATCAAATATAGCTACAGCACAAGAAGGCCAAGGGAAAAAGATGCAAACATACCAGTCTGTCAATTAGAATTGATTGAACACATATTGTATTATTAAGCATATACATATTAAGCCAGTATTAAAATGTGCCAAGCATTAAAGAAACAAAGAAAGGCAAAACAGTTTCTGCCCTCAAGGAGCTCACATTCTAATGGGGAAGATAATATACATAAAAATTACTTACAAATAAGCTATATTCAAGATAAATAGGAATCCATAAAGAGAAGGCATGAGAATGAAGAGAGACTGAGAAAGGCTTCCTAATAAGGTGAGATTTTAGCTGGGACTTGAAGGAAACCAAGGCAATCAAAAGGCAGAGATGAAGTGGGAGAAAATTCCAAGAATGAAGAACAGACAGTGAATATGTCTGGAACTGAGAGTGGAGTGTCTTGTTTAAAGAACTGAAAGGAAATCAGTGTCACTCGATCAAGGAGTAAGTGGTGGGGGAGGGTGGAGGAGGGAGGTACAAGATATAAAAAGACAGAGAAAATGAGTTATGAAAGGCTTTGAATGCCAAACAGAGGAATTTTATATTTAATCATGGGGCTAATAGGAGGTTATTGAACATGAAGGACGAGGGTGATATGGTCACACTTATGCTTTAAGAAAATCAATTTAAGGGGACACTAGGTGGCGCAGTGAATAGAGCACAGGCTCTGGAGTCAGGAGGAACTAAGTTCAAATCCAGCCTCAGACACTTAACACTTGTGACCATGTGACCTTGGACAAGTCACTTAACTCCAATTGCCCTGCTTTCTCGCCTTCAAAAAGCCAAAAGAAAAAAATAAGGAAAGAAAATCAATTTGGGTCCTGAATTGAGGCTGGACTGGAATGAGGAGAGACTTGTGGCAGGCCAACTGACCAGGACATTGCAGTATTCCAAATGTGAGGAGATGAGGGAGGGCCTGTCCTAGACAGTATTAGAGGGGAGAATGTGATTTATTCAAGAGAGATTGTAAAGGTGAAGTCAACAAGCCTTGGCAACAGATTGTATGAGGACAGTGGTAGGGGTGGAGAGTCAAGCATGACACCTAGGTTTCAGGCTTGGGAAACTAGAAGGATGGTGATGCCTTCAAGAGTAAGAAGAAAGTCTGAGAAGAGGAAAGGGTTTGGTGAGTTATGTTTTGCACATGTTGAGTTTAAGATGTCTATGGGATTTTCAGTTCAAGATGTCTAATAGGCAGTTGGAGATGGAAAAATGGAGATCAACAGAGATATTAAGGCCGGATACCTATATCTGAGAATCATCAGAATAGAGATGATAATTAAATGAATGAGAGCTGAAGCCTCCCCTTCACTCCAGCTGTTTTCTTGTGGGTTAGCACTCTGGTAAGACAGAATAAATGCCCATATAAAGGAATTCTCTTCTGAAATTGAAAAGCTTATAACTGTCTTATGTCTCTACTGAGGGCTAACTCTGCCCAAAGGGAACTATATTAAGATTTATGTTTGGCACCAACTGCAACAGTTTCTTCTCACCTACCACAGTACATCACCTTTTTTTTTTTTTTAATCTTTTCCTGAAATGCTATAACTAAATGCTATGGCTGCCTGTTGGTTTTGATGGGACAGTTATCAGCTATTCATCAGTTAGTATTCACCAGAGACTCTGTTAGGTCAATGGAAGTTTGATGAACCTACTTCTGGAAGTGTGTGATATGAGATGGAGGAGCCCAATGGAGGAGTACTGTTTAAAGGAGTATTCTTAGTAGAGAGTAGAGAGATAGCAAGTACTGATGCTTGGTGAACTGCTTGATTCTGAAGAACAGCAGATTAGCTGTCCAGATTTCTAGCTGAGACACCACTGTGTTCATCTGTCCATACCCTCCAACGTTCTTTGTGGTGAGATTCAATAAATCATTCTAACCCATACTAATGTGCTGAATTCAAATGTGACCTCAGTGTATCCTGTGAGAAACTCAACCAGCTGAACAGCACAACTACTGGTCCATCACTGATGCCATAGCCCATAGAGGACCTTCTAGAAGCCTAATAGTAGTTCTGAAGTGGTGAGTTACTTTCACTAGGTTTATTCCCTTCAAGTATTCCTTACTACCATTATACTTTAAATTTGTTATCTCCATCCTTTCATCTTTTCCTCCTCTCTTCCTTCTGTTCCCTTCCCTTCCCTACCTTCTGTCTCTCTGTCTGTCTGTCTCCCCCTCTCTGTATATTTGTAGGAGACTATACCCCTGACATTGGAGGAAATATTTTATTATTACTATTCTTTCTATGCTATTTGTGTTCATGCCCTTTGCTAAAGGCATAACTGAATCTACTGACTAATTGTTAAAGGGAAACGTACAAGAGGGAAACGTACAAGTGGGAACTTGTGAGCTAGGATTCAAAAGGATAGGTTACATGTAGAGTCCTGAAACAGTAGCAGCCTCCCCTTTGGAAATTCCAGTTGCTAATGTCAGTACAGATTGGGTCAGTGAGCCTGAAGGAAGGGGTGAGATTTATTCATATCCCCTCCCTCACCCAAGTGTTCAAAACTTCTCTAGGCACTTTGGTGAAATCTCATAAGATGGTCTATATAAAGGGAACATTGATTTCTACTCATTATCATATATGGTCCTCTCAGTCATAACCTACCAATCAGTAGGAAAGTATCATGGATTCTACTTCTGATGACAGTCTCAAATTACCTATTCCTCATCCTCTTTACAAACTATGCTGTTCAGCCATTTCAGTCATGACCTACTCTTTGTGACCCCATTTGGGTTTTTTTGACAAAGATACAGGAGTGGTTTGCCATTTCCTTCTCTAGCTCATTTTACAAATGAAGAAATTGAGGAAAACAAGGTTAAGTGACTTGCCCCAGGATCAGACAGCTAGGAATCTCTGAGGTCAGATTTGAACTTAGTCCATTTGTATGGGTTAGAACTGTTTATTGAACCTCACAACCAAGAAGAACATAGGAGGGTATGAATGGATGAACAGTGATTCAGTCAAGAATAGAACCACAAGTGACCTCCCTCACTCCCATCATCCCATTGGACAGCATGCTGGGTGGTGACTCAGGGAAGCAGTGAGGTGTGGCTTCTGGTTGAAGGCCCAGAGTTTATGGGTTTGTCTGGGTTTATATAGGGTTTTCAGAAAAAAGGATTGCCCATGCAGCCTGTCAGATCTTTAGTGGAGTGATGGACCAATAGTAAAAGAATGAGGTAAAGTATTCATGGAGGTTCAGCTCTTAGACAGTAAAATTTCCCCACATCATGAGTCTCTTCTATTGCAGGCAACCATATCTTACTCCATTGGAGCATCCTTCTTTGGGAGCCCTTCCTCTCAGTGGATTGAGATCCCATTCATTAATTCCTCCACTTTTAATCTTTTCTTTCTTACACTTTTCCCCTTCTTGGATAACACCTCTCTTTTTTCTTTTTTGCTGAGGAACTATATGAGTCATCAGCACTTCACTTTTCCCCCATTTTTTTTTAAGGATATAGCACCCATTCCTCTTAATTCTCCATCCCCCTCCTCCTCCATGTTAGTATTCCTCTGGTCTGTATTTTCTTCCACAAAATTCTTTGATTCAGCTAGGTCGGGGTTGTGGATATTTATGGTATATGGATGTGTGTGTATATGGATGTATGAAGACTGACCCTTCTAAGAAAAGGTTGTAGGGCCTTGAATGTTCACTGAACCCAATCTAGTGTGATCTGTACATGGTAAGGCAACCAGTGAAATAGTTATCCAAATGAAGTAATATGCTCTTATTTATATGGAGAGAAAATCAAAATAGCATCTAAATATTCCATGACATATTGATTGAGGAAGTATAACAGACCTCATTAATCATATATTGGAAGGTCATAGGTGTATCAATTAATCTAAAGGGCATGATCATATCTATAGTCATAATTTCTAAATCATATCTGAAAGTTTGTCTTCTATTCATCTTTGGCCTTTATTCTAAGAAAGTCATATGCTCTTTGCAAATCTAGTTTGGTAAAGATCTATAGCCCTTGAACTCTAGCCAGGATAATCTGAGATCAATGAGAGTAGGAAGTGGTCAGTTCACTTAGGCTTCAGAATGTAGAATTGTAGATGTCCTGCTTTCTTTACAGCAACTCATATGAACTCTTACAAGGCTGGTACTATGTTTTCCATTCAATTAATATGTAAATTAATCTCTAGGAGGGTGATGTTGGGTAGGAGAATTATGGGAAAATCATAATCATGATTCAGAAACAATTGGTCTAGCTGTCCCTGACTTAAGAGTTTCTGCAGCTTTTGTTGTTTATTACATCAATCAATCAATCAATATGAATTTATTATGCACTTACCATGTGTCAGGCTAGTTGATAATTTTCTCCCCCTTCCCTTTAAGGGAAGTTCTTACGATCAACATAGCAACTTTAAATACCTGTTGGGAATTTCCAGCTGGTTTGTTCCATGGAAAAATGCTTTACTTTGAACTTCATTTAATGTAGGGATTACATAGTTTTAACCATAGGAATCTGAATCACAGCTTGCTTACAGACATACCCAGGTTCACCTAACATGACCTCTTTCCTTTCCAACGACAATTTTGACTGTAAGCATTGTCTCTGGTATGGGTAAGAAGCTCTCTTCAATTCCACTTTCTTCCCTGGCAATGGGGAAGTGTGTGTGTGTGTGTGTGTGTGTGTGTGTGTGTGTGTGTGAGAGAGAGATAGAGAGAGAGAAAGAGAAAGAGAGAGAGAGCGAGAAGAAGGGAGGGAAGAAGGGAGGAAGACAGAGACAGAGACAGAAGGAGAGAGACAGAGGAGGGGGGAAGGCTCATTTAGAGATTACTATGTGCCAAACACTTTGCTAAGTCTGAGTAAATGTAAATGGAAGCAAGAAGCATGTCAGCCCCTGCTTCTAAATATTTTATATTTTAATAAAGGATGATAGCACGTGATAGAAAGTGGAGCATGATACACGCATGGAATTATGCCATGGAGACCTGGCATTGGGCAAGATAGAGTTAAAACTTACCTATAGAGTTGGGATCTTCAGAGCAGATGCCAAAGTTCCACTGGAAAGGGGATGAAGATAATGACTGGAATTTAGCTATGGTATGAAGTTGGATGGAAATCCAAAGCTTTAGAATCACTTAGTACCTGGATCTACTCCCCCCACCCTTTTTTGCCTTGATTAGAAACCTCAAAGAACCTTAGTGTGAAATGCTTTCATCATAGTATCTTTTCCCCCAAACCCTCCCTTTTCCTCAACTTTGCTAATACTGTCAAGGGCATCATCATCTCAATCACGCAGGCTCACAACTTCATTGTTTCCTGATTCCTGACTCAAACTCAATTCAGATATCTAATTTGTTGCCAAATCTTGTCAGTGTAGCCTTCAAGACATCTATCATATATGTCCCTTACTTTCTACTCACAAAGTTGCCACTCTATATGCCTCTCATTACTTCTTGCCTGGACTATTGCAATTTAATTCAAGTTCTTCTCCCTTCATCAAGACTCTCCGACTCCTATTCATTCCCATTCAAATGACAAAGTGATTTTTCCTAAAGAGCATGTCTGTCTGTCTTATCTGACTCCCTTCCCTGAATTCAATAAACTACAGTGGTTCCCCATTTCCTCTAGGATTAAATATAAAATTATCTCCTTGGAATTTAAAGGTCTTTATAGATCTAGAACTGTCTCGCTTTCATGTGTATACTGCCCCTCCGCACACACGGATCTATGTGTCTATGTATGTAGTATGTGTACAAACATATAAACACACACATACACAACCATATATGAAAGCCTCAGTTGAAATGCCATCTTCTGCAGGAGGCCTTTTCCAGTTTTATTTCAGCCTCATTCTCTTCATTTGCAAAATGGGAATAATAATAGCATCTATCTCATAGGGTCATTGCATCAAACGAGATAGCATATTTGAAGAACTTTGCAAAACTTAAAGCTCTATAGAAATACTATTGATATTGTTATCATTGTATTATTATTATTTTTATTAATCATCCAATCAGGTCTTCAGGAACCAAATACCCTCCTGCTTGATCCTTTGAGCTCTCATTTTAACCCTTCCTAAATATCTTATCCAACAATTTCTCTTCCCAATCCAAAATACATCTCAACAGTAAAAATTCATCAATAAAAAACTATTTGATACTGAGTCCCTTATCATCTTCCTAACATCACGGTTGTTGTATTTCACTTAAAAAATAAATATCCCAACACCAGCTCCTTAACACATTTATAATTTTCCTGTTTTCTTCCTCAGACAAACTGCTAAAATGAGGACAGCTGACAATTTTCTAATCACTGAAGGTACCTATGCTTGCTTTATTGCAAAGCATAGCTAACTCTTAAATGGTATTTCACACTGGCCAATTTACCCATATGATGGGGTCTTCCATTATATCCTATAAGACCTTTTATGACTCAGTCCAGATTATGAAAGTCAATGCCTGGAAAGGATTCATGGTGTAGGTCAAACTCTCTCATGTTCTGGGAATGGGGAGGGTATGGCAGACTGGAATTTAATATCCTCTCCTCTGGAACACCTTGTATCTATTCTGTGTGTGTGTGTGTATGTGTGTATGAACACATATAGACAAACATACACACACCCATGAACACATATAAAACATATGTGTTTATATAACATACACACTTGTGTATATATATATAAAACTATATCTATATCAACATATATTATCTTCCCCAATAGATTACAGAATAAAAACTCTTTAGAGAAAAGATCGTTTCCCTTTTGTCTTTGTATCTGTAGTAGCTACTATAATGCAGGAACCATAAGAAGGAAGGAAGGAAGCAAGCATTTGTTAATTTCCTTCTATGTGTCTGAGACTGTGCTAAGGGCCTTATGAAGATTATCTCATTTGATTTTCACAACAACCCTGGGAGATATTATTCTAGAATGATATTTTATTATCCCCATTTTACCATCAAGGAAACTGAAACAGAGGTTAAGTGACTTGCCTAGGATCATCCAATTAGTGTCTGAAGGCACATTTGAACTCAGGTCTTCCTGACTCCAGACCTAGTACTTTACTCACTGTGTTTACTATCAAGTGCTTCCTAAGTATTTGTGGCCCTAATGCCTAGCCCAATGCCCTGCACATGGTAGACACAATCAATACTTAATGAATAAACTGATGAAAAGTAGCAGTGAAATTCAGTGCAGATGAAGTTTAACAATATGGAGATATTCTGCTGATCTCCATAGACTGATGGACTAGGTAATTAGTTGAAAAGGAGCCAGAGACAGAAGGCAGGTTCAGAGGCATAAGTAACATCAAAAGAAGCTGTTAATACGGAGTTTTGTAAGGGTGCTTAAGAGAGACAAGTTGTGATTTTCAGGCTGCAATAATTTAGGGCCATGAGACGGAGGTGTAGCTAATCTAGATAAAGGTCAGAAACCTAATTTGTCGCATTCAAGGTCTTTATGGATGAGCAGGAGGTTTAAGCCTGGTTGTGTATCACATCATACTTCTCTTGTACATCATCAAAGCCCTATTAAATGGGAAATTCCTTTGCTGTCACTGTCCTCATTAACCTCCATAGAATTTATGGGGCAGCAGATATGCTTTTTGGAACTCCCACATTTATCTCAACAAACACCCCTACATCATTGAACTTTTCAACCAACATTCCTTCTTCCTTCTCTACCTTCACTGAAACCCTGCAGTCCCTGGAGGGCACTTCATCTCTCGTAACTGTCTCCTTTAGAAGCTGCCAAAGAGCAAAATCAAGGAGGCAGAATGACAGGCATTCTCTACACTCAGCATTAGTATTTTCAAGCCATTTTTCTACCACTGTATCTCAACAACCATCCTATTCTTGAGGCCCATGGAATACATTTGTACCACTCTCTCTATTCTTGTTGTTATCGTCTCTCATCTTCTAGGGCAGTCTCTCAGCTTTGTCTGTGACTTTACTTACATGGCTCATAGCATTATCTTCAATTCCATCACCTTCCATCATCCTTGGTTACTTCAATTTTCACACTGATAACTCCTTTAAGAACCAGACAACACACTTTCTCTTTCCTTTGAATGATTTACTTCTCATTATATTTTAACCATCTTCTAGTCTGGTTCCACCTTACACCTCACCACCTCCAAGATCCAAAATGTATGCTAATTATCTACTATGATTATCTATTTCTAAACCTCTCAACTCTCATGCACATTAAACTTACCACTTGATCTTAATTGTGATTACCAATCCATCCCCAAACCTCTTCTCACAGTCAATTTTCTTAACTTGGATGAACTTGCCTCCATTTCTAGCCTTGAGCTAATGGTCTCCCAATCCTATTTTTTTTTTACAATCTAATGCCATAAAATGATGTTTCTCTTTTACCTCCCACCATTCTGATCTTGTGACTTCTTACACTCGTATGCCCTCATCAGTCAATTTGTCTCCTTTTGCCAGACAAAGTAAAAACAAAATAAAAACAAAACAAAAAACAAACAATAAGCTCATTTCATGCATTACAAATTTATTGTACAAAGCCTCAGGTGGGCACTCTCTTCTGTTTAGCAATCCTTTTACTGTATTCTTATTGATTCCATATCTCATTTTGCACACTAACTTTTCCAATCCTCTTTTTGATCACAATCACACCCTTGGGACCCCCCCCCCCACACACACACACAGTTACTGCTGATGACAGCCTCCTACTTCACTCAGATTAATGCCATGCCAAATTAACTTTTTTTCCCCCAGACCATCTCTATCTCTCAAACTTCTCAGAGCCATCAGCAATTTTTATCTCCTTTTCTTCAGTAGCAGAAGAGGTATCCTCATGTGTCCCTAAGGCCTTCTTCCTCTACCTTTATCTATGCCCTCCCACCTCACCGAGGACTTTGCTCAAATAGTCATTCCTCTCTCTAATGCAGCTGCAATCTCCTCATTTCCACTGGCTGTTTCCTATATGGGAAAAACGATATTCTATTTGGGTAAGAGAACCTAGTCCTGCTACTTAATATTTTAAGCAAGTTGTTTTATCTCTTTGACTTGGTTTATAGATCTATAAAATTAGGGGGTTTCAATAAAATAATTTCTAAGGTCCCTTTCTTCTCTAAGTCTTTTAATCTTATGGTTCCTACCCAGACCACTACCACTGACATATCAAGCTCAACATATCCCAAACTAAGCACATTATCTTCACCTCTACCCTCAAAATCTCTTCTTTCTGACTTCCTTATTTCTGTCTGTGGCATAGGTTCCAGGCTTGAAAGCTCGTGGTTCTTTTTGAGTAGTCCTCCTTTTGTCTTATATCTAATTAAATACAAAGGCCTTTCTATTCATTTTCCAAATCCTCTGAGTTCCACAAGGGACCAAGGTGGGACAGTCTCATTACTACCCTGCTTGATTACTGCTATTCCATCCTAACAGGGTTTGCTTCCACTATTTGTCTCTCCAGTAACACTGACTGAATGATCTTCCTAATTTATTGATCTTGTAATGCCATTCTTTTTCATTGACTCTTCTTTGTTGCTCACTGAGTAAAGGCTTTGTTTGGCTTTCAAGTCTCTACTTAATCTGGTAGCAATCTATCATTTCAGTCTAATCTTACTCACTTGCATTCCTTCTAGTCAAATTGGATGTCTCTCAATTCTCTGAACATGACCTGAGATTTCTTACCTTACTGCTTTTTCTCCATGCTCTTCCTTAAGGCTATAATTCCCTCATCCTGTGCCATTTTAATTTTGATGTATCCTTTAAGGCACAGTTCAGAATGCTTTCTCCTCTGAGAAGCCTTCCCTGATTCTTCTTGTCAGTAGAAATCATGTCCCTCAAATTTCATATAATATTTGCATCGAAGCTGGTTAGTGAGTTCATTATGCACTCAAATTTATTTCTTCTGATAATTTCTTTCAGTTTATATTCTTCTTTGGAACTATTTGCCTTTGTATATTCAGGTTTTTATTCTTGAGTTTCCCATTTCTCCTTGGTTGCCTTACCTAAAATTTTAGTCCATTCAGTGCTCTCTTTTGAGGCAGCTAGGTGGTACAGTGTATAGAGTACTAGGCCTGGAGTTAAAAAAAAAAAAAAAGAAAGAAAAGACCTGAGTTCAAATCTAGTCTCAGACATTTCCTAGCTGAGTGACCCTGGGCAAGTCACTTAACCTGTTTGTCTTAGTTTTTCATTTGTAAAATAAGTGTAATAATAGCACCTACCTGCCAGAGCTGATGTGAGGATCTGATGAGAAGATAAATGTAAAATGCTTAGCACAGTGCCTGGCACATAGTTTTACATAAATGTTAGTTATCATCATCATCATCATCATCACCACCATCATCATCATCATCACTTAACTTTCCTCTTAACACTTGCACATTTATTTCTCCAGGATCTGGGATAGATGTCCCACTGTACCCACCAGTGGTCACTTCATTTCTAGATCTCCATCATTTCTACTCTGTTAATGAAAATCATATTAAGCACAATATTTTCCTGATTTATTCTCCTACCTTTTGAAATATGCAATTTCGCTTATGGCCAGTCTAGAAGTTATTGGTTTCTCTGATTTAAGAAAAGAGAGAGCTTTAACATATGTCTGGATAATTTAAACCTTCCATCAAAGCTATATCATGTCTCTGTGTGAGACTTGTGATCTGTTTCCCAAATTTCTCACTTTTGATAAAATATTTTATCCTATGCTTTCAGAGAATATGGAGTGATATGGGCTAGATGATAATATAATTAAATGGATTCATACCTAGTTGAATGGCTGGACTCAAAGAGTAGTCATCAGTGATTCAATGTCAACTTGACAGGAGGCCCACAGGAGAATGCTTCAGGGATATGTGCCTGGTCCTGTGTAGTTTAACATTTTGTCAGTGATTTGAATGATACCTTCAATGGCCTCCTACCAAATTTGTAGGTGACCCAGCAGTGGGAGAGAGGGCTACAATATTAAACTATAGAATCAAGACCCCCAAAGATATTGAAAAGCTAGAGTATTGAGTTGGATATAATAAAGTGAAATTCAATAGAGATAAATATAAAATCTTGCAGTTATGTTAATATATCAACTTCCTAAATACAACATTGTAGGTGCATAGTTAGGAATTTGTCAGACAAAGATCTTGAGATTCCAATAGACTGCAAGCTCAACGTGACTCAATAATATGAAATGCCAGCAGAAACAACAACCCCCACAAGACTGGTATAATCTTTGGCTACGTCAAGAGAACCATTATTCCAGGAACTATGAGATGATTGTACCCCTGTCTTCTGTTCTTATTAAGCCACGCTTGGAATATTATGTTCAATTAAATTGAAGGGATTAAAGTTTAGGGAGGTCATTAATAAACTCGAGAGAGTTCACGAGAGGTCAACAGAGCAATTTGAGTCCATGTCATATTAAGACTATTTGAAGGAAGGGGATTTTTTTTCTAGAGAAAGGAAGACTTACTAGTAAAATGATATAAATATTCCAGTATTTGAACCATTGTAAAGAGCGTTAATGTGGAAGAGGATTTGCTCTACTTGATTCCAAAGGGCAATACCGGAAGTAATGGGAGAAAATGACAACGAAGCATGTTTGAGGTAGATGTCAAGAAAAAAACAGCAACATCCTAGTAATCAGACCACCTCAGGATATGGTAGGTTGCCTTAGATTAGAAATCTTCAAGCAGAAAGTGAATGACCACTTAAGTATGACATAGCGGGAATTCCTTTCATGTAAGAATTGGACTTGATTGCCAGTAAGGTCTATTTCAATTCTAAAATTCAGTTCATCACAGTATGATACTTTGTTTCTCTATTGCAGTTATGTAATGTATATTATAGTTACATGACTTTTTGAATTTACATTAGAATGTGAGCTACTTGAAGACAAAAGGATGCTTTTGTCATTCTTTGCATCTTCAGAACTTACACAGCCCTTGGCACATGATACTTGATGAATTTTTGTTCACCAACTATATTATTCACCAACATCTGTTTCAGAAGATGAAGGTGCTAAAAAACTCCAACAATTCTAAAAATATGATATGATCCTCCATATTATTAACTCAAAATGTCAATTACTTCAATACAAATTAGGGATATTTAAGGATATAAAAGTAGAGAACTGAGGAAATGTTCTCCACTGTCCACCCTCCACCCTCTCTAATCAAAAGGAGAGAGGGACTCCAGGAGTTAGGGGTACTAAGGAGGTATGATTTTCAAGGGTAATGTGATTTTACAGGATGATTTGATTATGGTGAGATCAGCAGCCTGGGAAGAAATGAAGTTCAGGTGTAAGGGATGAGGGAAGATGAAGACTCATAAACTAAATAGTAATCTAATACCGATAAATGAATAATATCTTCTTTGAGAACAGTACCAGAAGGAATTAGACACGGTCTGCTGAATGATAGCCACAAAAATACATGAGTCATTTCTGAATCAGCAATATGTGCATAGTCAGATTACTGATGCATTAGAGCAAAAGTAAAAGTTAATATAAAGCTGGAAGAAGGAATGTAAATTAAATAAAGCTATAGCATGCAATTAAAGAAACTATAACACAATTTGTTGATACGAGTTGTTGATACTAAGCAATTGGAAATAGTTTGAAGATAGGACATTGAAAGCAATTATAATGATTTCATATAGAAGTTAATGAGTCAATTGTAATAACTAAAAGGCCAAAAAAGAGACTAAAAAATATTGTACCTTCAGAACTTCCTTGGGAAGGAGAGTCAAAATTATCGAAAAATGTCTATTCAAGTAGGAAAAATAAGTGAATGAAGAATGACTAATTTTATGATTGAGAAATTCACCAAAAACAATTGACCTTTGTTTCTGAATCAGAAGCAGAATGATAAACATAATCATAACAGATTTCATAACTTTTGCAAAAAGTGGGGTGAGACCATTATGTGAAGCTTTAAAAAATTGTGCTGGTATTACTTAAAAATCATTTATTACTAAATTGCCTTTGGTGCAAGATTAGGATGCACAGAACACTCATGAGTATATGTTAAAATTGGGAAGATGCAAGTGTTACCGTCACTTGTCTTACTCATGGCAGCTTTGCCTGCCTCCCAGCTCCCCTTGTATCTATGGCTCTTCATTGGGTTGAGTGACGATACTGTTAGTACTGCAGGGCTCTAAACAAACCACACAAGTTGGCTTTTGGAAATATACTAACAATGCATATATACTGAGAATTCTAGGCTCAGGTAAGAGATAAATGTGTATCCATATGCCACTGGTGAATATATTACTGCCCTGTTTATCTTTTAATTGACCTGACAAACAGAATTATGCCATGTGATGAATATGCTATGAAAGGTTACAAACCAATTTTTGTACTGAAAAAGTAGGGTGTGAGAATTATGCAGTTGTGCTGATTATGTGGTGAAATATGGTACCTTATGATTCCATTGCACTACACTACCTCTCTTAAGGGGCAGGTAGGTGGCATGGTAGATAGAGAATTGTGCCTCAAATCAGCAAGACCTGAGTTCAAATCTAGCCTCAGACACTTATTAACTGTAGGATTCTGGACAAGTCACTTAACCCCAATTGCCTTAGTTTCCTCATCTGTAAAATGAACTAGAGAAGGAAATGGTAAACCACTCCAGTATCTTTACCAAGAAAACCCCTAATGCAACTGAAATGACCAAACAACAAAAACCTCTCCCAAGAGTCTTCTACTTTACCTGTATACAAAAATAATTTCCTAATAATAGTTCCATGATAATACCTTACATAGAGATTTATGGCAAGAAGCAGGAAGAGCTAATCTTACCTCTAAGAAATATTAGCTATGTGACCTTGGACAAGTCACTTGACATCATATGTCTTAGGTAACTCCCTAGAATTTATTTAGAAAATTTCAGATCTAAGAGTTCCCACATCTGGAGACAGATAAAATCATAGATTCTTCCAGTATTTCCATACTTCTTGATAGTTATAGTACCTAGCTGTGCTTTAGAAAGATAATTTCAACCAATGAGAAAATGATTGTTATGTAAGTCTAGGACTTTATTTTTTTATTCTCGTACTATAGCATTTCTAGGTCTCAGATAATAATGTAACTATGTTATCTGGCAAATGGTAGGGGAGGGGAGATCAAGAAGATAGAAATAATGGATAATGGTTGGATAATCAACCCAAAGAACTAGTCATCTGTATCAATATCTTGGACAGGCATTCTACAAAGATGATGATGGTTCCAAAATTGAATAGGAGGATGAATGTGGGTTTAATTCTTTTTGTGAAATCACAAAATTCTTTTAATGACTCCAAGATTCAGAAACAAAGGTCAAACTTTTTAATCCCAGTGTTCTTGCATTGTTTTATGGATGTAAGTCAAGAAACATTATAGATTTTGAAGAATTGAAATTAGGATTATCTAAAGAAGGGCAATGGAGAGTCAATGAAGTGAAAGCACTAAAATATTTATTATATGACTGCACAATTCTCAGTCCCTCGAAATCTACATGCAGGGGAAAAAGAATAAACAAAGTATGTTGCAGGTAGAGGGAAGCAATGTGTCATTGGACTCAGAGCTTGAACAGTGTAGAAGAACAGGATGTGTGTGTGTGTGTGTGTGTGTGTGTGTGTGTGTGTGTGTGTGTGTGTGTGTAAGTCATAACAAACTTCTTGGCTACCCCTGCCTCTAGCTAAAATCTAACAGTTTTTGGGCCCTGTGAAATTACCACCTTCTTTTTCCTAACAAAACTCCTTCCTTTTTGCAGATTAAATTCTGTTTATATAATCAGCACTTGGCTATCGTCTTTTATATATTTCCCATCTATTCCCTGGGAAACAGGTCTACTCCTATTACCAAAAAGGGAAATGAGACATAAAAGAGAAGCTAAGAAACCCAATCAGTCTCAAAGACAATATATACTAGAACCTCTTTCTTTGTTGTTAAGGTACCAGCATCTCATATTTTATTCTACTGGGAAGCCTAAAATTTATTTCCTTTGGTTTCCACAAAACTTTGCCATGTAATTTTATAATAATTTTTTTTAATGAGGGCAAGTCTACTTTACCTGAAATTGCCACAATCAATATTGTTTCTCAATTGTGTTTTTTACCACAATAAAACCTAGTTTTAATTTGGACAAATTTCCACATTAATTTCAGGATGGTGGTAAGATCTTTGATGAGTAGTAAAAGGATAAGTCTGATCAATAAAGGACAATGACTGCAGAGGAGGCCTGGGTCAGTGCACTGAATCAAAGGGAAGGTCCTATGATTTAGAGAGCTGCTCAGTCATTTTTCAGTTGTGTCTGACTCTTTGTGACTGCTTTGGGTGGTTTTCTTGGCAAAGGAACTGAAATGGTTGTGCAGATGAGAAATTGAGACAAATGAGGTTAAGTGACTTGCCCAGGGTCACACAGCCAGTAAGTGTCTGAGAACAGATTTGAACTCAGAAAGAGGAATCTTCCTAACTTCAGGGTTGGCACTCTATCCACTGTAGTACCTAGCTGCACCTTAGAAAGATAATTTCAACCAATAAGAAAATGATTGTTATGTAAATATGGGACTTTATTTTTTTGTTCCTGTGGTATAGCATTTCTAGGTCTCAGATAATAAGATGACTATGTTATGTGGCAAATGTTAGGGGAGGGGAGATTGAGGAGATGGACAGTTGTGAATATGTGATGAGATTGTGAGCATATTATGCAACAGCATCTATTGAACAATCTTTATCTTAAAGACATGAAAGAACTTTAATGGGGTAACTCCCTTCGAGTCTTATCTAACATTATGGGGTTATTACCTTCTTCTTCTAGGGATTATGTTTCTCTTAATAAAGTCTAAGATTTTGTATTAGTTGCCATGCCACACAGTGGACAAATATAGAACTTATTCTGTAAATCATCCCCTAGCTTTTTACCAATGAACTGCTCTCTCTGCCTCTTGAACTTGTTAGTTTTTGGAAATACAAATACAAAACCAACATATATTCTTATTATATTTTGTCTTATCAGATTCATCCCAATGGGTTGTTGACCTGACAAGATCTTTTTGAATCCTTACTATGTCAAGAAATGTGTTAATTATCCCTCCCAGTCATAAGCCATTTGTGGATTTGACAAGCAAGTTATCTATGTCTTTCTTCATCTAACAAAAATTCATGAGGACAGGAAGAGATTCCCAAGGTATTCCACCAGAAACCTCTCTCCAAGTTTTCTTGAACCCACAAATGACTACTTTTTGGGTCCAATTGTTCAATCAGTTTCAAGTCCAGTTATCTATTGTCTAGTAAAGTCAATATCTCTTTATCTTGTCTTTAAAAATAATATGAGAGACTTTTAAAAATATTTTGCCAAAATTTTCAAAACCTCCAATATACCAATCTATATCCTGGCAAAAAAAAAAATAGTTTGGCATGATTTATCCTGGAAGTCATGCCAGCTCTTTGTGATTGACACCTCCTTTTCTAAATTTGCACTAACCATCCCTTTAATAATGGAAAATAAGATGACAATGAGAATAGGGAATTCAATCACTTTGAGAAAAAGGAATTATGTTCTTATTCATCTCTGGCAAAAACTGATAACTTTGTCTCTGAACCTAGAGAAAAAACTAAAACCCCAAAGACTTTGTGCTCCTCTCCCCATCATTGTATGTGTATATGTATATGCAGATGTGCATGTATATGCATATGTACATGTATATGTATGTGCATGTGTACATGTATATGTATACACATGTGTATGTGTGCACGTATGTGCACATGTATGTGCACATGCACCCACACACATATACACATAGGTATGTGCATATAGACTTGTACATGCATGCACATGTGTGTTGTATATGTACATGTGCGTGCACATATGCACATGCATATACATGAACACTCGTGGTTGACTTTACCCATGTATACACATACATACACACATAATTCATACACGAACATGTATACACCTACACATACATGCATACACAATGCAATATACATATATACACCCACAATGCCTACTCAGGCATGTGTGTGTATGTAAGTATGTATGTATGTATGCATGCAATGCACACAGATATACACACGCATACAATACAGACATGCAAATACACAGTGCATGCATGTATGTGCGTGTATGTATGAGCATGTATGCACATATATGTATAATGTGTGATATGTGTGTACACACATGTACATGCAAACACTCATGGTTGGCCTTACCCTCTGAGCCTACAGCAAGAAACCATGTGTTCCTATCCCCATAGTATGCACTCATGGTTGGTATTATTGATTGGATCTAGTGACAGTGGGGTTTGTGGCCATATCTCCTAGGAATAGTCAAAAGATATAGAAACCTAGGGTCTAGCTAGAACAACTGGAACCTGATTTAGTCTTCTCAGTTTTCATACTATCATCTCAGTAATTACTAATCACCTTCAAAGCAAATGAGAATCCAGTAAGAGTTAATGGCCTTCACAAGAGGAACATTTAGCAAAGTTTGTCCAAACGTGATAAGGTACACGTGTGGGTTGTGTTTAGTCCTTTCTCCCCACCTACAACGCTTTTTTTTAAAGAACCCGTTTTGATGGCAGCTTGAATTTCACAGCAGTGATCAACTGTTGAAAACCAGTATTACAGCATCTTTGGCAGTAATGCTTACAAAAATAACATGACAATAACAGGGGACCTGCTGGGATCATACTAGGGGGTTTGAACTGCAAAGATCTGCACTCCTGACATGATGGGGTAAGACTGCACTGAGAAACCTGTTGCCTAGAAAATTCAGGACAAGCCCGGTAAATTCTTTGAGGGGGGGGGCATCCCAAATGAATCCCCTTTATATCCAATCACCATTTTTTTTCTCCCTTCTTATCTCTCTTTTTTTTGAAATAAAAACATAAATATTAAAAATAGTTCTATAATTAAAAGTCTTTCATTGTCTTTTAAGATTACACCCGTGATTGCATTCCTGCAAGTTCCAGTCTTTTGGATACACTATATACACCTCTAGTCCTGTTGTCATCCTACAAGCCCTTCATTAAGCAAATAAATGCCTGAGTGACAATGATAGAATGTAAGAACATTTTAGGAATTGGGTTGGGGGGATGGAGGAGAGAAATACGTAAATCTCTTCACTAACATTGTCACACTTCACTATGCTTACAGACTTCATAAATCAGATACAGTAATGAGAGTTGAATACACATGCTGTAAGAATATTTTATGAAAAAAACATTCTGTTCAAGAGATCATTCTGTGTCAGAGGAGGAAGAGCTGAGGGTTTCAGAACTCAACACTGGCAGATCTTAAGTGCTCCGAAGACAAGATATAAATCTGAGTGGATGATTTCAAACTCTTGCAGAATTTTTTTTTTCTCAGTGATCTACAAATGTGACTTACTAATGTTTATGTGCATATAAATGTACAATGCATCACATATAATAAATGTATGTATATATTTGTATATATAATAAATAAAATTTGTTTTAGCTCATATGTAATATTACACATATGTAAGTAATACAACATATTTGTTTTAGCTATATCATTACTTACATATAAACATATAACAAATATTTTATCTACCAAACACACATTGTATGACCCTCCAGGCCTCCTAATATACCACAAATAAGAATCATTAGAAGTGCTCCCACATATGTATAAATCTTCAGGTCCAGAAGTAAAATGTCTTTGTACTTGAATATATTTAGAGCCATTTTTCTGTGGGGAAAATCATCAGAGACCACAGATTTCCTAAAAGATTTCTAAATTTTACATTCAAACATGCCCAGAACAAATCATACATATCTCCCTCTTTTCTCCTTATAAATTAAAGCATTTAATTTCACATACACAAGACTGGATTTACTTAGAAATACACCTGATAAAGAGGAGTTCTTTTTCTGTGTATAATCATAGCCAAAATAATTGAACTTGGGAATTAATAGGAATTTTTTTTCTGGCGAACTAAATTAAGACACTGACCCCTTCCTTTTATCCTACTCCTGCTTCTTAACCTAAGAATTATGCTGAGATCTTGTCTGGCCAGTGGTCAGTAGTATAGAAAGGTCGTTTGCTTCCTTTTCCTCAAAGATCTTAGTTTCGTACCTATGGGATGTTTAAGCACTAAACAATTAAGCTGCTCTGGCAAGTGTTCTCCAAGACAGTGCTAGATCTGCAATAGAATAGCAGAGGTATTGTAGGTCATGATGAATGAGATTTACCAGTGAAGGCAGAGAAATATACACAGGAGTTATTTATATGAGAAATGAACTTTGTATCCATAGAGTATCTTTCATCTTTACATCTTGAAACACTTGCAAACCCACTCATCTTTGGTGGTGTATGGTTTCCTCATTGTTTTCACTGTGGGGATGTCAAAGCCCCTACCCAGTTCAGTCACTGGAACAAAATCAAGCTCTCTTTACCCTTGAGCTAATGTATTCTGCTGTAATTATATTACGCTTGCTGTCAATATTCCCTAATACCAGGAACCGGGACGCTCCTCTTATGAGAGATTTGTTAAGATTACATGTCTGTCTCCACTTTGGTGGGAATGAACAGATAAGAGACTGAAGTATGGTCCTAGAATGGCAGATCAATGCAGGTCTGATTGAAAAAGAATAAGGATAGAAGAGAAACCGAAGAGTTTTTTTCTTCCGCTTTTGTCGCTGACTCTGTGATAAACATTTAGAATTTTTGCAGTTAATTGGGGAGGGAGGAGAATATCTATTAAACAAATACCATTCTTAGGCATCAAAAGAACAATCTCAGTGTGTTGTTACTTGATCTTCAGCCTCGTGCTTGTCGTGATCATGATCGGTGTCAAAGTAGTGAGCTTTATTCCTCATAGACCCCCTCTGTCCTCCCCACAGAGCCCAGAACAGTTCAGATGGCACAATAGGGCCTCGATACTCCCCCCCCCTCCATATCTACCATTAATTTATCAGGTAACATCATCTGTTAAAATCATTTGCTTTTGTATATTATCTCCATGGCATCATCATTAAAATGTGGAACTTGGAATTAGGGAGAAAGAAGTTTGAAGTATTTAAGCTATAACTAAGAGGAAGTCAACTGTGGTATCAAATTTAGGGGACACTGAGAGCACTTGTAGTCCTTCAAAAGAATAGAAAGAAAGTTTATACTACATATGTGTGTATGTATATATATCTATACTACATTATGTTATAATACCATATTATAACATATATGGTATATATACTATATAAAGCATATGTAGTATATATAATAGTATATTATATATTATAACATAAATATGTGCATGTGCATGCAAATGTATGTATATTCAAGTATGTGTACATGTATATATGTATATCCATCCATATATTACATAAATACCCAATATATTCTTACTTAAACGCTTTTATATGCCTGAGTGTGTATGTATTTATGTGTGTGCATGACTGTGCATATGGATCTAGACTTGTGATTTCTTTGGTGGGAATTATAAGTTTAGAAACTACCTATTCAGATGGTCTCTAAGATCCTTTCTGGATCTAAATCTATGATCCTGTGATCTATAACTTAAAGTCTTGGGGAGACACTTGAAGCAGTGAGAGGAAAATTAACTTTCCCACAGTCACAAAGCTAGTATGAATTACAGACTAGAGTTGAATTCAGATCTTACAGCAACACTGGTCATTGATTTTTTATGCCATGCCATCTTTCTGACAAGAATAATTAATTAAAATAAGAAAAAATTTAGATGATGAACTGATGGAAATTTCCACCTTCCCAACCTACATCTTGGCTACCAGGGCAGTGGTCTCTTCATATCATACCAAACTATCTCTCTCTCCCAATAGTTGTGTCTTATCTCCCTCCTCCACCCAAGGGTGTGTGCTTTTTACAGTAGGCATGATTTGTGGTTCTTGTCCAGGTAAAAAATATGCCTGATGATGATTCCGATGGTGTGACTTTTGATAAGACAGTTTTCCTTTCTTAGCTTCAGTTTCCTAACCTGTTAAATATGGGTAGGTAGTGTGTAATGCTAATAAGATGGTATATGGAAAGCCCTCTGAAAATCTTAAAAAGCTATATAAATGTAAGATGAGGATGACAATTATGACCAAATTATAAGCTCCATAAGGGCCAAGGACACTCTCTTTTGCAAACGTGGTACCCCTAGTGTTAAGTACAGTGCTCCTCTTCTAGTGGGAGTTTAATAAATGGTAGCCAAGAGAATGATCCATTTATTCATTTTAATCAAGGAAAAATCGATCTCCTTACTTTTCTCTCCTCTGCCCCTAACTATGGTATTCTCTCTTTCCCCACTTTTTTTTAAAAATAAAATTGTTTCATAGAAAAAAAGAAATAAGCCAGAGCATTTGGTTAGGTACAGAATTAGTTCTGCCTCTCCATGAAATCTTTGGAGCCATACTAGAATACAAAAAGACAAATTCTCCTCCTATGCATATGTATTTTTAAAGGTGTGTAGGAATTACAGGATGATAGGACTGGAAGGGATATATCTTGTTTTTATGCTCTTTAGAATACTTTGAAAATCATAATGGCACAGAGTCTCCCCTTTTCTAAAACTTGCCAAGGTGCCCAGGGCTAATAAATGATGGACACATCTCATAAATGTAATAAATACATAATAACGAAATAACTGAATAATAGATTTATAGAGTTCCTATCAACTTCCTTTGCAGATACACATACAGGGGAGGGGAGTTAAAGTCTGACAATTTTTTAAAGTGCTTTATAAAAGGATCCATTTAAACATAATATATTGTTATTATACTAGAGACAAATACTATCCTATAAGTAAAGGACCTGTCAGCATTTCCAGTGGAAGCTCTCATTTTTTAAGGGTTTGTAATTCAACCTTAAAAACGTGCTGTCAGCTGAAATATGGTATATAAAGTTTTGGTGCCTTTGCCAATGTTTTTTATGTTTTGAAAAAATAGGTTTTTCCTCCCTTTTAAAATATGTGAATATTAAACCCAAATAGTTACCAATACTTTCAAATCCTCTAATTGGAGAAGATATTGAGTTCTAAGAAATTTAGATTGGCACCACTATCAGAGGGTGTAAACTGTCATAATAGTGGAATAGTAGAAACTGTTTCACATCAGTTTCTTGGTCCAATATAATATATAGGTGGAGGCTGTATAATTTGTTTCTAAGGCATATGAAGAGGAAATAATTTTGCCCATGACCCTGGAAAAAATTCAATTTCTAACTGGGGATGTGAAAGTACTAACAATCATACCTACAGAGATGAACTATCTACCAGTGACATTTAAAACTAGCCAAGCCATTTCTATTCTTTATGGGCTAGATGTCTATTTTAGGAATTTATGGCAAACATCTGATCCAAAAGTAGTTATATTCTTGACAACAAAAAGTGATAAAGAAGCCATAGAAAGCAATGAAAATTGATGAGGAGAGACAGTGATAAACAGCAAAAGAGCCATTATGACCAAATGATTGCAAAAAAAAAAAACACACAAGAGAAAAAGAGAGGGGGAAAATTGGAGGGAAGGGTAGTCAGTTTAGAACAACAATCAAACTTCAAATGAAAAGAATCTCGTTTTCCCTGGTTTTAAACTGGAGGGGATCTGCTGAGAGTTGAGAAATGAGAGTAGAGAGAAGTCATTTTAAAATGTATGTCTAGCATGTGGATACTCAGTCCTTCTACCTTTCCCTTTTCCTCCTTTCCCCTTCTCTTCTTCTTTCCTCCTTTCCCCTTTTCCTCCCTCCACTTTTCCTTCCTTCCTTCCTTCCTTCCTTCCTTCCTTCCTTCCTTCCTTCCTTCCTTCCTTCCTTCCTTCCTTTTTATCTGAGACTGATTTTATTGCTTGGGAATAATACTACAACATTTACCTTGAGAAAGTGTTCATCATAGGCACATTTTACATGAGGATATAGGAACTTGTTCACCCCAGAAAAGCAGAATGAAATCCACAATGAAAAGTGAACTGGAACTAAGCTGCCTACTCAGTAGATCAGCATGTGCTGCCTAGCTGACAGATCTTGAAGTCCTATCTAATAATTCCCCTGAGCCAGTGTACATTTCCTTACAATTTAAACAGAGTCTTTAGGAATGCTTTGGGTATAAAAGTAGGGATCATTCTGGTCTATCCTAAGAAAACTCACACATTAAAGTGTATGAACCCCTAACTACATTAATTTTCAGAAGGAAATACACTATAAAAATGCAAGAGATTTACACTGACTAATTTTGCAGTGAAATCTTACTGCTTTTGTTTTACCTCCATAGTTGTATAAGTACATTTTAAAATATTTCACTATTTCCTTGGATTATTGTTGAATTTTCTCTGAACTCCAATGTATTTAGTATCAATGTCATGTGTTCAATGTTCAGTTGTTCCTGTCCTGGCCAGCTCTTTGTGATCCCATTTGGGTTTTTCTTGAGAAAGATACTGGATTGGTTTGTCATTTCCTTCTCTACCTCATTTTACAGATGAAGAAACTGAAGCAAACATGCTTAAGTGACTTTCCCCAGGTCACACAGTTGATGAGTATCTGAGGCTGCATTTGATTTCAGATCTTGATCTGGTGCTGTGCCTCCTAGCTGCCCTGTCAAAATCATAAAGTTCAGAATTTAATTGGTTTCTGATTGCTTCATGTTAATTGTGTGCCTTTTGTTGAATTATAAATCTTTTTCAGGGTAGGAAGGACCATGACATATTTCTTGTATATGCCCCCCACTCCTGCTCCCCTCACAGAATTTAGTGCTGTTCTGAGTACCTAGCAGGAGCAATTAATTCATTTATTAAGCATTATTCTCTCCTTATGTGGACATGTGCCCTGCGGGTAAACTGCTCAGTCTGGAGTGCTGAGAGTGAGTGTGTTCTATGCTGTCCTAAGAGTTTCTCATACATCTGTGATCATATTGCTAAACTATTTCCAGGCCTTTCTAATGTCTTCTTTAGTGGCCATTGATGAGTTCTTGTTTTCAGGCTCAGTGAAAGCTGCAAACTTGATCATTGCTTTCTGAGACCATTCTCATCCTTAGAAGGGTATCAGTAGAGACTGCTATGTGAAAACTCTACTTCAAGATCATATTTTGGGAACTGCACATTCGTTATCTTTTTGCATCTCTTAATTCATGTTTATACCCAGAAGGGCCTAAACCCCCTTGTTTGGTCCTAGAACTCATTTGCTTATTCTTCCCAGTCTAAAGATTCAATGATGTGTCTGGACCATTTTTAACTCTAGTAGCCCATAAAGGTCTGTCCTGGTTTCAGCATGCTCCTCTAGGACTAGGTTAGAAATGTCCCAGATTCTGAGAAGGTAATGGGCAAAGTGTGGGATGAATCGCCCTTTATTTCACAAAATTACTTTTCATATTATCCCTCAGACAGAAGCCACCAGACACACTTTTGTTATATTTTTGTACTTGTTTTATACCCCTTTAATATAAAAGCAGTGAAATTTTATCTTATTTTATGTTTAAAAAAAAAGACAACTGCCTCCTAGGCTGAGAACTAATGTAACATATACTAAATTTCAGCTGGGAGTGATTTTTTTCCCCCATGGTCAAGTTATAATAAGCCTGTTCTGTAGGCTTATAGGTTTCTATATTGGAAATGCTGACACAACTTTAAAAGAGTCTTTGTATGAATTGTTGATATAATAACAGCTCTTGTACCTTGAAAAAGAACCAAGCTACAAAGTAAATAGGAGAGGGAGCTTAAAGTGTATAACATAAAAGGTATTATGTCCTATGGGTGTTTTGAATGTTTCAATTATTTGAGTTAGTTTGGGGGCTGATGTGGTGACTGTTTACAATGGAGCTAAATAAGTTTCTGATTTTTAGCCAATGAATACATTCAGTGAGGGGCAGTTTGATGTGATAGGTAGATGGCAGACATGGAGTAAGGAAGACATGTTTTCAAACTATGCCTTTAAAACAGACTAGCTGTGGGTCCATCAGCAAGTCCAGTTAATCTTCCAGTTACCTCAGGCAACCATTTAATGTAATTGTCAGGAATAAGTTGTTGATCTGTATCAATGAAGGGAGTTTCCTTAGAGTGGAGGAAATCACAGAATCTGGTCACCCTTTCTCTAATCCTGATCAAAAGTGGGGGGAGGGGGGAATATTTGCAGTATAATTTTATTTTAAAATTTCACCAATATTTCTTGTAATAGCCATCTACAATACATTTTAATCTAGTGTACGTGTTCTATTAGGCTAGTGGTAATGAATCAAAACTTTAAAGCACATATTTTATTTATTCATTTTTCTACTTAAGAGTATTATATTTTTTCCAGTTACATGAAAAGATAATTTTCAACATTCATTTTTATAAAATTCTTAGTTCAAAATTTTTCTCTTTCCCTCTCCTTTCCACTTCCCAAGACAGGAAGCAATCTGATATAGATCACAATGTACAATCATATTAAACATAGTTCTACGTAAGTCACATTGTGAAAGAAGAATCAGAACAAAAGGGAAAAACATGAAAAAGAAAAAAAAGTGAAAATTGTATGCTTCCTTTTACATTCAGACTCTATGGTTCTTTCTCTTTCCATCATGAGTCTTATGGAATTGTCTTGGATCATTGTATTGCTGAGAAGAGCTAAGTCTCTCACAGTTGATCATCACACAATGTTGCTGTTACTGTGTACAATATTCTCCTGGTTCTGTTCACTTCACTCAGCATCAGTTCATGTAAGTCTTTTCAGGTAATGAACATATTTTAAAAGTTTAATATAGATACAAGGTGTCCCTATATTTTATTTTAAGCTAAAATAAATTAATACTTCACCAAGACTTTTGGGATACCTTGCATCAATATATTTGTATATATACACAAACACATACACATAGGTCTACGTCTATGTATATGCATTGGTTCACACCTACGATTTAATCAGTGTAGGGAAACTTTATGCATGGGAACTCCCTATAGTGATGCAGTTTAGCAATACAACTGTTACTTAGAGTCTTTTTAGAGAGTTTCCTGGGACACTGGGAAGTTGTCCTAAGCCATGGTCTTATGACTAGTAAGTGCCAAAGACAAAAGCAACACTTAGATCTTCCTGACTGACCCATTATACACTGCCTCTTCTCATGGGTATGTATGGTAGAGTTAATAAAATAACCCAGCTATAGGAAACTGAGCTCCTCCATAGTTCCTAAAACCATCCATGTTTTAAACTAGTCCATTTGGACTTGGGGCTGTTTGGGTATATTGCACTCTGAAGTATTTGTTTATCTATAAATATCTTAAACGTTTGCATTTTATGGCTGGATTTCCTACTTATTAAACTATTAAATAAAATGATGGTGCCTTAGTGATGAAGACAATTAAAAAGAGACTATAATGAAACTAGATAGTATCTGAACTATCTTCTTCCCTATTAAGTTGCACAACTGCACATGTGTGTCAGCATTCACAGATTAAAGAAGCAATTAGTCTGAACCGTGAAAACGTGAAACTGGTACTTAATATATACCAACAGATTGTCAGCTTTAGCCTCTATTTTTCCATAAGGTTGCATGCAGAATGGCAAAAATCTGTTTTGATCAAATCTCTTCCTTTTAATCACATTTTAAGTGTGATCCTGGTGAATTGCATCCCTTTATCATAAATTCACTTTTCCCCCCCTGAGGTTTATGACCCTAAGTGTTAACTGACATAGTGATTTATGTCATTCATGATTAGGAGTCGCAATTTCATGGATCTTGATATCATTTCCAAGGGATTAGACTACTAAAACAACAAAATGTCAAAAAGCCACATTTAATACTTTTCTACCCAGATGCCTTTTAGAGTGCTTAGGGGCATGTTTATGAACCGTTGACACCAAGGGATAACATAAATGGATATCATCGAATGTGTTTGCCGAATTCAATATCCATCCCCACAATTTAGTCCATAAAACCAAGAGAATTAAGGGAATTATCCAGGCCAGGGGTGGGGAACCTGTGGTTTCAAAGCCACATATGGCACTCTAGGTCCTCAAGTGAGAGCTTTTGACTGAATCCAAACTTCTTCTTTTTTCTTTTGGAGGGCAATTGGGGTTAAGTGACTTGCCCAAGGTCACACAGCTAGTTTTTTTGTGTTAAGTGTCTGAGGTCAGATTTGAACTCAGGTACTCCTGACTTCAGGGCCGGTGCTCTATTCACTGTGTCACCTAGCTGCCACTCAAACTTCTTTAACCCTAAATGCTTGGTAAAATTTGGATTCAGTCAAAGGGCCACACTTGAGGACCTAGAGGGCCACATATAGCCTCAAGACTACAGGTTCTCCACCCCTGATCCAGTCAATTTAGGTAAAACTTCCTACATATGTCGTGACCTCCCCCATTATGAACCTGCTTTATCCACTGGACTTGCCTACATAGAAAAGATTCACTTTCTTAGTTCCTTAGTACTATTTGTCTAGATAGACACAGCCACAGATATGCTTTGTAGACTGCCTGGTTCTAAACATTCGTTGACATTTAAGGATAAATTACAGAGACAAAAGCAATGTCAAAATAGGGCTGAAGGTCTTAGATTGCTACTGAATTCTAAATATGAGTAACTCCGTGTGTTTCACAGTGAACTCATTTGCATTTGCCTTTCCAGAATCCTTTCCTACTAGGAATGACCTCTAGGGCAGAGTCTACTAAGATGGGCTGATGGGAATAGTGACTCACTCAGTAAGGGGAAGTAAGGATGATTGCTGGCAAAAAAAGTGAGAAATGCCGATTTTGTTCAATTTATTCTTCTCGTATCTGTTGGGGACAGCATAGTCCAACACTCCCTGAGAAGGACTCAGCAAATAAAGCTGAGTGGTAATATACTTGATTTTACCTCTTGGCCTACTTTAGATGAAAATCAATTTCACCTTGTATGAACATCATTCACAGTCATTTAACACATTTTTTTTAATGTAAAATGCTGGAGCTTTCTTCTGTAAGCTGTTTGCTGAAAGGAGCATCAAATGAATTTTGGGCCAGAAAATGAACTTTTATGTAAGGCAAAAGAATTAAGTCAATCTGAGAAAGATGTTGAGTACTGTACCAATTGCGGGTGAATACTTTGGTTGCAGAAAGGGGCAGAAAAAACTTTTGTGTGTAAAAAACTGTAATAATCCATGTGTGAAGAAAGAGAGCTTTTCTGTAAAAATGTGAGGATAAACACAAAAGAACCATATAGAGAACTGAGAGGACTTTTTTGAGGACAGAGAAATGACAGAAGTTGTGGTCCCTCAGCTCATTTGTATGTAAATGTTTCTGGAGTTTTGATAGATCAAATAACTGTTTGGAGACTATAGGATAATTAAATAAGGACTGTTGGTGTCATAACTAATATAAAGGTAAATTTTGTGAGTTTTTCCTCATGAGGGAAAGATGAAACACAAAGCACCAGGAGGCTCTGATGTGAGAGGGTTGGGGAACAGAGGAGGAGGGGAATTTAGAAGGTGAAGAAGGTAGCAGGAACTCTGAAAAGATGCAGGCAGGATAAGTCAGCCAACAGGAAGACTTCAGCTCTTGGCCTAAGAGTTGCTGATTACTGGACAAAAAGCTGAAATTTGTTGGAAGAGAATGAGTGGAGGGATAAGGGACTATACTATTGGGGTGGATGCCAGACCTCCGAATGAATGTTTTACACAGTGGGGGCGCCATTTGGAATTTATTGTGGTATGCTTTGCATTGGCAAGTACCCAGTGAAGAAATTTTTCATCCACAATTTCTTGGAGAGCTTAGTGTCATAGGGATACAACAAAGAAAAAATTATTTTGATTGAAAAAAAACTTTTCATAAACAAAGCCCATTTTATCCTCCCTTTCAGGAACTAAAGTGTTTGTATCCAAAAGGAACAGTACTTTACATCCATCCCAAATTGAATGAATTCTTTTGTTAACTCAGCAGTTCATATCTTATCCCCCCAAAAGTAATTTTCTTTTCCTTTCAGCAAACTGCTCACTTATGAAAGCACACTTAATCATTTTTCCTTTTTGATTTTGTTTGATATTTAAAAAATTTTGCTTATGGTTTTGTTTGTATTGGTTTACTTTTGTTCATAGATTTGAACATTTACATGTTGAACAACATTTTACAATAAAAGTCTTAAAATAAGGATCATATATTTGCAGTATTCCTGGGGAATCAAGTAGCAAATAGTTTTAATGCACATTTCAGTGCTCAAGACCTACTAAGCAGTTAGCTGGTTCAGTGAATAGAATGCTAGTCCTGGAGTCAGGAAGCCCTGAATTCAAATCTGGTGTTAGGTACTTACTAGCTGTGTAGTCTTGGGAAAGTGTCTTGACTGTTTTTTCCTCTTTTTTTTTTTTTTTGCCTCCATTTCTTTATCTGCAAAATGAGAATAATAATAGCATCTAAATCTCAGGGTTGTTGTGAGGACCAATGGATATAATATTTGTTAAGAACTTTTCAGACCTTATAGCATTATACAAATGCATCAGATAATAATAATAATAATAATAATAATAATAATAATAATAATATAACCACATAATAATAAAATCAAGTCCTGAATGTTCTTTTTTTTTCCTTTATAGCTGTGCTGTGCTAGGGATGGAAGAAGCATGAAGTAATGAAGAATCTGACATTTAGAGGGTGAAGGTCTGGAATTGAATTCTGGTTACTATGTAAATGATGTTGGGCAAATAAGCTTGGGACTGAAGTCAGGAAGACATGAGTTCAGATCTGACCTCAGATACTGACTAGCTCATGTGACCTTGGGCAAGTCACTTAGCCACTTTCTGCCTTAGTTTCCTCATCTGTGAAATGGATATAATAATAAAACCTACCTCCCTGGGTTATTGTGATAATTAAATGACAGAATTGTAGATCATGTAGCACCTTGCCTAGCATATCGAAAATACTCCATAGAGATTATTATTTTTCATTATGGAATAAGGCTTTGAGAGACATAGTAGAAGGGTCAGGCAAAATATGATGGGGATTAGAGAGTGATGGAGATAAAATGGTTTGGGAATGAGAGAATTGGCAGTAGTAGAAGGGGAAGAGGATTTTTGCTTAGTTATTCTCGAACTCTAAATCCCAGGAATCAGGAAATTAGGAGGTAAGAATGTATGGGCCTTAAAAAGGGGAAGTAACATGATTTAAAAGGATCTACTACCTTCAAACATCCTGTAATGACTGAGAGTGCCTTTACTTAGACAGAAGGTTAATCTAGGTACCTTAGTCTATAAACAATGGTGATTATATCCCTTATTATCTAACTGCCCAAAGAACTCTGGTTTGGATAACTCCCACATTAGTATCTGGTTGTTTCCTGTAAGTCAGGTCATTTTCTGTGAGTTGTTCAGAGAACACCTTAACATTGTCCAGAGCCTTATATCTCTTTGTTGGAAGAAATTGTTCATGTTACCCAAGGGTGAGGCTTCTGAGTATTCTATAAGGACAGATCTTTTATTTCTTGATCCTTAACTATATTGTCTAAATATGATCTTCACAAAATTTCCTAATCTGATGCCTTCTTGTGTGAAGGTAACGATGGGATAATCATGATTGAGTGGGTCTTTATGGAGAACACTCCATTGAGGGAAGATATATTCTATAATGGGAGATGAGGACTTTACAATGGTTATAATCTGCAGGGATCTGGTACACAGAGAGACCACTAACTGCAAGAGAGAGTTGTGCCTCTACATACAGCATCCTGACCCAGTGTAATGCCATGCACCAGCAGATTCCCAAAGATGCTACTGTGAACAGCTTTTAGAGTTCAGATTACAAAATATAGTGAACACTCTGTTTATTCCATTACAAATCAAGACAAACATTCAAAACATTATAATATTCACAACATTACATCTTATCACAGAAAAAGGCCACACAGT
>CM053588.1:271880917-271899635 GCA_028646515.1 Pseudochirops corinnae
GATTCTTCCTTCAAGGGGAGCAAAATTCCAATTCTGTCTGTCTGTCTCTGGAAGTCTTGCTTATGTACACAGCCAGGAAAGGAGGAATCAAAACTGTTGGGACAACTGATATCCAAAAGGATGGAAAAGCATGGATTCAGAGAGGAAGTGAGTGAGTGAGTGAGTGTGTGTGTGTGTGTGTATGTGTGTGAAGGGTCATGAGGAGAGTAGTGAACAGAATTGAACCTCAGAATCAGAAACCTAACCAGAAAAATTTATCTCATAGGGTAATGCTTCTATCCTCTCTATCTCCTGCAGGAATTGACTTTTTCAAGAGTGAGGCACAATGGAAAAAAGTCAACAGGGGACAATATCTTCAAGTCAGTAACAGAGAAAGTGTTTAGAAGAGGAAACTCAAAATAGGCAAATGAGAAACTTTAGTTCCATGAGGAGTACAAAGACTAAATAAAGAATAGATAGGCATAAGGACCATGAAACAAAAAAATAAAAATCTGGAAGAGACAGAACGGGAAGAGAATAATGAGAACAAGGGGAAAAATCCTTTTTAGAAAAAGTGGGAAAATAAAACCCTAACAAACAAAAGAACTTGAAGAGGAAGAGAAGAAGGATTTTATTTAACTGAAAGAGAAAAAAAGAGGGGAATAAATTAGATAACTAGAAAAAAGGGAGAAAAAGGAATAAAAAAGTTAAATAAAACTCCACACTCATGGAAAGAAATAACAAAAGAAGGGGAAGGAAGGGCACATAAAGGTGAGACGAAGAATGTACAGGTAACCTTTTTACATTGAGATGGGCAGGGCCATGGTGCCCCCTCTATCTGGAAAACTCTGCAAAAAGTTTTTGGCCCTCCCTTCATACCAGAGAAGAAGGAAGAAGTCTGAATTTTTTCTTTTATGGTTTTTTTAATAGTACCTTATTATAAAATTTGGGTTGATATTATGTAATACTACACACAGATACAAATATACTATATATATATGTATGTGTATACATATACATACACACATACACACACACACACACACACACACACACACACACACATATATATATATATATATATACTGCATTTCTGAGTTTCTAAATTTTTTCTATGTCATCATCTGGCCTTTGCTTATCTTCTGTAGCTTTCATAAAACTCCTGCAAAATTCCCATTTAATTTCTTATGCTGACTCATGCTATATCAAAACCATGATGGAGAAAGTTGCAATGCGGAAGGGATAACTATAGGTTAGAATAGGGTAGCTCAAATTAGGTCAAGTTAAAGTAATCAAGGAGAAAAAGCACTACCTTTACAGAGGAAGAGGAACCACGATGAAAACAAAATTATTCTAATTCTGAAAAAAAAACATTAGAATCAGAAGAAAATATAAACTTAACTCTTGCATCTTTATGAATAGATTAAATATCTAATAAAATGAGCAATGGATTGTATAAGAAGAAAAAACTTCACAATATATTGTTTACAATATAAACTCATAAAAAGAAAAGGCATTCAAATACTAAAACTAAAGGGCTGAAATAAAATTTATTATGCATCAGGTGAGCAAAAAAAGGGCAGGCATTACATTCATGCTATCAGACAAAGAAGAAAACAATCCACATAAAAAAACCTCAAGGAAACCAAATTATGATGAAAAGAATAGTAGTCAATAAAACAATATCTATATACCGAAGTATATAAAATACTTCTATAAATTCCATTACAAAGTATTGCTTAAAGAATTTTAAAAAAACTTAAATAACTAGAGGAACATTCAGTTTTCATATCTGTGCTGTAGTACTATAATAAAAATGATAATAGTTCATTTAAACTCTTAAAACAATGCCAATTGTGTGATCAAAGGGATAATTTATAAAATTCAGTATAATAATAACAAAATTCATTTGAAGAAAAAAAATAAAGATGTAGCATATGAAGAATTTAAAAAATAATAGGAATGGAATGGAGAGAGCATTTTTCAGACTTTAAACTATATTAAAAAACTAAAATTTTCAAAACTGGTTAAAAATTAGAGAAGTTGAACAACAGGAAGACTAGATGAAGATGAATCAGAATGTGTAGTAACCACTAAGCCAGTGTTCGATAAGCTAGAAATCATGAATTACTTAGGGAGGAAGAACTCTCTATTCTATAAAAAGTCCTGGGAAAAATAGAAAAGTGTATGTTAGAAATTAAGCTTAGACTGATACCTTGCCAAAAGCTATCTCACAATATTCCAGTTGGTAGAGCATGGACAAACCATTCTTAAAAAAATTGCAAACTGTTACTGACCATAGAAAGAATGCTCCAATAACAAGAGAAATTCAAATCAAAATAAACTCGAGGTTCCACATTAATCTCAGAAAATCGGCAAAGATGATGAAAGGTAGTCCTGGAGGGAATGTGGGAAGACAAAACACTAGTGTTCTGTTGGTGAAGCTCAGTCTATACAACCATTTTAGAAAGAAATTTGTAACAATAAAATTAATTTGACCCAAAAAAGAAGAAACAAATGAGAGATTCTCATTTGCCTCCTCCTGTCCTTCCACTTCTTCCTAGTCAAATCTTGCATCTTTGAAGTTTCTAAGGAAAAGAGAGAGCTATAGACAGATTGCAATCTTCCTGTTTATGTACACTTGGTCTGCAATCACCTACACCTGAGTTATCATTTCTTCTAGGTCAATTTGAAGATTTTTTTTTTTGTCACCAAATCCTGAGTTGCCATGACCAGAAATCAACTCCCAAAGTTTCTTGTGTTATATTGGAACCAGTCATATATACTCTACAAAATATTTGAAAAAGGGCAATCTCACTCTGTTCTAATTGTAAACATTTATTTAATCATTAGATCTCTAAATATGAGATACTTGTCCAGCAACTAACAAGTTGGCATATTTCTTTGTCCCATTCATTATTTAATGTCCATTTAATTTTTAATTTCTGCTTCAAAGTTGATTTATTGAAAGAAATTTTATTGCATTATTATCTTTAAAAGATATATTTAATTTTTCTGATCTTTTCACTTGTTTGTGAGATTTTACAACCTAGTACATGGTCAATTATTATGAAGGTGCCATTTACAGTCAAATAAAAAAGTGTTCTCTTTCCTTTTCTTCTTTAATATTCTCCCAAAGTCTATCATACCTATCTTTTCTAACATTCTATTCATTTCCTTAAGATTTTTTTCCATGTTTATTTTAGATTTAGATTTATTTCTGTCTGAGAGGAGGTAAACTGAGGTCTCCCAATAGTATAGTTTTACTTTCTATTTCTTCCTGCAATTCAATAAACTATTCTTTCAAGAATTTGGATGTTCTGTCATTTTTTGAATTAATAGTAATTTTTAATCTTTGGTACTTTTTTTGTTTTGTAAAATATAGCTTCCCTGGTTATCTCTTTTAATTAGATCTATTTTTACTTTTGCTTTGTCTCTGATAATGATTTATCATGCTATACCTACCTTTTTTGCCTCAGATGCAGCCTAGTATATTCTGCTCCAGGCCCTTTTTTTCAACTCTTTGTGTGTCTTTCTGTTTCAAATATATCTCTTGGAAACAATATATTGTTGTGGTCCGGCATCCTCTTCTATTTTATGGGTGAATTCATCCCATTCACATTCAAAGGTATGATTTCTAACTGTAAATTTCCATCCATTCTATTCTATCCTGTTTATCCTTCTGTATACCACTCTCTCATTTTTTTCCTACCATATTGTAATGCCATCCATGAGCAGCTTTTCAGAAGAATGCTACTGTTGACAACTTTTAAGGTTCTGGTTACACAGTATAGTGAACACTCTATTTATTCCCTAACAAATCAAATCAAAACATTCACAGAAAATCAAGGTACAGCATTCACAATGTTACAACTTATCACAGAAAATCACAATATAATATTCACTATAGCTTATCATTAAAATGGTCACATAGTTTCCACCATAGTGGCCACAAAGTTTTGAACAAAGAACAATCATCACAAAGTACAATAGTCAAAGTCTTCCACTCATGGGGCACACTAAGTTAATTCAATCAGTCACTTATTCATATTCACAATCACTAAGTATCATTAATCACTAAGTACAATCATTAGAAAATACACAGTCACTAGTAAACTACAATTTCATCACTACTCAGTACCCACAGAGAGATCTTTTCATCTTGATGAGAGGCAGACAACTTCTACCTGAACCCACCAAACAGTCACCTGTACTCAAAGGCAGACAGTTCCCAATTCCTTGCCAGCTCTCCATGTAAGTCCTGCTCCACAGTGAAATTCACAGGATCCAGTCCATCTTATATCCTTCACAATTTCTGGTCCCTGGAATTCAAGGCTCAACCAATCCACAAACAGACAAAGTTTTAGCATCCCAGTCATGCTTCCTCAGTCTTCTGCAGCTTCTTCAAAAAATCAGAATCACCTTATTCAATGGGGGAGGGAGGGCTCCTGGCCTCCTGGGCTCCTCTTCAGTGTCCTCCTGGCAGCTGCTTCTGCCTCCACAGTGCTCCAAAAAATTCTGACCCTTCCTCTCTGGGGCTTTTCCTTATATACACACACAACATTAGCTACTTTCTGTTTCAGTCAACCCCTTCCTGTTACATCAGGAACAGGAGTTCATACCTTCTGTTTCTTTCACAGAGGTTTGATTAGTTACTAAGTGCTAAGTACTTGCTTACTTGCAAATATAAAAAGGGGTCTACAAATTACATTACCATTACACATATTCCCTCTTCAGAAGTCTGTTTTGCTCTTGACCATGGGCTATCTTAATCTACCTGCCCTATTATCACTCCCTCTTTTCTCCTAACCTCTTCCCATACAACTTCACTCTTGGGTAAGATGAATTTCTATATTAAACTCTGTGTGCATACATATTCTTCCTTCTTTCAACCACCCATAACCTTCCATTTTCCCCTCCTTTGCAAAAACTCTTCGAGTACCTCCTTTTTATGTGATTATGTTTCCCATTCTTAGTCTCTTTCTCCCATTTTCCAAGTGCATTCCATTTTTTGACTTTTCCATTCTTCTTTTAAAATCCTCTCAATCTAATAACCTCACACCCATGCCCTCTATATAGGTAGATTCCTAACTACACTGATGATAAAGTTTTTAGAGGTTCAATGTATCATCTGAATGCCCGTCTCAAAATGTAAATATTTAACCTTGTTAAATTCCTTATGATTTCTCATTCATGGTTACCTATTAATGCTTCTCTTGAGTCTTGTATTTGAATGTCAGATTTCAAATGCCAGATCTGGTCTTTTCATTAGGAATGCTTGAAAATTTTCTATTTTATTAAAAATCCATTTTTCGACTGTAAGATTATTCTTAGTTTTACTGGGTAGCTGTTTTTAAAATTTGTAATTCTAGTTCTTTTGCTTTTCAGAATGTCATATAACAGTCCATCTTCTTAATAGTGCTAAATCTTGTGTGACCTTGACTATGGCTCCATCATATTAAATACTTTCCCTCTGGATGCTCTTGTTACTTTCTCCTTGACCTGGGAGGTCTGAAATTTTGTCAATAATATTCTTGACAATTTTCATTCTAGGATCACTTCTTTCAGAAGGTGATTGGTGGATTCATTAACTTCATACTTTGCCTTTTTGTTTTAAGACTTCTGGACAGTTTTCCTTTAGAATGTCTTTAAGTGTGGTTTCTAGGATCGTCTTTTGTTTTTGTTTTTGATCATGGCTTTCAGATAGTTCATTAATTTTTCAATTATCTCTCCCCAATTTATACTTCATTTCAGGTGTTTTCCAGTGAATGGTTTCAGATTCTTTTACTTTTTTTTTTTCAGTCTTTTGACTTTGTTTAATTCTTTTTTGATGTGTCATGGAGTCATTGGCTTTCTCTTGACCAATTCTAATTTTATGGATTTTTTTCCAGTAAGGTTTCATTCCCACCTCCCTTTGTTTTTGGTTACCATTTGTTCACTTTTATTGTTTTTCAGGTGTTATTTTCTTTAGTAATTTTTTTGTGTGCCTCTTTTACCAAGATAGTAATTTCCTTTTCAAAAATTTCTTCCATTTCTCTTGTTTCTTTTTCCAATTTTTTCATCTGTCACTCTCATTTGGTCTTTAAAATCACATCCTCCTTTCTTGTATCTCTCTTTTAGCTCTTCTAAAAATTCTTGTTGAACCTGTTTCCATTCTGCACTTTTCTTTGAGGGGTTGTTTGTAGATTTTCTAAGCCATTGTCTTCTGAGTTTCCTTGTCACCCTAGTAACATTTTATGGATAGGTTCTTTCTGTTGTTTGCTCATTTTTCTGCCTTTTTGTTCTTCTAAGTTTTAGACTTTATGTTAGAGTTAGGTTCTGATCACCTCTGTTGGGTCTGACATGACTGACCTGAGTTTCAGGCTTTTATGTCCTTTTTTCATAGCTAAGTTTACAGGCTTTTAAATTATTAATGCTTCCAGAATGGTGCGATGGTGATTCAGTCTGGTCACGCTTTCTAGATCTGTACTCCATTCCTTACCCGGTTAGGGCAACTGTTCCCTCTTGACCACAACTATTCATATTTACCATGGTACTGTGACAGTACTTATGTGGGGCATTTGCTCACTTTCAACTATAACTGCAACCAGTATTTTCTGCCCTGGAACTATGACCCTGTAGTGGATACTGGGGATCTGTCAAATAATTACTGATCCTGTACCCTGTGGTTCACCTGAAATCTCTTTCTGATTAGATGTTCAGTCTCCTTACTTCCTCTTGGTGTTAGGTGTTCCCAGTACCACAGTTCTGTTGCTTCTACCATTACCACCACCATCATGGCCCATAGATAGTCATATTTCAGGCCAGCTCCTACCCCAGTATTTACAGACCTCTCTTCTTTTCCTAATCTGTCCTGGGCTGAAAAATTGATTCACTGTGACTTTTGGGGGGCATTTTCAGAATGCAGTATGATGCAATTTTTAAATTTGTTTAGAGGGATAAATTGGGAGAGCTTGGCAAAATTGCTGACTTTATCATATTGCTGAACCCATATGACATACTATTAAGTAAAATAGACCTTATAATTAGCACCATTCTTACTATCAATGAAATGAGAAGAGGTAAAGAAGTCAAAGCTACTTTCAATGGAAAGAGAACTCACAGATTCTCCCTGGAAAAGAAAGTATATACATTGGCAGTTTGGGTTTTATTGCTTGCCCAAAGGCAAAAAAGAAACATCTTTTCCTGGAACACTGGGTCATCTTGCTCTCAGTGCTCACGATGAGCATATACAAAAAAGCCCATAATGAATATAATTGCAGCTTATGTGTCAACATCTGTTGCAGAAGATGAGGAGGTAGAAAAAGCCTATGAAGTCTTGATAACATCTTCCAACCAAATCAATTTGGATATTTAAAAATATCTATTATATACAAAGTACTGTGTTAGGCACTGGTGATATAAAAATAATTTTTTTAAAGTAGTGATTTCCTTTAAAGATATTGTATTCTCTTGAATTGGGAGTGGAGAGTATGACATATGTACAAATAATACAGGATAATTTGAAGAAAGAGGGAGCACTAACAACTGGGAGAAATTAGGAAAAGCTTCAAAGAGGAAGGGGCATCTGAACTAAGACTTTAAGAAACAAACATTCTAAGAAGCAAATATGAGGAAAGAGTGCATGCCAGGTATTTGAGATGACAAATGCCTGGAGGAATGAGAGACCAGGCCAACTTATTAAGAACTTACTATGTGCGAGGCACTGTGTTAAATTCTTTACAAATATCATCTCATTTATTCCTACAATAGCCCTGGGAAGTAGATGCTGTTTTTATTACAATTTTATAATTTAAGAAGCTGAGGCAGATAGAGATTAAGTGACTTACCTACAGTCACACAGCTAACTGAATCCAAAGCCTGATTTGAACTCAGATCTTCCTGACTCCAGGTTCAGTGTTCTATTCCATTGTGCCCCTTACCTAGAAATAAGCAATGGGACTGAATGGGAAAGACTGGAGTGAAATAGGAAAAATAGATGAACATGTAAAGGGGATCTTTTTCAAGGATAGAATATAGGAAATGAGGCAGATCATGACAGATGTTATCAGTGTTTTTTGTAATGTTGGAAGTAAGGATGTCAGCCAAAAGAGAAGGGAGTGGAATTTTTTTTTTTCTTGAGGAGAGAGGAGAATGCTTGAAATAGTCACAGAGGGGAATTAAATAGGGAGATAAATCATTCAGCAAGAGTTTATTAGGTGCCTTCTATCAACAAAGAAGAAAAAGATTGCTTTGTAATAATGAAGACTAGGTTAATGATAATGTAATTTCTACAGTCGTCATGCTGTGTTTCACTAACTCTATACATATGGAATGACCTTGGATACTGTTACAGTAAAGAATAGAACATGAAACTAAGACAGTTATGGGGAAGGACCAAGTATACTAAAGAATTTGACTCCAATGTCAACTCCAAGTGTCCACATATGGATATTCCCACAAACACTTATCCCTCCCTTTCCCATTTAGGGCACTACAGGTACTTCTAGGGGTTTGGAGAATTTCTTCTTTAATGTTCTCAATCCCATCCCCAATTCCATTGCCTTTTATCTCACTGCTAGCTGCCAATGAATAGAAACTCAGTTCCATTTAACCAATTAATATTAATTAACTTTATATTAAAGGATATACAAAGAAGTACAAAGGTTTCCCCCAACACCTGCAAGATACTCTGTTTGGGGGAAATGGGCTCAGATTTAACATAATTTTTACCCAGGATTGGTCCTATCAAGTTCAGACTCAAATGTGCCATTGTCACTGGATGAATCCTTGAATTACCTACTGCTAGGTTTGAACCCAAAGCTCATTCCTGTAAGCTTTAAAGCCTTAAGGCTTTTGCTGATTGTAGATCTCTACCTGGGAGTCTACTCTAAGACTTCCTGGTGGCTTGATCTCCTGACTGTTCCAAATTCACAAAGCTGTAACCTTCAATCCCTTTTAACTAAAATGAAAGAAAAAAATGCTACAGTAAGGAACTCGCCCTTATTTTTGCCTTGGATGGGGAAGACCCACCATCTCACTCTCACAGAATTTTTTTTCTCATTTTACTGGAATGCTGCCAGTCAAGAAGAAAACAGATTAAAGAGAAGGTCAAAGTTATGGTTGTCTGTTGATTTTTGAATGGACACCCAGTTTTGCTACTCAGCCAATGAAAGAAAATCTTCATTACATGGCTGGTAGCTTAGAACCAGTTACACAATGTCTATGCCTACTCCAAAGTCTACATGGGTATTTCATTTGGAAGGAAGGATGAATGAAGGAAGAAAGGAAGGAAGGAAGGAAAAGAGGGAGAGACTCAAACACAAATATAGAAATATATTGGGGAATACTTGGGTGAAAGAGACACCACAAGGGGAAAAAGCAAAGTACTGTATTTGTGAGTTTAGCAGGGTTGAAAGAGTTCTGATTATTTGTTGTGGAAATTCACATTTGACACTGAACGATCATATATCTCTTTTACATTTAAGGTTTCATGCAACAACAAAGCCCACCCTCTGAGTTGCACCATGGGGGTAAAGAAAAAGTACCTTAGAAGTGTAGAAGAAGATAAGAATTTGGTTAATTGACTTGTTAATTCTCTTAGTTATTCTTTTTATACTTGGAGATACAGAAGAGTGGCTCAATGACAACAGTGAATGGCTGAAGCAAGTTTAGGAGGAGAGGAAAGGACGGGGGTGGGGGTAGGGAGTGGGGGGGGGAGCAGTAGAAGTAAATGATGCACAATCCTGATCACCTCCTAGACTATTGGATAGAGGGTGTTAGGGCTTCACAGTGCCAATGTCTACCTGATTAATTAGGAAGCATCATTTGCACACGGTCAGAAGGAATTGTTCTGTTTTCTAGAGAGGAAGAGGGATGAATGAAGAAGAAAGGGACAAAGAAAGGGAGAGTGAGCTTGTGTCAAAGTGACTTTTCTTATGGCCCACCTAGCGGAATAGTTGTCTTCTGCCTGCCTGAGTCACTTACTTCATGAGAAATAGTTCCCTATTAGACATCGTCCATAATCCATAAAGTTCTCTTTATAATTTACTCTATCAATAGGGCATAGGATAACTTGAAGTCATAGAAAATCCAACAATATTCATCTTTTGACTTTGGTCTGCCTTATATAATTTGGAGAAAGCAGATTTACATTCCTGGAACTATTTTCTCTAAGAATAATACTTAAATTCATGTTAATTCTCTGTACATGCACTAATTAAAAACAGGGAGACTTTCCAATAGTGGTTTCAGTAACAAGAAGAAACCAGACTGGGATCATATATTTTCAATAGATAAAACCAAAAGTGCTTTGTTAGCCATTACTATAGAGGTGTGAATCAATCATAGTTGACAATAGGTGTTTATTATTATTATTACCCTTATTTTCAATCACTCAATAAACATTTAAGTTACTACCATGTGCCAGGCACTGTATTAAGTTCTGGGAATACCAAAAAGGAAACCGAGTTCCTGCCCTAAAGGAGCTTACGATCTAATGGGGGAGACAATTTGAAACATCTATACACAGACCAAGCTATAAACAGGATAAAGAGGAAATAATTAAATGAAGGAATTAACTGGCATTTAAAATGGTTGTGGAAGCCTTCTTGTATAAGGTAGAATTTTCATTCAGAATTAAAAAAGCCAAAACATAAAGATCAGTAGTCAGAGCAGGAAGGGAGGAGTGTTCCAATAATGGGGGGACAGCCTGAAAACATGCCTGGAGCTGAGAGATGGAGTGTTTTGTTAATAAGACATCCAGAAAACTAGCATTGATAGAATCATTATTAATAAAACAAGAAGGAAGTGTTAGAAAGAGAACTAACCTTGAAGATAGGGGATTTGGGTTGTGGGTTCAAGGCTGGGTTCAAGATTGCCCTTGAGCAAGTTACCAACTCTATAAATCCCATTTGCTAATCTGTAAACTTCATTTAATCGGTACTTATTGAGCACCTAATTATATTCAAGACATTTTGCAAGATCCTATGGAAGATATGAATAAGTATAAGACATTGCCTGTGGCCTTCAATTTAACAAGGAAATAAGATGTGTACCAATACCTAGAATAAAAGCCCATGTAGGAACATCTTCCCTGTCTTTGTATTCCAGATCTTGTCTTATTCCTCTAAGCAGAGGTTCTCAACCTGTGGGTTGTGACCCCTTTGGGGGTCGCCTAAGACCATTGGAAAACACATATTTCCGATGGTCTTAGGAACCAAGACACTGCTCCTCTATCTGTCTCCAGACAGGTCTGCCCACATGCAGATACACCCACCTAGGAGTATTAAAGGGTTACGGCATTAGCAAGGTTGAGAACCACTGCACTAAGGTCAAGCTTTTTCTGGAAATGATTAAATAATCTGATCAATTTATCGTGCCTCTCCCCAAAAAATATTACCTTTAATTTATCTGATATATGTTTTAAATCCACAAAAAATTGCACATTCTTTTTTGCCAAAGTGGGAACAAGCCCACGCAGGAGGAGCTGGTAGAGCTTGCAGTATCTCTCATGACCTTATCCCTCAGACTATTATATTAGAAATTTCAGAAACTTCCCCTTGTGTGAGATCTAGAACTCTCAGTTTAGCTGAGTTAGCTTGCCCTCAATGACACAGTTCTGTCATTCTATGCTGTCTCATAAACTACTCTCATATACTCTTATGAAAGAAAGAAAAATTCTATTTTCTGATTTCTGGCTTTACTTTTTGTTTGTTTTTATTTTGTTTTGCTTTGCTATTCAACTTGAATAAATTTTCCTTGGCTAAAAGTAAACTGAATTCCTTAAGAACAGACAATTTTTGGTTTTTTTCTTGATATGTATCTGCTATATCTGCTTGTATGTATATATGTCATTTCCCTTGATAGAATGTGAGCTCTTTAAAGGTAAGAATTTTCGTTTTTTGCCTTTACATCCCTACTGCCTGGAACAGTGCAGTACATAGTAGGTGCTTACTGATTGATGATGAATGATACTAACAAATATCAAAATAATTCAGAGAAGGGAGAGTTCACATTCCAGAATATGTGTGGATTACAAAATGCTAAACCTTTAATATCCCTTCCACTTCTAAGATGTTATGACCCAGTTGCTCAAGGTCGCAAACCAGGTGGAGGCAGACAAAGAAATATTGCCAGTTTCCTATAGGTCTTAAACCACTTGACCATGCTTCCTCCCATCTCAGAGCTTTATACTCCATAAAGAAAGCCCTTCTCTGGATGGTCATAAATGATACACAGCATCAGCTGCTTAAATGTTCTGAAAAGTATATATTGCAGATGATTGTATTGATGATTTAAAATACTTACTGGCATTTGAACCCAATGCAGGAAGGCTATTCATAAATCAACCAACATCCATTTTGCCCTGGTTTTAAATTTTGGGCTTTTCAAACCACATATTGCAGATACCCTTCATTATCTAAGCCTTTTTTCGGAGAGGGTAATTTGTTATTATCACCATCTTCATTATTAATTATTATTATGAAACTCAGAAATTATAAAATATATTTTTGTGGAGGGTGATTTTCAACTTCCTTGGGGGAGGTCAATGAAGAACATATTGCTAGTATTTTTTTTCTTTCTGGAAATGTTTATCTGTGTGTGTGTGTGTGTGTGTGTGTGTGTGTGTGTGTGTGTGTGTGTGTGTGAAAGAGAGAGACAGATAGAGAGACAGAGAGACAGAGAGACAGAGAGCCAAAGACAAGGACAGAGAGAGAGCCAGAGAGGGAGAGAGAGATCATGCAGTTACCTGATGAGTTTTTTTAAGCAAGTGTCACTAAATAGAATTGGACCTAATTGAAGTCTAAACTTTGGCTGAGAGGAAAGAGATGTAATCAATAAGACAACTGGAGTAATCAAAGGAAGGGGAAGGAGTAAACAATCCCCAAATGGCAGAGCAAAAATTACCAAATGAGTAGCAGCTGAGAAAATGGGAGGATTCTGTCCTTTCGGTGGTTTGCAATGCCCATTAGGAGTCAAAGACTCTGTCTACCCAGTTCCCATTGCCAGTGATGTTGCTTTACTTTAAATATATTTTATTAAAATATTAATAACTGGGAAGGAAGTTGACAAAATGTGGTAAGAAAATCCTTCCTTGCATAAATAGGATTATGTGAAAATTCAACTAGGTAATTTAGTTAGGGCTTTTTTTTCTCTTTTTTTCTTTTCTCATTTTCTCTGTTGCTAAGGGAACTTAATGGTTGAGATGTAAACAGCCTTGAAGAAAATTCTTAGAACAAGCTCCTCCTGAGAAGTGGTAGGAGTGTCCAGGAAACAACCCTGTCGGCCAGGTAAAAAAGGAAGACAACAGTATAAATTGCAACTTTCCTTCCATATTTGATAAGCTAGTTAATTGTTCCGTAAATGCAAACTGATCAAAATGAAAAATCTCTCTCTCTCTCTCTCTCTCTCTCTCTCTCTCTCTCTCTCTCTCTCTCTCTTCCTCTCTCTTTCTAACTCTCTCTTTCTGTCTCTCTCTCTCTCTCTGTGTCTCTGTCTTTCTCTGTTTCTCTGTCTCTGGCTTTCTGTCTCCCTCCCCCCCACCCCAAAAGTGCGGTAAGGTGCAATAGGTAGATACTCTGGAAACAGGATGCTCAATGGAAGAAATTCTAAATATAGTCTATGTTAAATTTCAAAGTGTGACACATAGCACATTGTAGGGATTCTTTCATACTCCTCGCCTCTTCCCAAATTTTTCATGATTTGGAAAACTTTCTAGGAGTTTATTGGTCATTTGGAGAAGGCAAGTGTACTTTAAAAAATAACCAGTTACCACTTAATAAAGTATAAAGTAATTATGTGCCTCTCTGACTCAAAGGGGTTCATGTAAGACCTGTCTTGCACTCTGTAAGTGACACTGAGTGCTGGGGAAATCTAGATCAATGTTTCTTCACCACAATATACTTAAATGGTCCCTTCTAGAGGCATTCTTAGGGTGGGCTCAGTATACTTTTTTTTTGGGGGGGGGGTGTCATGATTCATGTGATCAGCAAGCATTTATTAAGTTTCTGCTATATAGGAGGCATTGTGCTAAACACTGTGTGGTATACAGAGACCACAGTGAAAGAGCTCTTGGCATTCTATCTGAGGATTCAAAATGTATGTAGATATATACATATATATATATATGTATGTATGTATTAGATAGATAGAAGATAGAGAGATACAGATATATGCAAAACAAATGCAAAATTGATTTGTAAAGGAGGTACTAATAACTGAGGGCAGGGGGAATCAGAAAATGGCTCATCAGAAGATGGTGCTTGAGCTGAGTTATGAAGGGACCTGGGAATTATCAGAGGAGGAGAGATGAGAATGAGTGCACATTCCAGGCACGATCCAGGCACAGGGAACAGCATGTACAAAGCCTGAGATATTGACAGTTAGGTGTGAAGAACAGCAAGAAGACAGTTCAGCAGGATTATAAAGTACATAAATAAGATTTTTGTACAATAAAATGAGAAAAGTAAATTGCAACAAAATCATGTTTGAAAAAATCACAGAATATCAGTTGGTAGTGACTTTAATAGTCATGTAATCCAGCCTATCTTCTAAAAGGCATCCCCAATATCCAAAAACCAAGTCATCTAGCATTTTCATGAAGGATTCCAATGAGGGGAAGCCCCCTAATAATCATAGCTTTTATATAGCACTTTGTAAATATAACCTTATTTGATCTTCATAATACCCCTGGGAGGAAGACGCTATTGTTATCCTCATTTTACAAATGAGGAAACTGAGGCAAATAGCTGTTAAGTGACTTGTAAATATTCATACAGTTATTAAATGTGTGAGACTACATTTGGACTTAGATTTTCTTGACTCCAGGTCTAGCATTCTATCCACTGAGCCACATAACCACCTCTCAAAGCAGCCTATTCTCCATTTGGAAGCTCTAGTTGATATTGTTTTTCTCCTCCTGACATCTAGCCTTAATTTGCCTGCTCCTAACCCCTACACCTTACTTCTGATACTACCCTCTAGGGCAGTCAACCTTCCTAATGCCTTAACCCTTTAATACTCATATGTGGACATATCTGCATGTGGGCGGACCACCTGGAGATGGATAGAGGAGTGGTGTCTCTGTTCCTAAGACCATCAGAAATATATGTTTTCCAATGGTCTTAGGCAACCCCTGTGACCCCTATGAAAGGACCATTCGACCACCAAAGGGGTTGTGACCCACAGGTTGAGAACCTCTGCTCTAGGGACAAATAAGAAAAGTCTATTTTTTCTTTCCCATTGTAATGGTAATTAATTTAACAGGTACTTAGCCCTTAGTAACTAAGGGCTAAGTACCTCTGTGAAAGAAATAGAAGGTGTGAAGTCTGTCTCCTGTTGCTGACATAACAGGAAAGGGTTGGCGGAGACAGGAAGGTAGTATGTGTGTGTGTGTGTGTGTGTGTGTGTGTGTGTGTGTGTGTGTGTGTGTGTGTATATAAGAAGGGCCCCAGAGGACAGACAGACAGAATCAAGAATTTTTACTTCTGGTGGAGGAAGCAGAATTGTTCCAGCATCTGGGAGCTGGGCTGCTACTGGACTGAGAACTGAGTTGTAGTTTTCTATGACAACAGACTCTGGTGAAGGCTGAAGTGACTTCTGCCTCCTAGAAGGCTTCCTGGAAGGCTGAGATTTCTTCTGGGTCCTAGGGCCAGCTGAACTGCTGGAGGACTGAAAAAGCATAACCGGGATAAAGCTTTGTTTCTTTGTGGCTTGGCTGATCCTTGAGTTCCCAGCAACAAAAGTTGTGAAGGTTTTGAGATGTGCTGGATCCTGTGAATGTCAGTGTGTAACAAGAACTGCCCAGAAGACTGGATGAGAACATGGGAGCTGTCTGCCTATTAATCCAGGTGACTGGTGGCTTCAGGTAGGAGCTGGGACCATGGAAGGGGATCCAGGGAATCTGAGAGATAACCCTGAGTCAAGATGAAGAAAAGGCCTTTCCTTGGATATTGAATGTGTGATAAAATTGAAGTTTACTAGAGATGGAGGGGTGGAGGGTTTATGTAATTTTCTAATGATTGTATTTAGTGATTATTGACACTTAGTAATTGTGAATCTGAATAAGTGACTGATTAAGTTAACCTATGATTGCCCCATGAGTGGAAGACTGACTTGTATTGTGAAATGATTGAATGATTAAGTAAGGAGAGTTTCCCCCTTAGGGAAACCAGATGATTATCTTTTGTTCTTTGTTCTAAATATAGTGGCCACTTTGGTAAAAACTTTGTAGCAATTCTATTGTTAAGCTGTTGTGAACATTATATTTTGATTTTCTGTGATAAAATGTAATGTTGTGAATATTTCATTGTGATTTGTTGTGAATATTTGCCTTGATTTATTATGGAATAAATGGAGTGTTCACTATACTGTGTAATCAGAATCTTAAAAGCTGTTCACAGGGGGCAGAGTCAAGATGGCAGTGTTGAAGCAGCAAAGCTCTGCAGCTCTCCCCTTAACCACCTCAAATACCTATAAAATATGACTCTAAACAAATTTTAAAGCCTTAGAACTCACAAAATGACAGAGTATCAAAGCTCCTGCTGAAGGCAGCCTGGCAGGCAGATGGGAAGGGGTTCATCGCAGGGTGGCTGGGAGCCCAGACCAGCACTGCATGAACCCACGGCTAGAGCCCTGGGGCCACCAGAACAAGCCATGGTTGGAGCGTGAATCACCGGCAACTGTGGCATTTTCCAGAATTACCAACTCATAAGAAACAAGGACTAAGTGAAAGGCCAGTAGAACTCAGATAAATTCAGGGGAGAGGGTCTGGCCAACTGCCCCAGGGCTAGAAGCAGTCTGAAGTGGTGACTCTGCAGCTGCCTCCATGTGGCTGCTTCAGAGCTCATAGCCTGCAAATTGCAGTGGGGCCAAATGATCATTCAGAGGCTAAGTATTCTTGCCTTGAGCTGCCTGGATCAGATCGTGGTCTTGGGTGGTGGTCCTGAGGTGCATTTTCAGTGAGACACCCTGGTGAGGGCTGCAGAGACTGTGGCCTCCTAATAGCTCCAGCAGCTGTGAAAACCCCAGGGATTTGGGACAGAGCTCTCCCCTCTGAAAGCAGAATTCTACTGAACCTAAAAGTCAAGTAATTGACTGGCAACACGAATAGGTAAAGGAAGCAAAGTAAACCCAGCAATGCAACGTTAGATTCCTTTATTGAGGACAAAATGGATCAAAGCATGGAACGGGAGGAAGACAACACAGTCAGAACCCCTGCACCAAAAGCTTCCAAGAAAAATGTAGACTTGTTACAAGCCATAGAGCAGCTTAAGAAGAATTTTGAAAACTAAATAAGAGAAGAGGAGGAAAAATTGGGAAGAGAAATGAGAATGATGCAAGAAAATCATGAAAATAGAGTCAACAATCTGACTGAAGAAAATAACACCTTAAAAAATAGATTAACTCAAATAGCAAAAGAGGCCCAAAAAGCTAATGAGGAGAAGAATGTCTTAAAAAGCTGTTCACAGTAGCATTCTTTTGGGAGGCTGTTCATGCATGGTGTTACACCCATGTAGAAGAGGGCTTAGTTTAAGTATTTCCATTCTGAAAAACAAAAAAATAAAAATATCCTCCTTTAAGCTTGAAGCAAGAGAGGACATACCCCATGCTTTCTCCCTTTACTGTGCACAGGAAGGTAGTGTCTACTATAGGAACCAGTGTAACCCGATGATTTCATTGACCTGCAGTGAGAAGTAACTCTTAAGTGCCTACCTATCCTTGCCTCAGCATGTATCCTGTTGTTTCAACAACTGTAAGATGTTTCAATATCTCTGCTTAAAAAGTCTGAATCTCAGACATCCTGAGACCCCTTTTCCACTTTTGTTATGAGGTTTAAATTGCCTTCTTTTGTCCCACAATGACATAGAATTGTAGAGAATATTTCCCAATTAACTGGCTGTCTATTTATTAAAGAGAACAAAAAAAGAAACTTTTGAATTCTTTCACCTACCAACCCAAGGTAGGGATAGGAACTGAGCACATGATATACTTTCACTGATATTAGGAATTCCCAAATGAGAAAACTCCCTCTTTTCATCCAGGTCAGAATCTCCTCTACAACTTACAGTTTTAGAGCACTCTTTCTTCACCTTTATCAGGACCTTCTTGGCAATCTGGTGATTTCCAGCAAGCCCTTAGCAGAATAGTGCTTTTAAATTCATGAAGTAAAATACACAGGATTATAAAGGAAACCATTTATGCTAAAATAGTTATCCAAATACTTAAAAAAAACAACAACAAGTTCATGGAATTCTTATTTAAGAACTCCTATCTTATAGAGATGCCTAGAGCACTGAGAAATTAGGTGATTCATTATATTCTAAGGGTAAGGACAGAATTTGAACCCAGATCTTCTTGGTTTTGAAACTGACTAATCACTATACCATACTCTTTCTTATACCAACCAGAGAATAGTCTAACCTGTGGTACTTAGAGGTCAATGCAATAATTCAGATTGGTGTCACCAGGTCTGCTAAAGACAGAGCTATCCTTTTCTTATTCCTTTTTTCCTGAAAGGTTTGCCTCTCAATCAAAAATGTATTAGGATTTTTAAAAATTTGACTGAAAAATCTACTTGTTAACTCATCTTAAGCTTGCAGTCCATTAAACCCCCAAATTCCTTTTCAGATATGCTCATTTCAGTGTTGAATTGGGTTATATATATTCATGTATGTAACATGTATTATGTAGGAAGGAAAGAAGGAATAAAGAGAGGGAGGGAGGAAGGAAGGAAGGAAGGAAGGAAGGAAGGAAGGAA
>CM053588.1:271900135-271918402 GCA_028646515.1 Pseudochirops corinnae
AAGGGAGGAAGGGAGGAAGAGAGAAAGGAAGGAGTGGAAGAAGAGAGGAAGGGAGGAAAGGAGGAAGGAAGGAAGGAAGGAAAGAAGGAAGGAAGGAAGGAAGGAAGGAAGGAAAGAAGGAAGGAAGGGAGGGAGGAAGAGAGGAAGGAAGGAAGGAAGGGAGGAAGGGAGGAAGGAAGGAAAAGAGGAAAGAAAGAAGGAAGGAAGGAAGGGAGGGAGGGAGGAAGAGAGGAAGAGAGGAAGGAACAAAGGGAGGAAGGGAAGAAGGGAGGAAGGGAGGAAGGAAGGGAGGAAAGGAGGAAGGAAGGAAGGAAGGAAGGAAGGAAGGAAGGAAGGAAGGAAGGAAAGGAGGAAGGGAAGGAAGGAAGAAAGGCAGGAAGAGAAGAAGGAAGGAAGGGAGGAAGAGTGGAAGGAAGCAAGGAAGGAAGAGAGGAAGGAGGGAGGAAATAAAAAACAAGGGAGGGAGGCAGGAAGGAATAAAGTGAGGGTGGAAGGAAGAAAGGAAGAATTTACTAAGTACCTACTATGTGCAAGGTACTATGCTAAGTGCTTTACAAAGTTTTTTACATTTGATCCTCATGACAACTTTGGAAAGTAGGCACTATTATTTGCAAAGCAGGTACTATTTTACAGTTAAGGAAACTTAGAGAGAGGTCAAGTGACTTGGGCAGGTTCACAAAGCTTACAGTAATACCTGAGGTTAAAATTAAACATAATTCTTCCTAACTCTAGCCCCAGCTCTCTCTATCTTGTACCTCCTTGCTGTTTCTACACATATAACGGGCTTAAAATCAAGATGGTAAAAAAACGTGATCACAAAACTCTACACTTTCTGCTTTGTCTAAGAAATGGAAGAGATCATAACTCTGTTATTTTCACTATAAGTAGTTCAAGACTAAAATTGTGTTTATGAGACCTTGGATAAAATAGGCAGCAGAAAAATAACTGAGTTAGTCTGATTCACTGTAGCCTATTCTGAGACTCAAGGCTGAAGCCCAGAAGCACAGATTTTACCCTTCTGTACCATCCAAATGCTATGGGACAATTAGTTCAGACACATTTGTGGTGTTTTGTCTGATTCATGTAATGTATAGATATACCATTATCCAAGATAATGACTAGCACACAGTGATGAAGAGCTTTAAAGTCAATAGGAACTAGTCAATGATTAGATGGTTTGAGGGCATTTTCAGTCTGATCTAAACAGAAAACAGAATCCTAATGTGCAAATTTTAAGCAAGCCTTCTGTGTGATAAAATTAATAATATTGATTTCTGATACTACTGTTTGCATCCTTTAAACTCAGTCTTTTCAACTAGAATTACATGTCAGTTCTGCTTCGTGATTTGTAGTTATTTCAAGTATAATGTTTTTGTATTTTTATGAATAAATACATTTTATGTTTTGCAAAAACGTCATTGAATGTTTACTCCTTTTCTTAGTTTGAATGTGTATATTGATGTCAATTCACAATGATAAACAACCTAGAGTCCTCTAACAGAAAGAAATGATTAGAATGACAATTTCATTGATCAAAGAACTGCAAGTAAATAAGCTTGAACATTGTTTCTGATGATTGTAATCGTGATGTTGATGACGTGATGATGATGATGATGATGATAAGGAAAATGATAATTTTTATGCTACTGCTGATGGCAGAGAAAGACATAATATTCTTACATGGTATTAAAAGGGGGAGAAGAAAAAGGGGGAAGAGATGATTCATTTTCTTGTTTAAATTTAGCCAATCTATTAATTTACTGATTTAGCAAACATTTACAAAGTTCCCATTACTTAAGAGGTACCGTGTTAGATTCAGGAAAAGAAATTAAGTTTATATAACAAATGGTCTTTGTCCCCATGGAAGTCATAATCTAGGAGTTTCTGTCCATTTATTAATTTCACTGTGGCAACTGTGTGTAGCCCTGAAGTGTAGGATGAGGAGGGGGTCACTGTAAGGTTGTATAGTCAGAAGCAGAATTTCCATTGAAGCAATTACAGTGGTTCAGTCATATATCAACAATTCTTTTTTTTTATGGGGAGGACAACTTCTCAGCAAAAGACAAGCTTACCATTGTTGAAGGTGTCCTGATTGCTGTCCCCAAGTCCTTATAGTCTGCCTTCTAATCCACTGCAGACTCTATTGAAGCTGCCCTTTGAAAGGTCGCTAGTGCCTTAATAATTACTAAATTCAATAGCATTTTCTCAGTCTCCTTTTTTAGTTTTTTTCTTTTTAAATGTCTTATTGATGCCCTTTAATTTTTTGCATCACTACCATTTCCCAATGACTCTTTCTTCTTCCCCTCTCACTATAAAACCCTCTCTCATAACAAATAAACACAGTCAATCAGAACAAATCATCGCATGGAGCATTTCTAAAACGCAGGCCTCATTCTGCCAGTATAGCTCATCACTTCTGTGCTGAGAGATTGGAAACATACTTCACCATCGATACTATGAAGTCCTAAGATTGGTCACTTAATTAATCAGAGTCATAAAGTCTGATAATGTTTTCCTTTACAATGCTGTCGGCATTGTGTAATTTGTTCTCCTGGCTCTACTTTGCTTACTTAACAGCAGTTCATATGAGTTTCCCCAAGTTTTTCTCAATTCTTTATATCAGTACTTTCTTAGATAGAATTGTATTTCATTACGTTCATACAGCACAACTCACTCAGCCATTTCCTATTCAATGGATATTGATCTTTCATCAGTACGGAGGACTCTCTGGTGATCAAATGTCCTTTGCCAATGCAGGTAAGCCTCTTCTTTACACCAGAAGTATAGTCTAGAACACTGAGAAATTAAATAATTTCTCCAGAGTCACACAGCCACTATGCCTTAGAGGCAGGACTTGAACCCACCATGAAGGACTTGACTCTTGGCTTTGAGACTACCATGCTGCCTCTATTATCCATGCCAAATAAATTTTCAGCATTCTTTATTAGATAGATTCCATCACTGAACCTGGCCTATCATCCTCATTGTAAATTTTATCCCAGAAATGCAAGTCTTTAACTTGAACAGATACATTTCCTTTGAAACATTATTTGAAAAAATAATCCTCTATTTACTATTTACAAAAATACAATTATATGTCTGCCTGAAACAAAAGTGTAGTCTAATTATAGAAGTGACCAAAGTTATATTTCTGGTCTTCCAGAGACATGTTACATGATGTCAAGCAGATTATTTAATCATTCTATCTTCCCTCAATTCAGCCTGTCAGCATCCATGAAGTCAAGCACTTAATTCATATTCTAAATGGCCTTATGGGAAGGTTTTTATCCTCTAAGCAGCGAACCTCACCTCATGATTCCTGAAAAAATCTGAGGCCATTTGCCTCAGCTGTCTCTTTTCAATTCTTCTTCATCTCACATCACTCAGATGTTATCTCCCATTATTTCATTTTTCATCTCTGTCTCATAAAAAGAGGTGGCCTTCTCCTTACCAAGGTAAACTCTTCTACATTCACTTTCGATCCCATTTAACACATCTCCAGTAAATTACTGCTCCTCTCCCAATCCAATGCTATTTTATCTTCAATCTCTCCCTATCCAAGGCAAGCTTCTTTGCTCCCTCCAAACACACTCATGTTTCCTCCATCCTGAAGCAAAGAAACAAATAAAACCTCACTTGATCCTAGCATCTCCACTAGTTAACATACTATGTTTTTCCTCCCCTTCCTGGCTACACTCCATGAGAAAGCTGTCTAGACTTGGTGCCTCCCCTTCCTTTCCTTTAACTTGATTCTAAACCTTCTGCAATATCACTTCCAACTTATAATTCAACAGAAAGTGCTTTCTCCAAAGTTTCCAGTATTGTCTTCATGGACAGATTTAATGTGCTTTTCTTAATCTTCATCTTCCTTAACCTCATTTTAGCCTTTGACACTGTTAATCATTCTGTTCTCTTGGATAGTATTTCCTCTCTAGGTTATTGATGTCTCCTGGTTTATTTCCTACTTCTCTGAGTGCTCCTTCTTCTACATTGCCAGATCTTCATCCTTGTCATATCCACTAACAGGGCTTGTTCCCCAAGGCTTCATCCTGGGTCCTCTTCTCTCTCCTCCTTCTGTAATCTCACTCAGTGAGTTATGAAAGGACAAGGGGCATGAGATTCAAGGTTAGTGGGAAGTGTACGACGGAACTGATAAACTTCACTGGAAAAAGAAAGACACATACAGAGTTAAAATAAAGGGCCAGAGCTTCAGCAAGCCAAAAAAAAAAAAAGGCAGGGGATGAGAGAAAGAGGGAGATGATAAAAGGGAGGGTGGATTAAGGGAGGCAGTGGTTAGAAACAAAATAGACTTTTGAGGAGGGACAGGATAAAAAAAGAGGAAGAAACAGAAGAAAATACAATGGAGGAAAATAGTTAGTAATTACAACTGTGAATGTGAATAGGATGAACTCATTCATAAAATGGAAGCAGATAGCAGAATGGATTAGAAACCAGAACCAACCTTGGCATCAGGGGAACCTGCGTTCAAATCCTGCTTCTCCTATATTAGCTGTGACCTTGTTCAATTCACTTCTTAGACTAAAAGTTATAGAGCTGTTCCCAATCTGTGTGGGCAATTGAGATTTCCTTCTTAGGAGTTCCCTATGCCAATGAAATCATAGGTATAGACCTGTCCTCACCCCTTGCCAAAAGTATACTTATTGATTCCAAAGCGTATATGGTAGCCGAAATGATGGGACATTTTTCTATAGCCATAATGGCTAAAAAAACTAACACCAACCTATATCACATATATAAGTATGTGTGTGTGTGTGTGTGTGTATATTCATATATATATATCCATCCATACAAAAAGAGATTTAACAAAATCTGCTCTCTTTTGGCAACCTCAAATCCATACTCACATATTCACACTGAAATCAGCATTTAAATTACATTTAAAAAATTTCCAAGTCATTTCTGTATGACACATATTTTAAGGATTCATAAAAGCTACAAGAACCATGAGAAAAATTAATCTCATAGATAAAAAACCCACCACCCCACTGAAATAACATGATAAATACTACCTAAGTAGCAATGACAGATGCAGGCATTTCCTAAAACTGCACAAAACGAGGATTCCTGGGACGCATAATTTAATTTGCATCCCAAAGGTACATTTTCATCTTCTTGTCAAATAATTTACATTCATAACTTGTCATGCACCATGACAATATAGGGAGGTCTGGGATGTTTTTTGCTTTTGTCTTTGGTTTTTAACCAAGAAGCATAGAACAATATCTTCAGAATGCTGACCATGGTAAATAAATCACTTGGTGCCTTTCCCTTTCATGCTAGCAAAGTAAACAGTCCTATTTACAAATTCCTTAGGATTCCTGGATTACAGTGGCACTAATTCTATAGACCACAGGTCCCTGTGGCTCATACCTTTTCAGATCAGTATTTTTGTAGTCCCTGAATTGATTTCCCTTTTCCAATGTAAACATAGACCGCAGAACAATAGGGGCCTTCTGGCCCAGGTACAGGCAACTAGGCCTTCTGAATTCTATTTCTTTTCTTCTATTCTTGTCTTGAAGCAGAATGGGAGTTTCGCTCAGTGATTGTTGGCTGTGTCCTATTCAGAAGGGATTTTTTCTGCATATTTTCATATCAATCAGTCATCAAGCACAGTTTAGGTTTCCCCTATGTATGTTTGGTGATACAGAAACAAAGACAAAAATGAAAACAGTCTCTTCCCTTAAGGGATCTTGCGGCTTTTCTCTTTAAAAAGTATATAAGTATTATTTGCGATTTGCATTTTAATACTGTCAGAATTTTGGTAATTTATTCACTTTTCTTGAGCTTGTATCAACCTTCTCCCCTTAGACAGATGGCTAAATACCAAATGTGTGGGCCTCTAGGATTCTGGAATATAGTGCTTATGAATTAAGCTGAGGAATCTTTGATAAAAGACCCTCACACAACAAACACATAAGACCAAGCCTACAACTTTTAAAATATCACTTTAATATAATTTATTTAGTTATTGATTTTCTTTGTTTTTACATCACATTTATCACTTTTAACAAAGATTAAACAAGAAAAGCAAACAAAAACAGTTTTGCAAAACTGAGTAAAGCATTGAAAAACCTTGACAACGTATACAACATTAGACACTGGTAGACTTCCAATTTTGCAATCAAGAGAGTAAGATGCATTTTCTTAAATGGGAACGCTATAATTATGGTGTGTTTTGTTTCTTTCTTTGTTATTTCAGTTTACATTGTTGTAGTCACGAAGAGGTATAAGTTGGGGTGATTTCTATTGAAATCCTTTCTAGGTTTGTCGTCCGAGAAGAATTACTGGACTCAGCTGTCCTTGGCAGGGTTACAAGAGTTTATTGTTACACTGAGGCAAAGGGGCTAGGAAACCTGCAAGCTGACAGGGATTTAAAGTAGAGTTACCAAGTTAGTGTGACGCTCTTCAGTGGGCAGGGGGAGATAAAAAGACGACCTTCTGGAAAAAGCCTGCAAAGTGTGACGCTCTGCAGCGAGCAGGAGGTGTGATAGAAAAAGGCCTGCAAAGTACGGGGTCTAGAGATGCAATTTTTAAAGATACAAAACTGTCAGTCATAGGTCCATTAGGCTAACTAGGTGTACACAGGTGGAGTTGGGGAGGGACCTCGGAGTAGCCAAGGAGTGACTAATACTTTTGCCTTGAAATGTCATAAAGTCAACCAGCAGTCAGATTTGAGGTCAAATTTAAATGAGAAGTATCCATCCAGTTTGCAAATGGATGAGTCTTGTTTCAGCTGGCTACTAGAACAAAAGGAGGTAGTGCTTTTAAATTCCTAGGTATGGCTTGTTATCATAGCTATAGAGTTAATGGTTTCTGAGGAAATACCTTTAGGCTGGGGGCAGGGAAAGGACAGAGTTAGTGCTTTGTGGCTTTTACAACAGGCTGATGTTACAAACTGATATCACATACCTAGGTACTGAACACAAATGAGCTTTTGATAGATTGAAGTTACCACAATGTTAGTTACAAAATCACCCCCAAAATATTCAGAGGCACCTTGTCAGTCATTGTGTGTGTTTCTGATTCTGCTTATATGACTTTCCATCAACTCATATAAATCTTCCAAAATTTTCTGAATTCTTCATCTATGTCGTATTATAGCTCACAGTTTTCCTTTACATCAATTTAACACAGCTTTTTAGCTATTACTCAGACAATGGTCAACTACATTATATCCAGGATTTTCTACCACAACAAGTGTTGCTACAAATATTTTGATATATATTGGATTTATTGAAACTTATGTAGCCATCCACATTGATTCTAATCTAGCTTGCCTCCCTGGAGGTATTCCTACCTTTTAGTCAGCAAGTAATATTAATTAGTTTGTTGGAAGAAGTTGTAGCTAGTCAATGCACACTTTGTTCCCCTTTCCTTGTCTTTAATATTACCTATGCAGCAGTCCATGGATTTATCTCTAATCACATTTGTCAGTGATACAACATTGTGGGAGGAGCTGAGATGCAATGGTTCATCCTCTTTCAGAGATGTGGACCTATCAGGTTTTGTCATTCTTACTATAATAGATTGTCTTTAAAAGTTGCCTCAGTACAAATCCCCAGGGGTGATCAGCTGTGAGGCCTCCAACCCCAGATAATCAGGCAAACTGCCAATCCCAGAACTCAGGGAACAGATATGACTAGACTAGACCACTTTAGTGCAGTGGGCAAGCCACTAGCCCTGCAGTCCCTGGAGCAGAAAACCAGTGACCAGGCACCTAGCCACCATTGCAAGAAGCTTGAAATAGTGTCCTCTGTACCCTAAGAGCAGACCTCAACTTTCTCTGTCACTCCAGAATTCTTTTTGAAGCTTTATTTAACAATGTTTCTGAGGGAAGCTGGAGAGAGCTCAGGCAACCTCCTGGCATCTCTCCACCCTCTTGGCTCTACCTCAATTTTTGTTATTACAAGGGGAAGTAGGGTGGACAGAGCACTAGGCCTGGAGTCAGGAAGAGGAGTTCAAATCTAGGTTCAGACACTAGCTACATGACCTTGGGCAAGTCACTTAACATGTTTGCCTCAGATTCCTCATATTTTACATAAAATGGAGATAGTAATAAATACCTAGTTCCCAGAGTTGTGAGGGTGCAATGAGATAACAATTGTAAAGTGTTTAACACAGTGCCCCACACATAGAAAAGGCCATGATCATCATTATAATCCTCCTCCTCCTCCTCCTGCTCTTTCTCCTCCTCCTCCTCCTCCTCCCTCTCATGATCTCTTAAACCCTCCTTTGTATTACTTTGTCATACTAAAACTTTGGAACTGGTCAGGCCTTGGGCACCTTCTATCAATACATCTCTATATAACTAAAGCCTTTCTAATCAATGAATTTTCAATAAATGGATGATGTCTGGAATAAAAGCCTTTTCCTGATAATTTATTGTGATATGGAGGTGACCCTGGGTTTTCAAAAGCTTTGCCAATGCAATGGAACACAAGCAGTGAGTGATAAGATTTACAAAGCTGCAAAATATTTATATACGTGCCTTAGGACAGACTCAATGTCACCCAAGAAACACCCTAGCTAACTTTGGAAAGACTTTCAGGTTTGGTTCTGGTGCTGAATTTTGCAGCCACAGGTCCTCCCAATACCCATTTATCAAGTCTTAGTGGAGTTGATATCTATATCGTTGGAAGATGTACCTATGGTAATGGAATTATGGATCGTTCAAATATTTTGGTGAGATAAAGTCAGACAGTAGCTTACTATGGTATTTTCTCAGTAGCATTTTTATTTTAGAAGACTACTTCTAGAAAAATGCTAGTAACAATGATGCAAGCATTCTAGCTGCAGGTTATTTAGGGGAAGCTAGAAGATACACTTAAAGAGAATGGTCATAGTCATAATCATAGTCATAAATAAGAATTTTTATACCTGGGGCAAAACATGTGAGGTATAATCTTTATTGAGTATAGGGGAGAGGGGATGGAAATATTGCCCCAAGAAGGGGAGAGGAAGACCTAGGAAATTGACACAAAGACATTATTGATTCTGGAGAATGGGTAGAGAAGGGCGAGGAAGGAATTTATCCTAGTCAATCATTTGGTTATTTCCTTTCAAGCTAAACATTCTTGCTAACTAGGTATTATGTTCTGTTTTTACAAACTGATAACAAGTGATTTCAATACCCTCAAACTCAGCACCCAGTTATAGCTCTGTACATGTGCCTGCCTGAATGATATGAATTTGTATTGAACTTGGAGTAGAATTTAAGGTATCTCTGATCTCTCAGTATTGCTCTAACTGCCCCCATGGTCTCCCTCCATCCCCGAATCTCCATTCTTCGCTTCTTTTTCCTTGCATGTTTTGGACCTGACCCTGGTACCAGTGTATGCTTATGGTCTGGATTTTGCCTCTTGCCTCGGTCCCTTAGTTCAATATTTCATATATCTGACAACTGACCACTTGTTTTGAAGGAAAAACCTGAAAGAATTTCTGAATAAGTGATCAATTTATTAATTAATCTACAAATTTATGATTGGTAGTTTCTCTTGGAAACCAAGGAGCCCTAATGGAGATATTGAATGCCATATACATACATATATATATATGCACACACATATGTGTACATGTATATACATGTGTGTCTGTGTGTGCATGTATATATGTAAAAAAGGGAAATACTCCTGAGAGGAGAAATCAGCCCTGATGAGTAGACATTTAAATGAGGAGGTGGGCTAAAAGTCTTCAATTCCTTTTGCTCAGGATGTGACTGGATCATGAGATTCAGTCACCTCCAACAATGTGGCAAAGATTCCTTCTCCACCCAGACTGCTCTGCTTGGTTTTGGTAGTATATTTCAGATTGTATGATTATATATGACTACCTAATCCACCTATTCAGAAGGTCAATCTTTAATTCATTAAGGCTAAAACCTTAAGAGCCTGAGTTTGCCCCCTGTAGATCTTCCCAAACTCAGATTCATGGCCCAATATCTTATAGAAAATGAACACACACACACACATACATACACACACACACACACACACGAACACACTCACACAGACACACACATATACCCACATATATATTACGTGTGTGTGTGTGTGTATTTCTGAATGTGAGGCACATCTCTAAAATAAGATATTTGAAAACTATAAATATGCATATTGTTAATACATGCATATTTTAAAAGCATATTAAAAACCTTGTTTAATTGAAAATATTACTTGGTCTAACAATTCTTCCTGACTTTTCCCTTTCAGAAAATGTGTAAAAGGTTGAGAACAAGGACTAATGTACAGGGAATAGGAATGAAGCCTGGCAACCAAATTTAACCCTTGTATTATTAAAATTGTTGCCTTCCTCATTTCCTGAAATGGTTGGTGCTTTGATCCTCTTAAGTATAGCAGACTTTTCTCCATTGGGCAATTATAATGTTGATGAAAGGATCCTGTTTGAGTCCATAAAAGGAAAGATCATGGAAGAATTGAGTAGTTGTAGTTGTAGATTAAGGGACTATTATTTCAGAAGACTAATCCAAAATCGCATTTTAACACTTTGTAACCTTTTCCTTGTTCAAAATTCTTTTAAATGTTATAGTAAATTGCATTTTGTAAAGCTATATCCAAGAGAATGGGGAAGAAGGTGTACCAATCTGGACATTTCTCTCTCTCTCTCTCTCTTTGCTTTTTGGAGGGGGAAGGCAGGGCAATTGGGGTTAAGTGACTTGCCCAAGGTTACATGGCTAGTAAGTGTGTCAAGTGTATGACATTTTTCTCTTTAAAGTAGAAATGCTTGTGTTAAAAAAAAAAAGTTAAATTAATTAAAAATTGTTTCTGGCAGACTTTTGCCTAACAGACAGAGTACAGTATTAATTTTGAACATATATGTGAATATATATTTTTAACTCTCTATAGATTTATACCTAGCTATTTATAGATAAATGTATTTAAAAATAATTTTACAAAAATATTTTAAAATAATATTGAATTTTCTTTTCAATGTTATATATATACTCATATAGTTTTTTAAATGTTTACCTATTGTAAAGTCAATCATGGGCAACTCTCCTGAGGATTGCTGTTGTACATAACTTTAAGGTTCTGATCCCGTAGTATAGTGAACTCTCTATTTATTCAGCAATAAACTAAAGCAAAACATTCACAACAATATAATATAACAATTTATTACTAAGGTGGCCACATAGTCTTAAACAAAACATATCATTCGGAAATTCATAATCTCATCAATCAGTACTGAGTACCCAAGTGAAATCTCCTTTCATTTTTAAGTACAGGCTTGCTTCCAATCATCCTTAAGCTAATCATCCTTAAGAAATAATCATACTTAAATCAATGATCCTTAAGGGGTAGTGGAAAGTACAAAGGCCATCTACTATTAGGTCAAACTAAATCATACTCTCCTCAGTCAGCACTGAGTATCCAAGTAAAGATCCTTTCATCTTAACTCAGAGGCTGACTTCCAAACTCCATGGCTCCTCTTCCAGGCTCCCAGCTCTTGCCTGGATTCACCCAACACTTGCCTGTATCCACAGGTAGACAGTTCTCCACTCATGTTCCTATTGAAGCTCAAGGTGATTAGTACATTCCAAGTCCTTTGCAGTTTTTGCTTCTGGGAAGACAAAGCATAACAGAGCCACAACAATATTTGCACACAATTAGTTTAGCAGAGTTACAACAATATTCACATGCATTGCAGGAACTATCATCTTAATTTACTTTCTGTCTGACAAAGTAACACAGACAAACAGACAAAGCTTCTGTCTGAGAAATCAAACACATATCAGCAGCAAAGGCCCAGAATTTATGTAAAAAACAATAAATTCCTATTTCAGGACTTCTGGATCAGCAGTAAAGTTCTCTTTCAGGACTCATGTCCTAAAACAATAGACAAGGCTTTTGTCTGACAGAACAACAGACAGTATTACAGAGTGCTGAAATCACAAGCATTCTCCCTCTCAGTTCTGCTTGATCTCAGCTCATGTTCAAGTCTTTATCTGCTCTGCTCCTCCCTTTCAGTTTCATCCTTCCTGTTCCACTTTTTCAGCAAGTTCATCACGTAGGCTCCATGTGATGATGTTAGGCCTATTAAGGTCAGGGAAGTTCTCCAAGCTTCCTTAGGCCTATTAAGGGCAACACAATGTATACTGTTTGCAACATAGACTTGATATAATCACAGGCAGGGCTCAAAGGTACTTGAATAACTGAAAGAAGGAGCTTAAGTACTACTTTGCTTGTCATTACACCTATATACATAGCACATATATTTACATATATATATAATACCTACATAACATCAGGGAAATCATTGTGCTTTAAATTGTAAATTATTTTAAATTTTTCTGAAAATTTTCCCCATGAAAAAGTGAGAATAAAATGCCTATTTTTTTGTTTGTCATTACTGTTTTAGTCATCTCATGATTTATGTATGGTAGACACTTATGTTTCTATAAACCCTAGAAAAAACATTCTCTAGGTGTAAACCAATAAAGTAACATGTCAGGTGAATAATCATCAAAGATTTTAAAATTTCATTTTCTTAATGCTCTTTTTCATCCTGTAGGTTATACATTGATGTTATATGTGGTAAATTTAGCAGGAAATTAATGGAAGATACATTATATCATAGTTGTTCTCTTTATCAATTTAAACATAATCACAATTAAGGAGCATTGGGGAAGGGGAGGAAAAGTGGAATTACTTCCATCAATTACTATTCATTTTCTTAAATTCTTTTGAGAAATTATTTTTGAAGCATGTGCTAAAAAGAACCAAAATAATAAGTATTCATTTAGCCTCTCTTATGCAGTTTGTATAATGCCAGAAAGACCCTCAGGGTTGCTGGCAAAAGAGAAACAAGTACTATTTGCATTCATTCTGAGTCATCAGGGCCCGCTAAATAACCATTAAGTGGTGTTTGGGCAGGGAATTCTTGTTGGCCAATCAATGAGGACCTGAGTGAATTGGGTTTAAGGCATGGTTTTTAAGGAAGAAATTTAGCCAGTAATTCCCAAAATAACTAGGTAAGTTTCAGCCTTTGAAATCTACCTTCCTTTGGGCAGAACAATTTCTTCCTTAAGGACCACACCTTAAACCTAATTCATTCTGGCTCTCATTGACTGCCTATTAATAGATCCCTGCCCAAGAACCACTTAATCCAGAACACAGAGGGGTTAGAATGAGTGAAGTTTTCTATAGGACAGTGAGGAAACAGATTTTTCTTCCTAAAATTTTAGCGGTTCCTAGTTAAGGAATGTAATAAAACTTTGTTTCTTAAAACAAGAATAGCAGCAGCAACAACAATGATTATATGCTTGAGGCTTATAATTATGTAGTACCCCCTCTAGACTATGTACTACAGTCCCAGTTGGGTCCCCATAATGAGGTCAAGTTTGTTTTCTTAAAGAATTTCAAAGACTCAGGCCAACTCTAAGTCAACCAGAGAGATTTATTGTGGTTTTGAGGTTTCATGCTCTGGTGAGCAGCTAAGTTTCTTAGAGGAATTAGCAATTTCAGTAACTCAAGACAGATAATTTTATAGAGTATATGATGCTGATTACACAATCAAAATTTACATAGAATTTAGGAATATGATTAATATTAAAAAGGCAGGAGAGGGTTGTAAAGGGATTAGGTAATAGAAGAGGGGTCACAGCCTCAATGGAACTTTGAATGTGCTATCTTAGGGGGAGACCCTTCTATGGTTTGGTGGTCAAACATCCTTGTCATGTTGCTTTCTTATTGATTAGCTACTATAGTCCTGTCTAGTCAAGATGGACAATTAGGTATTGTTGTCTTGTCTTGGGTTAGATGGATGATGTGATTGTGGTATGTGTGTGGACATACCTGTTTAAATATATGAACTGGATCTAGGGGCAGTGGCTATATTGAGTCGGGGGGGCGGGGGCGCAGTGACTTGCTAGGGGCAGTGGGTCTGCTGGCCAGTGAGACCTATGATTGAGTGTGGGGGCTTGTGATGTGCTTAAAGCCAGATTGTGCGGTCAAATCAGGGCATGTCTATTGTTCGGTGAGTTGCATAAGGAAGTTAGAATATTGGGGCTGGAGGCAACTTTATTAGGATTCCATCACCCAGAGGGGCAATTACCATAGGTTCAAGGTAATCAGTGAATCTGTGTTCCTAAAAACATAACTCAGAAGCCCCTACTGATATATTTGCTATTAGTAGCCATGTAGAAGATACAATTAGCTCTAAGCAAAGGTATTTACTTGTAAGGAATTATGAGAACATTAACTATAAACACCATTCCTCTATAAACCCAGGATACATCTTTCTAAAAATTCATAGTTTCAGTGGGAAGATGGATCACACACATAGAGTATATTGCTAGAGAGGCCCATGTTTGTAGAATGTATGTGGTGAAGGAGACTCATGCTAATAATACTGCAAAGTTCTGGTATCCGTTCTCTTCTTGGTATGTTTTCTCATGATGCTTCCTGGGTAGAGTTTCCCTGCTGGGCAAATCACTCTGATGGGCTTCTTCCCCCTGTTCCTTTTGAGGCATGGTCTCTTTGATTGGTTGCATAGCTTTGCCATAAGAAATTTTGAACAATGAAAAGAAATGGAGAAATCTCCTTTCTTTCCCCTTTCTAAGATGTAAAGAGTAGTTCCCCCTCAAGAACTGTTTTTGTTTATTTGATTGTTTGCAATGTGTAATGGGAACAGAATTTAAAGACACCCTTGGATTGGCTTGATTTTTGGGTTAAGTGTTAAGACCCAGAGCTTGTGAATCCCACAAATGGGAAGGACTTGATGTGACGAGACGGGGCTGAACTGGGAGGAGCTGGTGCTATGTATAGGGAGAGGCCCAAGCAGAGAAAGGCCAGAAGAACTTCTGGGAGCCAGCATCTGGAGGCTGGGCTGCCACTGCTGGAGAGAAATGAGAACTGAGGAATGAACTGGGAATTGAGAACTGAGAAATGAGAAGACAGGAGAACTGGGAGGAAGCACGACTGTGGTGCTGGTACTTTGTCTGTCTGTTTTGATGTTACTCTGTCAGATTTGTCTGCTGATGGAGGACGTTGCTGTTGTTGCAGAATTCCTGGGACCTTGATGTTGGTTCAGAAGCCCCGAAGGAGGATTTTCTTGTTGTATGTTTACAGAAATCCTGGAAGGGTGTCTTGCTGATGTTTTCAGGGGTCCTGGAACTGTACTGATGATTTGTGCTGATTCCTTAGACCTTGTTGTTGGGGCTAGGTTGATTTCACAGGCAGAGAGTAATTGATGAGGACAACAGCAATGTATATGTTTGTTATTGTGTCTTTGTTAAGCTGTGTCTTCCCAGGAACAGAAACTGCTGAGAACTTGCCTTGGGTCAACATGAAGAAAAGACCTCTCCTTGGGTATTGAATGCTGGGACAATATTGTAACCTAGTTGTGACCTAGGGGTGGATGGCCTTTGTGCTTTCCACTGCCCCTTGAGAGGGTGCTTGGTGGTGATGGATAGTATTGTAATTCAGTTGTGATCCAGTGGTGGAAGACTTTTGACCTTTGCACTTTGTGACTGACCAATGAATGTACTTTGTTTATGATTGGAAACTAATCTCCAATTGAGAAGAGAGACTTTGTTGACTGACTAAATGAATGTACTACCCAGGTGTGGAGTACTTTGACTTTTTTACTTTGTGATTGAATTGAGGACTTACTAAATGATTGAGTTACTCTATATTTTGATTTTCTCTTTTCTGTGAATGTTTCGCCTTAATTTGTTAATGAATAAATGAGGAGTTTACCACGCTTGGAATCTGAACCTTGGAAGTTGCTTTTGCTTGGTGTTACACCATGGTTAGCCAGTTATATTTCTTGACTGTCAAAGCTCACATTCCTAGAGAACTCTTTTCAGTCATTCCCTATTAAAGGTTTTTTGGTTTTTGTTTTGCTTTTTAAAGGACCATTAGGCAACATAGCAGATCTTTGGCCAGACAGTGGCTAGCTGACCACTAATTGCCTCAAGTTTACTGAAAAACTTTTTTTTAGTCATCTTAAAGGAGATAACAGAATAGTTGTTGTTCAGTTGTGTGACTGAACATTTTGGGTTTTCTTGGCAAAGACACTGGAGGGGTTTGCCATTCCTCCTCCAGCTCATTTTATAGATGCATCCTCTACTCCACAATCTTGACTCCAACTAGAAACCTTTTTATTTAAAATTGTCTGAAGGTATTAATTCCTGTTTGCATTCTTATATGGGAAGAAGATGCATTCAACCCCTCATAACTTTATCATTAATAGGACTATTAAAGGAAGTCTACTCAGACATGGAGCATCGATGGAATCCTATTATGTTGGGATGATATCAAAAGAGGAATAAAAGGATGACAAAGAAGGATACACTGAGAGAGGATGGAAGAGAAAGGAAAAATAGTGAAAATTGTTTCACATAAATGCAGTTCAAAAGGAAGAATTTATAAAATGTAAGGAGTAATTTCTACATTGGAGGGTGGCAGTGGAAAATAATTGAACCTCACTATCATCTGATCTGATTGAAGGAGGGAAAATATACATACTCATAAGGAACAGAAATTCATCTTACCCAACAGACCAGTAGGAGAGAAAGTGTTAAGAGAAAGGTAGGGGAAGTTAAAGAGAGAGTAGATTAAGGGAAATAGTTGTTGTAAAGCCAATCATGAGCAGATCTCCTGAGGACTATTGCTGCTGTGAATAACTTTAAGGATCTAATTCCAGAGTATAATAAACTCTCTATTTATTCACCAATAAACAAAAGCAAAACATTCAAGAAACTAAGGACAATATTCACAAGAACATAACACAAAAACTTATTGCTAAGGTGGCCACATAGTCTTAAACAAAGAATCATTCAATAAGTCACAATCTTCTCAATCAATATAGATTACCCAAATCAAGTATTCTTTCATCTTGACTCCAGGCTGGCTTCCGATCATCCTTAAGTCAATCATCCTTAAGTGGTAATCATCCTTAAGGCAATTATCCTTAAGGGGTAGTGGAAAGTACAAAGGCCATTCACCCCTAGGTCACAGTAGATTACTATATCATCAGTCAGCACTGAGTACCCAAGTAAAATCTCCTTTCATCTTAACTGGAGGCTGACTTTCAAACCCCATGGTAGGAGGAGCGTACCCCATGTTCACCCTCCCAGCTCTTGCCAGGATTCACCTGACTGTTGCCTAGATTCATAGTTAGGCAGCTCTCTGTTCCTGTTTCATATCACAGCTCATGGACTGCTCCACCCCAAGCTCCTCACATTTTCTGTTTCTAATAAAACAAAGTTTAACAAAGCTACAACAATATTTATACACATTACCAGGGCTATCATCTCAATTCACTTTCTATTTGAGAAATTGACAAAAATCAACAGAGTGCTTCTGTCTGACAGAGTAACACTAACACAATTCAACAGACAGAATGCTTTTCTCTGACAAAGTGTATCAGCAAGCACCTTAGCATACCCAGGGTGGCTGCTAGCACAGGTTCTTAGATCTGCTTTTCTAAAGGAAAGCAACTCAAAATGGGTTAACAATCTTACTTTAATCAATCAAACAAATATCATTTACCTAGTTCAGGGGAAAAAGTCAGCACTCTGAACTTCAGAGAATGCAAACACAAGTTACAAGCAGACAGAGAAACAGATCAGCAGATGGCTTCCAGTGTCTGACCATTACATTCATACCTATTCAGTTACCAGAGAGGGAAGCATCAACATCTGGATTTTTCAAAGCTGGGGGGCTCAACGGCTTCCTAGAGTCTCATCTGGCCAAATCACACGACTCTTCTCAAAGTGAGTGCCAAAGCAAAACCTCACATCAGGGTGTATATATAGCCTTCTCCTGTCTTGGAGAATGTCACAGCCCTCTTGACCCACTGCCCAATCAGAAAGCTACAAGGTGTGGGCATTCCCAAAAAACAAGCCTCCCACCACAGGCTCCATATGACCACATTCCGCTTATTAGGGGGCAGAGTATACTTTCAAATCAGGGAAGGTTATCAGAGTCACATAGCCACTTTAGCAAAGGGCCTAGGGTCAGGGAAGATCTTTAGATTCCCATAACACAAAGTAACATCAATATAGAACAACAGAGTGCTGACATCTGTAACAGCAAGCACCCTAGCATACCTAGGGCAGCTACTAGCACAGGTTCTTAGATCTGCTTTTCTAAAGGAAAGCAACTCAAAATGGGTTAACGGTTTCACTTTAATCAATCAAACATATATCATTTACCTAGTTCAGGGGGAAAAGTCAGCACCCTGAACTTCAGAGAATACAAACAGAAGTTACAAACAAACAGA
>CM053588.1:271918902-271935937 GCA_028646515.1 Pseudochirops corinnae
TGTATACACTTATATGTATACGTATATGTATATGTGTATATACACACAAGCCATTTCTAGTAATAAATAAGTAGTCTCACAAAATAAATTCACATGTTGGCTGTATTTAAAAATGTACGACTTATTCTACACCTCTAGTTCATCACCTCTTCCAAGATACAGGAAGAATGATTTAGCATTAGTCAATCACATAGACTGATATCAGAGGGGTCCTTGCCCTTCTTCCTTTATCCTTGTGGAATATATGCATAAAAGTGGCCAAAATGTGGACTTTTTGACCATAATTCTAAATTTCATTCAAGAACAACTAATTCATAAATCCACCAAGACTATATTAAGGTGTCTGTTCACAAAGTGAACCCTGGGAAGAAGACTAGGGAGAACTAGATAGTGAAATGGCCAAATGTCATGATGACAGAAAGCCCCTAGTAGCTTTCTCAGTGATTTCACACATCTTTCAGTAGGAAAACAGGGTGACACCAAAGCCCAAAATGGAAGTAGGGAATTCACCCACATAGAAATGCATACCTTCATTAAGAAATACAACAGAGCATGGATTAAAGGGGAATAAACTATCTCTCTACAACACTAGGACAGAACTCATATACTTAATTTTATGGAAGTCAAATAGATAGCAGACCCCAGGCAAACACCCATTCATGCTAACACCCATTAATTCTTCCCCAACGGAGCTCCTCTTAACTATAGGATGATGTTTTGGCCCTTTACCAGGCATCTTATCAATATACATATTCAATAACCATTATCACCACTATAAGATTGGTTAACTGTGTGAGATTGGCTTGCCTCAAAAACAAATTACCTATAATAGGGTGGAAAGCAATTGCCCAACATCTGGCTTTATTACAAATAATGGTGGCAATGCCATTTATGAAGTAAATGGATTCTAACAGCTTCAGCCTTCTACATGCATCCTTGATCCCATGAAGTCCCTTCTCTCCCACAGATTGCCTTATTCTATCATCGAGACTCATTCTAAATTTTAGTCTCTCCTTGTCTACTCAGTCTTTTCCTGATGTTCATCAACTCACTTATTTCTTATCCACTCTAAAAAACTAAAGCCAGACAATCTCTGAAAGCAGGCAGAAGGTTACATAGGGTGATATGGTTACTTAAGAAACAGAAAACTTTAATAAAAACTTATTTTATAAATAACTTATTTAAATTATATTTTAAAACCTTACATTTTAAATTAAACAAATGCAACCTAGTTTAATCTGTAAGGTCACATGGAAATCAGCCACTTTTGTTTAAGGCACAACAATAAGTACTGTCACCAATGTAGTTTTAGCACCCCTGATCAACAAGTATATGATCAAAACCATCACACTACCCAACTATGCTTCATGGACTACATACGAAAGGTGAATCCTATATTTGGGTTTCTGGGGTGAAAAGCTTCTACCCAGTCCCTGAGTATGACTCCCTTTTCAAATGCTAAATTCTGTCTACCTGCTTGCTTTCTTAGAAACAAAGTACTACCAATTTAGAAACCACTAAGTTACACATAGAAAATCACATACTGCCTCACCCTAGATAAGAAAATAATTATCCTTAGGAGGCTAGGCACAGTAAGCATAATTCCATGCTAACTAGGACAAAGGCCTAAATCTGGACCCCTGAGTGTCTCCACAATAGAAGACCTGGTTGTTTCCTATATGTCCCTAGACAAATGGCAGATAGCTCCAGTGTTTGATGAAGCTCTATTTTCACTCTAGTGAACCTGGAGGTTTAGAGTCAGCCAAGGTCTAGGTCTGCCTCAATTTGCAGACCTTGGAATATGTTTACTTCATGGATGGCATTAACACTATTTCATATAATTGAGCCAGGTGTTGGGCAATTGTCTTTACCCAATGGTGAGTTCTTTGATTCTGAGATAATATAGGATCACAAAACTAGTCAAACCTATAGTACTCATAATGGTCACTGAATGAGTCAATCTTAAGGAATGAACAGTAACCACATTTTCAATGACTCCTGGGAGGTAGCCTTGGGTTGAATCACAAAGCCTCCAATAATATCAAGGAGAAATATCATCAGGGTCCTCAACCTCCTATGCAACTCTATTGTTACTACGACATGAGCCCCACTAAGACTTTAACTCCCACTTCCCTGTAATCTGTTGACTATTCTCTCTCCCTGCCCTCTTCCAGAGAGTCATCACTGGTAATAAATACTTTCAGACAAAAGAAAAGAGAAAAATCAGCAAAATCTATCAATCCATTCCCAAATCTTGAAAATAAATTGATCTCCAACTTCTTCAAAAAAGGAATTGGAACATCTTTTCATTGCTATTCTCTGGGGCCATGCTTATTGAATGTAATTTTACAATAATTACTTTTGATTATTTTGTGGTCATTCTTTCCATTTAGCTTCTTGCAGTTATTACGAATATTTTCCCCTTGGCTCTGATTACTTCATACTATATCAGATGGTGTTAACCATTCCTTTTTCTGTGCACATTATTTCTTATAGAATAACAATATAGTATTGCACACACATCAAAAACTTTGTTTATTTTCAACTCAATGAGCTTCTACTTTATACCCAATTCTTTGCTCCTCAAAAAAAAAAAAAACCTACTATAGATATTTTGATGTATATGAAGACTTTGTTCCTATTAGTAATCTCCTTAAGGTATAAGCCTAGTAGAGGAATCTTTAGATAAAATGATATGTGTATTTTAACCCTTTTTTTGCATAATTTCTTATTGTTTTCCCAAGCGACTGCACTGATTTACATCACTGCTAATGCACTAATATGCCTATCATCCTACAATCCCTATAACATTTTTCCAATTTTTGTGATTTTTGCCATTTTGCTGCATGTAAGGCAAAACCTCAATTGCCTAAATTTGCATATTTTATTGTTAATGAGTTGGAACATTCTTTCATATGATTATTAATAGTTTGCATTTTTTAGAGGACTGTTTGTATTCTTTAACCATTTCTCTATTAGAGTGGCTTTTACTTGCATGTGTATGTGTAAGTTAGCTGAAATTGCTTCTATCTTAGTAAGGCTACATAACCTACTCAACTATGAAAAATTTCTGATAAGTTTCACTTCATTTTTTTAATATTATGATCTTTAATATTGACATCACATAGTCATTTAGTGTTTATTGCTGAATATAGTGTAAGATGTTCATCTGAGATTGATTCCTACCAACTAGGCTTCCAGTTTTCCCAGAAGATTTTTTTTAATGAAATAGGGAATTATTTCCTAAGAATTTAGGTTTTTCTGGTTTGTTGAACACTGGGTTATTAAATTCCTTTATTTCTGGTTTTCCCTTGTCTAGTTTGGATCTTGAATATTATTCTACTTCATCCCAACATTATTTTCATTATTTCCCTGGATATGTTAGATATGTTATTTTTCCAAATGAATTTTTGTTGTACTGAGTTTTTTCAAGTATTCCTTTAATATATTTAATTGGTATGTATTAAAATGATAAATTAACTTTTTTAGGATTGTCATTTTTATTATATTTGTATGGTCCAACCATGAGCACAGAGTATTTATTCAGCTATTTAAGGTGACTTTTTTATTGAATGAATATTTTTAAATTGAATTTATGCAAGTATTTTGTATACTTTTGTAAATTAACTCCCAAATATTTTGTGAATTTAGTAGTCATTTGGAAGGATATTTCCATTTCTATTATTGCCTTTTGGATTTTGTCATTATTATGTGGAAATGCTGCTGATTTTTTAAGAGATTACTTTGTAGCCTGGAACTTTGCTAAAGCTATGAATTATCTCAGAACTTTTGCTGATTCTCTAGGATTTTGTCAGTAAATGATAATCTCCAACTAATTTTGTTAGCATTTCTAGAAAATATATTAAATAATAATGGAGACATAGAGCATCCTTGTATTACTTCCCTGTTTATTAATAAAGCTTCTTTTACATCTAAATTATATAGAATTGTTTTAGTTTTGAAGAGATACTTTTATTTAAACATTTTCTCTGTGAAAATATTCATAAGATTTTACCATAAAAGGCAGTTGTACTTTTTCAAAGACCATTGTTGCATCTATTGAAATCTTATAGATTGTGATATTTTATTTTTAATGTTATTAATGATGTTGATTGGTTTCCTGATATTGAATCATCCTTGTATCCCTGGCATAAATCCAACTGGGTCACAATAAATATTTTCTTCTGTTAATTGTTGTGCTCTGCTGTTGGAATTTTATTTAAAATGTTTGATTCAATATTTACAACTTATGTTATTCTATAGGTCTTCTGTGTTTTTTCATTCCCTGGTTTAGGTAACAGGACTATATTTATCTCATAAAAGAAATGGTTAGGATGCTTTCTTTATTATTGAGAATAATTTGCATAATATTGGTACTACTTTCATGTGTTGTTAAAAAAATGTCTACTCTTTTACAGCCTTGTTTAAAAGATGCTACAAATATTTTTTCTCTAGTTTCTCTAGAAATTGATATAAATTCATTATTTTCTTTAAAAATAAACACTTCTGGTTAGATTTGTCAAGATCTGAGAGAGCCATTAAAGTCTCCTGCTCTAATTATATCATTTATGTGTCTTCTTTGTGAATTGAGATGTTTGGGCACGTGGAATATACACATTTAATATTGATATTTTCCCATGATTCCTTTCAGCACAATGTAACATCCTTGTTTGTCTCTTTTATTGTTTTTGCTTTTCCTTTGTTTGCTAAAGTGAATGAAACGTTTGCTTTTATTTTTTATTCAAATGATGCAGAGTAAGCTTTGTTCCATTTTCATTCTTTATATGTCTTTGCTTTTTCAGTGAGTATATAAACATGCAACCAACAGATCTTAGTGTTTTGTTTTACCTAATCTATCACTCTTTTTCATTTTATTGGATCATTTAATCCATTCATATTTAAGGTTGTGAGAGTTAGGATTATGTTTTCTCCATTTATCTTCAATAATCTTGTGAATTAGGATTTTTGGTTGCTTGTCCTCTTCTTCTATAAAGAGAATACTCCCCCACACCAAAGTATCTTTGTTTAATCTACTTTAAGGAATTCTATTCTCACAAGCTCTGTTTCCCTCATTTTCAAACACATTCTTTTGTTCCTTACCCATTCTCTGTTTTTTTAGTTAATTTAACTTGTTAATTCATTTTCCAATTTTCAGTTTCATCTATTTAATTGTTCCCATATTTTCTCCCTCTCAGTAGCCAGTAAAATCCCCTCTAATCTCCTCTTCTTAAATTTTGATTTTTAATTTTATTTTCACTTTCTATACTATTGTTCCCTTAAAAAAAATTTCTTTTCTTCCTTCTCTTCACTTACTTTTTCTCTTCTGTTTTTATGGAATTCTATTCTTTGATTTGTGGTCCTTACACTTATTCACTCCATGTTCAATCTATATTTCTTATGGAATAATAAATTCCAAGTATTAATTTTTCCCTTTTTTCTAGAGACCTTTAATCCCTAAATTGTCTTTACACATCTTGTCTTTGAGATTATTATGTTAAATTTATCTACAGATCAGGATTTCTTTTAATGTTATTGTCTCTTTTCTTCCAGATTGTGCTTCTCTTCTGTGTGTTGTACTCTCAATCAGTTCTGTTTTGTTTCTCTATTGCAACTCTTCACAGTGAATGAAAGTGGTTTTTTTTTCTATTCTGCCAATTATTTCTGCTCTACAGATCACAAGTTATGATTTCATGATTCTTATTTCACTCTTGGGATGTTCAGAATCATACCACCTTGGTTTAATACTTACTTGGAATTCTGCAAGATGTGTATTCTTAATGAAATGCTGATTCATTTTACTTTCTTTGGAAATATATATTCATAGATGCTTGAATTTGTTTAAAGGTCATGGAGGCTACATTCCCTTCTTTTATTATTTTCTTTCATGTTGCTTTAGTTCTATATGGTCAAGATTTTAAACTAAGTTTACTCCCTCCTTAGATCTTTCACAATTTCTGTCTTTTCACCTGTTTACATTCTCCTATAATTCATTTTCTGATTCCTTCCCCTGTGATGGAATACCTTGTGAGAGATAGAACTTATAGTTATCTCAGCCTTTTGCACAATGGAAATTCACTTTTCACCATTGTCAGTCTCTACCACAACCAACTTCTGGGGCGATAGAATTGGCTTCAGCAACATACCAGTTCCCTTTTTTTCAGGCCTAATGGAACCCCCATGTGTACACTGACACTGTGCTCCAGATCACTCTCTATTCCTTAGTTCTCTGGTTGAATAGTGCTATAGCACAGAATGCTTCAGCCTCAGAAAGAGGAAGCTTTTACTTTTTTTCTATCTCTTTTTGCTCATAAAGGGTAAGGTGAAGAGGTAAATTCTGTTGATTGTTTCTACAGAATAATGACTTGAAGGGAAATATCCAGACTGGTGTGCTGATCAAAAAATATTTCAGTAGCAAAAGAATTGCTATGTGGATCCACAAACACAAAACCATGGATCTTGCTGTTCATTGATTGATGAGGCTATTGAGGGAGGGGTTTATTAGTCCATTATGGATTAAGTATTAGCTATCTCTGCTATTGATTCATTAAGCTACTAACTCATTAGGATTCTTTGTGTTGTATCCTATGGAGACAATTGCAGTTCATTTATCTCTTGAATATAAATGTTATTTTGGAGAACTTTCAGATATCATGAGGACTGTAGAAAGTATCTAATGCTTCTTCTTGATCATATCACCCTGAAGACCCAGATTGCTACATATTTATAACTCTTGGTATCTTAACCTGTGAAGATAGCTCTAATTGAGTTTAATTTTTGTATATAATTCTTATTTTGAAGAGTTTAAGCTAATACAAGGATTGGAGAAAAATGTTTAGGCCTCTTTCTTATCAATCAAGTGATTCCTAAAAGCCTGTCTCTATTTCTGGAAAGAGCATTTAGTAGTTATATTCAAATTATTCTTACACTTTGATAGCCAGATACCAAGATATTTTAAATATCCTACTATTATATTAAATTGAATTTCTTTTTTCATCTTTTCCTGGTGAATTTTGTTTTCATTATACAACATCTGTTGATTTTTGTGTGTCTCTTTTATATCCTGCTATTTTAATAATTTATAAATTACCTCAATTAGTTTTTTTAGATGCTTCTCTGTATTTCCTCTAAGAACAGCATCATGTCACTTGTAAAAACAAGTGTGATGATTTTCGCTCCTCTTTATCCTTTATTTATTATTATTTTTTTTTTTTTTGCTTTTTGGAGGGGGGAAGGTAGGGCAATTGAGGTTAAGCGACTTGCCCAAAGTCACACAGCTAGTTTTGTGTTAAGCGTCTGAGACCAGATTTGAACTCAGGTCCTCCTGACTCCAGAGCTGGTGTTCTATTTACTGTGCCACCTAGCCACCCCATCCTCTTTACTTTTGACTTTTTTTCTCCCTCTCTTTGATTTGTCTTATTGTTCTAACAGGATTTCTATAAGTATTTCATCAATAATACAGGCAACAATAGCCTTCCTTGCTTTACTCCTATCTCATTGGAAAATTTTAAGCTTTTCCCCTAGCTCTTCATTTTATATCAATATATTTACCATGTTAAAGAGTGGTCCATTTATCTCTAAGTTTTTTAATTAAATAAAGTGATATGATGAACTATATATGCTCAAAAAAGTGTGCATGTATCAACATAATAAACATTTGTATTACTTTTGTTGTTAAAATTATTTGTTAATAACTTTCATTTTGTCGAACCAACCCTACATTTCTGGTAAAAACCCAACCTAGTCATAATTTGTATGATTCTTAATATATTGTTCTTTGATAATGTTGTATTTATTTTTACATGCCATAATTATATTGGCCTACAGTTTTCTTACTCTTCTTTATCTCTATGTTGTTAGCAACAGGACCATATTTATTTCACTGAATGAGCTAAATAAAATTTATTTTTGTAAATTTTTTTGCAAACAACATATATTATTTGAATTTTTCTCTTAATGTCTTATGGATTTCACTTGTAAATCCATCTGGTTTTGTTTTCCTTTTGGTTTTCCCTTATGTTTCTTAATTTTTGTAACAGATTGAATTATGTAAATTATCTATTTTTATACTCCTGGTCTGGATATTTTATATTCTGTACATATCCATCTATCTCATTAAGTTAGCAAGTTTATTGACATATAATTGGGCAAAATATTTACTAATATTTCTGTATTTCCTCTTCATTTATTGTGATTTTTTTTCATTTTTATATTGATAATGTGTTTTTTTATCATTAGACAATAAATTAGATTTTTTTTCAAAATACACCATTTTATCAGTTTTTTTCCTTTTTTCAGCATTTCAAGTTTTATATTTGTATATTTGTTTTTGCTTTCCTAGATTTTTTAGTTGAATGTCCAATTCAATTATTTGTTCCTACTCTCTTTAATGCTGAAAATATTTAGAGATACATTTTCTTGTAAGGATCTCTTTGTCTATTCAAAAAATTTGGGTATGATGTCTCATATCTGTGATTTTCTTTACTGAAAGTATCTATTGTTTCTTTGATTTGTTCTTAGAGCCACTAATTATTTAAGAATAAATTGTTTAGTCTCCATGTAAATTTTAATCTTTTTGTCAAATATCCTTTATTAGATACATTTTAACTGTTTTATGGTTATAAAAATAATGATTTTAATGTTTCTGTTTTATAATACCTGACCATGAAGTTGTTGGTTTTTATTTTGTTAATGTCCTACCCCATGATGATTTTTTTCTAATGGTCACATGAATTGCTGAGAAATATATTTTGCATTTTTATACATAAACATGTACCCAGCTATACAAAATAGTGTAATGCCATGCAAAAGGAGCTTCCCAAAAGAATGCTACTGTGAACAGCTTTTAAGATTCTGATTACACAGTATAGTGAACACTCCATTTTTTCAAGAACAAATCAAAGGAAAATATTCACAACAATTCAAGATACAATATACACAACATTATATCTTATCACAGGAAATCACAATATAGTGTTCACAACAGCTTCTCAGTAGAATGGCCACATAGTTTTCACCAAAGTGGTCACAGTATTTAGAACAAAGGACAAAAGAACAATCATTTGGTATCCCTAAGGAGGTTTGCCTCCATACTCAGTCATTCAGTCACCTCAAAATACAATAGTCAGTCTTCTACTCAGGAGGCAATCATAGGTTAACTTAATCAGTCACTTGTCTAGCAATCAGTCACTAAATATCCTTGGTCACTAAGTATCCTTAATCACTAAATATAATCATTAAAGAATTATACAAACCCTCCACCAGTTAACTTAATCAGTCACCTACTCAGATCCACAATTACTAAGTCACTAAATACAAGGATTAGAAAATTACACAAACTCTCCACCCCTTGGTCTCTAGTAAACTTCAATTTCATCACAGGATTCAACATCCAAAGAGAGGCCTTTTCTTCATTGTGACTTGGGGTGGTCTCTCAGATTCCCTGGATCCCCTTCCATGGTCCCAGCTTCTATCTGAATCCACCAAACAGTCACCTGGATTAAAAGGCAGACAGCTCCCAGGTTCTCTTCCAGTCCTCCAGGCTGTTCTTGTTACATACTGAAGTTCACAAGGTCCAAAACATCTCAATACCTTCACAACTTCTGTTCCTGGGAACTCAAGGATCAACGAAGCCACAAACAAACAAAGTCTTATCCTGGTCATGCTTCTTCAATCCTCCAGCAGTTTCAGCTGGCCCTAGGACCCAGAAGAAATCTCAGCCTTCCAGGAGGCAGCAACTTCAGCCTTCACTAGATTCAGGTCTCAAGAAAACTTCAACTCAGTTCTCAGTCAGCTTCCAGATGCTGGGAGAGAATTTCTCTCTCTCTCTCTCTCTCTCTCTCTCTCTCTCTCTCTCTCTCTCTCTCTCTCTCTGTCTCTCTCTCAGCTGGCTTCAGTCTCCACAACTCTTCCTCCACCATGAGCCCACCAGGAGAAAAAAAAATTCTAATTCTGTCTCGCTCTGGGGCTCTTCTTATACATACACAAAGCATTGGCTTCCTGTTTCATCCAAACCCTTCCTGTTATGTCAGCAACAGGAGACAGAGTTCACACCTTCTGCCTCTTAGCCATAAAGGTTCAATTAGTAACTAAGTACCTGCTTACTTGACATAACAAAAAGGGGTCTTCAAATTTAAATTAATTACCATTACAAATAGACATAATAAATACTACATGTCTATCATACTTGATTTTTCTAAAATAATATTCAGATTTTTAAACTTATTTCTCATTTTTCTTTTTGTTTTATTTGTCTAGGTATGAAAGGAGCATGTTGAGGTTCCCAATTGTCATAGTTTTTGTTGTTTTTGTTTATTTCTCCTTGTAATTTGATCGATTTTTATCAAGTACATAGGTGCTATGCCATTTGGTGCATAAATGCTAAGTAATGCTGTTATATCATTATTTATGATGCCTTTAAGCATAATGGTATTATCCTTCTTATCTCTTTAACCTTGTCTAATTTACTCTTTCCTTGTATGAGCTCATGATTTCTAACTATATTTACAATTTGCCTGAAGCATAATAAATTCTACTCTAACCTTTCATTTTAACTCTCCGTGAATCTCAATGTTTCAAGTGTGTTTCTTACAACAACCCATCACTGAGTTCTGCAATCTAATCCATTCTGCTATTATCTGTTTTATGGGTGACTTCATCCCATTTGTGTTCACTGATTATGCATTTATCTTCATTAATATGTCATAATTTTTCCTCTTCCCTTCCTGTGCCTCTCTTTACAAGAAGCCATTGGAGAAAAAAGAAGATACTAGTGAAAAATAGTCATTTAAAACTACTCTAGTCCTCATCTTTTCACCAAGCCCCAGCCCTGATCACTGGTTCTTGTATTTTGTTTTTCTTTCTAATCTTTACTTACGATCAACTTTCCAAAGCTGAAGTCTGTTTTATTTACAACTATTCTTTCCTTGAATCTACTCTGTCTCTCTCTCTGTCTCTGTCTATGTCTGTCTGTCTCTCTCCCTCTGTCTCTCTCCCTCTCTCTCTCTCTCTCTCTCTCTCTCTCTCTCTCTCTCTGTCTCTGTCTGTCTGTCTCTCTCCCTCTGTCTCTGTCTCTGTCTCTGTCTTTCTCTCTCTCTCTCTCTCTCTCTCTCTCTCTCTCTCTCTCTCTCTCTCTCCCTCTCTCATTTCTCTCATTTCTATTCCTGTTGAATTTAATGTGTTTCTACAAAAACTCTTTTTTTCAAGTGAGTGTGTGTTGAAAATTTCAGAGGGGGCAGATGGTGGTGTAGTGGATAAAGCACTGGACCTGAAATCAGAAAGAACAGATTTAAAATTCAGCCTCAGACACTTGATGGCTGTGCAACATTGGACAAATCACTTAACCCTACTGGTTTCACTTTCCTCATATGTAAAATGAGCTCAAGAAGGAAATGGCAAATGACTTTAGCATCTTTGTCAAGAAAACCCCAAACTGCGTCACAGACTTAGACATGACCAAAATGACTGAACAACAATAAAATGCTTAGGTGACACAGTAGATAGACCTCTGGGCCTGGAGTGAAGAAGACTCATTGTGTGTGTGTGTGTGTGTGTGTGTGTGTGTGTGTGTTTATTAAAGATTGTTGACCCCTTTAAAGACACTTTTCTTTAGTAAAGCAGATCAAAGAACCTGTGCTAGGAGCCATCCTGTGTATGCTAGGGTGCTTGCTGTTACAGATTGAACAGCATGTAGTAAGTCAAAAGGTACAAAAGACTAGAAAGGTAGAATGGGTCTAGGTTGTGAAGGGCTTTGAATGCCAAATAGAGAATTTTATACTGAGTATGAGAGGGGCATTGTCAGACCTGTGCTTTAGGAAAATCACTTAGTGACTGAATAGACAATGGATTGGAGTGGAAGAGACTTGAGGTAGGAAAGTATACCAGTAGGTCATAGCAATAGTTGAGGTGAGAGGTGGAAAAGTCATGTTTCAGAGTGCTGGTAGTGTCAGAGTAGAGAAGGGGGTATATTACAGAGATGTTGCAAATGTGGATGTGTCTTGGCAACATATTGGGTATGGTTCAGGAAATCCTTCTTCTCTATTCACTCCAACATGTCTGCAATTATGCTCCTCTGGGAGACTCATGCTGATTTGCTTTGCAAGGCCCTGTATCTATAATTTACTCTGGGTGACTTTCTGTCCCATTTTCTGAGTGAGGAGTCTATACTCTTACCCTCTCTTGGAGACCCCAAATTATTGAACTGTACTAGGGGCTGGAACCAAATGAACTCCAGGCAGATCAATATTTCTGGCCTCTCTAGGAGTTCTGGGCACTGTGTCAGAGATCCCAAACCATTTCTATTAAATTATTTCTGTTCAGGTCACTTATCCTATCAGTCAAATTTGTCTTGAGATAGAAAAATAACCCAGTATAGTTTCTGCTTATATTTTTCAACTACAACTTAGTCTGATGATCTACTTAGATTGTTGCTGGAGTAGTTTTTCAGGGGGTTGGGCTGTATTACTTCCTTTTGCCCTATTGCAGTGGTTCTCAACCTGTGGGTTTTGTTCAATTTAAATACATCCTGCATATCAGATATTTACATTACAATTCATAACAGTAGCAAAATTATAGTTATGAAGTAGCAATGAAAATAATTTTATAGTTGGAGGTCACCACAGCATGAGGAACTGTATTAAAGGGTCGAGGCATTAGGAAGGTTGAGAATCACTGCCCTATTGTCTTAGCTAATCTTTAGCTGTATCCTCTTAAATTTTTTGAATAAAGGATGGCATGCAATGTGTTGTATGAAGCTAAAGATATTCTGAAATAAATGAGATATAAAAACAAAAGGCATCAGTTAAAATAGTCAAGCAAGAAACTAGTTGGTACAATGAATAAAGGACTAAACCTGGAGCCTGGGAAATGCAAATCTAGCCTCCTGCTTCCTAGTTTTGTGACTTCAGACAAATCATTCAACCTTTTTCTACCTCAGCTTTTTCAACTGGAAAATGAAGGTAATACCACCTACCTCCCAGGGTTGTTGTGAGAAACATTTGTATATGAAATGAGTTATATTGTAATCTTCTTTGTAAACCTTAAAGCTGTATATAAATGGTAGGTAAAATTAAATTAAAAACTTACACAAATTATACATTGATGCAGTTACATTTTTCTTATGTGCTCCTAAAATGTATGAAATCAAAAACTGCAAAACCATTATGACAACTAGCATCATTAATTCATAAATAATGGTGTTATTCATTCTTCATTTTTGAAGAAAACCAATGATATCTAAGGGTGATATCTTAATTCCTGGGTGAATTGGATTTAAGTGAGGCTGAGTTACACAAAGTCATCAGCCTCACTCTCTTTTCAGCATCATCAAAGCCCAACGGTAAGACAAAAGTCCAGATAACTGATGATGGCCTGGAATGCAGTAAATGACCTTGGCATCTTCAATGTCTGACCAAGCTCTAAATATTCCACAGTGCCTGCTTCATCTTCCTTGTTGACATTTGAAACAAATTGTTCTTATTTGCCAGGGGAAATTTTCACACTCTGGAGATATTCATCTACCTATCTCATCAGTAGTTTTTTGGGCCTTCTGGTTACTGTCAATCTGGTTTAGCTCATTTGCCAAGATGATTTTACTCACATGTGGCCAATACAATATATTACACCTAGAGTCACAAGTGAAAGTTGGGTGACAGTCCAAAGGTGGATGAATGGCCCTGAAAAGGGCTCAGAAAATCTTCAAAGCCCCTGAACACACCATATATCCCCATAAATAATATATAAACACAAAAGAAGCATATACACGCATGTATGTGGTTATCATACCATATTTTCTGAGTACTTTTTTTGTATTAAGCACTAAGGGACATACAAACATGTAACAAAACAACAAAAAAGAGACAAGTCTGAATTCCAGTAGCTTAGACTCTACTTGGAGAAATGAAAAATGTGTGTGTGTGTGTGTGTGTGTGTGTGTGTGTATGAGGCTTACTAATCAATTAATTCTTCCTTGATCCCTTCCTTGATTCCTTCCTTGATTTCTGGATCATAGCCACGGCCTTAGACTCAATCCTATAAATTATTTCACAGTGCCTAGCTAATATATCCCTGCCCCAGGCCATATCTCCATTATACTTCCTTGACCACAACCAGCCTGAATACTTGGCTCTACTTGAGTCTCTGCTATCCGTCTCAAGCTACCACCACATCATTTGAGTTGCAGATATCTTTGCCTGAACGAACCACATGCCCATTTGATTTCCATATAAAACTAAATTAACATAGGGTTAAAATTCAAACTAATCTTGCAAAGAGACAAAAAAATGAATGAAATTAAATTCCAACAAGATGTTTTGTATTTTGTGTATAAAAAGCAAACAAATAAACAAACAGGAAGAGGTGAATGACTTGATTTTTGTCAGATATGAGCTTCAGGTTAGGTGTCCAATAACAGTAATAACTTCAAAGTAGCTCATTCATTCTGTCCTGTGTAACCTACTTGACCTACTGTACAAATGAGGTAGCATAATATTTGACAAGTACAAATTATGTGGAATACAGATCCAGGGCTCAGAATGCATCTCATTCTGAACATGAATGCAACAGCATACATAAAAAAAATATGCTGTCCGTCCTGTATAACAATGGTTTTCTCAATCTACTGTCAGTAGATATGCATTGTATTTTGATTTTCTAATTTAAGTAGATTTACTTACTTTTTCCACTGCCTTAATTTGTATGAGGAGATTCTCTCTTCCTCAGTAGCTCCCCCTATTGCTAGACACAGGTGGAACCATAAAGGCTCACTTTCTAGTGTGAATTGAAACAATTCATCCTCAGCTCCAACTAAGCTAGCCCCAGCTCCTTGACCAAATCTGGGCCTGGTTTCCTCACACTTCTTAGCCTTACAAAGGCGTATACAAAAGAAAATCATACTACATATGGTAATTTTTAAAATTAAGAACACAAAAGATGAATGAACTACAAAGGAAAGAACCAAAACAACAACAAAAATCCAGTTACTCAGAACAAAAGGAAAAAGGGTGGCCAGTCACCAAATATTGAAGAAGCAGAATTTCTTAATGGAAAAAGACTCCATATAATCTCAGCAGCAGGACCTCATTTAGAAGAATGGCTATGTTGAAAAGGATAGGGACTAGAGCTATGATTTCATTTAGTTTAGAGAATTCCAAGAGGAGGAAACTCCCTTTACCAATGTACCTTGATACTTCCTCTAAAACTTACAGTTATAGAAAGTTGTCTCAAATACTGAGAGGTCAAGTGAGTTATCTAGGATCACCTATTTGTGTTAGAAATAGAACCTGACTCAGAGCTCTCTGTCCACTATGCCAGACTGAGAAGGTTCTCAATATTTTGGGAAGAAGTCAAATCATGAATAACCATTACCAAGGAGATCACAAAACTGGGTTTAGTGGTCACTGCAACATAGCATCTTCTGCTTGGGATTGGGAACTTCCCAATAGTTTAAACTATAACTACATAGCCTAGTATGGACAGCACGAGCTTGTTCACAAGCTCTGCAGTTGTAACCCAAAGTCTGTGATTTTCTGCTGCTGGACAACCCTACTATAGCTATAACTCCAAATTGTTTGCAAGGTTGCCAACTGGGGTTAAGGGTAGATTCTTGGCTACAAAGAGCACCAGATGAGGCAAACAAGGAGTTCCTAGTCATTCCTATAGTTTCATTAACACTTCATTTAAAATAAATGAAATAACTACTGCATTTGGGAGTCCCTAGTGTATATCATGTGACTTGATGCCACCACAAACCAGAATTGTAAAGTTATTCTCCTAATGAAAAAATCAGATCAATCAAATATTATCTATAGTATTATGACAGTTCTGGATACCACATATATAAGCAAGTACAACACACAAGCAAAATTCAAACTTTTTTTCACATTTCCCAACAGTCATGAACTGTAGGAAGACTTTAAGGTAAAATAGAGATGCAGCATAGTAGAACACAGTAAAACTAGTAAAAGAACTAGAAAAAAAGTAATAAAATTCATCTGGAAAAATAAAAATTTAAGAATATAAAGAGATTCAACTGAAAAAAGTAAAGGAAGATGTCAGAGAAGTTCCAGATTTCAAACTTTATTAAAAAGCTAGAATCATAAAAATAAACTGTGGTGGATCAGTAGAATAAATTAGGTATAATACACAGTAGTAACTGACCACAATAATCTCTTATTTAATAAACACAAGAATCCAAGCTTTGGGAGTACTAATTTACCATTTGACAAAAATTGCTGGAAAAATTTGAAAGCAGCTTGGCAAAAGCTAGGCATAGACCAACATCTCACACCATATACTAAGATAAGGTCAAAATGAATAAATTATTTAAAGAAAAAAGATGATAGATAAACAAAATAGGAGACCATGGGAAAATATACCTGACAGATGTACAGATAACAGAAGAATTTATTATCAAATAAGAGATATTACAGGAAATAGGTAATTTTGATTACATGAAATTAAAAGGGTTTTGTACAAACGAAACTGATGTAGCCAAAATTAGAAGAAAAACAGGAACCTGGGGGGATTTGGGAATTTATTTTTTTTTTTTTTCCAGAAAAAAGGAATTTATTTTTGTTCAAGTAACTGCAAATAGGAAACCAGAGGTGGGGGGGGGGCCCTCATGACAGTCTGGGACCATCCTTTCCCCCATTTTGGCTGGACCTCCTTCCCTTAACCCTCCCAACTTGAAGATTACCAAAGGAGGGACTGATAAAAGTGGGGACAGGCAGCTCCCCTGGGGCCCACCTCCCCAACCTCACTTTTGAGTAAACTAGGCCTGGTGTCCACTATCTCCCCAAGCCCTCCTTTGTGATGATTTGGGGAGGATGAGCAGGGTGGATGGAGGAGGGATAAGAGGGCAGGTGAACATGAGAACCAACAAAACTAAGGCCGAGTCTGGAAGCCACAGAATGTAAGAACAAAACTGTTTAAAAAAACCCAACAAAATGTGTTCAGAGGTAGATTGTGAACGGAGGGAAGATGTAACCAGCTCCTAGGGGGAGGGGGATGGCATTCTGAAAGGAGGGATTGGGGGGGGTGG
>CM053588.1:271936437-271954032 GCA_028646515.1 Pseudochirops corinnae
TAGTCTACACATATATTTGCATATAGAAATCTCTCAGAGACTTAATAACCATTGTAGGATAATCTATATTCTACTCATTGGTAGAAAATTAGGTCCATGAGGGTAGGAAGTATTTTTTGTCTTAGTGGCCTACCCAGTTTGAGCCCATGATATATTAGCAACTTAAGAAATTATTGTTGAATTGAATTGCATAAATGATCATTGCATTTTCTTTTCACTTTTTTTGGAGGGGGAAAAGTAGGGCAATTGGGGTTAAGTGACTTGTCCACCTAGCCTCCCCTGTTTGTTGCATTTTTTAAAAAAGATATCAGCAAGTTCTTTTTTCAGAAATTCAGTATAAAACTTTAAACCATAATTATTAAAGAGGCAGTTAAGACATTTCAAAGATAGAAATTTATATGACCAAAATGGATATGCAGATAAGTTTATTATTTATGAATATGTGACTATACAGGAATATATGCATATACACACATATTTATAGAAAATAAACATATACTCACAAATGCATGCACATTAGCATATAAATATGTGTCATTGGAATTACCTTAATACTTTCTTTTATAATGGTGATCCAAAAATCTTCAGTTTTAAACTATTAAAGCTAAGTTATTAAATTTTCCTCACTGTTTTACCATGAAACAAAGGTTTGATAAATCAACAATTCAATGACCATTATTTATGCACTTAACTATGTGCAGATTACTTGACTAGGTCATGGATAGATAAACTATTTTGTCATGCTCTTGTCTCTACTCATATTTTCTAATAGGGAAACATGATGGATACAGATAACATATGTATTTCTGCTCCCCTCCCTCCCCTACCCTCTCCTCTCCTCTCCTTTTAGTCTGTCTGTCTGTCTCTGTCTCTGTCTCTCTCTGTGAAATACTTGATTACACAGTATAGCCCTCTGATTGGGAAGGGATTTATTTGGAAATAAAAGTCACATAAGAATCAAAACATATCAATAAAAAAGGAAGTCAAACAACTAGATAGAAATGCTATCCTTTCTTATGGTACCAATTGTTTAGTTATCATAGAACCATCTAAGCATCTAAGTCTTGCAATGGCATTTGAACCTTCACCTCTATATCCTCCACAGTGATACCAGATTACCATTCATGGGTCTCAGCTTAATGGGAATGGGAGATAGAAGAGACTTTTCACATTTGTAAAATTCAGGGCATTTTGGTAGAGCATAGAGAATAACTAGAGGCAAAAAACCCAAAACAAAACAAAACAAAAAAAACCTTTCTTACTTTGAAAGTTACCTTCATGACTTCCTAAAGATTCAACAAGGTAAAATTTTCTAAATTGAAAAAAAAATGAGCTGTTCTCTAGCTCTTGGCTGAGGGTGACATCTTCCCATCTATACACTTACAAAGTTAATGAAATACCTATTTGCAGGACATCCCATTAATAAGAAAGAGTGATTGGAAAGAGTGTCACCTGGATTTTGTTAATTTGCTTCAGGCTTACTTTCTCTGCAGCTGGTACATATTTTTAATCTTTTCTTTTGGCAGGGTAACGGTGCCAGAGATGTGGGAACCAGCAGTGGTTCCTTCTCTTCATAAAGGAAGTGATGCTGAAAATCTGAGTAATTACAGCCCCATTTCAATTTTACTCACAGCAGTTATATTATTTAAATGTCTCCTCTACAGTCAAAATGAATATTTTTAGTTTACAAATATTTTATTACCATTAGGGCAATTTGTTTTCCATTATCTTCACTTTTCAATTCCATGTTATTAAAAATGACAAACGATTCCCACAGAATGGCTCTGAATCAGAGTGCTAGGGTAGAATTACATTTATTGATTTGCCTAAGATCTTTGACTGGAGCAACTAAAGACAATTTCATTTGAAAAGTGAATTTCTTCTGAAGTTGTTTTGACTTTTTAAAAGAAGATATTACATATGACTGACAGAAATTTTATGGGAACCCTTTGATTTTCACTGACAAGGGTATGGTGCTATATAGTCACAAATAGGCCTCACTGCTATGACACATCCATTTTTTGTCTCCTTAGGACAAACTCCAGTGGCTTCCCATTGTCCCAATGGTCAAATATTAGCTCTTCTGTTTGGCAATGAAAGCACTTCGCAATGTAGGTCCACCCTTATTTTCCAGAATTATTTATTATTCAGAGGGTACCAAAATTTTTAGCACAGTTTGCAACCATTTAAAGCCATGTATTTTATTATACTCCATTGCTTATTCACACTGGCTTTCTTGGAACTTCCAGCAATACACCTTCTCCTCTTCCACCTCTTATAATCATATATAAGATAAACACAATGACCATTATTACAATCACTATTATTGCATTATTGCATTATATTTTTTATGCTTACATCTATATGCAGTCTCCCTGGATAGGATGTCACATTCTTGAAGGCAGGGATTATTTCATTTTTTTTTCTTTGTACCACCAGCTCCTAGTACTTGAGGTTTAATAAATAAGTGTTCATTGGTTGTGTGATAGGGAATACTTTAGTGCTACTGGACTAAGTTTCTTTCCATTTTCATGAAAGAATTCACTATCATAAGTTATCTTTCCAATGATCATTTGGTACATTCAGTGAAGTTGGCCACAAAAGTTACACAGAATGGATGAGAGAAGTAGAGTTGGAGAATAATTAACCTCAGTGATAGTAAGGCTTTGGTTCTCTAGGTAGTGCTGGTTAGTATGCTCCAGGTTCACTGAGTACCAGGAAGGTTGTTTGAGAAAGCTTTCCATGCAGTTTCCTAGATAGTTCTAGGAACTATTTTTGAGATGGACATTTTAAGTGTACCTGTCATTCCATCCCTCTGTCTCCCTGCTATATGAACCACCAGAAGAATACCAGCACTAAAGAGTTAGATTTTTGAAGCAGTCTATATTATTATACATACTTAATAAATGTATATAATGTACATTTTTTGTTATGAACATAATATAGACTGGTGAAAGTGATAAAATTAGGAGGGAAAATACACATACTAAAAAAATATTCATAGCATCCTGTTTTGTTGTTACAATAAACTTGATATTAATGACCATAAATTATGGAATATAAATATAATAGAATAGTATTGTATTATAAGAAGTGATGAAAGGTAGATATTCCAAAAAGCTTGAAAAATATTATCCAGGGGCAAGGGATAGTCCATTCAGACATTAATTAAATACAGAAGACTGAGACATTTTGATTAAATAGATTAATAAATTAAAAGTAAACTAGTTTTGTATAGTTTCCTTATTAATTCTGAAAGGATAATAGGGGCTTTGGGTTGGTCACTAGACAAAGACAGATGAAACATCATAGGAAATATCTTGTGATTGGTTGAGGAATACCCACAACACTACATTTATGGCATTAAGCAAGTTTGTATTCTTGAATTTCAACAGCAAGATAGTCTAGTGTTAAAACTTCAGCCAAGCCCCTGTGTGGGAATTACCTAGGTGAAGGACAGAGTTCTTTCTCTCCCCTGTGTTTTACTGGCAACTCAATATAAGAGCAATGGCCACCAGAGTAGTAGTGGTTGACAAAAAAGAATCAGAAGAAGACAGATTTGGTAAGACAGCCGAAGATGCAACAGTTTCAGGGAATGAGACCCTTGCAGCAGAGAGAAGTGCTAGATGTAGACTCTAAAAAGAAGTTCAGTACCTCCTGCAGACTCTGGGACGGCATGATTATTAGAGGACAGCTAAGAGCTACATGTAAGGGAAACTTGACTCTACAAAGGAAGAAACAAACTTTCAATGGCAAGATTTGAAAGATATCTCTTTGTCATACATATATTCTTTACTTGTAAATTTTCCTACCTCTGTACTTTAAGTTTGAACCCACTCTTCCCAGAAGCCTTGTACACACATGAGAGTGCTATTGGTTTGGCCAGAATTTTTTGTGCCAACTATTTATCACATCATGCCTTCTCTTTTCTAAGAGCTAATGGTATTGCTTGATAAAGGGGAAAACTCCAGTGGGGGCTCAAAAGTCACACTACAATAATCTGGGCCCTAAGGGTTACACCTACCACCATAAGGAAAGTGGTAGTCAGTTGCCTTCAGTGTCTTGACCTTCAAGCACAACTTTAGTTTGGGGAAATAATCTCCAAAAGGATGCTACATTTATGTGAACTAATGCAGAGTAAAGAAAACAAATGAGAAGAATAATCTAAAACTCTAATTTATACGATGACCAACTATGACAGAACAGAAAGTGATTGACTAGTGGTATAGAATGATTTATACATTTTGGTGCATGGTCAATATATGCCTATGTTTTTCTTGACTCTGCTTATTTGTTACAAAGTAGATTTGGATTTTGGGGGGAAGGATAAGGAAACAATAAAGAATTTAGGGGAAAATGAAGGCCAATGATAGCTATGCAAAAAAGGTCCATTGAGTCATTAAAAAAACATATAGAAGATGACAGAAGGAAGTTCAGAGGGAGATACAGACACATAAGATATATTTGAAAAATTGAATTAAAATTCTTACATATTAAATATTACAAACTATAAATAATAGACTTTTGTAATTTTATATACATCCTCTTCTTCTTTGTATATGAAAATGTTCATGTTAGTTAATTTTTTCAAGTTCATAATAAGAAGTGGAAAGGAAGACATGGGCAAAAATCACAAAGGTAGAGAAAATATGGAGGAGTGGCTATCAGAATCAGTGCAGAGAATATCAAATGGATAAAATCACTGATCCATAAAGAGAATGAAGAGCTCTCAAGAGAATAAAGATGAATAACAACTATTTAAAAGACTTTGCAAAGGATATCATTTGTCCTCAGCTTCCTTTTTGATGGATTTTGTTCAGTCCAGAGACTAGTAACAATGAAGAAAGAATATTGCTAAAGGCAACTTTAACACTGGAAAACATATGGCTGTGAAGGGAGAGTTTGCAATATCAGCCTTTCTTCTTTTGGATCCAGGTTTGTTACCCTGGATCAGCATGGTCTCTGCTGTTACAGGAGTTTGGGATAATGACTAGACACTTTTGTGTTCCCTATTTCACCATCTATTATGGATGGTATAGGGATGGGCATTATACTTGTGATTTCTTTGACCATGGTGAAGAAACTCCCTCTATAAATGCAAGCTGATATGCTCTCTACAACTTAGTTTTAGAGAAATGCCCAGAATACTGAGAGCTTAAATGATTAACCCAGAGTCAACACGGACATCATGTGTCAGAGGTAGAATTTGAACCCAGTTCCTCCAATGCCAAGACTGGTTCTCTACACATTATAAAACATTTCATCTTGTAACTGTAGATCAGGGTTCTTAAATGAGGATGAACTTTGCAAAATACTTGTATTTTAGTAAATTGTTTACTTTTATAATACTATATATTTGATTTTATGCATTTACAAACATTATGGGGAAAGGATCTGTAAGGATCACCAGATTGCCAAGGGGTCTATGAACAAAACCGAAACCAAAACAATATCTGAACAAACAAACAGGCCAAAAAACCTTAAGACCCACTGCTATAGATAATAAACTTCCTAATGTGTGGGTTAACTTACTTCATAGAGGTGTGGGAAGGATGATGGTGATTAAGATACTGTTAAGTGAATTGAAAACTTTAGTTCTAACAAGATGTTATGGCACCTTTTAAAAAAAAGTCTTGCTTCTTGCCTGGAGAAACTTCAATTTTAGATACAGTTTCATATTGGGCTCACAGTGAGATGAGAAACCCATCTGCTAAAATTAAAATGGACATGCAAAAATATAAGAGTATTGGGGAAAATAAGGATAGAGGAAAATCCAAGAGTACATTTAAATGAAGAAGTTTATGTCTTAATGGCTGTCTCATAAGCAGACTGCCAATATTGATATGATAGACCTACAGATTGAATTTATCTGCTTTCCCAGAATGCAAACTCTTTAGAGAAGGGTCTGACATTTTCTAAATAATTCAATAGTATACCCTGATGTTTTTTTAACTGCCCAGGCATAATTTGAATTATCTTAGAAATGTATGCAAACAGGTTGTCTATGTGTCTGTCCAGAATGGTGAATGCTTACTCCTAGCAAAGGCAGGGGACATGAAGAGATGACCTGTAATGTACCTTGCCTCATGGTGCTTCTCAAACAATCAGGCAAGCTTTGTAGCAGTGACTGGAAGATATTCACATTCAGAATATTAAATAATAAGATCACATACAATAGCATTTCAATGCCATTAGCTTTCAATAAATCAAATTTGAGGGAATTAAAGTATCTAGTTATTGTGTTTCACTGAGAGGAAATATTAAAATTCATGAGTATCCTAAAGGACACTATAACTATAGCATAGCCGATTATAATTGCTCCCAATAAAAGATCAAAAGCAACCGATATGACTTTCCTATGAAGTTATCAGGAATCAACCGGCAAAATAAAAACTGCATTGAAAAACATGTGGGATTAGCTTGAATGATAGCTGAGGGAGGAGAAGAAAGAAAGGGAGCCAGGGTAAAAATAGGTGGCATTCTTTATAGCTTCTTGGAAAATGAAAATGCCAGCAAGGACGTTAAAGTGAATCTGGAGGGCATTTTCAAATCATCTAAGGGGGAAAGTGATATGAGATATAAAGGGTGGAAAAGATATCCTTGGAGTGCATGCATTTTCTACATACTAAAATATGGAAAAAATAATAATAATTGGGGTGGAAACAGTAGTAACTCACAGTAGGAAGGATATTGAAATATTTTAAGATTGTTTTCCAAAAAGGAATGGAAAATAAATCAGTATAATTAGGAAGTAATGAAGATTCAGATAAAATGTTAACTAATTAAAGGCAGGCAAAAGATTAGTGAATCTGCTTTAAACCATCCTATAAGATACCAATATTTGGTGATGAATGGATTTCTGCTTAAATACTGAAAATGCCTTCAGAGAAAAAATATATTGTAAAACATTCCCTTTGATCCAGGGACTATGTTTGACTTGATTATATTATAAACTTGTCTGCTACATTAAATCGCACCACTTTAATCTCTTGGAGCATGTGTCAAAAGATATATCCTCCCATCACTCACCATCAATGCAGGGGCCTTTTTGTGACTTCCCTAATAGGCAGTCACTAAGCCCCTGTCCTGAATGCTTCCTTTCACTAGTTGCTCACTACTTCCTGAGGCAGCCCTTTTCCACTTTAGAACAGCTTTAAAGCTTAGAAATATCTTCATATTCAGGTGAAAGTTGCCTTTCACCTGAAACTGTTGGTTTCAGTTCTTCTTTCTAGACTAAAAAAAAAACATCTTTCTTTCACACAGTCATCCTTCATATATTTTAAAATAATTCTCATGGGCCAATGAAATTCTTTGCATCTCTTGGTCAAACCTTTCCTTAAACTGTTCTTCAAATATCGATGGTTCAAGTGTCTTGTTTTTCCAAAGTTCTTGAGACTTGCTAATTTGTCAACATTTCTCTTAATATGTGCCATTCCTTTTGAAGCACAGTTTTTCCTTGCATAGATTTTCCAAATGGAGAATCAGATCAACTCAGACTATCTTCCCTATTATGGATACCATATTTCTCTTAATATGGCATTAATTAAGATTACATTACCTTTCAGGATACTGCATTGCTCTCTAGACTCATAGTGAATATCCAGTTAACTAAATATCCTGCAAGTAACTGACACATGATACTTGGGGAATCCACAACTTCCTTTCACCACTCTCCCTTTTTACATTCTCTATAAGTTCTTGTCAAAAAGGCCCTTCTTATTTCCCTCTCACCTCCATATTTCTGTTTATTTCCTTTAATTCTCTAGGGACCTCTGAATCAATTGCTCAGGAAAGAAAATCTATGATTATCTAGATGACAATGGAAGCTAATCAATTAGTCTCATGGATTTAGGGAGGGCAAAAATTGTCAAGCACAGAAGAATCTCTTGTTGATAAACGAGAAATATTCTGAAATGAAAGGATCAATTTCAGTATTAGATTCTAAGTGGTATCCTTTGCAAATTGATTCATTTAATATCTAATTGCATTAACCAGTATCTATTGTCAAAGAACCTTTTTTAACATTTACAAGAACAGGAATTCAAGATAGAAGAGAGAGAAATAGGAAGAAAAGGAAGGAAAGAAGGAAAGAAAAAGGAAGGAAGAAAAAAAGAAACAAGTATTTATTAAGTCCTTATTACACACATAGTTTACTAAGTGCTAAGGATACAAAAATTAGTAAAAAATAAAGATAACCTCTGCACTCTAGGAGATTACATTTGGATGGGGGAAAACAGCACACAAAGGGGAGCTGAAAAGTGGGGAGGGAATGAAGGATGAAAGTAGGATTTTGAAGTTGAATTCAGGAATGGGGTAGGGAGAACAATGAAGATTAGTCAACCTGAATCCCTTCGAAAATTGTAGAAGTTTACCAATGAGACATGGGAAGTGGTTCTTATGAAGAGATATTATAGGGGAACAGGACATAGGGATGGTCAGATGAGGAGAGAAAATCCCAGAAGCTAAGGAGGTAAGAACAGTAAAAGCATGACCAAAGAGTGGAAAATCAGGAACAGGGCTAGGAGGGAGGAAAGATCATTCCATACCGACGAACAAATGAATCAAACACTCCCAAACAATGCCCAAATAGTAGCACTAAACTTAAAGATGTCTTAAGATGTTTTTGAAAGAGGGAAGTAGAAAGACTCCTTTTGAAAAGACTTACTACATAAATACTTGCTATATATTAATAGAGAAATGTATCTCAACATAATCATTTGAGTCAAAGGCCACTTTTTGCTATTTTATATTACTAAGTAGTCTTCTCATGTTAGAATCACAAAATCTTCTAATCGTTATTTTATAGAGAGAATAATTGAGCTACCAATGAATCTCTTCTGATCAGATTGCATATGGAATTATTGGTGTCAGTTATATGGGCATGTTAGTTTAGGAAAGCACATTGATAAACTGGAGAGAATCCAGAGGAGAACAATCACAGTGGTAAAGACCCTTGATTCCATGCCATAGTAGGATCAAAGGAAGCCAGAAACTTTTCCAAAAGAAGAAAAGACACAGAAAATCATGCTTTTTTTTTTTTTTAATATTTGAAGAACTGCCACGTAGAAGAAGGATTCATCCTATTCTGTTTGGTCTCAGGGGCAGAATTAGGAGGAATGTATGACCGTTACAAAGAGGTAATGTTAGATTTGATGTTAAGGAGAATTTTTTTTTCGAATGAAGTCATCCTTAAGTTCACTAGGTTACCTTGAGAGATAAGGTGTTTCTTTGCTGGGCGGTCTTCAAAAAAAGGCTGTGTTAGCGTTTGTTGTAATAGGAATACAGTTACAGGGTAGGGGTTGAATTAAGATACCTTCCAACTTTAAAATTCAATAATTCTGTTGCAAGTAACAAATAAATAAGGAACTCTAGATAGAGTGGTTGAGGGGAAAAATGATAAGATATTATTCATCTGACTAAAATGAAGAACAAGTTGTTAATGTATAATCAATGCATCAAAAATTTAATTTAGTACTAATATTTTGAGGTGTCTTTTATTAAAGGAATTTGCCTCATAGGGTTGTAGAAATTTTCACATGAATAGATATGTTAAATGACAGGAGCTGTGTTAGCGCAAAGTGGAGCACTACTGTAGGTGATTTCAATTTTTTAATAACCTTCTTTCTTAGGTCTCACAGCACCTCTCATCCAACCCTCTTGCCCATTGCCTCCTATCAGAGATTTTGTTCCCTGTTGCTCTTCTGGGTCATGTATATAGGTTTCTCTCATTAAAAAATTATCATCTATGTAAGAATATATAGGTATATGTATATATGAGTATGATGATAGATACCTAAGCATATGCATATGCAAGAAAGTGGATGTATTATGAGTATATGTGTACTGATAATACTCATGTATTAGAGTATACATATGTATTCATATGTATTTGTTTATATGTCTATATATGAATGTGTGTATGTGTGTTTAGACACACTTAATTGTCGCTTTCTTGGGGGGAGGGGAAGAAGGGGGAAAAACAAAGCAGAAAGTACATGCAGAAAGCAAAAGAAAATTTACAAGGGAGCAAAGAAAGGGTGGACAGTTTTCAACACAACGTGTAGTATTTATTATATAAGTTTTTTGAAATGGAAATTTACTGTCGTATATTTTGAATCCACGTGACAGTGCTTCTTTCCTTTTCCCATCTTGTAATAAAGTTTATAATAAAATGATTAGCCCACCTCCTTGTGTTTTTACAACAACAGGAATGCTATTGTTTGTTTTCATAACCCCATCACGTAGAACAGTGCCTGGCACAGGATAGAAATTCCGATGAATTGAACTCTTCTATGAAGTTAAGATTCTAGCTTGGCAAAAACTGCTGTCCAATAAGTACAGCACACATTTTATGCAATTTTAATGATATAGGGAGTCAGAAGATAGCCTCTTTCATCTGTTCTGGTTAGAGTACGGCCCAGAGAGGATATATGACTTCTACTGGTTCAACAGCAAGCCCTCTGTGGTCTTTTGTTCCTCCCCTCCTATTTCTCCTCCTCTCCCACAGCTGCGGTGGGGCAGGATGTTGTATCAGTTTTTTTTTTTTTTTTTAAAAGAGAATTGGGCAACTAAGTAGCACAGTGAGTAGAGCACTGGACCTGGAATCAGGAGGTCCTGAGTTCGAATATGACCCCAGACACTTAATACTTATTAGCCATGTGACCTTGGGCAAGTCACTTAACCCCAATTGCCCTGTTCTCTCCCCTCCAAAAAGTAAAAATTAAATTAAAAAGAGAGAGTAGATGCTGTCTTGTTGCTGTCATGGGGTGAATAGTGGTGGGAGGAAAAAACAAAGGAACACCTAGGTTTTGCTGCTTGATACCAAAGTGCCACATCTAGTGTAGAGCCACATTTCCCCAGAAGTGGCCAAGGCACAGTGCTCCATGGGGTGTGCTCTTGACAAACAGAAAATGTGGGACCTGCCCTTAATTACCCAACCCCCATTACATTTATTTTTAAGTGTTTGGATAAAATCAGCCCAAATTCATTCTCTTCCAAGGAAGAGAAATTGACTTTTTAAATCCTATACATGAAATTAAGTATTTCCCCTCAAAATAAGTTGTTTCTCTATGTAAATGAGTGCTGCTTTATTTCTCTCTTTCTATTCCTGTAGCTTCACTTATAATCTCTATCCAAATGACTCCCAAATCTAAGTTCCTAGGCCCAACTTTTCCCCAGGGTTCTGATACTACATTTCCAACTGGCTGTGGTTATTTGTGCTAAAATGTGCTTGGAACCTTAAATTCACCTTGTCCAAAACTCAACTCTTCCATAGTTTTTGTGAATTGCCTTGCATAACTGCTTCCTATTTAAAGTCACATATTCCAAGATTTTTTTTTTTTGACCAACTTTCTCTTCTCTTCCACTCTCACTGTCACCATTCTAGCTCATGTTTTCATGCCAGGACAGTTTTAGCAATTTCCTAATTGAGTTTTCTTGTCTTCAGTCTTTTCCTTCTCAAACTCATGCTTCAAGGCCTTTTCAAAGTAATCTTTCTAATGTGTTTCTATGATTACATTGCTACTCTGTCCAAAGACCATCTGTGGAGCCTCATTGCCCACTGAAAAGAGCATACATTCATCCTGGAATTCAAATGTCCCTCCCTCCCCAACTCTTGCTCACACATTCATCTAGCATTATCCTACATGTCTTTCCTCCATTCATTCTACATCTGAATTAAGCTGGGCCACATACTCCAAGTCTCTCATTTTTATTTTGCCCTCTTTGATCTTTGTGATTTTGTTCATACAATTCTATGTGCCTAAAATTGATTCTTTCTCTACCACCATCTTTGAAATCCTTCCATTTCTTTAGAAATCTGCTTTTGGCTGTTACTGGCATTGTTCTGGGAAGAGATTTCAGTACTCATTGAATTCTCTTCCTGGCTGGCAATTCTTGGAATCCGTTCAAGATTTAAGCTGATTGATCACACTCAATCAAATAGGGAAGTCAGACAATATCTGTGCCTGTTCTGAAATGAAGGGAAAGGCTTTAAAACACACTTTCCCCTACTCTCCATATAAACCAAAATGAGATCCCTGGAATTTCATCTCCTCAGAGCTTTATTTGCTCCTCTCTAATTCCCCCACCCCACCCCAGACTCATTAGACTAGGGCCACAAATACATTTGTTCCTTAGTAATCAGAGGTAGGGATGGAATCGAAGCACTGGGTGCCTACTTTCCTGACTGAGGAGAAAAGCCACCCCAGAACAATGAACCCACATCAAGGCATGGGTGCTGACAAAAACAGATAAAGCCTAGAGATTATTGAATGTTACCAGTCCCTGTGGCTTCAGGCTAGCTCTGCCTGGTTAGCTGCTATGGTAGATAAAACCCTGAGGAATAATACGACATGCAAAGACTCTGTCAGACAAAGGAGATGGAATCCCTTGCCTTTGGATGAATGGAGAACATGTGCGATTAAAAGTGAAACCAGTCTGGAAAGTCTGGCTGGTTAGGTGCAGATGTTAACCTGAGTTAGATTACTATTTGTCACTATTAGTTACTATTTGTCCAGCAACAGTTGTGGAATAACTGAAGATTCTTGAAGCCAGGAGTAGCCTGGTCAGAACTGTGCTTTAGAAAGGTGAAAAATGACAATGGTGAGACCAAAGGGGAGAGGAACACAGCCTGAAATCGGGGGGATCTTTTAGGAGGATAAATCCATAGTCCAGTGCAGAGGTGATGAACTCCAGCTATAGATATAGTCTATCTTTATCCATGAGGATAGTATAATTTACCAAAACATTTTCAATAACGTCAAAACATTAAGTATAAATTTCAATATATGATAAACTCGATACTATTTTTTCTGTGTAACTAAAATCATAGTCCTTAATCTTCAGCAAAACCCCAATGTTTCCTTGGGTGCTTACTTTTCTTTTTTCTTTTGGAGCCTTCTCATTTTATGATATTCTTTCCCACATTCTCATCTCTCCAAAGATGCTTTTCCTTTGTCTCATTCTTCTAAGACCTTGCTTTCCCTTAGCTTCCTTCTTAGAAACCTTATGGGTATATCTCTCCTATGGTTTAAGGTAAGAATGAATGTTTCCCTTCTATAATCAGATCCCCTACCCAGTTACTGAGAGAGGAAATGGATGGGTGGGATGGGTCATAGATCATGAAGATTAGATCTGAAAGGACATCAAAGACCATATAACCAGATCTCCTCATTTTGCAGATGATGAAAGAAACCCAAGGAAGTCAAGTGATTTTGCCTAGGTCACATATATTTTGATATTTTAATATACCAATGAATTTGCATTTGTAATTAGAGTGATTACAGGTAGTTGAGGGATTCATTCACAAAGGGAAGTGGTCCAAAAGGGGAACATTGTTGTACTTAGCCTCTTCTGGCTTCCCTGATCTCTTCCCCCTCCCATCATTCTGTCCTAACCAGCCATCTGGTTTTCTCTCCTTCATGGAAGTAAGCAAACTTCCAGGCTTAGACTGCCAAATACGCCCTCCAAGGTGAAAGTTCCGTGCACACCTTGTTCCCTTTCATATATGGCCCTGAGCTAGTGAATAACCACTGGATGAGTTTGGCTTCTGTAACTTCCCACTTATGCAAATACTGACCTAATAGATCTGTGGTTTCTGCCTTTGAAACGCAGTGTCCTACCCCTGTTCAGGGTGATTTGGGTTCTTCCCCCTGGCAGTCACATGCTAATAAAGTCTACTTTTAAACTGTCACTTGGTTCTCAATTGCTGATTTTATATTACAACATTTGGAGGCTACAGCAAGATAGGTGGCATTCACTGTTACTGGCCAAGACCCAAATTGGGAGATCCTTGGCCTAGGGGGAAGGAGGCTCTTCAGCTTTGACTTCTAGGGGAACCATCACCTGAGATATTCTAGGGCCCCAGGACTCAAGGTTGAGAAAGTCCAGATCATCCCCTGATGCCAATTATATCACATTTCAGTTCTGTGGACCCAGACCTCTACAACCTTGGAAGGTGAGTTTTTGTCTGGTCTCTGTTTCTGAGAGCACTCATCTAGTTGGGAGATTGTGTCAGCTGGACACAGCAAGACACCCCCTTTCCAGGGTTCCCCCAAGACATCGGGTGGACCTTCTGGGCAGAGATAGTTGTATTGGAAACGTTCTGGAAACACTGTAAGTAGATCCTGGCCAGTTGTATTGGAAACTCTCCAATTCCAGGTGTGAGTAGATCCTGGTCAGTTACAATCAGAAACACAGTCAATACAGAAACGAGTAGATCCTAGCCCACCGCTTGGTGTGTGAGTGAGTTCCCGTGGGTCTGTGAGTGTGTTAGTATCTGTGAGTCCTGTCTATGTGTTTGTCCTACACCTTTGCCAAATTCTGCCTCACCCTCCTCAGCCTGAAAGCGCCTTAGTTTCACACCACTGAGCAGGTGTGAGTGAGTTTCTCCAAGGCACCTTCTCTGATTTTCCCTGGGAGGATGTAATTGCCTTCAGTCTTGTGTTGTTTGTCTGTGTCTCTGTCTTCTAGCAATGGGAGGTTCAGCCAGTAAAGCCATGGTATGTGCTTAGCCACTTCAAAGAAGTTTATCAAGAGGGGGATGATTATGGGATACAGTTGAAAAAATAGCAACTCCTTTTATTTTATACAAATGAGTGGCCCACTTTTGGAGTGGGATGGCCCCCTCACAGCAGTTTCAATCACCAGGTTACTAATGGGCTGTGGAAAGTAGTGACTGGAAACCACCCAGACCAGTTCCCTTACATTGATGTCTGGCTGAACCTCATCTCCCACCCCTCTCCATGGTTAAAGAATTGTTCCTTCCAACAGGGCATTCGAGTCCTTGTTGCTCAACTGCCAAGGCCTTCCCCTACTTCCTAAAGCCCACCAAAAGTCCTCCCAGACTCTTAGGAAGAAGACCTCTGTATAACCCCCTTGCTCATTGGGACCCCTCCACAAGTAATCCACCCACCACCACCCTCTGCACCATCATCCAATTCCTCTGGTCTCCCATAGTCACTCATTGAGCCCTTGTCTCCTCCTCATAATAGGGCAGGGGTAATTTACTATCCCGGGGAGGAATCTGCACCTGTGGTTCTTTCCCTCTGGGAAGCCTCAAACCCAGAGGGGAGACCTTTCTTATTTTATGTCCCCTTCTCTACTAGTGATATATACAATTGGAAGGCCCCAAACCCTTCTTTCTCTGAAAAACCCCCGGCCCTCATAAGCCCCCTCAAGTCAGTTTTCCAGACCCACCAACCCACTTGGGACAATTGCCAACAGCTCCTCACCACCCTCTTTACCACTGAGGAGTGAGACTGTATCCGATTGGAGGTACAAAAAGCAGTCTTGGGACCGGGTGGTGGGTCTCTGGAGGACTGGTGGGATGAGATTAAGGAGTCATTCCCCTTCTCCCGACTGCACTAGGACCCCAACTCCCTACCCAGCCACACTCCCCTGGACACCTATTGCTGGTATCTGCTCCAGGGGCTGAAGGCCGCAGCCCAGAAGCCCACTAACCTATCTAAAGTCTCCAAAGAGCTTCAGGATCTCCAGGAGTCCCCTGGAGCCTTCCTGGAGCAGCTTTACAAGGCCTATAGGACCTACACCACTATTGATCTGAAAGCCCCTGAAAATGTCCGAGCCCTGAACGTGGCTTTCGTCAGTCAGGCAGCCCCTGACATTAGGAGAAAGCTTCAGAAGAAAGAAGGGTTTAAGGGTATGAATATGTCTCAATTAATTGAAATTGCCCAAAAGGTTTATAGCACCCAGAATCGACCCTTAGAGAAATCAGATAAACGCCATGCCAGAGTTCTAGTGGCCACTCTGCAAGAAAAGCCCTCACTACAGGGTGGCCAGAGACCTCCCACGGGACCCTTGGGGCCCTCTATCTAAAAACCAGTGTGAGTTTTGTAGGGAGATCAGACATTGGAAAAATGAATGCCCACAAAAACAAGACAGAAAACCTGCGTCAGGTCCTGGCCCTTGAGGACCAAAGGAGTCTGGGTTCTTTTCCTCTTGACCCCTGTGAACCCAGGGTTGAATTGAAAATCAGGGGTCATGCTGTTAACTTCCTAGTTGACATGGGGGCAGTTCACTCGATCCTGACCCACCCCTTGGGGCCCCTATTCTCCAAAACCACTCTGGTCTAGGGTGCCACAGGAAGCATCATCTCCTGCCCTTGGACCTCTGAACGAGTTGTCGACTTGGGAAGGGGTATAATTACTCACTATTTTTTGGTTATGCCTGATTTCCCTTACCCCTTACTGGGGTGGGACCTCCTACAAAAACTCCAGGCCACTATTTCCTTCAAGACAGGGGACTCTGCCTCTCTCAACCTAAATACTGCCTCCCCTTCCTCTGTCCTTGTGACCCTTCCTCTGTCCTCTTAATTCTTGCTCCACAAGGCCAACGCTTCTCCTGCCACTGGTCCACTCTTCCAGGATCTCATCACCTCACTCCCTGGAGTCTGGGCTAAGTTCAACCCTCCAGGTCTAGCCTCACACCAGCCTCCTCTGTCTCTGTCCATCAGTATTCCATGTCTATTGAGCCATCATGGTGTAGCTTGCCATATTTCATGACTCAGGGAAGAGGTTATCCTGATCACTTGTCAGTCCTCCTGGAATACTCTTCTCCTTCCTGTACGGAAGCCTGGTATCTCTGATTTTAGACTTGTTCAGAACCTCTGGGAAGTTAATAAGTGAGTTGAAACCATCCACCCTACTGTCCCAAATCCCTATATGGTGGTCAGCTTACTGCCACAGGACCATTAGTATATACTGTTCCAGACCTTAAGAATGCCTTTTTCTCTATTCCTTTGGCTCCTGCTAGTCAGCCCATCCTTGCCTTCACCTGGATTGATACATTAGGCAGCTTCTCAGGCCAGCTACCTTGGACCAGGTTGCCTTAGGGCTTCAAAAACTCCCCTACACTTTTTAAGGAGGCCCTCCACAGGGATCTTCAGCCTTTCCCCACCTCTCACTCCTCCTGTTCCCTTATATAGTATGTTGATGACTTACTTCTGGCCACTCCTTCTGATACCCTTTGCCTTGAGGCCATATGGGACCTCCTTACTCTTCTCCAATCTCTAGGATATAGAGTTTCTGCCAAGAAGGCCCAAATCTGTTAACCCTCTGTTACCCACCTAGGATACCTCCTGTCTACAGGGACTCGCTCTCTCTCTCTAATGCTAGGATTCAGGCCATCCTTGATATCCCAACCCCTACCACCAAGAAACAAGTCTGTGAGTTCCTGGGTACTGTGGGGTATTGTCACCTTTGAATTCTCCATTTTGCTGAAATTGCCAAATCTTTGTACTCCACAACCACAAGCTCTGGACCCCTTTCCTGGACCTCAGTTGAGCAGCAGGCTTTTGATTCTTTGAGGCAGGCTTTAGTTTCTATCCCAGCTCTCGCTTTCCCAGATGTCACGAAACCTTTTCATCTTTTTGTAGCTGAATCTCTTTTTTTTTTTAATTTATTTTAATTAAATTTTATTATAGTTTGCATTATTCAGTTCCACAAGATTTTGATTTACATATTTTCTCCCCCTCTTTCCCCCACCCACCACCCCGAAACAGCCATCCCAGTGTGTCCCACCCCCCCCCGGTCTATTCTCTCCTATGTCACTTTTCGGTAGGGCAGGATGGATCTC
>CM053588.1:271954532-271995413 GCA_028646515.1 Pseudochirops corinnae
AAGCCTGGCGCCACAGGCTCCACGTGACCACATTCAGCCTACTAGGGAACACAGTATACTTTCAAATATCCAAGGGTCCTCAAAGTCACGTAGCCACTTCAGCAAAGGGCCTAGGGGCAGGGAAGATCTTTAGATTCCCATAACACAGATCTTCCAACATCTTGATCAGCAGCCAGTGGTTGATATGTTGATATGTGATGCCCACAATGTGGCAGAAAAACTTTCAGATGGAGTCTTTAGAGCCTATGATGCCATTAAAGAGAAAGAGATCCATGTTCTCATCTAGGACATGCCAGAAAGCTTGGAAGTTCTCCAACAAGTCTCCCAAGTATAGGATCTTCCTGATTGGCTACTCTTCTTGACAATCTTGGCCAATCAGGCACTTACACAGGGTCAAATCCATGTGGGAAAGATTGGTGAGGCCCTTCAGCAGAATCTGGGCTGGAATCTGTCACTATCATCTGGAAGAATGCCGGGTTGAATTGGTATAGCTTGAGCATGGCCAAGTTGGTATCCAGGTCATAGGCTTTCTCCTTGGCCTATATCTTCACATAGCACTCCAGGATGACCAGGTTCTCTGGATTGTACCTCTTCATGCCCTTGAGCAGCTTCCCTCACATTGGTGGACATCTGCTCAAACAGAGTCAAGGCCTCTTCCTTTTCGCAAGCAGACACTGAGGCTGGATCTGGAGCTGCAACATAAGATAAGTATCTTGATAGTTGTTGGGATCAATGGTTGTAAGTCTAATGCCAAGTTATCATTGTGGTTGCTAAATGGTTGCTCTAATACAGTTTTTAAGATTACCAAAACAACCTATCTCAACAATGATCCACTGTTTAGCCTCAGACTGTTCTGAAAGTTGGAAAAGGCCAATCTGGCTATTGTGATTATCAGTCTAGTGTACCGGATAGACATGGCTTAAGTTCTCACAAAATGCTTTAGTTCCACATATTCTCCCACCTTTTATCTAGAGTTTATCACAAAGTCTGGCACATTATAAGTGATTAATAAATGCTTGTTGACTTGACTTTATATATCAATTAATGGCAAGATCACTGCTTTATGGATTTGTAACTGTTTTACATGAACCCCATTCTTCAAATTTGCCTCTTGTATTGTCACAGTGTGCTGATAATCTGTTTCAAAATTTCTTCAGCCTTTTTTACTATCTATAGTTTGCTCAGATCATAGTTTAGATTTTTCTTTGTTTTATGAATAACAATTTGCTCACATATTTGTTCTCTGTATTTTCCTAGTTTTGCTGCGAATTTGATCCTACCAGCATTTTTTTTTTCACCTGGAGTGAGCGATGGTCAAATCCTTTTTGGAAAATTAGGACTAGAGTGATAACTTGCAAATAACTTCTTTTAGTGTGTGTGAATAATGGAACTGATAGAGGGATGCATAGTAATTGTCAAAATGTAATAAAGAGGGCATTCCTTAGCAAAACTAGACTCCTCTATGTTCTATATGAAAAAAAAAAATCCATCTCCCACATTTGTACCTTTGACCTAGATACCCACATATATGGGATACACTTCCTCTTTAATCCTGTCTCAAAGAGTCTCTATTCCTTTAACATGAAGCTCAAGAAATATCTTCTGCATAAAACCTTTTCTAATCCTAACCTTACCTCTCCAGCCCCACACTATACTAGTGCCCTCTTTTCCACACTATCTTATATTTTTACTACTTTGTATACATTTTATTAATGCTACATTCATGCTTAATATATTGGTATATATGCACTCTCTGACTGCCATTTAAGAATCTAAGCTCCTTGGGAGCAGAGATTGTTTTGTTCTTTGTACTTGTATTATCAGTTCATCATACAGTGATTGGCATACAGTAAGTTTTTGATAAATGCTCATTAATTAGCAGAACCAGAAGAACATTGTACACAGTAACAGCAACATTGTGCAACAATCAGCTTGATATAGTTAGTTCTTCTCAGCAATACAATGATCTAAGACAATTCCAAAAGACTCATGATGGAAAACACTATTTACATCCAGAGAAAAAATTATGGAGTGTGAATGTAGATTGAAGGGTACTGTTTTGACCTTTTTTGTTCTTTCTTTCTCATGGTTTTCCCCTTTTGTTCTGCTTCTTCTTTTACAATATGATTAATGTGGAAATATGTTTAACATGATTGTACATGTAATGGCCCATATCAGATTTCTTGCTGTCATGGGGAGGGGGGAAAAAGGAAGGTGGGAGAAAAATTTGGAACTCAAAATCTTATAAAATGAATGTTGAAATCTATCTTTATGTGTAATTGGAAAAAATAAAATACTATTTACAAAAAATGCTCATTGATTTATTGATGCATCTGGTAAGTCTATCAGCTTGATAAATGCAAGAGTTTTTTTCTTAGTTTCGAAATAACCTGATTTTTTTCTTGGGAGATTGGTTTTTAATAAAATAATTAAAAGTAATTATTTGGAAAATGAAGTCCAAAACAGTTTCTTGATCTATCCAATTTCATTACAACTGGATGAATGTCCTAACTTCCAATCAGAGGTTTTTCCCTTGAGTAGTACAGGTCCATTGTTGCTACACCATTTCTCTCCCTCTCCCTCCATTTTGTCACTTAAGACAAGTTCAGCAAGATGGTTATATGGTTCAACAAATTCAGTGAGGGTATTGAGAAAGGAGCCTTTTTCAAGATTTCATCAAGCAGATTCTAGACATTTGCAGTTAAGATAATAGAATAGTAGAGTTGAAGTTGGAAGGAATCTAAAAGTCATCTAATTTAACTCTTTCATTTTATGATTGAGAAAATTGAAGCCCATGGAAATTAAATGACTTCCCCAAGGTCACTCTGTGTTAGCATTTCAACATACTGGTGTAATAGTAATGTAATTTGATCTCTTTGTATTGTCAAAGCCAACAGGTACTTAGCACCTAGTTAGAAATTAATTAGATCAAGCCTCTGTTAAGAAACAAAAGGTATGAAACCCTGTTGCTGATGTAACAGGAAGGGGAAGAACAGGGAAGGAGCTAATAGGTATATAAGGAGAAGCCCTAGCTGGAATTTCAGATTTTCTTGGAGCCAGGTTCTGGAGCCTGAGGAAGACAGACCCAGGCTGGAGAGAATGATTTTTATTTTGAGAACCTGGATGAAGTGATTTTGATTCTGGGAACCAGCTGAAATTTCTGTTGAGTCTGAGGACCAGCTGGAGCTGCAGAAGACTGAGGAAGCATGATTGTGGTGTAGGTATTTTGTCTGATTGTGGTTTTGTTAAGCCTTGACTTCTCAAGGATAGAGACTGTGAAGGATTTAAGGAGGACTGGATGCTGTGAGCTTCAGCATGGAACAGGAACTGCATGGAGAGCTGGACAAGCAACCAGGAGATGTCTGTCTTTGAACCCAGGTAACGGTTTGGTGAATCCAGGTAGGATCTGGGACCACGGAAGTGGATCCAAGGAATCTGAAAGCCTACCCCAAGTCAAGATAAAAGAAGACCTTACTTTGATGCTGTGTACTGACTGAGAAGATTGTGATTTACTTGTGACTGAAGGGTGGATGGCCTGTGTATTTTCTGATGATTGAATAGTGAATGATGATTTAATAGTGACTGATTTGTAACTTAGTGTGCCCCATTAGTGAAGAACTTTGACTTTTGTATTTTGTGACCCTTAAGGAGGCAAGCCTTGTTAAGGATGATTGAATTATTGAATTGATTGAATGATTGAATTACTAAGTGATTGACCAGCTAAATGATTGTACTTTGTTCAAAAGTATATGACCATTGTGATGAAAACTATGTAGCCATTTTAGTGATAAGTTATTATGAATGCTGTATTTTGATTTTCTGTGATAAGTTGTAATATTGTAAATACTGTATCTTGACTTTCTGTGAATGTTTTTCTCTGATTTGTTATTGAATAAATAGAGTGTTCACTATACTATGTAATCTGAATCTTGAAAGCTGTTCACAGCAGCCATCCTCTGGAAAGCTGCTTGTGTGTGGCTTTACAATTGATAAATTATTATTTATAATTTTAGTAACTCAGGGTATTTTTGGGGATCTAGCCATAAGAGAATTGGTTCAAATAGGAAATGCTATAGTAGAAGTCAAAAGACTTGGGCTTAAGATTGCCATCCGGCACTGTGTGGAAGTCACCTTACCTCTCTGTGTTTGATAATGAAGTGACTTGATCAAATGGGATCGTATATGTAAAATGCTTTGCAGAATTTGAATTTCTATGAGAATGCAACTCAAGTCTGGTTCCAAAGTACATGGTATGGGACTTTACTCATTGATGAAGATCAATGACCTGTATGTGTGTGAGAAACAGGGAGGGAGAAGTTGGTGAAAGCAAGAGAGTACCAGACTCTTGAGACTCAGCTGTTGCTTAAGACACTTCTGGGTTTGAACTTTAAGAAAGCTGCAAAGAACAAAGAGGATAGATGATGCCATCCCCACTTCAGGAAGCTGAAGGGAGAATATGCTTTTGGGAGGAAGTCAACATTAGAGGAGCTAGCATTCTCTATCATGTCTCTATCACCAGATTATTGGGCCTGAAAGATCTAGAAACTTTGGGGAATCTCTTAGTTGAACTGAGCTACATTAAAACAAAACAAACCAAAACAAAACAAAAAAACCTAAGATCCTGGCAATTGGTTCCATCACTTCAGAAGGAGAAGAAATGGAAGAAGTATCAGACTTTATATCCTTGGACTGAAAAATCACTGCAGATGTTAAGTGTAGCTATAAAATTAAAAGACACTCGCTCCTTGGAAGGAAAGCAGTGGCAAATCTGGACAGCATACTAAAAAGCAGAGATATCACTTTGACAAAATAGTTAAAGTTATGTTTTTCTTTTTCAATAGCAATGTATGGCTACTATATGGAAAGCTGAGGGCAGCAGAATCAATGCCTTCAAATTGTGGTGTTGGAGAATACTTTTGAGAGTCCCTTGGACAGTGAAGAGATTAAATTAATTAATACTTAAGCAAATTAATTCAGACTGTTCACTAGAAGGTCAAATAATGAACCTGAATCTTAAATCTTTGGCCACATATCGAGAATGCAGGACTCACTGGAAAAGATTATGAAACTGGGAAAGACTGAAGGCAAAAGGAAAAGGGGATAACAGGATGAGATGGATAGATAATGTCATGGAAACAATGAATGGGAACTTGGACAGACTTCAAGAGGTAGTAGAGTATAGAAGGATCTTTTGGGTGCTATGGTCATTGGAGTCATAAAGAGTCAGACATGACTGAATAACAACAACCTTTCTCCCAATGGGACAGCCCCTTCACTCTGTATCATCTGTATAAATTCTCCTATGTATATTTTCTCTAATTTGTATGTTTCTCTCAACTTGGATAAATTGGCTTCTTTGCTACTTCCTATATATTTTCACTGTAGAACTAATTTAGTGAAAAAGGAATCAAGCCTTAGTGATATGTATGTGATGACTATATATATATATATATATATATATATATATATATATACGTGTGTGTCATATATAGTCATATATGTATGTGTGTTTATATGTATATATATATTGAATATGTGTGGATCAGAAACTTAGCTTGAACTTGAAAACTACATGAACTAGACTAATAATATTGAAGAGGAGAACAGATATATTTCTAGTCCATTACCCCCCTCTCTGAGGAGAGCAGAGATATCAGCCTCTGCCCTTTATTTCTCACTTCTACTCATGAAAGAACTTAAAATTACCCTTGAAAAAGGCAGATAGAGAAGAGCCTAGATATGGCTATCATTGTCTACCTGCAAGCCTATGATGCCCTATGCTACATGTAGGGATCTTGCTACATAATTATTAGATATTGCTGTTGCTGTTGCTCTCGTTGTCGCACAGGCAATAAGAGGCAGAACTGGGATTTGAACTTAGGTCATCAAACTCCAAGTGTAGTGCTGTTTCCAGTATATCTAAGTGTCACCCAAAAGACCCATTAAAGCAATTCTTTGCCAGCAGGGAATTCTACTGGCTCATTTCCTTTGTTCCCTGTTCTTTTATGATTCACTAAACAGGCAAATTTCAAGTTATAAACTTCCAAGATATTCTTCATATGTTGGTTGGTTATTTGGGCTTGAGGCAAACTTTCTTAGAAACAATATTGTAAATGCTGGTCAGTTTGCCAGGTTAGCCAGCAACATTTTAATAAACAGGCATTGTACCTGCCTAAAAGTCTAAAATATTTGACTGGATGTACTTAAGTCCCACTTCAGACACTTACTGATTTTTTAATTTTAATTCCCATAATTTAAGCATTTTTAGGGCAGAAAGTGTTTCATTTTTATTTTTCTTTACCTGATTCTTAGCATGGAACCTGACAGGTGGTAGTCATTTAATAAATACTAATAGACTGATGGATTCTTTGTTTCTCAAGCAGTTCTCTACGAAGTCATCAATCCTCCGTCTAAAGTAAAAAATTCAGGCTTCTATTTCCATTATAGGAGCAGCAGGTAGCACAGTGGGTGGAGCACTAGGCCTGGAGTCAGGAAGGTTCATCTTCCTGAGTTCAAATATGGCCTCAGACATCGCCTAGCTATGTGATCCTGGGCAAGTCACTTAACCCTGTTTGCCTCAGTTTCCTCATATGTAAAATGAGCTGGAGAAGAAAACAGCAAACTACTCCAGTATCTTTGCCCAGAAAACTCCAATGTGCTTATGAAGTTGGACATGACTGAACAATGAGCAATTTCCTTGATATTTGAACATCATTTCAGTATGAAAATAGTATTTATCTTTAGCTCCATTTCATTTCTAAGTAAAAACATTATAAATTTCATTGTGACCTGCATTTCCTCATGGGAGAGGAAATGATTATTAGTTGAGTAAGCATAGCATAAGAAAAGCCATGGAGAGGCTTGATATGATTCAGTACCAGTAACCTGGTAACTCTCCACACCTCACCCTAATGGATTCAATAAATATTTACCAAGTATCTATTATATGCAAGGCACATCTATGTAAAACAAAGAGTTCACTTAAGTTGCCTTTCCTTTCTTTCTTTTATTTTTTCTTCCTTCCTTCCTTCTTTCCTTTCTTCCTCCCTCCTTCCCTCTTCCCTCCCTCTCTCCTTCTCTTTCTCCCTCCTTCCCTTCTCGCCTCCCTTCCCTTCTCTCCTTCCTTCCTTCCTTCCTTCCTTCCTTCCTTCCTTCCTTCCTTCCTTCCTTCTTTCCTTCCTTCCTTCCTTCCTTCCTTCCTTCCTTCCTTCCTTCCTTCCTTCTTTCCTTCCTGTTTTCTTACTTTTTAAAGATAGTTCCCCTCATAGGTGGGGAATACAGGTCCAGATTTCCCTTAGTGTATTTTCATATACAAGTTGTTTGTAAGTTGGGTATTTTGTGAAATGGGTACTTTTGTATTCATTTATCTCCTTGTAGTTACAATTATGTGTCTCTCTTCCATTTTAGAAGCAGTGCACTATTAGATCGTGAATGTGAGAGTTTGAGAGATATGTTTGGTTAGTCCAGTGGCTCTACTATGAACTACTGCATTTTTATTTCTTCAGAACTCAGGTATCAAATTATTCCTTATTTTTCCCCTTTTAGCCCTGAAGCTATATTTTAATTTGACCTCATGACTTTGTGTGCATGTTTTGGTGTTATTGTTCTTGCCAAACATACCAAGCTGAAAATTTTCCTTGGTATTGCCCAAAGAAGCTTTGTTCCTGGAATAATTATTTGCAATAATTGCCTCACTTGTTTCCAAAGAGGCATGATTCCCGGTGTCACACCGCAACCTCATACAGCAATCTCCTGCTGGGACACTGTTGAATTTAATGTGTGCTCTTCTCTGCTGTAAACACCACATGAGTTCTCCTCCAAAAGGCCACCCACAGAGGAGATTTTTTTTTCAAGTTCCTAACTACTTTTATTTGCTTCTGATTAAGGAATGAGCAGAAGGAGGAGACAAGCATGTGGATTGGAGGGCTAAATACCACTTAGGGCAATGCTGATCCTCAGGATGGCTCATCTATGGAACAAAACAAGAAAAAAAACAACCCTTATTTCACCAAGGTACTACTATTCTATCTGTCTCTCAACTTGACTGATAACATAATTATTTTCTCCCTCATCTCCACACCCTTCTTCTTGACTCCCTCCATCTACTTGTATTTCTCAAACCAATCTTTAGAAGGCGAAAACTGAGTGAGTTCTGATTTTGTGAAATAACAAAGGCGATTTATTCCTTCTATATGCTGGCAATAGTACTATTTCTTAAGTGGGAGCTTCAGTGATACACATACCTGTATATTCACATAGCTATATAAACCTCTATCTCTATCATCTCTATATTGATTTTTAATCAGTCAGCACACATTAATTACCTATTATATGTGAGGCACCGTGCTAGACTGAGGATACAAGTACTATAAAAATGAGTACAGAAGTATTATAAAAAGAATAAAACACTTCCTGCTTACAAGTAGCTCCCAGTCCTGACACTCCTGGGGAAGGTACTTAACTCTCTCTCTCTTGCTCTCTCTCTTTCTCTGTCTCTCTCTCTGTCTCTTTCTGTCTCTGTCTCTGTCTCTGTCTCTGTCTCTCTCTCTCTCTCTCTCCTCTCTCTCTCTCTCTTTTTTTTTCTCTCTCTCTATGTCTCTGTCTGTCTCTCTCCCTCCATCTCTTTCAACTTTTTTGCGAACTGAACTCTGATTTAATTGCTGTGGGAAACTTCCCAAAAGGGAACATCTTGTACAGAAGATAACATGGCACAATGTAAAGAGTCTTAAGCATGGAGTCAGATCACTAGATTACAAATCCTGCCTCCTCTGTTTATGTCTTGTGTGATGTCAGATGAGTCACTTAATCTCCCTGGGCCTCAGTTTCCTCCTGCGTAAAATAAGAAAGCTAGAGTTTATGACCTCTGAGGTCCTTTCCTGCTCTTATTTATGCCTAATGATTTGCTCATAACCTTGGGTCTTAGAGAGTTACCTGGGAGCAGTAAGAGATTAAATCACTTCCTTACGGGCAAAAATCAAGTGTGTGTCAGAGGGATGGCTTGAATCTAGCCCTTACTGATGCCAAGGCCATCTCTCTATCTGCCAAACCATGCTGCCTCTCTTTGGTGCTATAATTTTTATATTTTCCCACCTATTCATTATAAAGTACCTTTTGACTGTCTATCAAGCACAGGAGTCATTTCTCAATTCTTGATATCAGGCACATTTCCAGATTGCTTTATCTTCTTATGTAAGAAAAGGAGCCTAGGAGCCTAAGGATGGCAACTCTCTTATCAGTCAATGTCAGATTGCATTTATACTTTAAGATCACAAGGTCAATATAGATTGGAAATACCAAAGGTTAAAAGTGAAAAGGGTGATAAGTTTCTTCAATTTGCTGAACTAGATAGCTGGAATCGATGATGAGTTGTGCTGGTGTGCTCTAATTTTAAATAATTTAACCATGGACTCCTAGATTATTTGTTCCTGGAACAGTAATAAATGTGTTCTGCCCTCCCTCTGTTGAGCAGATTGTAGATAGCTTTTTGAGGTTGAAGAATCGTATCTAACTACGCAATTTTAGTTAGAAGAGTCCAGAGGTTATCTAGATCACACTATATGTGATCAAGGATTCCCTTTGCAATATATTTGACAAATGGCTATCTGGACTTTGCTTAAAGACCTAAAAAGAAACCCACCATTTCCCAAGTCTTCCAGTTTAATTTTGGAGAACTCTGTCAGGTCTTCAAAATGGATGTTCATAGAAAGCCAAGATAATTACTTAAGCTGAATGGAAGAGTAAGATATGACTCATGATGAAGATTGTTAACTTTTACTTTCTTAAAAAAACAAACACTAAACAATAGGAAAACATCTCAAGATTGCATATTTCAGAAATGCTTCTTAGCTTCATGAACATTATTTTCAGGACTTCCCTGCTTGAACATTGGACTGGGAATCTTACCTTTGATATTTTCCAGCCAATTCTGATCTCTGAGCCTCAGTTTCCTTATCAGTAAAACTGGGATGCTGTTACTCGTACTATATATTGTAGAGGGCTATTATTCCCAGCCCTGACACTCATTAGATATGTGAACCTGGGGAAGGCACTTAACTTCTCTGAGACCAAGTTTCTTTATTTATAAAATTGTGATAATCTTCATTACATTATTCACTTAACAGGGATGTTCTGAGGAAAATATCTTATAAACCTTAAACAAAAACTTTTAGATATGTGAGCTATTAACAATTTATCAAACACTATTTTTAACATCTCCAGGCTGGACTATTAGCTGGAAATTCTGGGGAATCAACCCAATGTCTGCTTTTAGTCAGGGGTGACCCAACCAAAATCATGCAGTAGGCAGGTTTTTGTGATTGACATACTTTTAGGGTTCTTGCTCCTTAACTTGCTTCTTACCAGATGCATCTTTTGCATCCTTTACCCAAAAACTTTGCTGTGTAGTCAACTATCTCACAGAAAAACAAGCATTTTGTAGTAACCTTAATTGTGGCTTAAATTATCAATGGTAGAAGCATTATCTAAAGGTCTTTTTTCAAGTGCAAGGTCTTTTTGAAGACCCTAATACTGAAAGGATTACTCCTTAATACAGGAAGGTCTGTCGTTTTGGGGAGAGATCTTAAGAGCCAGAGGGGATCTGAGAGATCATATAATCCAACGTTATCATTTTCCCAATGAGCTGAGGTCCAGAGAGGTTAAATAACTTCTCTAAGGTCATATAAATCAATGCAAGATTCAACAAAAGGTGGGGTGGCTAGGAGGTGAAGTGAATAGAGCACTGGCCTAGAGTCAGGAGGACCTGAGTTCAAATCCGGCTTCAGACGCTTAACACTTACTAGCTGTGTGACCTTGGAGAAGTCACTAACCCCAATTGCCCTGCCTTCCCCCCTCCAAAAAGACCCAAAAAAAAAAAAGATTCTATGAAAGGTTCTTTGATTCCATGCCTCTCTTTTAAAAAAAAATTTATTTTTTATTTTTTTATTTTTAGTTTACATCATTCATTTCCACAAGATTTTCCCTAACCTTTCCCCTACCCCCCTCCTCAAAACAGCGATCCCACTGTATACCCCCTCCCCCAATCTGCTCTCTCCTATATCCTCCCCCATCACCCCTCTGACTTTCTGGTAGGGCAAGATGGATCTCCATACCCCAGTGCCTGTATATCTTATTTCCCAGTTGCATGTAAATAATGATAATAATAATAATAACAATGATAATAATAATAATAATAATGATATTTTGTTAAAAAAAAATTTGATCTTAAAACTTTAAATTCTGGATTCTTTCCTCTCCTTGCTCGCCTCCCACCTTTACTGGGAAGATAAGCAATTCAATATAGGTTGAACGTGTGTAGTTATGCAAAACATTTCCATAGTGGATATATTGTGAAAGTCTGATTATATTTCCCTCCATCCTATCCGCTCCCCCCACTTGTTCTATTCTCCACTTTGTCCCTGTCCCTTTACAAAACTGTGTGCTGCTAACTACTCTCCCCCCCAACTTCCCCTACCTCCATCATTATCCCTCTCATCCCCTTCCGCCTACTCTCCTGTAGGCCAAGATACCCAATTTGGAGTGTGTGTCATTCCCTCCCTTAGCCAAATTCAATGAGAGTAAGGTTGACCCATTCCCTTTTGCCTTCCTATTCTTCCCTTCCACTGTAATAGTTATCCCTTGCCTCGCCTATGTGAGATAATTTACCCCATTCTGTCTTTCCCCATCTCCTCTCATTATATTCCTCTCTCACCTCTCAATTTAATTTTTTTAAATATCATCCTTTATTATTCAATTGATCCTATGCCCTCTGTCTCTCTCTGTGTCTCTCTGCCTCTCTGTCTCTGTCTCTCTGTATATATGTACATTTATATTCCCTTCAACTATCTTCATACTGAGAAAAGTTTCATAAGTTACAATTATTGTTTTTCCATGTAGGTATGTAAATTGTTCAACTTTGATAAGTTCCTTATGATTTCTTTTCCCTGTTTACCTTCTCATGCTTTTCTTGTTTCTTGTATTTCAATGTCAAATATTCTATTCAGTTCTGGTTTTTTCATCAGGAGTGCTTGAATGTCCTCCACCTCATTGAATGACCATATTTTCCCCTGAAACATTATACTCAGTTTTGCTGGGTAGGTGATTTTTGGTTTTAATCCTAGCTCCTTTATCTCCAGAATATCATGTTCCAAGCCCTTCAATTTCTTAATGGAGAAGCTGCTAGATTCTGTGTTATCCTGATTGTGTTTCCACAATATCTAAATTCTTTCTTCTTGGCTGCTTGTAACATTTCCTTCTTGGTCTGGAAACTCTGGAAACTGGCTACGATATTCCTAGGAGTTTTCTTTTTGGGATCTTTTTCAAGTGGTGATTGGTGAATTCTTTCAAGTTCTATTTTGCCCTCTGGTTCTAAAATTCCAGGGCAATTTTCCTTGAGAATTTCTTGAAGGATGATTTCAAGGTTCTTTTTTAGATCACGGCTTTCAGGTAGTCCAGTAATTTTTAAATTGTCTCTCCTGGATATATTTTCCAGGTCAGTGGTTTTTTTCAAGGAGATATTTCACATTGCCTTCTATTTTTTCATTTGTTTGGATCTGTTTAATAGTATCAATTTCCCATAAAAACAATAGCTTCCATTTGCTCCAATCTAAATCTGAAAGAATGATTCTCTTCAGTGAGCTCTTGAAATTCTTTTTCTATCTGGCAAATTAGGCTTTTTAAGGCATTCTTCTCTTCATTGGCTTTTTTGGGGCCTCTTTTGCCATTTGAGTTAGTCTATTTTTTAAGGTGTTATTTTCTTCAGTCAGATTGTTGACTCTCTTTTCATGATTTTCTTGCATCATTCTCATTTCTCTTCCCAATTTTTCTTCCACTTCTCTTGCTTGATTTTCAAAATCCTTCTTGAACTACTCCATGTCCTATAACCAGTTTATATTTTTCTTGGAAACTTTTGGTACAGGAGTTCTGACTGTGTTGTCTTTCTCCTGTTCCATGCTTTGATCCTTTTTGTCCTTGAAAAAGAAATCTGAAGTTGTATGGCTGTGCTTGCTTTGTTTCCTTTGCTCGCTCATGTTGCCAGTCAGTTACTTGACTTTTGAGCTCTTTGCCACAGTAGAAATCTGCTTCCAGAGGGGAGAGCTTTGTTCCAAATTGCTAGGGTTTTCACAGCTGGCTGAGCGATTAGGAGGGTGCTATCTCTACAGCCCCCACCAGCTTTAGCTCACTGGTCACACGGCTCAGGACTACCACCCAAGACTGTGATCCTGATCCAGGCAGGTTAAGGCAAGAGCTCTTAGCCTCTGAATGGTCACTTGGCTCCCCTATGATCTGCAGGCTGGGAGCTCTGAAGCAGCCACAGGGAGGCAATTGCAGGGCCACTGCACCTCTGTAGCTTCTAGCTCTGGGCACAGAGGCTGGACCACACTCTGTCCTGCCCAGATTTAGCAGCATTCCACTGACCTTTTACTTTGTCTTTGGCATTTATGGGTTGATAATTCTGGAAACCTCCATAGCTGCTGGTGATCCACTCTCCTAAATACTCCAGTAACAACTGGTCTGGGGCTTGGGGCTAAAACCACAGCCTCACACGGATCTGGGCTCAGCTCCCAGAGTGCTGGAATGAACCCTTTCTGTACACCTGCTGGGCTGTCTTCAGTAGCATATTTGTTTCTCTCTGTCACTTTATGGGTCCTGTAGCTCTAAAATTTGTTTAGAGTCATATTTTATAGGTATTTGAAGTGATTATGGGGGGGAGCCACAGTTTTCCTGCTTCTACGCTGCCATCTTGACTCTGCCCCTTCTTGACTTTCTTTTAACTTCATTATGATGCTATTTTGGGTGGCCTAGAGGTTTACTCACTTAAAGCATGAAAATCATACTACTTAATACATTGCCTATATATTGGACTTGGTCTGGGATGAACTATGTCAGTGTGATGCGTAGTAATAGGGCATTATTTATCCCTACAGTCAGAGTGCTGTGACAGAGAAGGGGAAGGGCACCGTTGCACCCTGTCACTCATGTCACTTGCTTCCAATTCCTTGCTCTGAAAAGCAGGTGTGGAACTTCTGTGCACCTTACTAATTGGCATTCAGTCTTCTGGTCCTTTTTGATTTGTCACTACCCATAATGTTGCCATTTGCTGTGATATAGCTAAGGACAAAGTTGCATCAGCATTTTAATTATGAATTCCATTTCACTGGGGAACTGAGTGACAGGAATGAATTGCAGATTTAATGGAAGGATTGCTGCCCATATCTGCTGAGATCAGCAGCATGGGCCAAGCACCACTAGTTAGCACATGATATTTCCAAATTATCAAGTGATAATGTGCCCATTAACACATTGTTGCTCTTGCAAACATTTCCGTTTTGAGTGAATCTTAATCAATTCTTTGGGCATATATGACAATAAATTGCTGGAGTGAAGCATCTCTGTGTGAAACCCTTTCAAACATGATTGTGATTTTCTTTTTTGGGGTGATGATGTTGGTGGTAGAGGAAGACTTCCATAATTAATAGGACCCCTCATAGCCCATGATAAAGTATTATATCCTGGGGAGGCTTACAATATATCCCAACCAGCTTAGATTCTATGCATTTCTCATATTGGTTACTAAACAAACTTTGGAAGAAATCTACAAAGGAGGATGTTGAGAATTTGAGGCAAAGCACTGAACCCAGGGCGTCCAGTGACATATTTTGAAACATCTTAGCATAAAATGCAAGTATTTGTAAATAAAAGCCAGGGGGAAGGGAAAAGAGTTAGGCCAGAGGTTCTTAACATTTTTTTTTTATCTCACAGACTTTTGGTGCATAGTAAAACCTAAAATACATTTCTCAGAATAATGCTTTGAATGCATAAAAAAGTACATAGTTACCAAAAAAAACTCCCACCCTAATTATATTGAAACACAGTTTTTTTTTTACTTTTATATGTTTTATTTTAACAATTACAGGTAAAAATTTTAACATTAATTTTCTTTAAAATTTTGAATTTCAAATTCTTTCCCTTCCTACCCTCCCCTTCATCGAAAAGTTAATCAATTTAAAATAGATTATACAGAGCAGTCCTATTTCCATATTAGTCACATTATGAATGAAAAAAAAACAAACTGTGGACAATATTCTGGTTCTCTTCACTTCACTGTGTATCAGTTCATGTAAGTCTTTCCAGGTTTTTTTTAAAAACATCCTGATCATCATTTCTTGTAGCACGATAACATTCCATAACAATCATATACCACTCCCAAATTGATGGGCATCCTCTCAATTTTTTTTTTTTGCCACCACAAAAGAGCTGATATAAATATTTTTGTAAATTTTTCTTTTTTTTTTTTTTTAATCTCTGTTGGATACAGACCTAGTAGTAGTATTAAAGGTTATATACAGTTTTACAAACATTTGGGTTTAATTCCAGATTGGTCCCAGGAATAGTTAGCTCAGTTTACAATTCTACCAACAGTGTCTTAGTATCACAAACTTCCTGCATTTCCACCAAAATTTGTCATTTTTCTGTCATATTAACCAATCTAATAGAAGTGAGATAGTACCTCAGAGTTGTTTCAGTTTGCATTTCTCTATTCAAAAGTGATTTAGAATATATTTTCATATAACTATAGATAGCTTTGATTTCTTTGTCTAAAACTTTGGAAACCCTAACACTCCCAAGAATTTCTTCATAATAGAGGAAACTTTAAAATTTCATATTATTTGACCATTTGTCAATTGAAGAAGAAATGTAGTTTTTATTTTTTTGATTTAAATTAAATTATTTATTTTTAGTTTTCAGCAGTCACATAAGTTTTGAATTTTCTCCTTCTTCTTCTCCCTCCCCAAGACAGCTTGAAATCTGATATGGGCTCTATACAAACATTCCTGTTAAACACATTTTCACATTAAACATATTGTACAGAAAAATTATTATGAGTGGGAAAAGCCATGAGAAAGAAAAAAAAAACAAAAGAAAACAAAACAGAAAAAGAAAATAGTCTGTTTGGCTCAGCATTCAGATTCCAAAGTTCTTTCTCTGGATGTGAATGGCATTTTATATCATGTGTTCTTTGGAATTGTTTTAGGTCCTTTCATTCCTGAGAGGGGGCAAAGTCTATCAAAATCAGTCCTTTTACATTATGGCTGTTACTTTATACAGTATTCTCCTGGTTCTGCTCCACTCAGTCAGCATCAGTTCATATAAGTCTTTCCAGGGTTCTCTGAAGTCCACCTGTTCATCACTTCTTATAGCACAATAGTATTCCATTACATTCATATGCCACAACTTGTTTAGCCGTTCCCCAACTGAGGGGCATCCCCTTGATTTCCAGTCCTTGGCCAAAACAAAAAGAGCTGCTATAAATATTTTTGTACATGTGGGTACTTTTCCCATTTTTGTGATCTCTTTGTGATACAGCCCTAGAAGTGGTATTGCTGGGTTAAAAGAAATGTAGTTTTTAAAATGTTTTTTTTTTTTTAAGTTAATACAACTTAAGGGGAGGATTCTGGGAAGATGGTAGAGTAGTTCAAAAAATTTTCAACTCTCCAAATTTTCTTAAAAATAAAAAAGACAAAAACAGAACATTGCTTCAGAGCAGCAGAAATAAACATGGTAAAGCATGGGATAAAGTAATTGCCCTCATGACAATTTTGAGAAAATCCCAAGAAATACCTATCTTCTAGAGCAGTGGTTCTCAACCTGTGGGTTATGTTCAATTTGTAACAATGAAAATACATCCTGCATATCAGATATTTACATTACGATTCATAACAGTAACAAAATTACAGTCATGAAGTAGCAATGAAAATAATTTTATGGTTGGGGGTCACCACAACATGAGGAACTGTATTAAAGGGTCGCGGCATTAGGAAGGTTGAAGCCACTGCTCCAGGGGTAGAGGTTTGACTTGAGTGAAGTGCAAATATCTTTTAGCCTACTCTACAGAATAGACAAGTAACAAGCCCTGTGGACAGCTGGGTTAAGGGGCAGCCTTAGCCTTAGAACCTTTTATCTGGAAGATAGTATAGGGGGTCTGATGGTTGAGTAGGAAAAGATTGAAGGAACTTCTACTGTTGAGAGATGCCAAGCACAACAGTGCTGAAACAGACTGGTCCCAGGTTGTGACTGAAGGGAAAAGGAGCAAACACAGGTACACCTGGGTGAGTACAGTATCAAAGGGCAGGGACTCAATTGGCTGTGAGAATTTGCAGGAGAGCAGAGTCCCTGGTTTCAGTTCTGTGCCAGAAAGGACAGCTGTAATTTGCAACTACCAGAGGGATGGCAGGGAGCAAGATCATTTACAGGACAGTGTGGCTAGGGGCCCTAGCCATAACTTAGGAGTGGAGTGGAGAATCCAAGATTTTGCCCCAAGACAGACTTTGCAAAATAGCAGTACAAGGACTTGAGATTTGGAGCATCATTCCTTATACCTCAGGACTACAATGGATTATATTAATAGCTGTTAAAAATAAGATAAAGAAAAAAATGAGAAAGCAAAGAAGAAAGAACCCAAACATAGATAGTTAATGGTTGTAGAGAAGATCTGGGTTCATATTCAGAGGAAGATAATGCAGCTAAAAAAGTGCCACTTTTTAGAAATGAAATATGACAAATGGTCCTAAGTACAAAAAGCATTCATAAAGGGAAGTGGTGCTGCTGATCAAAGGAGAATCCCAGCTCCCACCTTTGGTTGAATATATAATTTTGTCCACCCTTGATATTTTCCTAAAACCCCCTGCAAGTACCCCCTGGAACTTCATGTTATCATGTGCTTCACTGTGGACCAAGGCTCAGAAATCAGGATCAACCCCATCCAGAGAAGACACAGATGAGAGGTTCTGATCTCCCTGTCTCCTCACATCTCTCTTTCCTTGAGGGCTCCATCTTTGATTCTTTGCTTTGAATGTGCCCCCACTCCTTCATAATCTGTTCTTGAACTTAAATAATAAATGCCCACTTATGAAAAAAAAAGAATTTATAAAGGATTTCAAAAATCAAATAAGAGAGACTGAGGGAAAACTAGAAAAAATAAGAATAATTCAGGAAAATCAAGAAAATTATGAAAGTCAACCAACTAGAGAACCACCTGGAAAAAGAGAATAATAATTTAAAAAAAGAACTCAAGGAAGAATATAATTCCTTGAAACCTAGAATTGGACAAGGGGAAGCTAATGACATTCTATGAAACCAAGAAATTCAGAAAGAAATAAGAGGGCACAGGAATAGGGTCAGGTAGAGGACAAGTGTGAGACTCTTACAGGAGTGAGTAAGTTAAGGAATAGGAAGGCAAGGGAACAGGTAGAAATATAGCAAAGGAGTGAAGGGGGATAAGGTAAATAGGGTGAGGATAGTGAGGAAAAATAGGAAGGAGGAAAATACACAAGTAATTGTACCTTAGAATGTGATTAGGGCAAATTTCCCCATAAAATGGAAATGATTAGCAAATAAAAATTTTTAATTCAATAATATATCACTTTCAGGAAAGAGCATAAAAATGAGAGATACTCACAAATATAAAATAAAGGGCAGGAGTAGAATTTAGTAGGTAAAAAAAGCAAGTATAGTAATCGTAATTTCAGACAAAGCTAAAGTTAAAATAGATTTAATCAAAAGTGAAAAATGGAGAAACTACACTATGTGCCAGCAATATTACTCAGTATTGTTTTCAAACATTTAAAATACCTGGACAGTATAAAATACTTGAGCATATGCCTGCCAAAATAGCTAGAGACTGTATGAACATAAACATAAAATATGGTTTATACAAATAAACTCAGATATAAATAACTCAATATTTATTGCTAATGGGTAGGTAAAGTCAGTATAATAATAAAAAAAAATTTACTTAACTCATTTATTTAATGTTATCCCCATTAAATGACTAAAAAATATTTTACAGTTAGAAAAAAATAATAACAAAGTTCATTTGGAAGACGAAAAGGTGAAGAATTTCAAGGAAACAAAGATGCAAAAGACATAGATTCAGCAGTATCAGACTTTATATAATATGGTGAGAACATTGGTGAAGTGTAAAAGCACAATTTAGATTATTTTAAATTAAAATTGTCTTCTATAAATAAAACCTGTGTAGCAAAGAACCAAAGTAATTAAGAAAATTGGGGAAAATAGTTCATTGAAAATCAGAATGCGATTGGGTTGGAATATAGCTATGGTACAGGAAAAGCATGATGAGCTGGTTGATTTAGAAAAAAATATTGAAAGACTTGGACTTAGGAAGGAAGATGCTATCTACCTTCAGAGAAACAGATGATAGGAGGAAGTAAGTATAGTAAGGTCTCACATATATATTGTATGAGTGTATATGTGTACTTATATATATATATATATATATATATATATATATATGCATGTTTATAGATATCTGTGTGTGTATATATAATAAAAAGTACACAGAAGAGTACAAAACAAAACCAACAAGGAAGCAAAGTCAGGCATCTCCAAAAACAATGTGTAGTATTTATCATATTGGTTTTCTTGAAATGAAAACTTACTTTTTTATATTGAATCCTCCCTTTTGGTCTGCTGTGTCCATGGAAATATATTTTTTCTTTTTCTCATTTTGTATCTAAGTTTAAAATGAAAAAAAAATTACAAAATATTAAAAAAACCAGAAATCATGGAAAGACTTTCATGAAATAATATAGAGTAAAACAAACAGAACCAAGAAAATGTTGTATAGAGAAACAGCAATATTGTTCAAATAATAACTGTGAATGTAAGTTATTTTGAGTAATATGATCATTCAAATGAACCACAAAGTTCTTATGGAGGAAAATGCTACCCACTTCCAGAGTAAGAACTGGCATATGGAAGTCTGCATTGAATGGTTCCACATATGTATCTATATAAAATGTTGGCTTTCTCTAATGCAGGGTTGGAAGGGAGGGAGACAACTTAAAATTCAAAACATAACAAAAATTAAACTAAACAAATTAAAATAAAAATTTACTGCTTAAAAAAAAAGTTAACGCAACTCTAGGTTATGATCCCCTGTATTAGGAAGAATGTATTTATTAGTGCAGAATAGCTTTTATTTTTCAAATTCAAAGGAAGGAAAATTTTAAATCTGTTTTAAGGTCAAATTAAATAAGACAACATTCAAGGCTGTGACAGACTAGAAGGACAACTGAACTGATGTGGTACTCCTCAAAAAATGAGATTTTATGTAAATATCTTCTAAATACCTTAAGTGATGACTTTTAAAAATCCCTATGTACAAACATGAGTACTGCATAAACTAAGTTGGAAGAAAGGTCATGTTTTGGGTAGATGGTCTATCAGTCTCAATTACTGGCCAATTCTGCTGGTGACCTTAATTTCCATGGACATTACAGAGTATGCTTACTTACTAATAATGAAAACATTTTGACTCTCAATGGCTAGTATTAACTCTTGTATGGTCCATGTCCCTGCGATACATAGAAGATAAGGTGGATGAAGACTGCAAAGAATCATGGGAGTTTATATGAGAAACTGGTGGAGAATTTTGATACAACGAGTTTTTTTTTTTTCCTTGCATTGGGGAATGTAGGGCAATTGGAGTTAAGTGACTTGTCCAAGGTCACATGGCTAGTTTTTTTTTTTATGTTAAGTTTCTGAGGCCACATTTGAACTCAGGTCCTCCTGACTCCAGGGCCAGTGCTCTATTCACTGCACCACCTTGCTGCCCCCAATACAATGAGTTTAAGTCCCTCATTTTATAGATGTGGAAACTGAGCACCAGGAATGTTCAGTGACTTGTTCAAGTCACATGAATTTAAGCATGATATGAAGGGAGGATTTGAACTATGATGCTCTTGCCCTAAATGCAGTAGTTTTTGTACACACATTTATCACTTCAGAGAAATTTGCTAAAGGAAACCAAGGTATGATTTATTTTTAACCTTTTTTGGTCCTTAGTATAGAAATTTATAATATTTAATGATGTGTGAGATGAAAGAGTTCAGAGTCTGAATCTAAGGTCAGAAAAGGTCTTTATTCTTTCTCATGAGAAAGGACTCTGCCTCCGCCACCCAACATGGCATCTGCAGGGAGAGAGCGACAGGTACTAGCCAGCCCATGGTTATATAATTTTCCAGTGCAGAAACTCAAATCCCCCCAGTTGGACTTCACTCTTATTGGTAAGGGGGCTGACCCACAACCTAAGCGCAGGAATCTCTCTGAGACAAAGGACCCGGAAACATGTGGGTGTCCAATGAAAGCAGTCTTAACCTTATTTGGCATATCTTCTGCTGAGTTGGCTCTGGGGGAGGATCTCCATTGCTCTAAGCCCCAGACTGCTTGAAGGTCAGCTGACCTAACCCTTGGACTAGTGAATACTGAAGTCATTCTAGATTTGATTTTTTAGAATGGGGAAACTTCACTATAAATTATCCCTCACAATGATTTATTTGTTCTCCCAACTATTCACTCAACAAGTTGGTAAGCAAAAATTTTTCTCAGCCAATTTAGGGGGAACTGCTCTGTTTTTATGAGCTAAGAGAGGAAGAGAAAAAGATTATGAGAATGCATGTGTAATCAAAAGGTTACCACCACTTCCCTGTAGGCTACCACATTTTTGCTCCTTGCTGCAGTCAGTGATAGGATTCACTTGCTGTTATCTGATCTCTTTCTGGCTTCAACAAGTAATTGCAGATAACAGAAAGTAAGGCAGGGAATAAACATCTAACCCAGGATCAGAGTTCATTTTTGTTATCACCTAGTCAATAATATGGCTTCTGCTGAATCTCTGTTTCCTGGGCTCTAGACTTTATATGCTGAGATTCATGGTAACATCAAGTTCCAATTTCCCACAACTGACATCCCTATAATCAACCTCTTTGACATCTTATGCTTGTGGTACCTGTCAACCACTCTACCCCAAAGCAGCTTGCTAAAGTCTTTTTCTTTGAACTTCTTGGCAAGAATAAAATTATTTTTACCTATGCCACAGTATGACAGGCTGGCTTCAGAACATTATAAATTGTCAAAGGAATCCTATAAATATCTGGACTGTGCTGTCCTATTCCACTTTTTTTTTTTTCTTTTTGAAGGGCAACTGGGGTTAAGTGACTTGCCCAAAGTCACATGGCTAGCAAGTATGTCAAGTGTCTGAGTTCACATTTGAACTCAGGTCCTTTTGACTCCAGGGCCTGTGCTCTATTCACTGTGCCACCTAGCCACCCCCGTATTCCACTTCTTATGACTAAAAAACTTGGCAGCACCCACCTCAAAGGTTTGTTATGAGAAACAAATCATGTAATGAATGTATAGCCCATAGAGCTGCCCTTTTCCCACAACCTGTAAAATGCTACCATATGTAATAGACACTTTTTTGGTTAGAGTGGCTCATTATAGTTCATAAGACCCCCCAAGACACATGCCAAGAACTCTTCTGATGATGGTGAGGGATGAAAAAGAATTATGACATGTGATCCCTTCTTTCATTTCGTGCATGTATTTTTAATTTATTAACATTGCTAACAATTATTAATTTATTTAATTACATGTATAACTAAAACATAAAGACATAACTTTTTATTAAGTACTTAGGAAGGCAGAATAAGAGCATTAAAGAGTCTCTTAGGTGTTGCTTACTTTTCATCTTCTTTCTGGTCAATATGGCATTTTTTTTAGCCATAATCCTTGCCATTTCTTTCAAGTCTGTCTTGCTTCTAACCCAGGCTTAGTCCTAATGGTCTTAAGAAAATTCCATAGGCCCTTGGAATAGTAGAGTTCTTTTGTAGTTGGATCTTAGCCCTCCCCTCTGTTGATTTCCTTGTTAAATTTGTTCTCTTGCTGACTCTTGACCTAAAGACTTAATGTCTTTTAGGATCCTGCACAGATGCTCTGTTTTCTTTTTGGCTCCAAAGGACACAGCCCATTACTCTGTTTCTCTCAAGCTGAGCTACATATCTAATTGAGTGCTTTTCTAGCAAGCTATTATTCCCTTTACTCTTCCATTCTCATTCATTTTATTTTAATTCTTATTTTCTCATTTTTATTCATGCTCATTTTATTTCTCTCTCTGAACCTAGTTTCTTTAAAAGGTTTCCTATAACTTGGTCCCTTGCAAGAACTAGCATCCCTGGTCCAGTATGCCAGTCCCATATTCCTATCGGTATTATTCTAGGCTGACTCTTATCTGACACACTTACATTTATAAGGTACATACTAATCATGTTAAAGATAACCCACTTTAACCCATATGCATTTTTCTTTGACTACCTTCTGGTTTTAGTCTGGTTGCCCACTAAGTAAGATGCAAGTTTTCTTGGTTTGATCTTGTTGCAGAGTTTTATCCACAGTTTCATCCACAAATGACTCTCATTGTTCTCACTGTCACTGAAGACCTGGTAGGGTTATCTCTCGCCCCTTGAAAAACAAAAGATGCACAAGTGTGAAGTCATCATCATTTACATAAATTTGCATCCTGCACCAAGTGTCAATTCTTTTCCATGCTATATCCATCCACTTTGCCTACATCTCCTTATTTTATTTCATTGAATGATATTTCAGATCAGCTCCATCAGGGAGACCAGGCAGGACAAACTGCTAACCTTAATATCCTTTTACAGGCCCCAGTGAAGAGACAGGATGGGAACAGTGACATGGTTGATCACAATTTGGATGAACTGGGAGTCATCAACTACAATCCTTCTGAAAAGACAAAGGCCTACCAGACCTTTCCATCTGCCCAGATGCTGATCTGCATGTCCTCCAAGTTTTAACTTTTGCTCTTCTACTCTACCCTCAAGATCCTTAGACGCTACCATCTGACCTGCTGTTGTCCTGTAAGTTCCTATTTATTCCTTGCTATCTAAATATATTTTCTTCTTTCTTTAAAATTTTATTTTTAATTTATGGAACAAAACAAGAATTTCCATAACAATGTGCAATAAAAAAGATGACTGTACATGAAACTACAAATCTGTTATGTACAACTTGCTATTCCTTTCAAGTATACGACAAAATTATCATGTAATTTTTTTTTCTTTTCCCTTATTTCAGGGTTAATGTATTACAGGAATATAGGATCTTTTACCTGCAAATCATTTCGGAAGTTACCTAGTTTAACACAAGCTTGACCGTATATCCACAATGTAATACCCTCTGCCTCTCATTCTTGACTTGAATTAAAGACCTCCACCAAAATTGATTCTATTATCTTACAAGGTAGTCCATTCCATTCCAGCAATAGGTTCAATTGTTAGGAAGCTTTCTCTTACATTAATCCTAAAAATGTTTCTCCAAAATCACCTCCCTTTGATATTAGTTTTGCCCTCCAGGTCCAAGAACAAATCTATTTCTTTTTTTATATGATGACCCTTTAAATTCTTGAAAACAGCTATAATGTCTCCTTGCCCCCCCCACCTAACCCTCTCACCCCAAGTTTACTTTTTTCAAGTCTAAGAAACCTCCTAGTTCTTCAATCTATCTTCATATGGCATATGCTCAAGTTACATTCCTCTAGATTCAATCTTGTCATTGTCTTATTTTTTTAAAATATCTAGAATTAAAGTTTTATTTTCTGAGACAGGATCTTTTTGTCTTATTCCAGCCCCAAGTTTAGTAACCCCTCATAGGCATGATCCTATGGGAACTTTAACCTGCTCTGTTTCCAACCTGGGACAATTCTTCCCTCCTTCAGAAGCCTGGTAGCTTCCCCTCTTCCCAGAGGTTTATAATATTGATATTAAATTCAGTGTGGAAAGACAATTATTTTAGTATATTGCAGCTTAGTACTTCTAAACACAAGCAATCAACCAGCTTCAGCCTCCCCAGTGACAAGGATTACAGGTATGAACCACCATGTGTACAATGGAACTGTACTTTGTACATTTTAGCTCTATATTGCAACTGAAAATCAACTTATATTTTTTGACTGCCATGTCACTGCTTAACTTTGATAGAGTTTGTAGTCCACTAAAACCCTCAGATTTTTCCCCCTATAAATGTTGTCTCAAGATTGCTCGTTCATCCTCTTATAATATAGATGGTTTTTTTCAAGCTTATTTAATTTCAGTTTATCAAGACTCATCCATCTGACAAGCTACCTAATGTCTCTCTGCTTAGCGTTAGTGATAAAAATTTTCATCCCCACAAAGTCAGACTCTAGCGTACTTCAGAGACTACCTTTAGTCTAGCTGAAATCAATCAATTAAACACAGCTCTTTGTGTTTTGGTTATTCAAATAGTTTGGATTCCATCTAATTATGCTTTCTTCTTAGAATTTTTTGGTACTTTTGGTATTTTGGATACTTAGATACCAGAAGTCCAGTACGCCTATAGTAGAAGCCATGGTTCCACAAACCAAGCTCCCTTAACCAGTTATTAAGTTCTCATTTTTTTTTCTGAAGTCCCTACCTTCAGTGGGCAAAAATGGTGAAAGCACCCCATATGTTTTTAAATAATTTTCTTTCTTCAAACTATAAAACCTGAGCAGTACTTTCTAGTTCCTTATAGTGATATAATTTGTCCCCAGATGAATCATCAGTAGTGTACAATTGTTGTCAGATGTAACAAAAGTCAAAGTTATTCTATGTCATTCTAGGGACATGCCCCAGGAAGACATCTACTTTTCGCAGGATGATGAATCACCTCCTAATTACTCTTCAGTATGACCCAGCATCCTGTTCCTGATTGTTGTTAGATGAGCTCTCCTTGGTGGCCTTGGTGGAGTTATATTATTACTCCCTGTAGCACAATAAACTGTTTCCTACCTAAAGGGTCCAACTCAACCTTTTTTAGCATGAACTTTACATGCATTCTTCCTTCTCTTTCTTTTCTGTTTCATATTTTTTTCTACCTTTTCAGCTTCTGACACAAGCTAGGTTCAATCTCTGAGTCACCAAATTTGTTTCTCTCTCTTTTTTTTTCCCTCTTTGAAGTATTCCCTACATTTTTAAAAGGATCTCTTCATTCTTCCTAATAAATTGGATAATCCAGCACAACTATAGAGTTTTTACTTTATCTAGGAGAAAGAGCAACTTGGATTTTAAAAATATTTTACTGATATTTTAAAATTTTATATCACAGTTACTGTTGATGTTATGGTCAGGAAACAGTTAAGTAATACTTTATGGAATTAGAAACCAGCCAAGTAAAATCTTATGAACTTGGGAAGCCGGTGTAGGGTAATTTATCTTGCTCAGTCGTCATGCCCTGTGCCCCTCCGTTTACCCTACAACCCCCCTTTGCCTTAGTAACTGCTTGCTTGCATCTATATGGTAACTTGCTTAGGAACCAAATTGTATTAGTTAGATACATAAACCAAAGAATGTATAAAAGATTCTTCACCCCCGAACTCAGGGCTGCTCCCCCTTTAATTGGCATGGTGTAGCCTCAGCTGGTAAATTAAAGCTCCTTAAAACTTTTAATTCGGACTCTGTGGTCACTTTGTTAAGACTCATCAAGTCATGTCATTTCATTGATACATCTTTCTTTCCCTTCTCCCTACCCAAAAATGAGTTCTCCTTTTTAAAACATGAAAACAACTAAGCAAAACCGACACAATGGCCACACCTGTTGAATATATCTGTCATTCCATACCCTTAACCTCACCTTCCTTTCAATGGAAGGAGATACATCCTCATGTTTTATCCATGGCTGACACCGATCATTGCAATTACTCAGTATCAGTTTCATTTGTGCCTTTTTTCATTTCCAATTTGTCATGTTCTCTTACTTTATTGTTTCAACTCATGCTGATCTTTCTATTTTTTTCCTGAATTTCTCATATTTGGAGTTTCTTTTGATTCCTATGGCTTTTCCATCATAGACTATTTCTATCATCTGTCACTTTTGACAATTTATTGAGTACAACGTGAACTCTCAAAGTTGGTTTAATTTGCATTTCTCTTAGTGGTATGAAGCAATCTTTCATACAATATTTGATAGCTTGCAATTCTTTTGAAAACTTCATCTCCTTTGATATTCATCTGTCAGGAAATGGCTTTTGGTCTTATCTAACTTCCACCTTACGCACACACAGCTATTATTTGTTACTAGTGAAAATATAAACCTAGGTTTACTAGCTGTGGATCACTGAAAATTCTCTTTTACCATCCACACTTGCGGGAAAAAAGAACAACACTCCTCTATTGTTGCAATTTTCTCTCTTGGTTTAATCTCCTGGTAAATTGCCTGTTTGTCATGGCTACTTTTTGCAGACTTTTTGTTTCTGGGGCTTTTAGTTTTTATTTTTTTCAGATAACTTCATGAATTTTTTTTCTCATCAGTTTTGATTGGAGCAATAAGAACATTATATCGCCAAGTCATAATGCAAACAGAACTTAACTACATCATTCCTTGGGATTTTATGTGTAATAGAACCTTGAAGAATATCTATCTAGATGCCTAACATGGAGATCTTCTTCTCTTCATTCCCTTACCATGTAGGTAAGAGTAACCTCCTTTGATTTGTTACATATCCAGGATAGACTGTCTTTAAAACTGCTAGACTGGGACAATTTCCTTTTCCTCTGCACAATTTCTTGCTGAAAACAGAAGGTGAAGGTTATACACAATTTACTCACAGCATGGTTCCATGAACTGAATCAGGAAGAGAGGGATACCTTCCCCCTTCTATTCTTTTAACTCATGGATCTGAGAAGTGGGCCTGGGATGTTTTGTTTGTTCTTCTCAGTTTCAGGTGTAGGTGCTAATCTCCAGTGGGCCTGAGAGTTTGAGCCATGGCGACCTTGAAACCAGTATCACAGGTAAGGTGTTGCCCCCAGTCAGCTTGGAGGAGAAGCCCAGAGAGCCAGAGTCCTTGAGCTTCCAGCCCGAAGGGTGTATTGGACTTGGAATTTGGGACCGAACTCTTTAGAAACTGAGGCAATCTGTGAATATAATCCCCTTTTCCTGTCTAGAAACTGAGGTGGTGTGGGACTAGTGGAATTATATTTCCCACATATTGGGGAGGATATGTGAAAATGTGTTAATATGTCTTTGAAATAAATATTCCTTTATCAAAGCTAGTCTGTTTGTGGCTAAATGGAATAGAGGTGCAAGTGTAATCAGTCATATAAGTTTAAATCCAGTTATTAGTCTCTTCAAACCTCTTGATATCTCCTTTTCTCTTTTCCTCTCATGTGTATATGCACACATACATACATATGTGTGTGTATGTATGCATGGGTGGAAAGAAAAGAAATGCAAAGCAAATGGGGAAAGAAAATAGTAAAAATAAAGAATCGATAGCTTCAAATTTAATTTATTATCTTGTCCAAAGACTGTGACTTTCTCATAAAAGTGCCAACTAAATGTTCTTTAAAAAGGAAGAAAAACAGTTTTAAAAATACTTCAATACTTGTTTTGTTTCTCAGATGAATCAGTGATCTTTGGATATATAGCAATCAGGCATTGTCTGTGGTCCTTAGGTCAGAGATAACTGCTGTTCAGGATCTATAATGTAGAATATCAAAATGTGAATTGTTAAGAAAACAAATATGCTTCCACAGAGTAGCTGTGATCATTCAGAAAAGCCTCAGGTTCAGTATTTTAGGAATGATGTGTGAGCTGCACCAGTAAAGACTGAATGTGAGACTTACATATTCTCACTTTTTCTCATGGTGCTTGACAATTTCACGTGGATAGTTAGTTGTCTTGGGTATCTATGCAGAAAAGGAGCTCAAAGAATAGACATAATTCTGGAAAAAAAGAGAAACTCCTTTCATTTAATTGCTAAACTTTTTTCCCCTTAATTGATGATTATGTATCTTGTTCTTGTGCAGGGGTTATATGTAGATTTATGATATTTGTAGAGGGAACCCCAAATGGGCTCTGCACCAATCAAGTTATTATGCAATAAAGATCAAATATTGGGGCAGCTGGGTGGTGCAGGGAATAGAGCACTGGTGCTTACTCAGGAGGACCTGAGTTCAAATGTGGCCTTAGACACTTAACACTTACTAGCCGTGTGACCTTGGTTGGGCAAGTCACTTAACCCCAATTGCCCCTCCAAAAAAGCAAAAAAAAATTTTTTTTAAGATAAAATATAATATTTGGCTATACAATAGACAATTTCAACCCTTTGTGCTTCCTTATAATTCTTAGAGATATACCAGCATAAGGAGAAAGGTGGAGGAAGAGTAGAGTTTGCCTTACAGTTTTGTTTTTCAGTGGTTCTCAACCTTCCTAATACCACAACCCTTTAATACTTGTATATGGGGGTATCTGCATGTGGGTGGCCCCGCCTGGAAATGGATAGAGAAGCAGTGTCTCCGTGTTTTCCGATGGTCTTAGGCGACCCCTGTGAAAGGGTTGTTTGACCCTCAAAGGGGCTGCGACCCACAGGTTGAGAACCACTGCTTAGATAAATCACTGATAGATTACTCTAAACAAATCACCTGCATTATGTTTGACACACCTTCCCCCTGATGTATACATGAGTTCCTAGCTCTGAGTATTAAATTAACACTAACCTATGCCATCCTCTAAAACTGTTTTCAGGGCTACAGTTGTGACTAGTACACAAATGTTTTATGCAAGAACTTATCTAATCAAATTATTGAATTATATTCCAGATTATGAAGGCCCAGAACTCAGCTGAAGCCTGTTGCTCATCAGATCCAGGTATAGTTAGAATTGTGAAACCACAATTCTTTCTGAGTTTAAGATGACTGCCCTGGTATCTCCAATGCTGACTAATCATAGCTTTTGCCATTAGAATGATCTACAGCAGCTGAAAATCACCTCTAATAACCCAGTTGCAGGATTACCTCCCCCCTCAATACTAATGGTAGGCCATAAAGAATTGAGAGACAGAATGCAGTACGTAGAAAGTGTCCCCCGCCCTCCCAGGGGAACTCCTCTAAACAATATAGAAAGTGCATCACACTGAAGCCAATTGGGAAAATCTAAGAAAAAGTCACAGTGAACCACTTTTACAACCCAGGTAAGCTTTGGAAAACAGAGAAAGAGATCTATGCATAATGAGGATCAGGTCTGTTAAGGGATGGTCAGACAAAGTACTCCAGTGTCAAGGGAGAGGTTGTGCACTAGGGCAAGAGGAGGTCCTAGATATCTACTGAGGCACAACAACAGGACTTGTGTCATCTGGCAGTTGTGTGATATACCACCAAGTTTGGAGTGCAAGGCAGACTGAGGAGGACACCCATAGCCAGAGGTTATAGCCAAGAATGACTTTCCCAGAAAAAAAAAAACAAACACACAAACAAAGAAAAACTGTGTATAATACTACTGGGGAAAGAAAGGGCTTACAAGAATTAATGATGAAAAGACCATAGTTTTATGGAAATTTTGAAGTTCAAACACAGGAAATAAGAGAAGCTTTAAAAGGTAAACACAAGTGAACAATCATAAGGGACTAAATCAGGACAAACTGGTTATATGAAAATATGAGGAGATAAGATGTGTCCATTTTGAACCCTATTATCATCAGGGTTCAGAGTTTGATCAGAACGAATATAATCAGAAAGAAGACCTGGGTATTTTTTTTTTTTTTATGTCTTGATGATCTTAAAAGAAAAAGACGTTGGGTGGGAAGAAGGAAAAAGGAATTTAGAAAGAAATTATCTAACATAATGAGGGTATGCAACTAGATATCTATACAAAGAGTAGAGGGTCAGGGCAGTGGTGATATTTGAACTTTGTTCTCATCTGAATTGCTTAAATAAAGGAAAAATATACATAGTTGGTATAAAAATACACCTCACTCAACAGGGAAATAGGAGAAGGAAAGACGAACAAGTGAGATGGTAGTTTGAATAATTAGTTCTAATTAAGAGACTTTCGGTGAGGATGGGCAAAAGTATTTATAAGGCCTCTTTTTGAAGTGTCAAAAGAACAGGAAAATGAGAGGATATCCATCAATTGAGGGATGAATGAACAAGTTCTGATTTATAAATATGACAGAACACTGTTGTGTGATGAAAAATAATGAAAAGGTATTTTTGCTTGACTCTACATGTTTGTAAAAGGTTTTATTTTTCTGTCATTATCAGTGGAGGGAGGTAAAAGGGAGTAAGGTAGAGTTTTGCTGATTTAAAAAAAATTTGAAAAAGAAGTAAAGGACATTATTACATAATGAAACCTAGGTACTCTTTCTGAGAAGGAATGACATTTTTAAATATATAAAACAAAATAGGGTTACAAAGAAGACTGAATTGAAATACAAACATATATGTTCATATATACATATATGTATGTGTGTACATATGTTAGATGTTTACATACATATTTATTTACATATACATGTTATATATATATATACATATATACACAGGTTAAGAATCCCTGTGAAATTAATGAAAAAAAGGAGGTGTAGGTAATATTTTTATTGTTCTGTGGGGAATTGTAGTTCATAAGAGATTTTCAGCTTAAAGGAACCTCAGAGGTTATCTAATCCAACCAACTCATTTTAATGATAAGGAACCTGGAGCCCAGAAATGATAAGTGATTTACCCAAGGTCACAGAAGTAGTAAATGAGAGGGGTTAGATTCAAACTGATGAGCTCTGACTCCAATCAAGTGCCCTTATTCTTATAAGCTGACTTATGAGGTGAACACAATTTAGTTAAAAGTTATACAGCAAGGTTACCTTGCATTATGGTTGTGTTGAATTCTGAAGGCTCAAAGAATTACAAATGAGGCTTTCCTTAATTGTTCCTATAGGAACAGAGATCTCTGCAAGTATTTTCAGTCCTATTCCCAACCTGAAATAAGTTATATGAGTTTTGATCAATGTATTTGCTTCCTAAATCACATGGTAACATATCTTCTCTAATATACATAGCAGTATATGTAACCTACTCAGATCCAACACCACCGTCAATCATTCTGTTGACATAATATCTTTCAGACATCCATTTACTAGTTTGTAACTTACTTAAGGAGAGAGGTCATATGTTTCTTCTTTGTATCCCGAGCACTTGGCTTAGTACTTTATGAATAGTAGGTGCTTAAGAAATACTTGTTGAATGTTCTAATGAATGAATGAATGTATATGTGGGTATATTTCATCTATTCTTATCCTCCTCTACCTCCAAGATACTAATTAACACACACTTAAAACATCTAAACCATTGTCTCTTACCTAATCTTCAAATACCTGCTTTTTAGCCACTCCAAATTATCTTACATATCACTAACAACTTTGTCTCCATTATGTATAGATGTAGTTGTCACTCTGTTGGGCAGTTATGTGGTATGGTAGATAAAATGTCAAGTCTGAAGTCAGGAAGACTCATCTTCCTGAATCAAATTTGGCCTCAGACACTTACTAGCTGTGTGACCTGGGCAAGTCACTTAACCCTGCTTGTCTCAGTTTCCTCATCTATAAAACGAACTGGAGAAGGAAATGACAAACCACTTCCGTTGTTCTTTGCCAAGAAAACTTCAAATGGGGTCACAAAGAGTAATACACAACTGAAGCAAATGAGTAACCACAAAGTTGTCACTCTGTTGCTCAACATGAGTTCCAGAATAGTTAAGCGAGTTGCACAATGTCATAATGAAGTAATGGAGTGAGCTTTCTGACCCAGATCCTCTGATTCCAAATTCAGAGTTCTTTCTGTTATACCATAATGTCTCACGTGTGTAAGGGCATGTGCTATCTTTCATCTGTGTAAAGGCACTTAAAGAATCCCTGGATATCCTGAAATCAGTTCACTTGCCATGCACAGGAAAAAAAGTAGGCCTGATTTTTCTTAAGTAGATAGCCTCTATAAATTCTGGAGATCTTTTTTTTCCCCACCTCCTTCTTCCACTGATTAATTGTATCATCAGATAAAGCCTAGCTACATCTTTTTCCCCTTCAGAGTTGTCTGTCTCTCACTTACGGGCAATGGCATTCTTCTAATGCTATGACTCAAACTCCCATTCCATCGTATTCTGCCAGTATCAGTAGCCCGTGAACAGTACCCTGATTTCATTTAACCAATCTACAGCAATTGGCTTGTCCAAAGAGATGTTTTTTGAAAATGTATAGCAAGAACTGTAATATATACAGAACCAGGGATATACTCTGCCCATATCACCTGATTGTCTATAGGGAGAATGGGCTTGAGCCTAAATTATTTGATATAAAGTATTCATACCACCACATTCATTCCTAAAGGTGGGTTAACCAATGAAGTTACCCTAGAAAGCAGCATTTCAGCTACTAGGACTGATTCACTAATGGGATGAACGCTCCAGATCACTTCCTAGGCCTTCACTGGCAGCTCTAACTGGCATGGATTCTTGTAACTCAACTTCTTGTAGCTACCCCAACCTTTCACAGGTCACAGGTTTGTAGCCCAGTTCATTCCACCTTGAATATTCTAGCCAAGCAAGGAAAGAATAGACATAACAGATATGGAAGCAATAATAGTGTCATCTGGCCATCTCTTCAAGTCCAACAGAATAGGTTGCCAATGCTGATGCTCTCTCAGCAATAGCAGGGCCGCTGCTGGGAGTGACTGAGAAGAAGGTGAGAGAAGGGCCCCATGCTGGAAGCAGCTAGTCCTCAATGCCAGTGAAGGAAAAAAGAGCTGAGTTGCCCCCAGTGTAGTCTTAGAAATGCACTCTCAGTTCTGGCTCAATAGCCAATGAAACTCACTTCCTCATCACATGATTGACAGACCAGAAGCAGTTATGCCTGTTAGTGCTCTCAAGTAAAGAATAAGGCCCTCTATTACATATAATTATTAACTTCCAGAAGCTGGCTCACCAATTCTCCCCACATGGTTTTGCATATTTGGCTATGTGTGCCTAGAGGGATCCCATTGGGTATTCTCCATAACATTCTTCCCTCATTAAAAAAAAAAATTACCATCATCAGAAAATTCTGAACATCCTATTCATTTACCCAATGTAGAACAGTTCCATGGACTTGGAGAGCATGAGCATTGTACTTCTTAGATGTCATATAGGAAAGAATCTCAAAACAATCAATGTGGCAGAAATCTTAGCCTCCAATGGACAAAACTCACAATTGTCCCCTACCCTAATACAAAGTTCTGCATATTCAACAAAGAACATTTTACAAAATATATCTGAGTTTACTGATTATTTATTAATAATGGCCTGCCATGGTGTTTGAAATGCCATTGCCCAATTCAAATTTGGTAAAGAAAAGACCAAGAAAATCAAATTTCCCATTTCAGAAGTTTTATCCCTATGGAATTTCTCAGATCACATGGAAGAGATTAATATCTGATATTGCCTGGAAGTCACTCTCTCACCCTTAGCTGAGAAACTGAACCAATTTGGCTTGATGCTTCCAAATTAGTGCTAGCACATGGAGAGAGGTGGTGGTGCCGGGACACTTCACACTCTGCCTCATCCATTACCTTCTTCCCCACCTTCTGGACCTATACTCACAAAGTGGGTTAATGCCATGATCTTCATCTAGGTCCCTGAAACAATATAAGGCAACATAAATTTTCTTCAGGAATCCCTGAAGGGTAGCAAAAAAAAAAAAATCTATAGGCATCCCTTTCTACGTGAGCTACAAAAAAATCCCACAATTCCCCATAACAACCTAGGACATGCAAAATTTTCTCCAAAGATCCACAAAACACATAGATAATCAAACTGAAGGTCCATACAAAAATCTCTAGGTGACCCATGCACAGGGAAGAAGAATGTCTTGTCTAGATTCCTGAAACAACCTAGGACACTCAAAGTTTTTTCAGCATCCCTGCTGCTATGAGAACAAATTGAGTTGAATTCAAAACATTCCCAGTAATTGAACAAGGTGGACTCAGTCTGAAAACAGAATCAGGTTAACCTCAAACATATGTGAAATGACCAAAAGGAATTAACAAGAGACTGATAAACTTGCAGTTGCTTGGCCAACAGGAAGTATTATTCCAAGGACTTGAAGTCTGTAAGGATCTTGTCGTAAAGTAAGCATTCTAGGTATGTTTAAAATCAGAGGGAAAATATGAACACTTGGCAACTGGACATTAGCATTTTAGAAAGATGAAATCCATACTTCCTGTATTAACCTCAGTGTTAATATTTGTAAAAGATTCAGTGATACATTAGGTGTTATTGGTGTTCAGTTACGTCTGATTCTTTGTGACCTCATTTGGGGTTTTCTTAGCAAAGACATTACAGTGGTCTGACATTTCCTTATCCAGTTCGTTTTACAGAGGAAGAAACTGAGGCAAACATGGTTAAGTTACTTGCCCAGGGTGATACTACTAGTGAATGTCTGAGGTTGGATTTGAACTGTTGTCTTCCTGACTTCAGGCCCAGCACTCTACACTAGGTAACACTGCTTAGACATTCAACTAGGCAAGAGTTAACTCAAGAAGTTGTTTTGTAGAGTTGTAGAGGAAATATATTGGAAAAATTGACTATATAATTGTAGCCTAAAACAACAGAAGGAACAAATACCAATTTGTTTTTTTTTTCCTAGTGTATCATGAAAACTAGGATATCCAACAATGGGAATCTCAAAGGAGTTGGCAAACTACGGTCAAGAGGGCTGAATCCTGCCTGCTACCTGTTTTTATGCTGCTCATGAGCTAAGAATGTTTTTTTTTTATTTTAAAGTAGAATACAATTTTATTTAAAAATGTAAAATCCACTTTACCCTTTCAGGTCAGAGACTGTAGTATGTCAATCCCTATCTTAAGAAGGTCTCAGAAAATGTGAATGACTCAATATTTATTCACGATGAGGCCCCTTATAATCCTTATCTCCAATCCCACTTATCTTGAGTCAAGGCCCTTGATCAAGACTAGCTACATAAGGAAAGTTACCCTTAAGAGTTCATTGATTCGAGTCCAGACAACTTCATGGTTAGAGTGAGTAGTAAGCTTTATTCACATTCTTTTTGCTGAGAGCAAAGCTGTCTAAAAAAATGTGTTGGCATATAGTCCTCAGGATTTTTGTTTAATCTTCAGAGGGAGATAACAACCATGTTGATTTTTTAGACTCTTATAGTCAGGTGAAAGTTTTGCTCAGTCATTTCTTAAAGGGCTTTAATCTTTCTGAACATATGGACAGTGATATCTAGGCATAAGCCCTGGTGATTAAAAGAGCAAAGAAGAATCTTTGTTCACAATTTCTTTGTTTCTGTTAGCCAGTGTGCCTAGCTTTAAGCTAGTTTGATAAATTTTTATGGTGTTGGTAGTGATCTATTTGTTTTAATGGGCTCTATTTGAACAATAATATGCAGTTTAATGCAGGGTGAGCAAAACTTCAATTAACCGTCCTCAAATTGTCCTGTTAGTTTAGGTTCCTAAGGATTCGCAAAATTCTCTTGTCTTAATAGCAAATGTTGGTTTATATCAGATGTGATTGTTTTAGCATATATCTTGACTGTATTACTGCATTGTTTTTGAGGATTCCATTGTATAGCTTTCTGAATTTCTATGGCCTTTGATTTGTTCTCTTTCCAAAGGGGGCATTTTTGCAATGGTAATGTAATGGTCACAGAGGATATTGATGACTACAAAGCATTACATTTTATAGCTATTAATGATAATAGATAAGGCAGTTCATATCTGAGATTTATTAGGTCATAAATGGGCTTCCATATATTTGATTGGGAAGGAAAATATCTTGGTCCAAAGCCACATGTTTATTAGAGCTGACATTCATTGGCTTTGTTGGAGAAGGATAGCAGTAACATCCTTTATATAATAGTTTCCTGGGTGTTGAACATATCTCAATTATCAACACAGCTCCAGCACAGCTGAGATATGCATTTAAGGGTGGGATGGAGTGAGGTGGGAAAAAGGATTTTGAAAATTTAAAAGAGATACTGAGAAGTCCATTCAAAAAAATTCAAGCATGAAAATTCATAATACCCCCTCAGGTCTCATACAGCCTATTTATTAGTATTTTAGGTACAATCCTAACCAATTTACTCTTCTGATTTTCTAGCCCATAGCAGACAAAAAGGGGAAAATTTCCAATAGGGCCACATGATAGAGGAGAAGGTAGAAAGTTATGCTAGATAAAGGCAAAATGCAGAATTTGTCTGCAAGGCAGGAGACAGAAAAACAGAATCTCCAAAAGAAGAGTAATTTAAGGCTCTTTACTATAGCAACCTTACAATGCTCAGTGGCACCTATAGTCCTATAATACATAACTGTATTGCAATCCAGTACAAAAATTGATGTTCACAAATGATAATTCTGTGTTATCAGGGAAAAAAATTATTATATGCATTATACTCTGTTTAAGAAGGCAAAGAAGTATGAGATGTTGTTTTCACAGGATTGCCATACAAACTAGTTTTTAAAAATTGAAGCTTAGTGGAATGCACTTTAATTTTCTGCAAAATTTATTTATGTAGAACACCTGCTTCCTCAGAGATATTGGATTAATGAGGTACCACTGGACATAGTTTTTGAAAATTAAAAAAAAAAGAATATTTAACATTAGATTTGAACTTGCCCATATTTTCTTTTAAAAACTATCTTACCACCTCTCCCCTTCAGGCATGTCACTATTTTTACTACTCTATAAATCACTGGAGAATATGAGAACACAAAGTTATCTTCACTATAAAAGTTATATAATAGCATACCTGGAGTATGTCAGGGGTCCTGATAGCCCTGAGAGTTCATGAGAAATAAAAAAAAAAACAACAACAGAAGAGCCCTCCTTTATTCTAGAAATTAATGTCCCAAATTGTATACTTTTGAAACTTTCTGTCAAGAATTTCTTGGAGGTTTCATGAAGAAATCTGGTCTTTCGTATTTCTGTCCATATTTTGATGTCAAACTGAGTCATAGATAAAGGTTAAGAAAATGTCCAATCTTATTTATCGATTCAGTATATGATAAAAAAACTACTTTTTTGGCTCCTTTTAGCTTAAGGCTAAGGAAAGCTCTCTATTGAATTTTAGTTGAACTAACATTGTAGATGGAAAAGTATTATTTTAAAAAAAAGTTTATAGGTACTTTGGTCTTTTTTCTGGAACTGGACTTTAAGTGTGTCACTTAGATTTAGAACTGATATTCATCAGTTGCTTGGGGTAGGGAAAAAGAGCAATCAAGTGAGAAGTAAGCTCAGATTTCCTGGACAATTATCTTAATCTCTCCACTGGTCTCACCCAGAGTACCAAATGAAAAACTTAAGAGAAATTCTAGTTGGAAATCTAACAAATTGCTGGAGGCCATCCATCCAAGTGCCCAACATAAATTGATCCTTCACAGAATTGTGTGTGTGTGTGTAATACCTTAATGCTACCTACCTTTACTCATGCAACTATTGCAACTTTTTTTGAGTACATAACATATATATATATGTATATATATATATATATATATATATGTATATGCATCTCTGCTTTAACAGTGAGAATAATGTTTTTTTTTTCCCCATCTGAATGATTTTGGAAAGAATGATATAGGCTTCATGGCCTATAGATCAATGGTCTCATTGCAAACAACATACATTTTAATTATATCACCTATTATTTTTATAAAGTTTAAAGATATATCTCCTTTTTAAAATGAATTTTTTATTTTTTCAATTAATGTGAATTTTCTCCCTCTCATCTCTGCCATTCACTGAGAAGAAAGAATGTAGAATCCTTCCCTGATATAAACATAGTCATGAAAAGCAAATTCCCACATGCAAAAAAAATGTTCTTTTCATTCCTCATATTATTCTACCATCTCTATCATGTATCAGTTAACTAGCATTCATTAACCTTCTCTTAAGTACCAGGCACTGTACTAAGTATAGGAAATACAGAGAGGTAAATGATAGTCTCTGACTTCAAGGAGCTCATCATCACAAGATGGGGGATCTTGACAATGTTTCTGTGCCTTAGGTGCTACTATTATCTTCATTTCATAGGAAAGAAAGAACTAAAGTGTTTTGCCTATAATCAGAGCTAATGTGCTTGAGAAAAGATTTGAACCAAGTCCTCCGGACTCCAAGTCTAACAATCTACTCACCATATCATATAACCTCTTCTTTAGTTTTAAAAACATGGAATCAAATTGGAAAGCATGTACACTCAATGGTTTCATGATTGCAAAATTCCCATAAAACAGGTAACTTCTTACACAATTCTAACAGCAAAACTAACATTAAACAATGTTTTTTTTTTTTTTTAAATTAGAGCTTGCAATAGATGCTGAAAGAATTAAGGCCACTTATGGTAATATTGACAAAGAAGTTGAGAAGGAGTAGGCCTATTTGTGTGAGACAATAGGACTTTATGGATAAATTCAGTCCTTCAATTAGTATAATGATGCAAAATAAAGTGGTAGTGCATGCTGAAACAGAATTGGTTTGGTATAATGATGTTTGAGTTAACAAAGATGGGGCAATGATGCTATGCAATATGTGGTACAAATAAATAATAGTAGCAACCATAAGAGAGATGATAACACACTCATACATGTGGGGGATGTGGGAAATGAGGAGAAATGGTAATGTTAGAGGCTGCCATTTAGGATGATATGGAAAGGGAACTTCATACGCTCTGCAAGTATCATAGAATTTGTGACAATCTGAAAACAACAACAATAAGAACTGAGCAATTGGGCTTTAGAGATACCACTGATCAATGTCGTATGCCAACTAGTGTTCTGAAATTGCTCATCTGAATTTAATAAACAGACATATTTGCATGTTGAATATTGGCATAAAATTCCAAATTGGTCCTACTTGGAACCATCATAAAGATCAGCTTAATAACAATGAATTCAGTATTGTGAATTGCACAGGAAGGTAATATATGTTGGAACAAATAAGAAATACTAATACTTGTGTACTGGAAATTCTTCACTGCAAATGGTGTAGAACTTCAGCTAACTTAAAGTTAGCAAACCACAAGTATGCATAAAGTAGGCTGAAGACATGTATCCTTTTTATGCATTAAGTCTGTATCTTAACAAAATTTGAAATTAGACCTCATCAGTTATTAACAGGGATGCTGTTTTACCCTTTGTTAACAATATTCTCATTTCCAACCTCTCTCTGTCTCTCTCTCTGTCTCTCTTTCTCTCTGTCTCTCTTTCTCTCTGTCTCTCTTTCTCTCTGTCTCTCTCTGTCTCTCTCTCTCTGTCTCTCTCTCTGTCTCTCTCTCTGTCTCTCTCTCTCTCTGTCTCTCTCTCTGTCTCTCTCTCTCTGTCTCTCTCTCTGTCTCTCTCTCTCTCTCTGTCTCTCTCTCTGTCTCTCTCTCTGTCTCTCTCTCTGTCTCTCTCTCTCTCTCTGTCTCCATCTCTGTCTCTCTCTCTGTCTCTATCTGTCTCTCTCTTTTTCTCTCCCTGTCTGTCTGTCTTTCTCTTTCTCTCCCTCTCTCTACCCTCCCTCCCTCCCTTTTTCTCTCTCTCTCTCTTACATGCACACACTCACACACACAGGATTGATAACTGGCAAAAAAAAAAAAAGTAATCACTGAACAAATAAAATTTCATACACACCATAGCTTAAATGAAAGAAGAGATTGAATTGAGATGCTACTGAAATCTTCAGAGAGAAACAATCTTCATTTAATAAAATCTCCAAAAGTATTCCTAATAAATAAAAAGATAATAAAATACTGCAATGTTGAATGATTTTGGAAAGAAGACGAGCACACTGAGAATGAAATGATGAAAGGCCTTTTTTTGAGTTTGAGGGCATAAATTCAACTTAGATTATACCAAAATGTACTTAGAAACCTGGATTTTCTATATCCTATAACATGTATAAATTAATTATAGCTGCTTTTTCATCATAAATGAAATACATTCTCCTACAGTATATCATCCACAGTACAAGATGTTTTAGAAGAGTATGTGACTACCATTATTCTATTATGAAACATAGGAAGAAGGGTAGTGCTATCAAGGAATACGCTTAGTATCACCCTGTTATGGGAATCTAAAGATCTTCCCTGCCCCTAGGCCCTTTGCTGAAGTGGCTACGTGACTTTGAGGACCCTTGGATATTTGAAAGTATTCTGTGTTCCCTAATAGGCTGAATGTGGTCACGTGGAGCCTGTGGCGCCAGGCTTGTTTT
>CM053588.1:271995913-272006364 GCA_028646515.1 Pseudochirops corinnae
CCTGAACTAGGTAAATGATATATGTTTGATTGATTAAAGTGAAACTGTTAACCCTTTTTGAGTTGCTTTCCTTTAGAAAAGCAGATCTAAGAACCTGTACTAGTAGCCGCCCTAGGCATGCTAGGGTGCTTGTTGTTACACACCCAAAGAACATTATTATGGCAGAAGCAATGTGAAAAATGTATTGAAGATCTGAACAAAAGTATTTAGAGATTACATCTATATCCATTGGATACACACAGTAGAAAACAAGAAGAGCACAATATCCAGTTAAAGACAGCAGTGACAAAAATAGTGCTGAAATGAATCCAGGAAACAAAAAGAAATATGAAAAATTCTAGATGTCCTTCATTGGCAAATGAAAACAAAAGTTAAACATTTAGGGTGATAAAAGAAGTCAAAGTAGCACAAAGAATAAAATGAATGATGAGCTATCAATTAAAAACTTTACTCCATAGGGGATAACTCAGAACTTCTCAAGAAGAAATAGGGAAATTTCTGGTTTTCTCTGTGGTCATAAGAATTCTGGTGCTTCAAAAATCTGAACTAGGTTAAATAAGAAACAAAGTTTGCAGGCTATTAAAATGATGAATAAAATAACAATTAGATAAATGTAGATAACTGAAACTTCAATCTCTATGAAAACTGGAAAGTGGCAGGACAGAATAAGATCCTTGTTGCAAATATCCCCTTAATAAAAGGATTTGTTCTGTGAAGTTTGTATTCAGTCAGAGGGCCACAGGTGAGGACCTAGAGCAGCAGTTCTCAACCTGTGGGTCATTACCCCTTTAGAGGTCAAACGACCCTTTCACAGGGGTCACCTAAGACCATCAGAAAACACATATTTCTGATAGTCTTAGGAACAGAGACACAGCTCCTCTATCCATCTCCAGATGGGTCCGCCCACATGAAGATATGCCCACATATGAGTATTAAAAGGTCCCAGCATTGGGAAGCTTAAGAACCACTGGCCTAGAGGGTCACATGTGGCCTCAGGGCTTCAGGTTTCCTACCCCTGAGTCCTAGTTCACTGCCCCTCTGATGCTTACCACCTGTATGACTCAGGTCAAATTACTTATCTTCCTTGGTCCTCAGTTTCCTAATCTATTATATAAGGGTGCTGGACTTAATGGCCTCTGAGATGACTTCCAGGTCTATATCTATGATCCTATGAGGCAAACTGAAGTACGAATACCCTGCACAACATCCCTACCAAGTGACTGTTCAACCTTTACTTGAAGACCTCTAGTATTGGGAATCCACTGTCTCCCGAGGCATCCTTTGGGGAATAATTCTTATTCTTAAATTATATGTGACCCAAGCTCAGAACCCAATTGGTATGGGATCTCTCCTTAGCAGAAATCAATGCCCCTCAGCTTTGTAAGGAATAAGAAAGAGTTGATGAGAGTCAGAGATGAGAGGTCAGATCTCTTCAATCTTTTTGAGGTCTTTTAGCTTCCAGTTTCAAGAAAGAAGGTAAGTGATGAAAATCTCTCTTTATGTCACAGAAAGGACAAAAAGTATGGAAACAAGCTGACACGTAGATCTTTGATCATGGCTTTATTCTCAACTTGTGGGAATTGCTAAGGTGAGATCCAGGGTGCTCTCTCTTGCTTGAGCTGAATTATTTCATTCCCAATGTATCAGGTACTATGCATGGTATGGGGGAAACATATGTAAACAGTAAAGCAATCCCTACTACCATGGTACTTAAAATAGGAAGGACATCACATATATCTATGTTTCTGAGCTATCGTGTATTAAGAAGCAAATGGAATAACTTGAAAATAATATCAATATAATAAAATCACCTTACAATATAGTAACTTTAAGAGGTAAGTGAAAAAAAATGTAGGCCAGTTTTGATCACCTCAAGTATAAACTTTTTTTTCCTCTTAATAAATGTAAAAAATAAAAACCATGGACAACATACACATATGTTTATATATACAAACATGTATGTAGTCTATTATTAATATTTTACCATTTGCAAATAGATTCATTACATGTAAAGTGCACATATATATATGTATGTATGTATGTGTGTTATATGTGTATGTATATGTTCTCATACACATGCATGGGGGCATCTAGTGGTACAGTGGATAGAATACAGAGCCTGTAATAAGGGAGACCTCTTCTTGAGTTCCAATGTGGTCTCAAACATCTGTGTGACCCTGGGGAAATCACATAACTCTGTTGACCGCAGTTTTCTCATCAATAAAATGAGCTGGAGAAGGAAATGGCAAAATATTCCAGTATCTTTGTCAAGAAAACCTTAAATGGGAGTCATGAAGATTCAGACATAACTGAAAATGACCAAACAACAAAAAACTACATATATAAAAGTAGAATAAAATTACTGGAAAGGTATAATATTCTTGATCATATAAATATGAAATAATACTAAAACAAGAAAAATAATATTAAATATGACTGAAAAAGTCTGGAAAAAGAATATTTCTAAAGCTCAATATTCTTGAATTCCATGCAATATCTATGAAACTGATATATAACAACATCAAAAAATTGAAACTGACTGAGCTTCTTGACAATAGAATTCAGTCAAAGTTTAATAGCTGCATCTGTCCATCAGCATATGTGAAAGATGAATATATTCCAACAAAAGAGACTGTCACTTGGGCATACCAAGACTAGACAAGGGAATTCCATCACTAAAATGCTCCTTGAGGAGAGCGATTCAATAAGATTTCCTAAGGGAGAATGAATGATAATGACAATGATAGTCATGATGATACAAGCTCATTTCCAGGAGAGAAAAAAAAGAAGAAGATGTGATAAACTAAAGAGTTTTCCAGGGTGGTGCACTCAGTCGTCATCACTAAACACAAATACAACTTTTCTTGACAGCCTGAAATGAAGAGTCAAGAGAATTTTTTAAGTCAGGAATATGGGTAGAAGATACACTGTACCAAATATAGATAGATACAGAGAATGGAACTACCAGCAGCAGGCTGGCTAGAGGTCTCTGTCTCTCTTCCACCACCCTATTGACTTCACCATTCCAACTGGAGCAGCCAGCAGCAGAGGGGCTATCCAATTTGCTGTCTATTCCCTAATACCTAACCAACCCAAGAACCAGTGAAGGCCCCCAAAGGCCCATTAAACCTTTCTCATATATCATATATGAGTCCCCCTAACCCCTCAAATGCCACCTGCCCTGTTTCCTCAGGTTGGAGAAACAATCAGATGACAAAGGCTCAAAGCCCCAGGCCTTTGTGCCTCAATAAACTCCAAGGATGTCTGGTATCAACAACAAAGAGTTGTCAATAATATAATCATCTTCTACTTAAATAGATGAATATTTACAGTAATATAAAATGCTCAGGTTGGGAAACTAGGTGGTATTGAGTGTTGGACCCAGACATAAAAAGACTCATCTTCCTGAGTTCAAATCCAACCTCAGGCACTTACTAGCTATGTGAACCTGGGCAAGTCACTTGACCCTGTTTGCCTCAGTTTCCTCATCTGTAAAATGAGCTAGAGAAGGAAATGGCAAAACACTCCAGTATCTTTGCCAAGAAAACCTCAAAAGGGGTCACAAAGGCTTGGACAGACTGAAGAATGATTGGACAATAACAACAATATCCTGGCAAACAAAATAGTATATTAAGACTTTAATCCCATATCAGAAAAATAAATTAAATACATAATATAGGAAATCAAAAAATGAGAGGAGGAAATGGATATAAAATTATATACTACTAAACATTAAAAGAAAATTTAATTTTACTATTAAACGGTTTGCAAAAATAGGGAAATAATAGATCCCACCAATTTTTTTCTATTATATATATGTGTGTGTGTATATTTACACATACATGTGCACACACACATATATGTGTATGCACACATATATATGTGTACACACACACATATACATATATATATATATATGTATGTATATATATTCCTGATACTTACCTATGGAGAGATAAATCAGAGAAAAAACAAACATAAACCAATAATTCTAATGATTATAAATATAAAATATTGAATAAAATGTTACTAAAGAGTTTATGACAACTTATTTAAAAAAGTTATTTACTATAGCCAAGTTGGATTTATACCAGGAATGTGGTATAAATGTGATGTTTGTGATTGATTCAACATCAAGATATCAATAGAGATGATAAACAGTAATAACAAAAACTATGTGAATCATCTGTTACTTAATAGATTCAGAAAAATCTTTTGAGAAAATATAAGATATTTGTTAAACAAAACACAAAAAGCATAAAATAAATGAACCATTCTTTAATATAGTAAACAGTATCTTTTGAAAACCAAGACAGTATTATTACCTGTAATGAAGAAAATATTGTGAATTTTTCAATAAGAGGTAAAGAACCAGGATATCATTGTCATCACGGTTTCTGATATTTTCTAGAGCATCTAGAATAAGGCAAGAAAATGAAATCGAGGGGAATCGTATAGGCAAAGAAAAAAAAAAACCAAAAGAATTGTTTTTCAGTTTACTTAGATATAAAATCAAGAACCCAAAAACAAAAAAAAAATAAATGAAAAAAATATTAATACTTTTTTGAAATATACAGAATGGAACAAAATACATTTCAAAAAGAACACATAAGCTTTGCGGTAATTGCTGTGTTAATACATACTTCAAAACAAACAAAAATAAAATTCACAATATAATTCACCAACCTGTTTCTATTCTTCTTTGTTAAAAGAAGTTTTGAGGCTAATTGATGTTATAAAATATATAATAGTGATAATTTGTCATTTCAATGAATCCCATGCATGTTCTTCCCATAGCTTTGCCGGAGCTCATATCCCTGCCCTTCTTCCTATTCTAATCTGGGACCCTATGATGTCTCTTCTATCAAATTCCAAGGTCAACCTTCTAAATTGCTGACTTTAGAACACTAGTCCCCCACGTGTCTAAGGCTTCAGCATCCTTGATGAAGCATGGCTCAAATGGTTCCAACTAGTGAGGTATTTATTACACCCTTCCTTCTACCTTTTACGATGCTTGACAGCCATTATGCATTGCCATAACCACATATAAGTCAAACCAACAGCAATGGGATACAATAAAACTCAATTCAATAAATGATTTCAAAGCACCTGCTATGTGAAAAGCATACTTTGTATTGGAAACACAAATACTAAAATTAAAAAAAAAAATCATCCTGAAGATACTTGCATTCTGTTGGCGAAAGGAGTTGTGGCATGCACTTAGAAATACAGCCAAGTAAATACAAAATATACGCAATGTAATACATAGTCATTTCAAGACAGAGAAGGTAACTGAAGGAACCATGACAAGCCTCCTGGGTGTTGTATCTAAGTAGTTTTTTGAAGGAAAACTAGGGACCCTATAAGGCAGAGGTGAGAAGGGAGGATCAGTTCTTCCTACCTGCTGTACTAGAGAGACAGACAAAGTTGAAATAGTGTCCAGGAAAAGAAGATATATGATGTATATGGTGATCGACAAAAGCTTCCAAGTAAAATTTGACAACAGAGAAAAATCTTACTTTGAGCATCACTTGGGGATGTTATATGGACACAACACAATTCTCATCAGAGGAGAAATGAATGACAGTGGTCCAGATACCACCATCCATTCTGAATTAAGCACCTTTACACCAAAGACTGCCATAGTTGAGGAGACTAAAAACTATGAAGGCCTGACTTCTTGGTGACTGTAAGAATGAAAGTCCATGTTATACCGTTCAAAGATTCACAATCAATTTCAGAAGCAAGTGACATTAGCAGGATGATGGATATTATTAAAATAATACAAGTATCAGAACTGGCCATAGCCACTTTTGCAAAAAGGGGGATGTTAGAAGCACTTAATGGCATCTATAAAAATCCAATATGTATTCTCAGGGGAATGAGATCCCCACATATGGCTGACACAGTTTTACTTTACTTTTTTTCTGTTCTGCCCACATGTGGGTTTGGGATAATTTCATTGAAGATACCAATCTAGGTTACTTTGCTTAGCAGGGATGTGGTGAAGCCAAACAATAAAAAAGATGCTTCTTGCGAATTGGCCATAAAACTCACTAGAGCAGAAGACTGATACAAGAACTTCATTATCTGAAACTCATAATTAAGATTATATCTTCACAGTGGGATATTTTTATGCAAAACTTCCTTTTTTGAACTTAGGATATAATTTCCATATTGACTTAGGAAGTGATTTCCACCCAGTCAGTTTAACATGAGCTTCCTCATTACCAGGATGGCTTAATGTGAATGTCCTTTGTTAGTGTCTCCTTTATTCACCATTTAGTATCTTACCTTGCAAACAGGGATAAGCATACAGTCTTGGGTTGTGATTTCAATGGCACATGGAACTTCTGGTGAGGAAATTCACTCACCAATGGAAGCAGCTTCACTGCAGCTTATAGTCTTAGAGTATTGGCTAGAAAAGTGGGATGATAAGTGACCTGCCACAGTTCCCACAGACAGGATATGTCTTTCAGAGGCATAACTTGAACTGTGGTCTTCTTCTTTAAGGATGACTGTCTATTCATATCGTTGTATGGTCTTCTCATTCTTTGTACATAGTTGTTGTTGTTCAGTCATTTTAGTTGTTTCTGACTCTTCATGATCCCATTTGGGGTTTTCTTGGCAAAGATAATGGTGTGGTTTGCCATCTCCTTCTCAATTTACAGATAAGGAAACTGAGGCAGATAGCATTAAGTGACTTCCCCAGGGTCATACAGCTTGTGTCTGAGGCTGGATTTGAACTCAGGTTCTTGACTTCAGGCCCAGTGCTCTATCCACTGCACAACTTAGCTACTTTGCTCATAGTAGGGCATTAAAAAAAAAAATTGATGATTAATATTTATCTCAATTTCCTAAAATGTAAAAAGGTGATCACCTACCTCACAGGGCTTTTGCAGCAATAAAATGAGATCAAATAGGAAATAGAGTGATATTTATAAAGCATTTAACAAAGTGCCTGAAGTGTTATATTAGATGCGATGTCAATGTTATTTTTATTGTTATTATTAATACTAAACAGAATTAAACTAACCAGTGCCAAAAAAGTCCCCAAGCTTTCAGCAACTACTCTATACAGTATATAGTATTGTAAGAAATATCTAGTCAGTTATTTCAAATATCATGAAATTATTCCTTTTTTAGGTGTTATCTTTGTCAGGAAGGCATATTTTCCCCTTTAAATGACTCATCATTCCTTTCCAACGTTACTTTATTATCTTGATTTAACATGCTATTCAATGAATTCGTTTTTTATTTCCTTTACTGTATCTGTTTTTGTGCGGCAGTAATATTCTTTCACATTCAATGTCAGCTTTTCTGTACCTGACAATAGCAATCTGCATGTTTTTGTACGTTTTGTGCATTTTTTATATTGCATTTTATTCTCTTACTCTTACAAATTTGTCACACTTATATTTGTTTGATGTCCTCATTGCTAAACTGGAAGGCTCCAATCCTTAACTTTGTTTTTATCTCCACCAGTACCTAGCATAATGCATTCCTTATAATAGCTATTAAATAAGTGGCTGTGGATTGAATGGTTCAATGCGTGATCATGCAGAGTGAGAGACTATAGTATAACTTCAAATATGGCCTCAGACATTTGCTAGCTGTGATCTCTGTTGGACTCAGTTTCCTTATCTGTACAATGGGATAATACCTGGTACCCGGGGTTGTTCTGAGAATCAGCTGAGATAATGGCTTGTAAACCACTTAGCACAGTGGTTGGCACATAGTATGAGCTTTATAAATGTGAACAATTATTGTTAGTTTTTATAATGAATGTAGTTTGGAACTTTGAGTGAGTGGGTTTGAACCCCACTTTACCAGCTATGGGACTCTAGGTAAATCATTTAACCTCTTTGAGACTAGGTTACCAGACCAACAAGTCTGCTGTATCAAGGAAGATCATGTACACGAAATACTTTTAAACACTACATAAACCAGAAGCTTTTATTATAAATGTACTTCTATTTACTTTTCCTTAGAACTCAATTCCTGTATTTTCCTTTGTTTTTCTCATGCTTTCTGGATTACACTCTTCCCAGTATGAAAGTTCTCAGAAATTGAACAGCAGTCTTTCAAGCTGCTGTTTCAGAAGAGTTGTCTCAGACAAGTTATAATTTTCCTATCCCATGATTCATTAGGTCAGTCCTTGCAATCCAAAAGATCACTGACTTTTTTTTTTCCATTTGTGTCTTATATTGTAGATGACTCATCTCTAGTTTGATATCCCCTATCAACCCAGGTCTGTTTCCAAATTAATGCTCTCCAAGTTTTCCAACATGAAGAGTTGCAGATTGCTTTCTCCGTAGATAGAATAGAGATTATTTTTGTTCCTTCAATATTTCCATCATGGATTTTTTTAAGGGTGAATCTAATTTTGTGATTTCTTGCCCTCGTGCCTAACCTTGTTAAGTCAATAGGTATTATTTTGCTATCTCATTGGAGTTTGCAGAATTCCCCAATTTAGTGTCATCAGCAAATTTACATACTGCCATTTCCTAAAATGCTGGGCAAAATACTAACTTAGCAAAATCTAACTCTACTATCTCTCCTTTCTACCCTAGACACACACACACACACACACACACACACACACACACACACACGCACAATCATATCTCCTCTACAACTGAGAGCAGAAATGTGTATCCCCTTGGAAGAGGAAAAAACAACCACCCCAAGAATTCTGAAAAGATTTAGAAAACTCACCATTTTTAATTTGTCATTTTTAAATGATCTAAGAACCTTGTTAATTCCAGTAAGAAACAGAATTTTTTTTTGCTCAAGTATGTAGTTTAGAAGTATTATACATAAAAAGAAGCATCATGACAGTTGATAGAGAACCAGCCTCGAAGCCAAGAAGACATATGCTCAAGTTTCACTTTTGACACATGCTGGCTATGATCCTGGATATATTACTTAAACTTTCAGTGCTCTACACAACTCTCTATAACTTTCAGAACCTGTCTTGGTACAGAGTTTTCCCATAGAGGAGTTCCCTATAACAATGAATTCACAACTAACATAGTCTGTCTCAGTTCCTATAACCTATAATTAGAATAAAAAACTCATATATCATAGTTGTATGACCTTGATCTTGCAATACTAGGATGAATAGTGTTTTAAAAGAGACCTAACAGGTCTGTTGCCGGTGAAAAACTTTAGACTTGAAAGCACGGTCTAGGGGTGATTATTTTAAGGATACACAGAAGAACATGGGTCTAAATCAAATGTTCTAATCCTTTAAAAGTCTGGTGAAACCTATGGAACCCTATTCAGAATATTTTTTTAATTAATAAAATAAAGTACATAATTTTACAAAAGAAATGTATCATAATGAAATAGTTTCTCTGTCTCTCTTCTCTGTCTCTCTGTCTCTCTCTGAATCTCTGTCTGTCTCTTTCTCTGTCTCTGTCTCTCTGTCTCTCTCTTCCTAAGTTCCATGGACTTTGGGTTAAGAACCCCTGATCTAAATGTAGCTCTAGAACCAGGGCAGATGAAACCTATGGTTGAAAAACACAATAAGATCTGGAGTGTTTTTCCAAGAAGACAAGTATGTGATAAGTGTAAGTCCAAACAATGCAAAATTGGAGAATATCCAGAAAGTTTATGTCATTAGAGAGGCTTGAAATTCAGCACTGAAGACTACTGTATGGGGACAATGGAGTTTAGGAGTAGGAAACTCAGTTCCTTGGCTTCTGGACTGGCAGGATTCTCTGTAATAGGAGAACAAAAGAACAACCTAGTTACTCGGGAATAGGGACACAAATACTGGAACAGAATCAGCAACAGAATTGAATTAAGTTTAGGAGTCTTTATAATTCAACACATACCTAAGATTCCACCCTCCCACAAAATGCCAAGTTTATATCCCACAATGTTCCCAGCCTAGGGATATGATTAGTGTCAGAATTGGAGGTAAGTTACATCTATAGGCAGGGGTTAAATGCCTCCAAATGGGAAGATTAGGGGGATTTAAGGGAATGGAGCCAAGCATCTCATTACAAATATACCCTTTATCATCACAAGTGCCTTTTTCTGTCAATCAAAACCAATTTGGACTGCTTTTCTCAGTAATATGTTTTCAACAATCTTGAGCTAATATTTTGGTGAACTGTAGACACAGGGAACTGTCTATTTGCCATTTTGCCCCTGGAATTCTATTAGATGCCACATTCACTAAACAATTGTAATTATTGTTCATAATAATATCTTTGAGGTACTTTGAGATCTTGCTATATCTTCTGATTCATCAGAGGACTAAATTACATTCACTTTGAGTTTTATTATTATGTATGTTTTGTTATACTTTTAAACTAGGGATATACCTTCTAAATATACAAATGTGTCCCCTTATATTATGACCTACAATTCTTCTTACTTGTTGCCTAAACTTGGGACATTTTTAATAGACATTTGAAGTTGCGACTTTTAGTACTAGT
>CM053588.1:272006464-272034231 GCA_028646515.1 Pseudochirops corinnae
GTTGCATGTAGAAAACAATTTTTTTAAACATTTGTTTTTAAAACTTTGAGTTCCAGATTGTTTCCCTTCTTCCCTCCTCACCCACCTCCACTGGGAAGATAAGCAATTCAATATAGGTTGTACATGTGCAGTTACCCAAATCATTTCCATAGTTGTTATATTATGAAAGACCAACTATACTTCCCTCCATCCTATCCTGTCCCCCCACTTATTCTGTTTTCTCCTTTGACCTTATCCCTTTTCAAAAATGCTTGCTTCTAGGTACCCTCTCCCCCAGTCTGCCCTCCCTTCTATCATCCCCCCTCTTATCTCCTACCCCCCTATTTTCCTATAGGGTAAGATATCCAATAGAGTGTGTATGTTATTCCCTCCTTAAACCAAATTCAACGAGAGAAAGGTTGATCCATTCCCTTCCACCTTCCTGCTCTTCCCTTCCATTATAACAGTTTTTTCTTGCCTCTTTTATACGATGTAATTTACCCTAATCTATCTCTCCCTTTTTCCTTCTCCCAACAAATTCCTCTCTCACCTCTTAAATTTTATTTTTTAGATATCATCCCTTCACATTCATCTCATTGGGAGGGCTCTGCCCACTTATTGCCACAGGGGCAGGAGCTGGACTGTGTTCTTCTGTCCACCACTGTTGCAACAGAGCTCCACACTGACCTTTTACTTTGGCGTTTATAGGTTGAAAAGTCTGGAAGCCACCATAGCTGCTGATTTTTCACTCTCCTGAAGTCTGCTTCTGGTTGGGGCCACCCTGGGGCTGTAACTGTGTTGCTCCTGTGGGACTGTGCTCAGCTCCCAGCATGCTGAGATGGACCTTTCCTGTTTTCCTACCAGACTGTCTTCAGCAGGATATTTGTTTCTCTTTGTCACTTTGTGGGTTCTGTAGCTTTAGAATTTGTTTAGAGTCATTTTTTTATAGGTATTGGAATTGTTTGGAGCCAGAACCCAGGCCAAGTTTGTACTTTTGCTCCGCCATCTTGGCTCTTCCCCCCTCTTCATATTTATTTAGCATCAAAATTACAGGATACCTGTAACATTGTTCTTATTCCTTTATTCTTTTTAGCTTAAAACCCTTTTGCTTGTATTTTCAAGACACCTTCCAATTCATTCTTTGAAACATTTGTTAGATACACTTATTTTCTGGTCAGAGATGTCAACTCTCTATTATAAACTTTGATTCAGAAATAAAAATCACAGTCTCAGACTGTTTCCTTAGCCAGATGATAACTTCCTAAATTACTTCTTACCTTCTTCATCCCCTACCTTCAATGATCAAGAGTAGGGAAACCACAGCTTTTGCCCCTTTTGTCTTTCATTCTTTTGGGTTCTTTCTTGAATTGGCATTTGTGCCCATTTAAATCATCTGAAGTGGTATTTACTGATTTGGATACGTCTTAGTAGATTCTTTGCTATGTCTTAGATAAATGCTACAAGGCAATAGTCCTCTCCATTGTTTTTATGAGGTTGACTATTTGCTGTATATTTGTCTCACTATTTGTCAGTAATTCTGAGTGTGGAGTAGCCAATTACTATTCCTCTACTCTTCTCCCTCATACTAGATGACCTGATAACTTCTGAGATTCTACTGGATGATACTTGGGAAAACCAGCAACTTCTTCCTCTTTAAGGCAATCAGCTCTTTCTTCAGTAAAAACCTCATATATGTTTTTAAGTTCTGATTGTACAGCTGTCCTGATTCTTCCCTTTCTCTCCTGTGTAAAGCGTGGTGCTCTACAAGCAAAGTAGAATTGTAGTAGCTCAAAAGAAGCATGAGATGCTCACATTTAGAGACATTTTCACTCCAAATATGGACTATTTGTGCCTGACTTAAGGTAGAATCTTTTGAGTTCATATCAGTGTGATAAGACACAAGTAGACACATTTGACTTGGGAATAGTGATGTCCTCTTCCAGCATGAAGGATAACCATCAACTATTTCATTCTCCATCATCCAGATAAGGGTCGAGCTTATGGCTCCCTACCTCAGGTCCCTATATTTTCTCTCTGATGTTTTATTTCTGTTTCTTTATGAATCTTTCATTTTCCCTATAAACTTTGAATATATTGAATTTAAAAACCAGTCACTCCCCAGTTTTCCTGACTCTTCATTGAAATATTCAGCCTTGTGTTTTGGAACTACTTGAAAGTGTTTATATATCAACCTTAATCATCTGGTTTAAACTTTTTTTTTTCAGGTTTTCTTACTTAAATTTCTTTCTTGTCTCAACAACTTTCAGTCACAGTCATGCTTACACCCTTTTCAGCTTTGAACAAAACTCCTATCTGCCTCACTAATTTGCCGTATACAATACTCTTATGATTTGCTAATTATTCCCTTCACCTTTTCGGATTTACCTTGCCTTGTATTACCAACAATGTTTTCCTTATCCTTGAGTCTATCTCTTTATATTCCTCAATCTTCCTTGATTCTCTTTAATTGTTCCTGATTCTGTCCAATCTCCTTTCAATCTGGAACTAGAATCTGGAATAGTTTCTGGGCCTAGAGATTGTTCTTCAAAATTTCCTTAATTTTCAAAAAGTTTGACAAATTTCTCCTACTCCCTAAATCCAACCCCTGATCTACTTCACTAATCGAGATTCCTGCAAGTGAAATACAAGCAATTCTCCTTCTGATATAGCTCAAATTCTTTTCTTTTCTCCCATAATCTTCTTTTGTGCGAGTTATAGCTCAAAGTTTCTTGAGGGTTAGAGTAGTCATGTATCTTTAAGAATTCCAAAGAATCTGAAAGAGGCCTTTGTAACAAATTGGCACTTAATAACTTGATTACACCAAACAAAATTACATTAGAGAAAATGAGAGAAGGTTTGAGGAATTGCTCAGAGCATATCACTCTTTACATCTCAAACAAAATGAGGTTTAATATGTGATTTGTCAAATTGATATTGTAAACATCGGATCACTCTATAGAGTAGTTCGAACTACTGTATGATTAAGCTGGTTGGACTTCATCCCACTTCCTCCTTGTATTTTGACATTGGGACAGTTGAACTGAAAAAAACAAAACAGAACATTGCCTATTTTAAGCAACATACAAATCTCAGGGAAAGCAAATACCCAGGAAGCCAAAGAAAAGACAAAATTATCATCCATGCTATAAGCAATTTTAAACCTGTAAGTTCTATTTGAAATCTGTAAAAATGAAGAATAACCTCTAGAATGATGTTAGCTCACATTTTCACAGTGCTTCAGGGTTTGTAAAGCACTCTATTTACTTTATTTCATTTGATCATGACAACCATTCTGTGAGATTATTTCATTGTTACTGCCATTTTAAAAATGAGGGAACTGATTTCGGGGAAGTTAAATGATTTATACATGGTCATAATAATAAGTTTGGGAAGCATGATTTGGATACAGGTATTCCTGTCTCCAATGCCAGTGCTCTATCTAGTATTCTATGCTTTCAATATCTGCAGAAGAATGTGAAAATATTTCAAGATTTTTAACTGAATTTCAATAAGAACTCATAGGGCCCCCACTGTGTATCCAGCAGGATTCCATTTTGGATGAGGAAGGATGGTTTAAATAAAGTGTTAACAAACTACTAAAATCTAGCTTAATATATATTCATATATATATATATATATGAGCCATAATATATATTCTATATATATACATACATTCTATTATATATATTCTATATACATATAGAAGCCTTAATATATACATACATACATACATATATATGGATGTATATTTAAAAGCCATAATACTTCAGTAACTTCCAGGTAATGATAACCATCCAGCAAATGGCATTGGAAGCTAAAAGTCCTTTGGAACTAAGAGCTCAGATCACTAGGAAAAACATGCATATTACATGTCTGATCTCTTCTGTTTAGATTTCTAGGCCTTTGTAATTTGGTCCAACCCCACTATTTTAGCTTATCCCCACTGCTCCTCAATATTTTCCACACATTAGACAATATTGTTATGGTTTTTGTCTGCACCTTGCTCATTCTTGTCTCTGTGCTTTCCTGTGATTCTTCCTGTCTAGCATGTCCTCCTTCCTCCTCACTACCTACTGAAATTATTATCTATCATTCATCAAAAGAGAGAATAAAATCCTTCTGCCTTTAAGATGCTTTGCTAGTCCATGAATAAATATTGATTAAGTGCCTACTATGTGCCAGGCAGCAAACTTATGGTGTGATAGAAAGTGCATATATCATCAAAAGATCTAGTTGAAACCCACCACAATCTGCTGTGTAAACTTAACCAATTCACTGAACCTCATAAGGCCTCAGTTTGTTTAATTGTAAAGTGAAGAGGTTGAACTAGTTAATCTCCAAAATCTCTACCAGCTCTAAATCTATGAAGCTCAAGTTCCTGAGTATTTGTCTTTTCTGATTATGATGATCTCACCTTCTATATCCTATTGGGAAAAAAAACCTCAAAAACAACACTTAAAAGAATAAATAGATAAAGAACCCCACAATACCTTGAAACCACCTAAGCATCATAATATGCCTCCCATACTGTGATACAGTGGAGAGAGAACTGGATTTACGGAAGGCATAGGTTCAAATCTTACCTCTATTATTTACTACTTCTATTAGACTTGGAGAAGACATTTAAGGTTTTGGAACATCATTTTATTTATCCATAAAATGAGGGTTGTATTGAAGACTATTCTCTTCCTTTCCATCTTTAAATCTATTGTCCTATGATCTTATTCTTTTATATCTACACTTATCGTTTTGTTCTTTGCTTTAGTCTCATAGAATGAAATAGTCCCTCTTTCCAAGGCTAACCCCTATTTCTTTTTTAATTCTGTCACATCTCCTGTCAAGATATTAGGAAACAACCTGTTTTCCAGAGCTAAGATCCAGCAAGCAGGCTGTGCCCTGAGCTTGGCATAGTAACAATATTTTGTGCTTACCCTGTGGATCATCTTAAACAGTAAACCCCCCAAATTGGGATTTATTATTCACCTATTTTCTAGGAGATTGTGGCCTAAAAGTTGGAGTTATAGCCAATATGCTACAGCAAAAAATGAATAATCACAGCTCCTGACACTCTGAATAATTCCTGTGCTTGTAACTACTAAGTGAAATGAACCAGACATTGCACTTCTTTTCCCACCATGTGTAGTAGAAATCACACTGACATACCCAGGATGGCTACTAGCACAGATTCTTAGATCTGCTTTATTAGGAAAGGTAGCTGTTTAAGGGGTCAACAATATTTTAAAATACATTCACTAGTTCAGTGGAAAAGTCAACACTCCAAACTTCAGAGAAAATACAAACAGAGAAAATACAATCAGAAAAATAAAGACCAACAGACAGGACTTCTAATTTCTGAGAAATTAGCATAGATCAACAGACAGATCCAAAGGTCTGACTAAGCCAATATACACACAGTTATCAGAGAGTGAACCAACATCTGGGATTTTTAAAGCCAGGGGACTCCTTAAGGACTACCCAGAGTCTCATCTGGTCAGGTCACAAGAACACTCTTCCAATGAGTGATCCCTAAAGCAAAATGCTAACCTCAGAGTATATACACCCTTTTTTAGAGCCAGATGACATCACAACCCTCCTGACTCAGTACCTAATTAGAAATTAACAAAAGATGTGATAGCTTTCCTACAAGCAAGCCTCCTCTAAGGAAGCATCCCTTAATGAACTCCAGGTGTGGTCTGTTAATTGGAAGGGAAGATCCTAAATCCCATTAACATTACACCATGTTAACTCTGGTTCTACCTTTCTGAATGATTACAAGGCTCAACAACCCTTAAGAACTGAAACAGTTATAAGGCGCAACAATTCTAATAACTTGGGGACTCTTTCCACAGGACCCAAGAATGCCTGTATTGTCTCATGGGCTACCAAGGGAACTGCTTACTCAACACCTAAGAATGACTGTCTCTTCTTTTTGTGGTTTTCATGCTTAAAACCCTACCCCTGCCATAAGCCACAAGCCCTCCTTCTCAGGAGGACTTCAGTTTGAAAACTTGTTTTTCTCACTTTGAAATTAAACTTCTGTTTGATTCCTGGCTTTGCTATCTCTAACCTGTTTTGTTTACCTCCAGCCATCCACAGATTAGATTCTAGTTCTGGTCTGGTTGACACCTCTCTCCTCTCCTTTAGGTGCTTCCCAACATTGCACATTCTCTCCATTTTGTCTTTAATCTCTTAGTAGCTATACTGACTGCATCCCTACTGCTAGACAACATGTCTAGGTCTCTCTATACTTAAAAGATTTTCATATGGGCTCAACATCCCCTTAAGTTGTCATCCTATGCCTCACCACTCTTTCATTGTTGAGGTATTTGAAAGAAGTGTCTCCACTTGCTAACCTAATTCTTTACACCACTTATTTCTCAGCTGCCTAAAAAACGACTACCAATCCCTCTACTCTACTTAAATTACTCCCTCAGAAGTTACCAAAGAGGCTTTAAAAATTAAAACTGATCATCTTTTATGTCTTCATCCTTCTTCACTTTTGTGCAGCTTTTAATACTGTCGATAACAGCCTGATCCTCCTCTCTCTTTCCTTGGCATCTATGATGTTGCAGTTTCATGACATGTTGTGGCAGCACCATCTCAAACAATTCAGAGTCAGACCACTTCTAATCAAAGTACAGGCATTTATTGAGGACTGACATTCCTCAGAAGCTGTCTACATTCCAAGAGGAACCAGCAACTTTAGTGAAAGCAAGATGGATTTTTATAGGGCAAAGACACAATTACAAAACAGAAATTATGAATTTTCAAAAAGGTAGGAAGAGTTTATTAAGGGATTATGTAATAGCCTCAGTGAAACTGTACATGCAATTATCCACAATATATGATAATATAATAAGCCTCTCTATGTCATAAGTTCACTTGAAGGACAGCTTTTGCTATTACTCTGCAGGTGCAGAGGGAAAGCCCCTTCTATTGTTTTGGGATCTGCATCCTGTTTGGGCATCCTGGTGGTGCTCCTTTCTGGTTGGCTGGGTGTGTTGTCCTGTCTGAGACTAGACAGATGTGGTTGTGGTTGAGTGCATGAACACACCTGCTGTTTCTGTAAGAAATATGAGGAGTAGGTCTGGGGGCAGTGGTTAGCTAGAGGCAGTGGCTCAGATCCCATCACACAGTTGTGTCTACTGTTTCTATGAGATATGTGAGTTCATGGATTCACCTGTTATTTTAGGGAGCAGTGTGGCATATATGAGGAAATTAAGAGGTTATGTAAGTTATGTAAGGGACTTCCCTTATGTTGAATCTGGGGGCCTGTGGTTTGGTTAAAGCCAGATTGTGTGGTTATGTCAGGACATGCCTTATGTTCAGTGGGGCCCATAAGGGAGTTAGAATATTGGGGCCAAGGGCAGTTGTATTATGATTCCATTATTTGACATGTCTCTTTCCTTCTTTTCCTAGCTTTCTGACTGCTCAAGATGAACTTCCTGTTTCATCATCCATTAGCTAAATACTTATCATGAGTCTCCGTGAGTTCTGGGAGTTCTGATATTAGGGAAAAATTCTTCAAATAACAACTGCTTGTGAGCCTGCCTCTTTTTGTACTGAGTTAATGGAAACTGTATCTTTTAGACTGGATGGATGTTTGGTGATAGGGATCTTTTCCATTTGTCACATTCAGGACCTATGGTGGACTTTTTCCTGGAACTATTTATTAAAGCAACTTAGGAGTTATCGTATTTGAGGGTGACTTGGGTAATGATGTTAAAACTGGTAGAATTACATCTGAAAAGATATTTGTGATCAGCAGACCTTTCTAAATATTACCTTTAGTGTAGGAATTCTTAACCTTTTTTTGTGCCATGGACCTCTTTGGAAGTCTGGTGAAACTTATGGACTCCCTGTTAGAATAATGTTTTGAAATATGATACAAAGGCTTACAAAGAAAACCAAACATATTGAAATACAGTTATTAAAAAGTTCATAAATCCCATGTCAAGAAGCTTTGATTATTGGATAGCAGCATGAGCAATCTTTTAGGTAAAATTGATTTCCTCTACCAGAATACTGAGTCCTGACTTCTCTGAGACCAGTATGTCAATGATGGAGAGAACAACAGTGCGGTAACTATTTAGCAAAGTACAAAGAGCACATAGTTCACAAAGGAAAACAACAAATGGAAGAGGGTAAGAAATGGCCATAGGGGAAAAAGAGACAAAAGTAAAAGGATGACAGGAGGAAAGGATCAGATAGAAAGAGAATAATGAAATCTGAGAGAGTAGGAAAGATGGGAAGACAAAAGGTGAAAGAAAAAGGAAACATAAGGAGCAGGGAAGCAATCTGAAATATAGAAATATGGCGGGATGGGAAAGAAAGGAGGGATAGAGATAAAAGGAGCAAAGGGGAAGAGGACAAAGTGATAATATAACTGAAAATTCTGTAAACCACACATTGATGTATATAGTTCAAAGGGCAACTGTACTAGTCTATCAAAGGGCGTGACAAGTTTTATGATTAGACATTGATTCTGCTATTGATTGTTTGCTTAACTTGCCATTACAATGACAAAGTTGTGAGAATCATTGTTCAGCCTCCTTCAATGTCCTTCTACCCCTGCTCATTGCATATTTTTGGCTATATTTTAGCCTTTCTCATAAATCAAACTAGTCCTCCTCAACCCCTTGAATGCAACAGTTTTTTTATAATTTTTTATTTTATAAAGCAGTTCATATTCCATCATCTTCACACTATTTTCTATAGGCAATACACCTAGAGTATAATCATAGACTGATCATAGATTTTGATGACTCAAATACTTAAAGGGACCTGTAATCTTATTGATTTGCAAGTTTTCTCTAATGGATCAATGGACTGACTTTCTTTTGTTTTTCTTTTCTTTTTCTACTGCACTAAGCACAGTGCCTGGCACATAACAGAAAATTAATGAAAATTTGTTGACTGACTATGTCTGCTCATGCTGGGTGATTCTTGTCAGTACCCTACCATAAGTATGCCTCATGAGGTTAACTGATATTTTAGAGGCTTTTTTTGTTTTAAAGCACTCTTCCTATATACCAACCATCACTCATTCTTGCTACATCATCCTCATTTTTCTTCCTATTCTAGAATTCCTCAATATCTTTTACTTCTATCTTTCTTCAAAGTTTCTCATTAGTTATATGTTGTAGTCTGCTCATATCCACCATGTACCCATCCATTATCCTCCATGGAATGCTCACTTTTATATCTTTGGAGACTTATATTGCATGCTTCCCTACAATATGACAATCTGGAAGGATTTTGATATTAAAAATCTGGGTCTTTGTTTTTCCAGGAAGCTTGGAGTCATTAAAAGAGATTTGTAGTTTTATGAAGGCAATATAGCCCACTCTCCTCCTCTTGTTTCAATCTGTTCCTGACTTATTGTCTATCTGTTTTGTCTTTCCCATGTGTTCCTATGATGGACCATTTTTATAGTTTGTCAATTCAAACATGTTATCATAGGGACAATAGATAGTTTTCATCCACTTGGCATTTCCTGTGTTAATGGTCATGACAAAACTCTTGAGTTGCTATGTATCTCATTCAAAAAGATTTGCGATGCCCCAGTTTCTGATATAGCCATTGCAATGTTATCCATAAACAGAAGCATCTGGAGTCCATGGAAAATGTCTCTTCGACTTGGATTCTATGCTAGATTTCCTCCATTAGATTGACAAATGCCTTTGGTTAGCATACACCTTTCTGTTTTATGCCTCATTTAATGTTTATAATCAAAAGATGGTTGGACAAAATTGTTGTATCCAGATTTCAAGATTCCTTTTGAATGACTGACTAACTCATGCAATTTTGTTAATGAAGCTTATTTAACATTTCATAGAAACTTAAGCTAAGTTCTAGATTCACAATTATTTTCTTAAATCATAATAGCACTGAATTATAAGAAGAAAGGAATATAAAGAATTTCCTTTACGTAGGATGGGAAGAAATAACTAGTACTTCACAAAATTAATGTTCCTGGAGAATAGTAATCCTGGAATTCTTTCCTATAGAGCTCTCTTTAGGCAATACTATATCTTATGGATAGAAATTAACTGGTATGTCTGGCCTAGGTTATTCTTTTGCATCAAGGTGGCTAGGTACCACAGTAGATACATTGCCAGACCCAGTGACAGGAAGATCTGATATAAAATCTGGCCTCAGATGCTTACTGGCTGTATGACCCTGGACAATTCACCTAATCTCAGTTTGCCTCAGTTTCCTCAACTGTAAAATGGGGATAATAATAGTACCTACATCAAATGAGATAATAATCATAAAGGGCTTAGTTCAGTGCCTAGAGAAGTGGTTCTCAACCTTCCTAATGCCGCGACCCTTTAATACTTGTATGTGGGCATATCTGCATGTGGGTGGACCTGCCTGGAGACAGATAGAGGAGCGGTGTCTCAGTTCCTAAGACCATCGGAAATGTGTTTTCTGATGGTCTTAGGTGACCCCTGTGAAAGGGTTGTTTGACCCCCAAAGGGGTTGCGACCCACAGGTTGAGAACCGCTGGCCTAGAGCATAGTAAACTTTTTATACATGCTGTTGTCATTATTATTATTCTTTTACTATTGGAAATGAATCAGATGTTCTTGGTATAAAAAGATTATAAGCTTCTTCCTTGCGGGCAGGAACTGTACCTTATTCTTTTGTTATTTTTCAAAATCCCTACCAGAGCATTATGTGTGCAGTAAGTGCTTATAATTCATTCTCTTTCTCTGTCTCTCCTTCTTATTTAGTCTATCTACCCAATAATCTATCTTTATCTCCCACTTGTTATTTAAATAATCTCAGGTGAATTACTTCTTTTGGGGGTTCAATTTCTCATCTGGAAAATGAGGGACCAGACTAGATGATCTCTAAGGTGTCCTATGATTATAAGTTGTATGGTCCTATTGTTGTAATGAAAATGACAGTGAATAAGACCATGAATCATATTAAGTGGAGTTTAATAAGCCAGTGACTGCAAGGGGTGAACACACCCAAATCAAGCAGCCCTGAGATACATATTATCATAGCTTATATAGACAAAAGTCACAACATAACAGTTACCAAGGGGAGGAAGAGGAGAAAATACAGAAGCCAAAAGCTAGCAATCAGTTCGTTACCTAACGATCATTGCCCAGTGGTCAGTTTGTTGCCCAACTGGAAAGTTTCCAGGTGTATTCCAAAAGCTAACCAAAAGGGGAGGGGGTCTATGGGTTCCAGGTGACAGGTTTGGGCAGATTACTTGGCAGGTTTGTTGCCTAGACAGGCTTTGTTGGGTTTAGGCAGGTCTCCTAGGCAACTCCTAGGCCAACTTGCCCAAGATGGGAGGGATGGGGAATGCTCCCAAAATGGAAGTTACAACACTATACTTCTGTTAAATATATTGTAATAACTTGGCGAACTCTCTCACACATAGGCCAATCAGGTTCAAAGCATACCACTCAAACCATAGTTCACAAGATTTCATCAGTGTATGAGTTGGGTGTGTGTTTACCAGACCAATCATAAGAAATATTAATTCAATCAAAGCGCAAGACATTTAATTAAATAACATATCATCATAAATGAGAAGAAAGATTCCTTCATATGTATAAGGATTTACTCCCTCAAAGATGATCATACCACCAATGGAAAAGGGACATATTTCAGTAATATTCAAGGATGAATAAAAATATGAAGAGCTAGTGGTTGCTTAGGACTAGGAGCCTTAGTATGGAGAGAGGAACTCACATTTTTGAAGTGGCATCCTCACTTCATCTCTTCTCTGTTTTTTAAATGCTTGATCCTTTATGGTAACACCAACCTCCGACAGTATTTTCATTGGGCTGCCGATTTCCAATAGCTTTGCCTTGCTTCTCTTTGCAAGTTTTTCTGCTATGTTGTTCTCTGTTACTCTCTGCTGCCATTTGATTGTTTCTATCTGTTATGCTGCTTTTTGGCTCGTAACAGGAGTGGCTTATCAGCTTTCAGCCACAACAGACAAGTGGCTGAAAACTTCCTTAGACATTTGTCTATGTCTTGAACTGGATTCCTCTCTTACAACTCAGATTTTCTCAGTTTGCAGTACTTGATATAATTGACAAAATTCACATTAAATCTTATTATGCCCATTGTTGCTTAGCTGTTTCTTTCATATTTCCTCCGGGGATTTCCACTTAGAAAAAACTAAAAAAAGGGCTAGGTTGAATCATTGAGGAAAAATATTCTCAATCCTTAAAATACCCTTGGCTACTGCAAATCATCTTAAGAGCAAGACTAGTAAGGTCCTGGGTGGACTTGGTGATTATGGCCCCATTTTGCCCCAGATAATTCCCTACGATAGAATTCTGCATATCTGACATCAACAAAGTATCATGTTCCGTATAAGTAACATTTACAGTTAACTAAAGCTTATCCTGTTCCTTTGTTATTATTGTTATTTACAATAATAAAATAATATTTGTCACAAAATTTAATTTATTATTGCAAAGCCTAAGTTCTGCACTTATGGCTTCGTAATAATTTACAATTATACAAAACAGGTCCAAGGACTGTAAGAATCTCTCCCTTCCTCTTTCCTCCCCTCCCTTTCCCCTTCCCTCCTCACTGCTTTCCCACCCTCATCCTTCTCTCCATCCATTCTCCTTCCTCTTTTCCCCAGCCTAGACAGTGCCAGGGAGGAGACAGCTGAGGAGCTCATGCAACCCACAGAGGAAGATATCATGGGGCTGTGCCATGACATGTTCTCCAAAATGGCCACATACCTGACAGGGGTCTGACAGCCACCAATGAAGACTATAAACTTCTGGAAAATATGTACAAACTGACAAGCTTGAGATATCTAGAAATGAAAGATATTGCAGTAAACATAAGTAGAAACCTAAAGGGCTTAAACCAGAAATATGCAGCACTTCAGCCTTATCTGGGTCAAATCACTTTAACTGAGGAGCAAGTAGTAGTTCTTGAGCTGGCAGCTTACCATGTGGATGCATATTCAAAGAAACTAGAAGCAAAGTACAAGAAGTTAGAAAGGCGATGAAAGAATTCTTTAGCACAAAAACTTGTATAACTACAACAATGTTTCATGAGAGCTGAAATAAGTGGGATGGAACTTATCACTGTGTTTCAGTACCTAAAAGGAAGTGGGGCTGCTGATCCACGGAGAGTCCTAGCCCCCACCTTCAGTGTGTAACTTTGGCCATTCTTTGTTTTCCTAAACTTCTACCCCCCTAGAACTTCATCTATCATGTGCTTCCTTGTGTGCCCTGGACCAAGGCTCAGAAATCAGAATCAACCTTGGCTAGAGCACATACAGATGAGAGGCTCTCATCTCTCTGTCTCCTGCCTCTTCCCCATCTCCTAGGGCTCTACTTTTGCTTTGTTCTGAATGTGCTCTCTACCCCCTTCATAACCTGTTCTTGAACTTAATAAAAAATGCCGATTTATAAAAAAAAGAATTATAAGGATACAAGAGTTTTAGCTGTTTTCATGGAAACCTGTTTTCTATTTAAAACATGCAATCAGCGCTGCACTATGAAGAACAATGATGTGAAATAAATAATGCCACAGGGATACAATTTAATGCATTTATTAATCTTTCTAGGCACATGTATTTTCATTACTCCTTAGTAGAACTGAGTATTGCTTTCTAGCCAAAGAGAAAATTGAACAAAAATATATCATATTGTTGGCCAAATGTTAACCAATCAGGTTAGCGTTAGGATCCATTGGATAGCTCCACTGAAAAAAACAGTAAGTAGCTCATGGAATATTTCTCCATCATTATCCCAATGTTATTTTCATTTGATAAGTATAAAAATTCATAATATGTGTCAAGGAACACTAGAGACTAAATGTTTTGAGCATGATTTTGCATGCCAAATGAAGGTGATTCTTCTAAATGCTTCAGTCACCTCCAGGCAAGACATGTGGATCATAAAGTCATCAAGGGGAATGCTGAGACTGTTTTTGTTAAGAGACTGACAGTCTGAAGTCAAAGCTTAATTAAAGAATATATCAAACAGCAAAAAACACCTAGCCAATACCAGTTACAGCAAAAATTTTGACATTAAAATTGGATAACAATGAATATAAAAGATGTCTTGGGGCAAAAGCCATGCAATTTAAAAAAAAATTAATATTATATTTCCCTCCAATTACATGTGACAACAACTTTCAACATTCATTTTTTAAATATTGAGTTCCAAATTCTTTTGATTCCTCCCCACTCTCAAGGCAAGGATTTTGGTACAGGTTATTCAGTCATGTAAAACATATTTTCATGTTGGTCATGAAAAACAAAACAAGAAAAATAAAGTTTAAAAAAGTGTATTCAATGTGCAGTACTTTTCTTTGGAGATGGATAGCAGTTTTTTGTCATAAGTCCTTTGGAATTGTCTCAGATTACTGCATTGCTGAGAATAGCCAAGTCAGTCACAGTTGATCATGTTACAGTATTGCTGTTACTGTGTATAATGTTCTTCTCCTTCTGTTCATTTCACTTTGCATCAGTTCACCTAAGTCTTTCCAGGTTTTTCAGAGAGCATTCTGCTAACCTTCTCTCATAATACAATAGTGTTTCATCACAATAATGTATCAACTTGTCCAGTTGTTCCCCAGCTGATGGTCATGTCCTCAGTTTCTAGTTCTCTGCCTCTAGAATAGAGCTGCTATAAATATTTTTGTACATATAGATCATTTTCATTTTTTTTTACAAGGGTTACGCAGCTGATTGCCCCCTCCTCCCCCATGAGTCTAGTCCATGGGATGGAAGAAGGTGCACCAGGGCCTAGTTCTGGTAGTCCTGGTCTCCAGGGCCACTCCCCCCAGAGCACTTCTGGCGCAACTTGGCAGCAGCTGCCAGGGAACACAAAGTAGCTGAGCCAAAGCCTGGTAAGCAGTTTTTTCGTCTCCCAAGACCTGTACTACCACTCGGTGCTTCACTGCCTGTCGCAGTGCAAATCCAAGTACAGCTCCTTGGAACGAGGCAAAAGGAGCCAGAAATTCCTGGAGCTTCACAAGTCCAAACAACCAGACTATGTGAATCATGCTGCCAGACTGGCTGAGGATGACTGGATGGGAATGAATAAGGAGAAAGATAAACAATGACACTGGTAAGACACTGGCAAGGCTCTTTGCTATAGTTGATTCTGTCCAAGTCAGATTGGTGTCCCCTCAGATCTGGGGCAGAAGTGGACTGTGGTGGCATATCCCATGGGGAAAAGAGCCCTTGTTGTGGCCTCCAAGGGTTCCACTACAGCTTACACCAAGAGCAGATAGTGTGTCAGCAGGTTTCCTTCCCTTCTTCTGGGAGGAAATATGCACACCTCATACACAGGGAAAGACTACACAGCCTTGTATTGCATCTATATTGACCTGAATCAATGTTCTAGACAGGATGTGCTTGGAGAGGACACCCTGTCTATGACTGCCAGGCTGATTTTAGAGTCTGCTGAATGCATTCAAAGCTACCAGAAGAGCAGGGACCTGAAGAAAAAAAAATCAGGCTTAATCCACTTAAAGTTGTTGGTCTTAAAAATTTCCCATGTGTCCCGGAGAGCCTATGCAAGGTCTTATCCACGGACTTCCCTATCAAGGTAGATGGGCTTCTTTTCTATCACAAGCAGACCCACTGTAGTCCAGGCAGTGCTCTGTTGGTTGACTGGATGCACCCATACATGGTGTCTGATGTCCTTCCCAAAATGGTTCCAGCTTTGACCACCAATCCAGACTTTGCTATGTATTGGCTTCAGCAGATTCTTGAGTACAAGAGAAATAAAGAGGAAGCCAATGAGGAATCTTGACAAGGTTTCTGAGAACAGACACAATGGATTGGAACACCTGTCTACTCGTGTTGGCTGATGCTCCCAGTAGCCAGACGGAAGCCACAAGTCTCACAGAAAACTGATGAGCTCATTTCTCCAGGGGACCAAGAAAAGCCATGTGCTGGCATCCCTCTCTGAACTGCTCCCCATCATTCTGTGTTGCTCATGCAAAGGGACAAGCTTGACACCTGGAGATAAGACTTGAGTACATCCCATTCAGTCAGACACACCTGAGCACTGAGAGCCTGAGCTGAGAAGCCCACACTCTGGCAAGGAAATGAAATGTTCCCAGGATGGAGAGCATTACCTAGCAAGACCTCATGGTGATTTCCCCAGGTGGACATGGTTCAGGATGAGCTGAGCAATTCTAATGGCTAAAGGTGCATCAGAAATGCTGTGCAAACATATGGGATTTCTATGCACTAAGATGTTTGTGATTTTTATGCCTCTATATAGCTGTGGATCTCCTTGCTCATATCAGAGGCACTTGGCTTGGTTGTTTGCCCTGAAGGGCTGTATCTTGTTTCTTCATGCATATGTTGCCACACTAGGTCTTAAGCAGTTGCATTTGGGTACTTGGGTTTCTGCAACTAGGAGATGTAGAAAAGTTTTGAGGCCTGGATTCTTGGTTTCTGCATTTTGAGAAGACAAGAATGATTTTCTTTCCTTTGGACAATTGCTGTAAAGATAAAATTGCCTTTTAATTGATGGAAGCTTATGAAACTGACCAAATAGCCACTTATTTGTGTTGATGAGAATGTGCCCCACTTCCTGCCTTCTTGTAGGGGTCTTCTAAAGCTCCCCCACTTCCCCAACTCTTCCCCACTGTAGTGCAATATGCAATATTCCACCTTGTCTCCCCAGGAGGCACTTCCATTTCCCACAGTACTGTTGACAATATTAAGAGTAACACTGCATGGGACATAGATCAGATCTTGTCTCTTTTAAGATGTGTAACTCCCACCAAGTTTATTGTCTAAACTGGGAACGGGAGTGGGGCAGAAGTGGGAGCTAAGTGGAACAGGATTATACCCATTCAGCCTATCTGATGAAAGTGGATGGTGACTGGTGCTTAGATGTACACTGAAACTAACTGTACAACCTGAGAAGGAAACTTCAATAGTGTTGTTGACTGAAGATTCAAGAGTTTTGGTTTGATTTTCTTTTGAATTATAAAGTCACTCTATGACTTGTTTTATTTCTAAAGATGCTTTAGCTTTCTGTTCCCCTTTGTGAATCCATCCTAAATTTCAGGTCTTAAAGTACTCTTAACTTGGTGTAGAACAAGGTTTGGACAAGTTTACAGCTCCAGTTTGTCTTGTTTTAGATCAGATGAGAATGGCAAATTCCTGTCCAGGCTCTGCAAAAACAGAGCCCCCAGAAATAAAGTCAGTACATTAATCTACTAAATCTTACGCTGAATTAAAAGGAAATTATTGACCCTTTAGAGCATAAGAGCTGCTCCAAGTGGTACAATGCTTTTTCTTGGTGGTATTTAATATGTAGCCTGGAAAATCCATGTAAATTTAATTTAAAAATAAAAAAAAATACAAGTCACATGCATGAGTAACACCTATATGGAAATGACTGTGAGTACTCTGCTCTCCTTCCAAAGACTAAGGCCCTGGCAGCATGTGTGTGTGTATATATACACATATGTATACATATATATAAACATATATATATATACATATATATATACATATTTATATATACACATATATACATATTTATATATACATATATATGTATATATACAAGTATATATAGAGTACCATTTTGTTTTTATTTAAAATTTTTTCTCAATTACAAAAGAAAAATTTAACATTAAAAAAAATTGAGTTCCAAATTCCCTTCATCTTCTCACCCCTTGAGAAGGCAAGCAATTTGATGTGAATTTTACATGTTCAGTCATGCAAAACATTTCCATATTGCCCATGTTTCAAAAGAAAATGGAACCAAAGAAACCCTTAAACTAATGAAGAAAAAGTATGCTCCAATCTGCAGATAGATAAATAAAAGATCTCTTTGGAATACAGACCTAGTAGTGACACTGTTAAGTCAAAGGGATGCAGGGAAAGATTGCACAATTTTTATGAATGCAGAGCTCATCACCCCAGACCACTTTTAGAAAGATAATCACTTCCTTCTCAAAAAAAACAGGAAGATTGATAGATTTTCTCAGAGCATATGATAAGTGAATTAAAATGAAATACTTTTCAACAAACTGATGTCACTTTAAAGAACAGAAGTAAAAACTGGCAAAAGGAATGTTGTTTTTTTTTGTATGGGGGAGGGGGTGTTGTTGATTGCAACTGAAGATACTTGAATTCAAACCAGAGCCTATTAAATGGCTAAAATCAGAGACTAGAATTGAAAAAGTACCTTCATGGGTAATATCCACATGAACTCAAATATGGTATGTTGATCTGGAAGTAGCAAACAAATAACTATGTCTTTCAGATTTGTTTAAAGAAATGGAGGGGTTTGTGATCATGGTTCTTCCACTAGAAATTAGTGAATGGTTATTCTTAAGGAATCTGAACTTATTGATCATATAATAAAATGATGGAAATTGTGCAACATATTACTGGACATTGCAAAAACAAAATGGCTTCTAAAGGATATTGAAAGACAATAAACGAGATGGTTAGTAATTACATACTAGAAGCTGCTCACCATCTTGAATTAACTAACTTAAGCTTTCTACAAATCCAAAATCCAAAATATACTCAGATATCTAGCATATATACAGTTTGGGAAACTGGGAATCATTATAGATAGAAAAAGTACCAAGACATAGTATAGATCAAAATAAATCAAAGAATGATGTTTTAAGTAGATTTAACTTGACTGAAAACTCATAAACTCCAAAATTAACCAGAATGACAAAAAAGCTGTCAAAACATAGAGATCTTACAGAAGAAATTAAAACCATATGTGAATAAGATATGTGTGTGTGACACACACACACACATATACTTTTTGGTAATTCTATAGAAGATGAACTTACATTCCAATGGGATCATAGGATCAAAGATTTAGAGTTGAAGAGATCTTTTTGGTCATGGCATCCAAATCTAGGTTGAGGAAACAGAAGCACATAAAATTTAGTGAATTTCCAAGGCTCTCAAAGCTAGTAATCATCTAAGGCATTATTTGAACCCAGGCTTTGCTCACTTCAAGTCCAGTCCCAATCCACTTTGCCATGTTATCTCTCAGAGAAGTAGTCATTTTATTCACGTGACAAAGAGTTAGCATAACATTAACTAAACAAGAATAATATCAAGACAACAACTTGTCCTCAGATGGTTTCTATCTGAATCCCACCTTGCAAAGGGAGAGAGTTTAGGTAAATCTTTGTATTTCATGTATCTGTGCCCTTTATCACCTCATTGTATCAGAAATCCTTATCTTTTGTAATTTTGTCAGCTGAGTGGGGTGAGGATGAGGAGTAAATTGATCAGAAGAATCCTTCCTTACCTCAAGTATGTCACATACTTGTTTGTGTTCTTAAATACTGTGTTGAGATAATTATCACCTTCAGATCATCATTATGAACACCGATTATATTCTTTGTTACAATCTTCTGATGCTCTTAAGAGCTCCTGCGATGAGTTTTCCAAAATATTAAATAGTACTGGCTGCTTTTATACTCTTTCACTTTTCTCTGGTCTCACTTTTACTTATTTCAGTATCAATATTTATTAGGCTAGGCCTATTGCTAATTTGCCAACCCATTTTATATGTATGAAGTTTATGAATTATGATGAATAGTTATTACATGGTATTGTTCTAGGCACTTCATGGTATACAAAAATCGACTAATATATGATTCGTATCTCCAGACTAATATTCACACACAAATGTATTAGGACACAGTTGGCAAATGCTACTTTTGAGGTGGCACAGGCCTAGAATCTAGGAAATCTGAATTCAAATCCAGCTCAAAACACTTATAAGTTGTGTGATTTGGACAATTCAATTAACCTCTATGTGCTTAAGTTCCCTCACCTGTAAAATGAATACCCTCCTTTCTAGGGCTATTGTGAAGATAAAGTGAGATAACAGTTGTAAAGCATTTCACAAAACTGAAAGAAGTACATGAATATATTGTTATTATTATATTAAATTAAGTCATCTCAGAACTAGTTGAATGACATGCCCAATTATTTGTTGATTGTTTAAATGCCAACTTAGAAGGAACAGTCTCATTTTGCACATGAAGAAATTAAGACCCACACAACATCCCTGAAGTAATTTGTTCAACACCAGCTGTGAACTAGAGGCAGCATCAGAATTCAAACCTAGGACCTCTGTTTTCAAATGAAGATCTCTTTTCACTTCATAACATTGTTTCCTAATGTTTCATGTTGCCCAAAGTCACACAGAATTTTTGTGGCAGAGCAAAGATTTAAACCCAGGTCTTCTAATGAGGAATCCAGCACTCTGTACTGTACTGGACTGCCTCCATATAAAATAGCCACAACTTGTGTTTTCGTAAGAGATACAGAGAGACACAAAGATGAGAGAGAGAGAGAGAGAGAGAGAGAGACAGACAGACAGAGACAGAAAGAGACAGAGAGACAGAGACAAAGACAGAGATAGAGAGAGCCACAAAGAGACAGATACAGAGAGACAGAAAGACAGACAGAGAGACACAGAGAAAGACAGAGACAGAGAAGAGAGAGACTCAACTATGGTAGATACAGAGCAGAATTCAAATTCAGGTAAGCAGCTTCAAGATTTCATTCTTCATATATATTTCCCGTGAGATCAAGGGAAAGTAATATAACCTCTCAGCACTACAGAGAAGGTGCAGTGGTAAAATGAGGTTCTTCATCTGAGAGCTCACCTATACCAATGAAATCATATGATTAGTCACCATTCCTATCTCTGCATAAAGCACACATACATAATCTATGTTAGTAATTCATAAATTATAGAGAAATGCTGAGAATAACATATACCTCAAAATCCACTGTTAATGTTACCTTCAAACCAGAAGAGTTCCTTTTTCACCCACTTGTTTTAAAAACAAGGTTATGATGGCAGGTATCTTCCTGGTATTTCAAATTGACAGACAACCCATCCTCAGACAATAGAACAATGAATTTCCCTGGGTGGGTGTTCTCAGCACTAATGTATTGCATCATTACCATTAACTTCACTTTCATCAATGTGTTGTCATTATCACATTTAACTTAATTAGTGTGGAAGCTACTTAAAAGAACACTTCACATAAAAAAAAAAAAAGAATGGACTAAATGCATTCTTGGCTTCCAACAGCTAAACCAATAGTCTAATGCACTGTGAGGAAGGTTTTTTTTTTTTTCAAAGCTGTTAAGAGGGAGAGACAGAAAGAAGTCTACATTCACACAATGAGGTCAGAAAGCTAGATGAAGAGTGACACCGAGACATCTCACCAACCACTCTTTAGCATGAGGGTGTTAATATTTCTCGCTATCTTCTCTACCGTTGTCATGCGTGGGGAGGGACAGGGTAAGAGAGAGACAGTGGAGTAAACTTGGCTTGACCACTTTGACCTTGCTTTCTGAGCAAAGCACAATATCCAGTGCCGTTAGTTTAGACACCAACATTGCACGTATTGATCCTACTAGTTAATATATGTGCATTTATATGCATATTGATTAGTGCATTTCTTTTCCATCTATCTGTTTAAAGTACCCTTGCAATTTTTACATGAGTCCAATAAAAGAAAATGGCGGCAAGTTTTTCTTCCTCCTTTAATGACATCAAAAGTTATAGGATAAAAACTGGTGAACTGGGTTAGAATGTGAGGGTCGTTGGTCAAGAATAAGATGGAATGTCCTTCATAGAAACACTGATTGCAGATAAGGAAACTGAGGAACAGATTACTTAAGTGAAGTGTACAAATTCAGGTAGTAAGTAAAGGACTCAGGAAATGAATCCAGGTCCTCTGATGCCAGTGAGTCCAGGGTTCTTTTCATGGCACCAAACTGCCTAGGTATAAGTAAACAGCAATATTATATCACATGATGAGGACACAGGATGTTTGTGCAGCTTTGTGTAAATTTCTCTCTTCCATTCAGGATTGTGCTACAGGAAGTGGTAGTGGATTTCACCGTAAGCCATGGGTCAGACTACCTGTGAGGTTCTTGTAGATACTTGATCATAAGGATAAACTTATGCAGGGAAGGTTCTTATATTGATGATTGCTTGCCCTAACCCACAATGGAACTCCAGCCTCAGCCTGGGTCTGGTAGCAGGGACAAGAGTAGTAGAGTCCTACCACCTCACCCTATTCCTTTAAGGTATTTCTCTGAAAGATGGCAAGAGTTTCTCTGGGAATCACCATCATCAAAAACCCACTAAAACGGTTACTATGGTAATGCATTTTTAACTATTCATAACAACAATCCATATTTATTTAGCATTTTGTAGTTACCATGCACTTTGTATATCAATCAGTCAAAAATCTCTACCCCAGTACCCTGGCCTCTGATATTTGAATCTTTGTTTTATTATTCCAGAGGACCCAAGCCACAAGACACTTCTATGCTGTTTCCAAAGAAGGGTGCTTAGTACTTCTCTTCCCTCTAACTTTTTCTAACTACAAGCTATATTTCCCTACCAGAATAGAAGCTGCTTGATGGTAGGGACTGAATTGTTTGCTTGTATTTGTATTCCCAATTCTTAACACATGGCTTTTCATTAATTTACTTTAATTTGTCCATTCAGCACACCTTTTTATGCTCCAGGTTATGTGTTAACTGCCAGGGATACAAAAGCAAAGCAAAAGCATGCTCTGTTCTTAAGAAGCACAGTAGTAAGAACTACACAGACATAAGTAGCTATTACCCAAGGTAAAGAATCTTCACTGATGCCAAGAGTATAAGAGTAATTGTTTAGGAGGAAAGCTTTGCAGGCACGTGGGACAGCCAGTGGGAAGACAGAAAAACCAAGTTTTATATATAACATTTTAAAATGAGTCTTCATTTCAAGGATCTCTTGTTTGTCCTTTTTACTTTTCTCTCTGTGTCATTTTCATTGCCATTCCAAATGCAAAGATGTAACCCTGTTCCTTTTTTAGAACTCCAGGTCTACATTATCAGCTTCCTTTAAGACATCACCATGACTTCTGGTGCCAAGATTACAGAGGGAGGATGGAACCCTCTGAAACTCTTCCAAACTCCCCTCTAAACAACTAGAAAACTATCTCAAAATTGATCTAGGAGCAGGGAAGTAGAAATATTTGATCCTAGAAGTATGATGTTGAATTTAATCTTCACGCACATAGTAAAAGCACATAGTAAAAATATCAAACATTTTTATTCCCTTAATGAACCACTATTCCCTCCCCTCATATAACCTTTTTAGTTTCTCCAATTGTCTACTTTTTATATGCAAATCTAACCAGATCACTCCAGTTCAAAGATACTATAAAATTCCAGACCTTTTGTAGAGGCTGTTTATCCAGCTACTGATTCAACACTTTTTCTTCCCTTGGCAGCTTAAAGAGCTTGCAAATCTGGATGCTTCAGTTAATTACCTAGTATATACCCTGGATGTTTTATAATCTGATTTTTTCCATTATCCTTCTACTGAAATTGCTCTCTCAAAGTTTCAGCAGTAACATTTTAATTATTATACTCAATACTTCCTCAGCAGTTTTCATTCTTTTCTGTTTTTGACACAGTTGGACACTTTCCTTCTACCAAATATTTGCATTGGCTTTGGTGACAGCACATTCTCTTGGTTATCATTCTACTTCTGTAATTCTCCCTACTCTATCACCTTCAATTGATATAAAAACCAAGTTTTATATAGAACATTTTAAAATGAGTCTTCTTTTCAAGGATCTCATTGGTTTTTTTACTTTTCTTTCTATGTTCTTTTCATTGCCACTCTCAATTTAGCTCCTAGTATAGTCTCCCTTCCAAATCCAAAGATGTAACCCTACATTCTCAGCTTCCTTTAAGACATCACCATGACTTCTGGTGCCAAGATTGCAGAGTGAGGAAGGAACTCTCTGAAGCTCTCCCAAACTCTCATCCGAACAACCAGAAAACTACCTCAAAATTGATCTAACAGCAGGGAAGTAGCTCATCAGCCTGCTACTGTGTCACTGTGGTAACAGAGTCTTGTGAGTGGCTGGCCCTAGAGGAGGGATACTGTTGCTTGTCTTCCCCAAGGGTAGGCCCCTGCTGCTCTTTCTATATGTAAACAAAGTCTCTCTGCTCATAGGCCCCAGGGGAGGGGTCTCATTGTTGGCCAGCCCTAGGATGGGGCTTAACTACCAGTCAGCAATAGGGTCCCAAGACTCCCTGCTGGCTATGGAGTCACTGAGGTGTGACCTTGCTGAGTGGTACAGACTGCTCACTTACTTGGGCACTGCTCCTTCGCAAAAGCATGGGATCTTGCTATTGAATAGCCCTCAGCTTTGAGGCTGACTGGCTTCTGCTGCTGTTGTTGCTGCACTTAGACTTTGCTCCTCTCTCTCCCCAGTGAGAAATAATGGGTATTTAACAAAAGAGAAGACTTTCAAGCATTTCTAATTAAAACACAAGAAGAGTTAAATAAAAATTTCACCTCCAAATACAAGACTCAAGGAACACATTCAAAAGCTAAAAATAATAAGGTTAAACTTTATATTTCTATATGGCAAGATAATATTTGTAACTCTTAATTTTATTACTATGAGATCAGTTAGAAGGTGTATATGTAGACAAAGGGTGTGGATGTAAGGCAACTTTGATGAGATTATATCCCAACAAACCAAACAAAAGGGTGAGAACTAAAATTGCACTGGAAGAAAAAGGAGTGGAGGGGGGATTGGATGGGGCAAATTATCCCACATAAAAGAGGCATGAAAGACTTGTTATGATGGAAGTGAAGATGGAGTGGTGGTTGTGGTAGGTAAATCTCAAACCTTATTCTCATCAAAATTGACTCAAAGACAGAATAGCACACACTCAGTTGGATATAGAAATCTATCTTACCCTACAATGAAGTAAAAAGGGACAAGGATGATAGAAGTGGGAGGAGTGACTGATAGAAAGAAGGTGAATTGGGAACGACAGTGATTGGAAGTAAAACATTTGTGAGGAGCTCAAGGATGAAAGGTAAGAGAGGGAGAGGGATAAACAAGTGAAAAAATAGCATGGAGGGAAATACATAGTTATCAAACTATAAAAGTGAATGGGATGAACTTAACCCATAAAATGGAAGCAGATAGCAGAATGGATTAAAAATCAAAATCTTACAATATGTTGTTTACATGAAAGACATTTAAAGCAGAGAGATATATGCATAGAAAAGGTAAGGGGCTACAGCAGAGTCTATTATGCTTTAGATGGAGCAAAGAAAGCAATGGTAGCAATCATGATATCAGACAAAGCAAAAGCAAAAACAACTCTAAAAGAGATAAAGAAGGAAATTATATCTTGCTGAAAGGTATCATAGACAATGAAGTTATACCAATACCAAATATATATGCGCCAAATGGGATAACATCTAAAGTTTTGAAGCAGAAATTGAATGAGTTGTAGGAGTAATAGGTAATAAAATTATACTAGTGAGGGAATCCAACTTTTCCCTGTCAAAACTAGATAAATGTAACTAAAAATGAGCAAGAAAGAAGTTAAGGAGGTGAATAAAATTCTGGAGAAAAAATATAGATGAGATAGATCTCTGGAGAAAATTAAATGGGAATAGAAAGGTCCACCTTTTTCTCAGCATTATATGGCACTTTTATAGGCCATGCATTAGCAAATGAAAACTCTGCAACCAAATACAGGAAATCAGAAATAGTAAACATCATTTTCAGATCATAACGCAATAAAAATTACATTCAATAATGGACAATGGAAAGAGAGATTAATATTATTTGTAAATTAATCAAAAAGTGGATTAAGGAACAAGTCATAGAAACAACCAATAATTTCATTGAAGAAAATGATAACAATGTGACAACATAGCAAAATTTACAGGATGCAGGCAAAGCAATACTTAGGGGGAATTTTACATCTCTATTTGCTTGCATCAATAAAATAGAAAAAAAATCATATCAATGAAAAAAGAATGCAACAACGACAAAAACTAGGAAAAGAACAAATTAATTCCTGATGAAACACCAAATTGGGAATCCTGAAAACAAAAGAGAGATTAATAAAACTGAATGCAAGAAAACCACTAAACTAGAACCTGCTTTTATGAAAAAAGAAATCCAATAAAATAGATAAACCATTACTTAATTTGATTTGAAAAAAAGAAAGAAGAAAACCAAATTACTAGTATCACAAATGAGAGGGGTAAAATCAGCACCAATGAAGAGGGAGTTAAGACAATTGTTCAGTGCTATTTTGTCCAATTAAATCTCAATAAATTTGAAAATCTAAATGAAATTCATAAATATGTGCAAAAATATGATTTACCCAGATTTACATAAGAAATAAAATATCTAAATAACCCAATCTTAGAAAAAAAAATGAACAAATAATTAATGAAATTCCTAAGAAAAATTCTCCAGAACAAGATAGATTCACAAGTGAATTCTACCAAATCTTCTACATAGTACCAGCAATATTATTTGATGAAGGACTGTGAATGACAGCCATTCTCAGCAATACAATGATCCAAGACAATCTCCAAACACTAATGATGAAGCATACTATTTACCTACAGAAAAAGAACTTACATTGATTGAATGCAGAATTGAAGCATGCTATTTTTCACTTTCCTTTCTTTCATTTATTTTTCTTTTGAGTCTTCTTGTACAAAATGACTAATATGGAAATGTTTTACATAATTGCACATGTATAGCCTGTATCTGATTACTCTCGGTCTTGGGGCAGGGGAAGGAAGTGATAGAATTTGGAACTCAAAACTTTAAATAAAAATGTTTAAATTAAAATATATATATATATCACCACTCACCTATCCTACCAGTATTCCATATTCAACATGTAAAAAATCTTCAGACATTATCCTTCTTCCGACTTCCTTATTTCATTCCATGACATGATTATCAAGTTTTTCATTTATATAAATTTGGGGTGCTCTTTGATTCCTCCATCTCTATGAACTTTTACAGTATATCAAAGTAGTTATCTAGATCAGCTGTTTCTACCTCTGCAAGATCTCTCACATTCTTTCACTTCTCTCTTTTCTTACAATAACTACTCAAGGGGTGGCGCCAAGATGGTGGCATAGCAGCAGCAACATATCGCAGCTCTCACATAGCCACCCCAAAATACCCATAAAATAGGACTCTAAACCAATCCTAGAACTCCAAAATGCACACAAACATACTTCCCACTAAAGTCAGCTCAGCTATGAGGAACCATATCAGCACTGCGAATCTAAACCAGCCTGGCCTGAAGCCGCGGCTGTGCCCTGGGGGCCGCTGGATGGGAGGAGCAGAGAAACCTCTCTGGTGAGCAGATTAGCAGCAGCTGTGAGCAGCATTCAGAATTAGCTAAGTGGAAATTGAGAAAGGGGGACAAAAGCAGTCTGGCCAAAAGGCCTCCAGAGTGGAAAGCGAAAGGCAGAGGTTTTGCACCCACCTCCACGTTGTTGCTTCCCGCCCGTGGCCTGCAGACAGCAGGGGAACTAAGTGATTGTTCTCAGGCCAGTGCTCTCACGTTGAGCGGCCTGGATGCGGATCTCTGTCTTGGGCCTTGGTCTTGGAGTCTTCATTATCCAGTCAGCCAGAAGTAATTAGGAAGAGTCCCAGCATCTTCCTGAGAGCTACAGCAGCTGGGAGGACCCCAGCAATTTGGGACAGAGCTTTCCCTTCTGGAAGCAGAGCCCCAAAGAGATTTAAAAAAAAAAAACACGGTCTGAACAACCATGAGTAAGAATAAGCATAAGAAGCAAAGTAAGAACAGCTCCCAAACCCTAGATTCCTTCTTTGGGGAAAAGAAAGATCATGGGAGAGAGAGGGAGGAGGAGAGCGCAGCCAGAGCGCCCCCACCAGGGGCCTCCAATAAACATGAAGAATGCCTTAAAGCT
>CM053588.1:272040292-272051808 GCA_028646515.1 Pseudochirops corinnae
TAAGATTCAGATAAGGGGTTCATATTGAACATATTCTGCCATATGATCTTATTGGGTCAGAGTCCGGCCCACACTAAATACATGGTCTGTAAAGATTTCTCAGTACCCAATAAAGGATATGTCTCTGAATTCTTTGAATATCCTATTCTATATGGTCTCTGGGAGAAAATTAGTTTTTATGTGGTGCAATACCTTTTTCATCACTTGTTTTGAGTTCCTCCATAGAAATACACTATAAAATAGAAATTATTCCTATTCTTCTTCTTCTTACATAAGGTTGCCTATTTCTTTTTCCATTCAACTTTTCATTGGATCTGTCAAGTTGAGGTTTAACTTGTTCGTGATCTGTGACTGGTTTCTTAGGAATGCTACATTAGGTGAGACTGTTGAAATGTATAGGCATACACTTTTTTTTTTACTTCCATTTATTTGACTTCCATTGCATTTGTGTGATCTAAAGGACAATTTTTAGTAGGAAATAGACCTTTCTGAGAATGGGAAATGTATTTTCTGACTATCTCCAACACAGTGGAGAGATCTCTTTTAATAGCTCTAAAAGACCTCTTATTTCTATATGATATGGAGTCCCTTTTTTGTCAATGTCAGAGAAACATTCAGTTATTTTACCTGAGTAAAGATATTGTGTGGGTTCCTACAAAGAAGACACATTTATCAGATTTCACACACCAGCAACAGTAGAGATAAATACACGTATTATTATGGAAATTGTCAGTGATCTCAAAATACTGAAAAAATATTATTTTCCAAATCACTTCCGTGAAATAGGATCGAAAGAGATAAGATTATTTTAATTTTCCAAGTAAGACAACTGAGTCACAGGTATTAAATGAACATGTTAGAATTATTAGATACTCATCATTTGCCATTTCTGATTTTAAGACTACAACATTTGACAAAATGTAAATAAAGGATCTGTTACATATTAAATCAATAATAGGGTGAATAATAATAGCAATATGCTTGTTATTTCTGCATCCAAACCAGGACATAAGGTTTAGACTATTTCTTCTAAATGGAAACATTAATTGGAGTAAGGGACATATAGTCTGAAAGGTAATACATGGAGCCTGGGCTTCAAATTTGTATCTTACATATTCTTGATATTATGAATTCCATATGATGAACCTTAAGAAATTTTCTTGCCACTCCCCTCAAATTTTCTTAGAATGCCAGAAAACAGGCACAAGAAAATCTAAGCTTACTTAAAAGAAATCCTCATATTCTCCAGTGTTGCTCAGCAACCAATGCCAGTTTGATAAAGCTTAACAAATTCTCCTCTCAGGAAAATAATCTTGAAATCTATATCCATCATTGTTTCAGAGACTTTTTTCTATGGTGTTCTCCACAAAAGTGAAAAACTATTTAGTAGTTTAAAAAATTGTTTACCACCCCCAACTCCTTCTTCATCTACCCCTCATACTGTGACTATATAAATATCTCTTCATTTATTCATTTATTTTAGATAAGGATTTAAATCTTGAATATATGCTTGGCAAAGGGGATACAAAGACAAAATTGAAACACTCCTTGCTCTCTATGGGCATACATTCTATTGAAATGATACAACATTGATACAGATATGTAAATGCAAAATATATGCAAAGTTACTAATAAGTACTGGGGACAGGGGCAATGGCAGCAAAAGAAAGATGAGAAAAAGACTTATAAGTGAGTCTTAACCTGAAACTAAACTCAGCTAACTGAGCTTAACCTTGAAGGTAAAGGGGGTTTCCAAGAAAAACAGAGTTTGAGAAGCAGGGAATAGAGCACAGATTGCAATTTACTAGTAAGGCTCTTAATATGACAATGTATTCCATACATTTTATGTTCTTTTTTATCTTATCCTCAGCATTCTGTTTATCTTTTCAATTAAACTAAAATATTTATTCATATCTAGTTCATGTACTACTATCAGCCATTCCTTGGTTATCTTCTAGTTTCTAATTATTTCACTTTCTCTAGCTTATATTATGAGGACGTTTTTCTCTTTAATTATATTAAATAATAGTTGCCTATAAAACTTATCATTTAAAATAATAGTAGTCTTATTATTTATTATTATCCATTGTTTCTTCTTTTTGCTTCTGATCTGTGCTTCATATGCTATTCCCCTTAAACAGATAAACAGAGATAATATTTTATAGTCTCTTTAATACAGTATACAAATATTGTAATGCTTTCAGTCATTCAACTGTCCATTTATTCAATCTACTATTCTTTACTTTGAAGATAGTGGATTTGAGGCAACCAACCTTGCAGGCTTGAAGAACTAGCTCTGAAAATAGCAGTCAAAAAAGCTTGAAGGTTAGGACAGCATGATCCTGTACCAGGCAAGCAGGGACCAGCTTTATAAAGTTTAAAGTTAAGAAATAGGCTTAAAAGTGAGCAAACAACGACAAAAAATAATTTGATCATAAAAAGCAACTCCAGGAGCAGGAAAGACCAAAATAAATTGAGAAGATGAAAACAATGTGAAAACAGCTACCAAAAAAGGCCTCAAATAAAAAACCTCGTTGAACCAAAATCTGACAAAATTCCTGGGAGAGTTAAAGAAAGGGAGGAAACTTGATAGATGAAAAATTGCAAAAAGAAATGAAAGTGATACAAGAAAATTATGAAAAGAGAATTAGCAGCTTGGTAAACAAGGCACAAAAAAATCACTGATGAGGACTTTGTAAAAAGCAGAATTGGCCAAATGGAAAAGGAGGTACAAAAATCCACTGAAGAAAATCATTCCTTAAAACTTGCAACTGATCTAGTGCAATCTAATGACTCCATTCAGAAACACTAAAACAAAGTCAAAAGGATGAAAAATAAAGGAAAATGTGAAATTTCTCATCAGAAAAACAACTGATGTAGGAAAAAAAGATAAAGGACAGATAATTTTTAAAAATTATGTAATTACCTGAAAGCCACAATAAAAGACAGAGCCTAGACATCAAATTCCAAGAAATTGCCAAGTAAATCTGCCTCAATATCTTAGCTGCAGCAGTTAAAATAGAAATAAAAGGAATCCACTAATCACCACTGAAAGAAATTCCAAAATGAAAACTCTCAGAAATATGATAGCCAAATTCCAGAGTTCCCAGTTCAAAGAGAAAATATTTCAATCAATCAGAGAGAAACAATTCAAGTATTATAGAGCAGTAGTTGGGAAAACACAAGGTTTAGCAACTTTCACATAAAAGAAGTAAAAGACTTGGAATATGATAAACCAAAAAACAAAAGAGCTAGGATTATACAATCAAGAATCAGCTATTGTGTTCTTACTTGTCTAGAGTACTAATAATTAGCACAGTATATAGGTTGTATACCCTATAAGAGAGAAAGAAAGGAATCTTTAAAATTATTTTATCCTTATCCTATTTGATTTAATACAACTTTCTTACTATCTGTACAATATCTACAAACTGAGTTGATAAAATCATTTGAGTAAGGATTATGCTGTCTATCTAGTTATTTGAAAATACCACCCCACCATTTTAGCAAAATGCTCAGTTCAGGTAGCCCCAGTCAAATACAGCTGTAAGTAAGTCATCATTTTTAGATAATGGAGAAAGCTCCCCCAAAAGCAGGATATTCTGTAAAGGTGAGACCATCGTCCTACTACAGATATGCCTCACAGCCAAGATGAAAACTTCAGTTAGGCAGTAATAAAGGAAAAGTCTTCTTTTGGTCATCTTTTATAAGATGAATTACACTGAGTTTATTTGACACTAAGTGTGAGCCTCATCAGCTTACATTTGATTCCTAGAAGAAAATCAAAAGTTCTAATGTAGGAGTAATGAAGCTTCTGTAAAAAGGCAGCTGAGTGGGCCAGTGCAGAGAGTACTGAACCTGGAATCAGGAAGCCCTAAGTACTAACTCTGTCTTAAACACTTGCTAGATTTCTAGGGTGGGACAAGGCACTTAACCTTTCTCAACCTCAGTTTGCTTATCTAAAAAATTAATGGTGATAATACCACCTCATATGATAATTGTGAAGATAAATTAAATAAAATATAGTGAGACTTTTGTAAACCTTAAAGTGATACATGAATGTTATTATTTTTGTTATTGTTTTTATCCTCCAAATATCAAAGCGCTTATATTAAGAAAACTTAATTTGTCAGAAAAATACAAATACATCAGAAAGCAAAGAAGTTTAATGTTTTAAAAAAATCTCTGGACTTAGGTAGTTGATAGAGCATATTTGAAGGGCTGTTATATACTAAGCATAACAGTTTGAGAAGGATGGTTTTCTGTGTGTGTTATTTTACAGAGAATTCTAAAAGAGTTGAAAATAAGGAGATGCTAGCTTAGGTAGGAAAATAGGTTTTCACTTTCCCCAAATTCTGTACTTTCTGAGCTCTTCATTCCTAATGAAAATAATGCATGGTAGTAAGACCAGTAGTAACAGATGGAAAGATATGCTTGCAAAGATATTTTATGTACTTTGGTATACTCTTATACTGAAGATTAAACAATATTATGGTACAGTATTCCTTCTTCACAAAGTTTCATTGAAATCAATGGTGCAGTCATCTCATTCATTTCAAAAAGGCATTGCTACTTATATAATTTGAAATGTAAATACTCCACATAAAGAATTTTATTACATAATAAAAATGTTATAATACAATGCTGAAAACTCAGCTATGGTTTAACAAGTTATATTTAAAAAGTTTGAATTTATAGCATTGAGTATCCACTGTTTAAGTGACATGATTTTAAATGAGGAAGGTGTGATACCATTTTATAAAAAAGAGGGATGCAATACAGTAAATAGAAATCATCAGGTGTACACATGGTACTAATGAATCAGTATACAACATGCTATGGCTGCTCAATCAACTGTTTCAAAACCAGACTTTATTAGATGTCAAGAGGAAGTGAGCATCACCCTACCAAAGCACTAAACCATGGCCTGAACCACTTCCATAGATAGTGAGAAATTAAAGACTGTGTTGATTCAATTATGAAATATCATGGTACAATAAGAGTATCAAATTTACTATTGACAGTAACATATTTCTGAAATGTCTGTATCAATGTATCTGTAGTGGGGTTTTGGTATATATTCAGATCACCAAAGATGGAGACATCCATGTGGGAGACCCTCGTGACCTATTTTTGGTAGAAGACATTATACATGATCCTTCCATGAGGATGGGAACTACTGTTTTTTTTCTCCTCCATTGGCTGTTACTCAAAATTGCTTGTGTCTTTAAAACTCCATACTTCAGTATGTTTTGTTTATCCTTTTCATTATTAGGTGCAGAGAATAGAGTATCTGGACATCAGATCTTGACATATAAGGACCTGTGAGTCAAGATTACTGGGTAGATGTTGTCTCATCCCCACAAAGAAGCCCTGAGAAACAGGACCCTGGGAAAAAAGCAAAAGGAGAACTTTGGTCTAGTAACTAAAAGAGACTAACACTATTTGTGAACTAAGTTAAGCTATGATCCTAAACCCCCTACCCTAATTCCAAAGGACAATGTCTCTGAGGTATTTGAAAGTGTTCACTACATTTTTAAAGCAAATATTCTGTTATGAAAATAGATTAGAAGCAGGGTAGAAGGAAGTCAGGTCCTTCCAGGTGCTACATTATAAACGTCTTTGGGTTTTTATTGTTTGTTTTTTTGTTTATTCATTTTGTCCACAGCTGTGATTTCATTGGTGTAAGGGAAACTCCAGTGTTTAAGTTCTCTGTCTTTGCAGATAAACATTTTCTATAGAACATAATTTTAGAGAGATGCCTGGGGCAGGAGGGGCAGGATATTGAGAGTTTCACTGAATTGCCGATAGTGAGAGAGCTATACCAGTTGTAGAACTCTAATCTAAATCTACCTGACACAAAATCTGCCTTATATCTATGTGGATACAGAAGAAATGATAAGGGTCATGATGATCATGATGGTGGTGGTGATGGTGGTGGTGGATAAGCATACAACATGGAGCTATGATTTCATTGTTGTATGGAGGTCAAAGTAAAACCTTTACAGATTGACACCTTTTCATCATAAAGAGTTTTATTGTGGGTTTTTTTTTTTTTACAGATCCCTCCCCTTTTATTCTCTTCTTGAGGCTGATTAGAGAAGAAATAAATGTAATCTGATACGTGAAGATTTTATGTTGAATATTTTTATCATAATAATAGCTAGCATTGTTCTAGCCCTCAAATTTTCAATGTGCTTACAGACATTTTCTCATTTTATCCTCACTACAACTATGGGAAGTAGGTACTCTTATTATCGTCATCTTACAGATGAGAAAATTCAGACATGGAAGGACTGAGTGACTTTCATAGAGCCACACAGATGGATGAGTGTTTGAGATTAGATTTGAAGTCAGATTTTCATAGCTTCAGGCCCATCACTCTATTCACTGAGCTACTTGGCTACCTCACAACATGAAGCATTTTCAGGAAGAACTGCCTGGCAAGATCTTTTATTTTTTTTCTTCCTCTACTCAAGATACCCAATTTAGAGTGTATGTCATTCCCTTGTTAAGCCAAATTCAGTGAGAGTAAGGTTGACCCATTCCCTTTTGCCTTCCTGTTCTTCCCCTCCATTGTAACAGTTATCCCTTGCCTCTTCTATATGAGATGATTAATCCCATTCTGTCTCTCCCTGTCTCCTTTCATTAATTCCTCTCTCACCTCATTTCACCTTTTAAATATCACTGCCTCCTGTTCAATTGATGCTGTGCTCTCCATGTATACCTGTACACATATATACATATAATTGCATATGTATTCATATACACATATAACCTCATATATAGACATATATATGTATGTATGCATGCATATATATACATTTATATTCCCTTCAACTATCCTCATACTGAGAGAAGTTTCATAAGTTACAATTATAAATTTTCCATGTAGGCATGTAAAAAATTCAACTTTGATAACTTTCTTATGATTTCTTTTCCATGTTTACCTTCTCATGCTTCTTATATTTGAATGTCAATTTTTTTTTTTTTTACTCATCTCTGGTTTTTTTCATCAAGTATGCTTGAAAGTCCTCCACCTCATTGAATGACTATATTTTCCCCTGAAACAATATACTCAGTTTTGCTGGGTAGGTGATTCTTGGTTTTAAGCCGAGCTCCTTTGACCTCTGGAATATCATATTCCAGGCCCTTCAGTCCCTTAATGTAGAAGCTGCTAGCTCCTGTGTTATCCTGATGTATTTTCCACAGTATTCAAATTATTTCTTCTTGGCAACTTGTAATATTTTCTCCTTGATCTGGGAACTCCAGAACCTGGCTATTACATTCCTAGTTTTCTTTTTGAGATCTTTTTCAAGAGGTGATTGGTGAATTCTTTCAATCTCTATTTTGCCCCCTGGTTCTAAAATATCAGGGCAATTTTTCTTGAAAATTTCTTGAAGGATGATTTTTAGCTTCTTTTTTGATCATGGCTTTCAGGTAGTCCAATAATTTTTAAATTGTCTCTCCTAGATCTATTTTCCAGGTTAGTGGTTTTTCCAATAAGATATTTCTCATTACCTTCTATTTTTTCATTTGTTTGGACCTGTTTAACAGTATCTTAATTTCTTATAAAATCATTAGCTTCCATTTGCTCTAATCTAATTCTGAAGGAATTATTCTCTTCAGAGAGCTTTTGACATTCTTTTTCCATCTGGCAAATTCAGGTTTTTAACGCATTCTTCTCATTGGCTTTCTAGGTCTCTTTTGCAAATTGAGTTAGTCTATTTTTAAAGTGTTATTTTCTTCAGCCAGGTTGTTGACTCTTTTTTTACAATTTTCTTGCATCATTCTCATTTCTCTTCCCAATTTTTCCTCCACTTTTTTCACTTGATTTTTAAAATCCTTCTTGAACTCTTCCATGACGTGTAACCAATTCATATTTTTCTTGGAAGCTTTTTGTGCAGGAGTTCTGCCTGTGTTGTCTTCCTCCTGTTCCATGCTTTGATCCTTTTTGTCCCCCAAAAAGGAATCTAAGGTTTGGTGGCTGTACTTGCTTTCCTTCTTTTGATTGCTCATATTGCCAGTCAGTTACTTGATTGTTGAGCTCTATGCCACAGAAGAACTCTCCTTCCAAAAGGGAGAGCTTTGTCCCAAATCACTGGGGTTTTTGCAGCAGCCAGAGCTATTAGGAGGGCATTGTCTCTACAGCTCCCACCAACTTTGGCTCACTGATCACACACCTCAGGACCATCACACAAGACTTAGATCCAGATCCAGGCAGGCTAAGGCAGGAACACTTAGCCTTTGAATGGTTGCTTGCCCCCCACCCTGCCCCTTCCTATGGTCTGCAGGCCAGGAGCTTTGAAACAGCCACATGGAGGTGGTGGCAGGGACACTGCTTCCACCACTTCTCATTCTGGGGGCAAAGGGCTGGACCCATTCCTCTGTCCTCCCCCCTAGATCCAGACAATTTCCACTGACCTTTTACCTGTATTTGGCATTTGTGGATTGATAATTCTGGAAACCACCTTAGCTGCTGGTGATCCACTCTCCTGAATGCTCCAGCCTCTGCTGGTCCTGGCCACACTGGGACTAAAACTGCAGCTCATGCAGTGCTGGGCTTGGCTCCCAGTGTGGTTCAATGAACACTTTCTGTCCACCTGCTGGGATGACTTCACCAGGAGCTATGTTTCTCTGTCACTTTGTGGGTTCTGAAGCTCTACAATTTGTTTAGAGTCATATTTTATAGGTATTTGAGGTGTTTATGGGGGGAGCCATGGCGTTTTCCTGCTTCCATGCCTCCATCTTCATCATAAAGAGTTTACCTGATGTATTAAAGAAAGAAATTATTTTCTCAGGGTCAATTAGTCAGAATGCATCAGAGGCTTCCTGAGAGCAGTTAGTTCTGTATACACTATGCTGGGTAGTCAATGGCGGTGATGACGATGTTGAAGACAATGATGATATACCACCCATAACTTGAGACTGGACTAAATTCTTCAACTAAACGCAACTTTTTTAAAATTTAAGTTTAAAACAATACATAAAATCTTTGATTTTTTTTAGTTTCTCTCTTCCTGCCTAGGTCTATATAGTCCTACCCACAAGGATAACTTTCGTATTGTTGCTATTCTTCAGTTATTTCCATCATGTCTGACTCTTGATCATTTCTTTGGGGGTTTCCTTATCAAGGATACTGGAATGGCTTTCCATTTCCTTCTCCAGCTCATTTTACAAATAAGGAAACTGAGGAAAACCAGATTAAGAGCTTTTCCCAGTCTCTCACAGTTTGTGTCTGAGGCTGAATTTGAACTCAGGTTTTCCTGACTCCAGGCCTGACACTTTATACACCACCCTGCCTAACAGCCCTCTTTGAATAGCTGTATTCAAAAGATGTTCAGAATAATTAACCTGATGATCCAATTCATAATGGAGAAATAGTAGTTGTAAAGGGAAAGGAAACATGGTAAAGTGAGTTTTCTTCCTTTCTCCTGTGAGAGCAGGCATGGTACAGAACAGCTCTTCACAGCTTTGACAGATACAGTTCTAATAACTCCATCTACAACAACCTCAACAAATGTAATCTCAACACATTTTGTGGAGAAGGGAAAGCAAGGGTGAAAAGAAGAGGGCAGGTCCTGACATTTCTATCAGTGCTGTGAAACCATGGCCTGGAGACTATTCCAGATTTGCACATTAAAAAAATTATCTGTACCTTCTAGGTTTAGGAAGCTGCCTGAGGTACTGAAAGTTTAAATGATTTGGCTACAGTTAAATGGGAAGTATTTGTCACACCCAACACTAGGACCCTAAAACCTGTCCTCTTTCTATGTGACTGATTACACTGTTGTATATATTTGATCAATGCATATATTTCAATTAGTCAGTATATATATTTGCTTATTTACTTTTAGTTTACAAGATTCAGTTCCACAATCCATTGAGTTTCATATTTTCTCTTCTCCCTTCCCCCTCCCCTATGATGGCTTGCAATCAAGTACAGAATCTGCATATACTTTCACATTTGACATTAGTCTGGTTGTATATAGAAGGGTTGTAACCAATAGAATGAAGAGTGAGAAAGAGGAAGCAAAACCAAACATGGAAAAGAAAGAGAGCATGTAGTTTGCTTCAGTCTCCATTTAAACTTTGTCCTTTCTAGATCTTTCTCTGAATTTAGGCATCTCCTTCCATCCTGAGTCTTTTACAGTTGTCTTATAACCTTGCGTTGCTGAGTAGAGTCCAATTTACCAAAGTTGGTCATCACACATAAGTTGTGTCTGTCATGGTGTACAAATTTCTCATTGTTCTGCTCTTCTCACTTAGCATCAGTTTGAATAAGCCTCCCCAGGTAAATATGAAGTCCATCTCCTCCTCATTTCTTATAGCAAAATAGTATTCCATTACATTCGTAGAACACAACTTGTTTTGCCATTCCGGAATTGATGGGCATCCTCTTAATTTCCGATTTTTTGCCAACACAAAGAGAGCTGCAATAAATATTTTTGTACATATGGGTCTTCCTCCCACTTCTATGAGCTCTTTGGGATACAACCCTAGAAGTGGTATTACTGGATCAAATGGTATGCAATTATTTATAGCCCTTTGGGCATAGATCCAGGTTGCTCTCCAGAATAGTTGAATCAGTTCACAACTCCACCAACAATGCATTAGTGTTCTAATTTTTCCACATTCTCTCTAGCATTTGCCATTTTCCTGTTTTGTCATCTTAGCCAAGGTGAGATGTGGTAACTCAAAGTTGTTTTCATTTGCATTTTTCAAATCAATTGTGATTTAGGGCATTTTTTCATATGCTTATAGATATCTTTAATTTCCACCTCTGAAAATTGTCTGTTCATATCCTTTGACCATTATCAGTTCAGGAATAACTTGCATTCTTAAAGATTTGACTCAATTCCCTGTATATTTTAGAAATGAGGCCTTTATCAGAGACACTGGTTATAAAAATTCTTTCCCAATTTCCCTCTTCCCTCTTAATCTTGGTTATATGGGCTTTTTTTGTACAGAAACTTTTTAATTTAATGTAATCAAGATTATTCATTTTACAATTTATAATACTCTCTAACTCTTGTTTGGACATAAAATCTTCCCTACTCCATAAATCTGCCAGGAACTATTCCTTGTTTCTCCAGATTTGCTTACACTATCAGCCATTATACCAGATCATGCACCCATTTAGTCTTGATTTTTGTATACAGCATTAGATAATGGTCTATGCCCAGTTTCTGCCATACTATATTACAGTTTACTGAGCAGTTTTTGTCAAATAGTCAGTTTTTATCCCAAAAACTGGGGTCTTTAGGTTTATCAAACAGTATATTACTATAGTCATTGACTACTGACTCTTTTGTACCCAATCTATTTCATTGATTCATTACTCTATTTCTCAGCCAGTACCAAGTAGTTTTGATGACTGCTGCTTTATAATACAGATTAAAATCTTGTATGGCTAGGCCACCTTTCCTAGCATTTCTTTTCATTAGTTGTCTTGATATCCTGGACCTTTTGTTCTTCCAGATGAATTTTGCTACTATTTTTTTCTAGCTCTACAA
>CM053588.1:272052308-272068352 GCA_028646515.1 Pseudochirops corinnae
GGGGGGGGAGGGTTGCTGGAAGCACACACTTCTTTAAAGGGACAGGGACAGGGTAGAGAATAGAACAAGGGGTTGGGGGGGCAGGATAGGAAGGAGGGACATATAATCAGTCTCTCACAATATGTCCATTGTGGAGATGTTCTGCATAACTACACATGTATGGCCTGTATTGAATTGCTTGTCTTTTCAGTGGGGGTGGGTGATGAGGTAGGAAGGAGAAGAATCTAGAATTTAAAGTTCTATAATCAAATGTTAAAAATACATATATATGCATATATTATTATTATTATTATTATTAACTACAATTAATTAAGAATTAAGATACAGAGGCACTGGGGTAGGGAGATCCATTTTGCCCTACCAGAAAGTCAGAGGGGTGATGGGGGAGGACACAGGAAAGAGCAGATTGGGGGAGGGGTTATACAGTGGGATAGGGCTGTTTTGGGGTGATGGGTAGTGGAAAGATGGGGACAAAATTTGTAACTCAAAATCTCATGGAAATGAATGATATAAACAAGAAAATTAATTAATTAATTAATTTTTTAAAAAAGAAAATAGGAAGCCACTGAAATTTTTTGAGCAGAGCAATGACAGAGTCAGACATGAGCATTAGGAAGGTTATTTAGCAGCTATGCAAAGGAAGGATTACAGTGGATAAATAAATACTGGAGATACTGATGTTAATTAAGATGTCATTAAAATAACCCAGGTGGGATGAAGGTGGTAGTGGTGTGAGCAAAGAGAAGAGCACAAATGTTGGAGATATTCTGGATTTTGAAATATTTTTTAAAGTTGCAATGATTATATTTACAGAGATAGTGAGAAAGAAAAATTAATGTGGAATCTGAGGTTACAAAACTGGGTGATTGGAAGGATGAGGATGCAGTCCAAAGATGTAGAAAAGTTTTTAATATTAGTTTTACGTACCAGTGGAAAATTGATTGAAGATGATCAGTAGGCAGCTGACAAGGTGAAAATGTAAACTGACAAAGAAATTTCCCTGGAAATCTAGATTTAGGAGTCTCCTGTGTAGATAGGATATTTTAAACAATGGCAACAGATGAGATCTCCAAGATAGATGATAGAGACAGACAGAGGCAGAAAGAAGAAAGTTTATATTAAAGTAAATGATATAAAAAATTGATATAAAATTGATATATAAAAAATGATATAAAAAATATAAAAAAAAATAAAAAATGATATAAAAAAATCAAACTTTATATCAAAGTAAACATTGAACAACCTGCTTTCCAGAAGGGAACAAAACGTGTATGCACAACATAAATTCAGAATCAATCTGCATTATTAATTCCACAACTTTTTTCCTCATAACTTTCTCAAGTCCAGACCTCCACAAAACAATGAATCAATTCCTGATTTTGAACACTTGATGGTTTCTGCAGGGTAAATACTCACACTGAAAAATTATCAATCTTCTTTCTCTAGATGGTTTGAGCTGGCTCCAGTAAACCACTTGAGAGAAAAAAATACAAGATGGTGACCCAGTAAAAGAGAATTGGAGTGTGTGGTTAAGCACTAAGGAAGAGAAGGAAAGAATAATTCCATGAAAGTGTAATGGCATGCACAGAAGTTGTTCACACCTTGTCACAGCTATTGAAGTAACACCTTGTTTCAGATCAAGTTTCTTTTGAGACTTGTATCAAGTCTGTTGAGAAACAGAACATGTGAACCCCACAACTTGTGAACCCTAGAACCTGTGAACTCCTGGGGAAGAGCTAATGACATATATAAGGAGACCCCCAGTTTGGAGACAGCAGAACTGAGAAGAGAACTCTAGTGGTGGCAGAGTCTAGGAGGAGAAAACTTGTGATATCCAGGCACTCTGTTTGTTTGTTCTGTTTGTGTTGATATATGTTTGTGATGCTTTGTAGAGAAACCCTGTGACCTTACTGGAAGACTTGAAAGATTTTCTGGTTATATGTTTATATAAGTCCTGGAGGAGGGTTTTGGAGGTCCTAGGACTTTACTGATGATTGGTGCTGACCTGTTGGACCTTGTCCATAGATCTATGTTCATTTCTATATTGATAATTTGTATTGAGGTCTCAGACCTTGTTAGTGGGTCCAAGTTGATTTCACAGGCAGATAGTGAATTGATGATGGTGCCAGCAATGTGCATGAATATTATTATAGCTCTGTTAAGCTTTGTCTTTCCAGAAACAGGAACTGTGAAGAACTTGAGGTGGACTGGACACTGTGAGTTTCAATATGGAATGGTAACTGGACAAAGAACTAGACAAGGAGCTGGACAAGGAACTGAGAGTTGCCTGCCTTTAGACCCTGGTGACAGTTGGAGCTGGGACCATGGAAAAGGAACCACAGAAGCTGAAAGTCAGCCTCAAGTCAATCTGAAAGAAGAATTTACTTGGATACTGTGTACTGACTGAGAAGATTATGATTTTCTCTGACCTATGGGTGGAGAACTTTGATTTTTGTACTTTGTGATTGAATTAACAATTTTGTGATTGACTAAATGAATGTATTTATTTTAAAACAATGTGACCATGTTGGTGAAAACTATATGGCCATTTTAGTGATAAGTTGCTAAGTTGTGTCATGATGAATTCTGTATTTTGATTTTCTGTGATCAGTTGTAACATTGTGAATAATGTACCTTGATTTTCTGTGAATGTTTTGCTCTGATTTGTTATTGAATAAACAGAGAGTTGGCTGTACTATGTAATCAGAACCTTGAAAGCTGTTCACAGCAGCAGTCCTCTGGAAAGCTGCACATACATGGCTTTACAGAAAGTCTGAGAAAGAGAAACTATATAGGAGGAAGGGAATGTCAACAGTGTCAAAAGTGCAAGGATCATAAGGACTGAGAAGGGAATGTTGAATTTATAAGTAAAAAATTATTGGTGGTTTTTTTTTGAGGCTGTAATTTCAATTCAGTATTTTGTGGGAGGTTATTTGAAGAGGAAACAATGGGACAGAAACAAAGGAAAAATAAACTGTTTGGGCTAATGCACTCCATAAAGCTAAAATACACAGCCAAATACTGGGAAACTCCCATACTAAGACTACTCATGGAATAGAAAAAAATCTCAACTCATTCCTCAGTAAAAATTATCAGTCCAGTCTATGAAATGAATTTTGTTTTGTTTTGTTTCAATAGAATTTGATATGAAAACAATATACTATAGAGTCAAATTTTCCACAATGCCTCTGTTTTATAGAGTAAATGATACATATAGATTTTCTATATTTATGTTAAAGGTTACATAGGTGTCCAGGGAGGTATAATGGTAATTATTTTAGCAGGTACTTAGTCCTTAGTAACTAAGAGCTAAGTACAGAAGGTATGAATTCTGTCCCCAGTTGTTGACATAACAGGAAGGGGTTGGCTAAGATAGGAAACTAGTGTGTGTGTGTGTGTGTGTGTGTGTGTGTGTGTGGGTGGGTGTGTGGGTGTGTGTGTGTTTAAGAAAAGCCCAGGGAAGATACAGTCAAAATGAAGAATTTTCCTCCTAGTGGCTCCTGGTAGATGGAGCAGAATTTTCATAGCATCAGGAAGCTGGGCAGATGGACAGAGAATTGAGTTGGAGTTTTCTATGGGACCAGAATCTGGTGAAGGCTGAAGTTGCTGCTGAGGAGGCCACCTGGAAGGTTACCTGGAAGGCTGAGAAGGCAGCCTGGAAGGATGAGATTTCTTCTGGGTCCTAGGGCCAGCTGAACTGCTGGAGGACTGAAGAAGCATGACCAGGATAAGACTTTCTTTGTTTGTGGCTTGGTTGATCCTTGAGTTCCCAGCAACAGAAGTGGTGAAGGTTTTGAGATGTGTTGGACCCTGTGAACTTGAGTGTGTAACAAGAACTGCCCAGAGGACGGGACAAGAACCTGGAAGCTATATGCCCCTGAATCCAGGTGATTGTTTAGTGGATTGAGGTAGGAGCTGGGACCATGGAAGGGGATCCAGGGAATCTGAGAGACCACCCCAAGTCAAGATGAAGAAGAGGCCTCTCCTAGGATATTGAATGCAGTGATGAAATTGAAGTTTACTAGACATCCAGGGGTGGAAGGTTTGTATAATTGTCTAATGATTGTATTTAGTGATTAATGATACTTAGTAATTGTGAATCTGGATAAGTGACTGATTAAGTTAACTTATGATTGCCCCATGAGTGGAAAACTGACTTGTATTGTGGAATGATTTAATAAGTAAGTAAGGAGGGTTTCCCCCTCAGGGAAATCAGATGATTATTCTTTTGTTCTTTGTTCTAAATACTGCAACCACTTTGGTGAAAACTATATGGCCATTCTAATGTTAAGCTGTTGTGAACACTATATTGTGATTTTCTGTGATAAGATGTAATGTTGTGAATATCATACTGTACCTTGATTTTCTGAGAAAGTTTGCCTCGATTTGTAATGGAATAAATGGAGTGTTCACTACACTGTGTAATCAGAACCTTAAAAACTGTTCACAGTAGCATTCTTTTGGGAAGCTACTCATGCATGGTGTTACAGGAGAACTAGTACCTCTGGTTTGAGGAGTGGCCAAGCATCTTCCATGGCTGCCCATTCACCTTTGTTGTCTGTCACCCAACTTTTATCTGTGGCTTCAAGAAGTTGTAGCATGTACAATGACCACTCCCCAGTAAAAGAGTCTTGGCAGATGGGTTAAAACAGGTTGGGTGTAAGCAACAGGCCTCAAACCTGTCAATAAATTAGGGAGATAGCTACTGCAAGCATATGAAGACTTTCCCCAACTGAATGGGTGGATAAGAAAAATTTATTCCAACAGCTATGAAGTCAGCCAAAGGAGATGTTGTGGAAAGGTTGGAGCAGAAGTAGAGAACGTAAAGCCTTGAGGCCATGTGGGGTCTTCAAGGTTTTCAAGTGTGACCCTTCACCTGAATCCAAACTTCACAGAACAAATCTCTTTAATAAAAGTATTTGTTCTGTGGAGTTTAGTCAAAGGACTTCCCTTAAGAATCTATGGGGCTATTTGTGGCCTCAAGGCCACAGGTTCTCTACCCCTGGCTGGGAGTTTTATCAGGCATCAAAGACACCAAGGTTATCCATTGAATCCTAGGCCAGCACCAATCATCTTGACTTTTGTCCTGCTACTTGACTCTGGTGACTCTAGAAGAGAGAGTAGGGCTAATGACTTTGCGCAACTCTACCTCACTTATAATTCACACACCAGTCAAGACATCAACCCATGCTGCCATTTCTTCTCTTTGAAAATGAAGGACCAACAATAACAACTTATGAAAAGGAATAGGCCTTTTGTAACTTAGTGAAGGTTTCTATCTTGGTGTGGGGGTGTGGGTGGGGGTGGGGGTAGGAGACTATGTGAGGGTATATCAGTCCTTGCAGTGATACATAGAAAATTCTGAAACTGTCCTGTATCATATATTAGAATTGGAAAATAAAGATATTTTATATGTGTGTGTGTGTGTGTATGTATTACTGAAAGCATTTCATGAATTGCTATAGCCAAAGAACACATCATCAAGTAGTTGGAATGCTAATACTGAGCTTTACTATACATCATTAGGTTGGACCTCAGGAAGTAGTCATAGTTAGTTGTTGTTGTTTTTCCTGTGACCAGACACAGAAGTGAGGATAACCAGTAGAATCCCATCTTATTCCAGTGGCATCTTCACAATTTTAAGAAAATTGGAGGAAGACTCACAATGCACTGGAAAGATTCTTTATAGCATATATAACATGGAAAAGGCTTGTAAAGACTTAATACACTTAATCATGTATTCAAATGATCAGCATTTACTGAGTGCTTCCTGTATTCCAAGCACCATACTTCATGAGAGAGAGAGAGACAGAGAGAGACAGAAAGACAGAGAGAAACAGAGACAGAGAGACAGAATTAAACAACTCTTACTAACTAACAGGAGTTCAGGAGTTTACATTCTGATGGGGAATGTGACATGGACATATATGAATGGAAAATAAAATATATATAAAATAGAAGTATAACATCATTATATAGTGTAATAAATACAAAGTAGTTAAATACAAGGTAGTTTGGTAGAAAGTGTACTAGAAGGTAGGGGGATCAAAGAAGGTTTCACATAGAAAGTGAAACTTGAATTATCTTTTAGAAAGAGAGAATCTCTATGAGGTAAAAGGGAGGAGTTAGTGCATTCTAAGAAATAAGGAAGGAAAAGAGAGAAGACTGGATTGCAGAACATAGAAGGGCAGATGTGCATAGCTATAACAGGCAGTGTTTGAGGGCACACTAAAATCCAGAAGATTACAGATCCTTCAATGTATCCAAGTATTTTTAAAGCTTGTAGAATTCATTAATTTTAAAAGGAATTGGAAAGTGATTATATCTAGAATCCATAAATTCAATAAATGGAAGCAACATTTATAAAATTGTTTATAGCTACAAAATGGTTTCTATGAAATTATAATATGGAAGAAATGGAGGATTCTTCAGAAGCCCTCAAATACATGGAAAAAAGAATGATTTTTTTTTTTAAACATCTGTGATAAGGAATCATCCAGTCCTTGCTGGAAGACCTCAAGGAATAAGGAAATTCACCACAAGACGGTGCATTTCTCTTTTGAAGAATTCTAACTGTTAAGACATTTTTCTTTATATTAAGCATAAATCTACCTTTCTTCAGCTTCCTTTTCTCTTTTTGCTTAGTATTAACCTCTGTGGCCAGGACAGATTAATCTAATCCCTCTCCCATATTACTACACTTCAGTCTTTCATTCTCCAGGGTAAACATATCTAGTTTCTTAAAATTGATCTTCAAGAGGTATTTTCTTTTTTTAAATTTAAATGTATTTATTTACTTTTAGTTTACAACATTCAGTTCCACAATCCCTTGAGTTTTAAATTTTCTCCCCTTCCCTCTCCTTTCCCCTCCCCCATGGTGGCCTGAAATCAATATAGGTTCTAAAATACCTTCACATTGAGCATTAATCAAGTTGTGAAGAAAGATTATAACCAATGGAGTGAACAATGATAAAGAAGGAAAAAAAAACAAACAAAAAAAAACACAAAAGAGAGAGAGCAGTTTGCTTCAATCTGCAATCAGACTCTGTAGTTCTTTCTCTGGATGTGGATATCGCTTTCCATCGTGAGTCTTCTGGAGTTGTCTTCTAACCTTGTATTGCTGAAAGGAGCCCAGTCTATCAAAGTTAGTCATCCCATATACGATGCATCATCCAGCAATGAGAACATTGACCTGCTTCACTTTCAACTTGGGAAAAATTGACTCCTTAGGCAATCTACTGACACCCTATAGGAGAAGGATCATTCAACATGTTGTTGCTGACCTTAGAGCATGAGCATCCAATCAGCACAGTCCAGTTTAGCTCAGAACTTCCAAGCCCAAGATACCTATTGCCCTCAATATTCATGATTGCTGGGATTAGTGAAATATGCCACCTCGATCAACATTTATCCCTCCTTTTTTATTTTTTTGGAGGGGGAAAGAAGGCCAATTGGGGTTAAGTGACTTGCCCAAGGTCACTTGGCTAGTAAAGTTAAGTGTGTGAGGTCGGATTTGAACATAGGTCCTCCTGACTCCAGGGCTGGTGCTCTATTCACTATGCCACCTAGCTGCCCCTACCCCTTTTTAAACTGGGCTTCTTTCCTGTTAGAATTAGCTTCCCAAGTTTTATAGTTCCCAAGCTTCCTGCTCAGGACAAACCTATTGCAATATATTACTGGGTTTGAACTGGAAGGAACCTTTGATAATCATTTGACAAATGAAAAAAATTGAGTCCCGGAGAAGTTAAGTGGCTTACCTAAAGTCACAGACATAGCAAATGGCAAAGCCAGGATTGGAATTCAGGCCATGTGACTTCAAACCTTGTGTTCTTTTTGGCAGCTATGGATAGATTGCCAGATCTGGAGTCAGGATGACCTGAGTCCAAATTTGTCTATAGACACTTACTAGCTTTGCAACCCTAGACAAGTCATTTAATCTCTGTTTCAGTTTGCTCAACTGCAAAAGAGAGATAATCATAGCATCTATCTCCAAGGGTTGTTGTGAGGATCAAACAAAATACCATTTGCTAAGCACTTAACACAGTGCTTATGCAGCCCGCAAGAACAGCACCAGAGACATTGTCCATTTCCATGCTGAAAACCATATGCATTATTTCTATGACATTCCCTAATGCATCATCTCCAAGAAAGAACGTATTAGTTTAGAGGCACATCAGAAGAGAGCAGACTCATAGGCATGGTCTAAGGTTGCAGGAGAAACACTGGTTCCATTATGTGGGTGGTGGCAGAAAGCCACTCAACCAGTAGAAAGAATCCACCATTTGGAAGTTCTCCTATTCTGTGTTCCCTCCAAGACAGTGACTTCTAACATAGACTTAAGGAAGTTAATAAACTATGCAGAAACACTGTGCAACAGAGAGAATGTACCACCCACATGCTGACAGGGCTTTTAAGAAACAAGTCACGTAATGTGACATAGTACTTAGAATTAATCATGTAGTCAATCAATCAACCAAACAAGTATTTATTGAGTGCCAGACTGATGCAAGGTACTTGTATCCTTTCAAGCATGATGAGCTCAGGCAGCTATTTCTAGCACAGAGACCTTTTACTAACATGCAAGGTGCAGATGATATTAAAAACATATGCACTTGGGCTCCAAACTATATACAAAGTAGAGAGGTATAGAGCCATATCGATTCAGTCTAATTTTCCACCAGCTTACACAGACATGGATTTTACAGTCTTTTAGAGGTATAAAACCTCCAGCAATCCAGTATACTAATAAGTTTAAAACGTAAACTTGACATTGTCCATGATCATATTCTTCTTAAGTTTTAGTTGGCTATTTTTCCTTACTACTATTAGTCATTCTCTTACTTCTCCATTTTTAAAAATTAAACACCTTTGTTCTCGTACTGGTGTTCATATACTTCACTGAAGTCTGTGCTTCAAAGTGAAGTTTGAAAGGATCTCTAAACTTTACAAAAATTTATGCAGAAATTATCCTAGAGCTCTGCCAGATCATTCCATGGTCAAGACTGAGTGCCTATTTCATTAAGGGGGACACAAGAACACTTGGGACAAGGACAAAAAATGCTTTTGAAATGTCTGAATCTGTAAAGCTTTCATCTGAATGGGTCTTTGGTATCATGTACCCCAGTCTCATTTTATTGTGATAGTTCCAATATCTACCTTGATTCCTAACTCACATTCCCCTTGCCCCAACATTGATTGAGATATTTTTCATTAAGAGGTATAAAAGCTAAGACTAAATTGGAGTGGGGGGCACAAAGGAAAGGCGAAACTGTGCCTCTTTTGAAACAGCCTTCTGATGGCCTCTCGTTGTGTTGCACTGTCAATTGAACTTCCTGATAACTTAGGGTTATAAAAGGTCCCCATAACATGAGAGTGATCTACTTCAGACTTGATGGATACCTGATATCACTGATGATGACACACATCCCCATAGGGAGATGAAGAAGGCAGTGTGTGTCCACTTGAACTAGTGTCCTTATATAGGCTTTTTATGTTTTGGTTAATTAAGCCTCATTTTCTTAGCCATTCAATGACATGCCAATGAGTGACTGTTTCCATTTCAGTATCATACTCAATCTAATAAGGTGCCAAGTTAGGCCCTCCCTTCACATTTACAGATGACAAAACTGAAATTCAGAAAGAAAAAGTGATTTATCCAATATCAGATAGCTGGTTAGAAGCAGATCCAGAAGAAAATTTGGATTCCCCTGTCTTCAAATACTGTGCTTTTTATGTTACCTCTCATGTTCCCTTCCCCAATTGCATTCTATTCATGGGGGTCCACGTCTTGGAATAACTTAATACTTCATGATCAAAGTACTTGACACAGTTTTATTTCTCATTCCATGTCTGGTCTACAAAAACAACTAATCAGCTGAACATTTAGACCCAACTCAAGTATGTTCATTCTTGCAAGACCTTTGTATATTAAACACTATTAGGTATACACAGGTAGCCATGACCTTCCTTCTTCCCATGGCTCACTCTCCTCTCCCCATTCACATATGATTTTTTCTTTTCTTCTCATATATATTTGACTAGGAATGTTTTCATATACCTTAGGCTCAGCTTCTTTAAGATCCTAAACCTTTTAACCTTGTTTCATCTGAGCTGTTGGCCCATTTTCTTTTTGTCTTTGTCACTCTGTACCACTTAGATTCATTTCTCCCTACCATGACTTGAAGGTCCAACTATTTTGCAAAAAGTGAGATGCCCAGACAATCATAACTCTTTAGAAAGATAATTAGAATGCACTACTTGTTTCCCACTTAAGGATTGTCCCATAGAGGCTACTTTTCATACCCCTTCTATTCTTTCTTAAAAATATCCTGAGTCACACTTAACACACACAAAAACTAGCCATGTGACCTTGGGAAAGTCACTTAACCCCAATTGCCCTACTTTACCCCTTGCAAAAAGTAAAAAAAAGGAATCCACCATCTCTGTTAGGAGGTGAGTAGCATGTTTCATTAAGGGGTGCCTAGGTGGCTCAGTGAATAGAGCACCAGCCCTGGAGTCAGGAGGACCTGAGTTCAAATCCAGCCTCAGACACTTAACACAAAAACTAACCATGTGACCTTGGGCAAATCATTTAACCCCAATTGCCCTCCAAAAAGCAAAAAAAAAATTATATCCTGAGTCTAATATGTCATATTCCAAATCCTAACCTTCTCCATTATAACACGCTACCTGTAAGAATGAGCAACAGACTAAAAACAACCTCTTAGTAGTTGTCTTTATCTCCAATAACATAAGCATCTTCCTTCTATCACTTTTTTTCTGTTTAAACCATCATAACACACTACCATCTGTTGCTGGGCATCAAACAGCATTGAAATTTAATTTTTTTTCTGGCACTACTCCTGGAAGTTTAGGAGTTTTTAATGTAAGGTAGCAGTGATGATCATGGTGGTGGTATGGTGCCCACGTGTATTATGTGTGTCTACATGGGTCTGTCTACATTTGGCTCACAAGAGGCATGAAAAGAAATCTCTAGTCTCTTCCACCACCCTTTCTTCAAGATGAATTTGATTCCTGCCAGGAGGGGAAACAGGACATTCGTATCAGAGTTTGGTCATTCTGTTGTTGTTGTTTTTCAGAGAAAAGGCAACATGTCAGAATTATATCTGTCACCCCCTCAAAAATAGTTAAGTCTAGGGAAAACAAACTTTAGTTAGCATTCTCCGCTAAATCATCATGCTCATTTTTCTATGATGCTTTATTATATGAATTTCCAATTTTATTGTACCTCTGCTCATATTTTTATGATTTATATTATTTCATTTTCTTAACTATTATTAATAAGAGCTCCCAATCATCTGCCAATTTTATTAACAGAATGTTTACTCTCCCTGAGCATTATTAAAAAGTGTATAAGAAATTACAAGGAAACCAGAAGACAAAACACAATAATCAAAATTTTCTAATTTAAAACGTCCCTAAGTGGGACATTTCTCTTTTTTCATGTTTATATCAAAATGAAAGTGAAAAACAGCAAGAAAGATAGTTCTAGAGTTATGAGGGAAAACACAGTCTTCTGGATCTATTCTTGAAAAGAAATCTTTTGTCATGGGTAAAAAAGAGACTGAGAGAAGATCCCTTCCAGATCTCATATGATCACAATTTCTTCTGCCAAAAAAATGTCAGGAAAGAATGTGGCTAAATGTGGTGGCACTGGCTTGGAATCCCTGCCACCTGGGAGGGTGAGATTGGCAAATCTGTTAAACTCTGGAGTTCTGAGTTTCAGTGAGCCAAAGCTGATTGAATGTCTGCACTAAGGTAAGCAGTGGGTGGAACAGCTAGGTGGTGCAGTGGATACAGTGCTGGGCCCTGATTCAGCACACTAATCTTCTTGGGTTCAAATTTGGGTCAGACACTTATTAGCTGTGGGACCTTGGGCAAGTCACTTATCCTTGTTGGCCTCATTTCCCTCATCTATTGCAAAGCATTCCAGTATCTTTGCCAAGAAAACCTCGAATGGGTTCATGAGGAGTTGGACACAATTAAAAAACTGAACAACTACTAATTTTAGCATTAATATGGTATACTTCCAGGAATGGGAAAAGGGAAACAAAGCTGAAATTGAACAATAACACAGGTCGAACTTCCTATACCAATCAGAGTGGATCCTGACTCATAAACAGAGGCTCTATATTTCTAGCTTGAGTGAAAAAAGACATGAAGTCAAAAGAAGGAAGAAAGAAAGGAAAGGAAAAAAAGAAAGAAGAAAGGAAAGAAGAAATGTAGATAAGACTGTCTTCTACATGTTTATATTACTATATTGCCATCACATTTATTCAATAATAAGCTTCAGAAGTTTCAGTTTGTGCCTGATTCCTACATCTATATATCATATATATATATATATATATATATAAAGGACCTGCTACATCACTGGTGTAAGAGCTCCTTCTATGAGTGCAGATCATTAAGAATTTGGCTAAATGCTAACTTTCCTCCTAGTCGCCTTCTGAAAGACTTGAATTATTGTTGTCACTGTTTGTGACATATTATCATGTTGTTGTCAGACTGGCATGCCTTTTTTTTTTAAACAACATCAATGAAAGCCTGCTGGGCTTGGTATTTTTTCTAATAAAAAACAAAGTCCCACAGAAGTAATTTCTTGGACTCTCTAAAAGGATGTCATTAGTATTTGAGAACCCCATTTGGATGTGGCTATTGGCAAATGAGCAGACTTTAATTTGTTCTTAATGTTGTAGCTCTAGACTACACATACTGGTAGGAGCTCAAGGATAACCTGGCAACAAATGTTGTTTCTCTCTAGTTACTGGCATTACCCCAACCTATCCTGCTGCTGTCAGTGGGAGGTTAGCAAAGAGGAACCTTAAGTACCATTTCACGTATCTGACACATACTGAAACTCTTGGCTAGAAGACATAGCCTGAGAAGTGTTTGCTGACCATTTTTAGTATTCACTGCGTTCAACAAACATATGCATGGCACATACAAAGACTAAAGTGAAGCAAATGCCCCTCTTGAGGCATATTATTCTGTTGTGAAGAAGCACAATTCTGACCCTGCACCTCCCATCTCATACTGCCCTTATGTTCAGCCTGATCTCCAGCTTTCTTTGAGAAGTAGAGTGGATCCCTCCACCCAGTGATGAATCTTCTCAAATACTTCACTTCCCAATGATTCTGAACCCCCTGAAGATCACTATCCAAAGCCCATTCCCCACCCTTTTTAACTATAGATTCCTTATTCCTATCTCTCCCTGTCACTCCATAGTTTCAAATGAATATCAACAACTCCTTCTACTTTGTCCTGTGGAATACCTGTTCGGTGGGCAATAACCTCCTCTTCATCCTAAATCTTTTCCTCTCCCATCCCTTTCATCTACTAGCATTTTCTGGCTTCCCCTGATGACACAACCTCTGTGGCCACCCTTTCCAGTACTGCCTCTACCTTTACTCACTCCCCTCAGCTCACTAGTTGAGGTGGTATTGGAATACTCCTTGCTACCCATTGCCACTTCCAGGATCTCCCCCTACTTCCATTTCTCAGTTTCCCCTTCTGTTTGAGGTTCATACTATTCATACTATTACTATATACCACCCAATTATAATCCTGGGATTTTGTCTACACTCCTCCAAGTCGCTTTCCTTCCTTTCTCAATTAGTTTGGTACGTGGTTTTACAACTATTCTCTCCTCCTCAATTCCTGCCTTCATACTCAGGGACTTTAACACACATATTAATTTTCTTTCAAATACTCTATTCACTCAGTTCCTTGACTTACTCACTTGCCATGACCTACTTTTCCACCTCATCTCAGTCACACAGAAAGATAACTATATCCTAAATTCATCACCTTTGTATTAAAAAATTATAAAATCCCCTTATCTGACATTAATCTATTGGCTTTCTACCTTCCCTTAACAAATCCTACTCTTCATCCACCTTATGTATGACCTTCAATCACTTCACCCTTAATTCTCTTCAAGGTCATCCCCCATGCGTTAGATACACCTCTCTTCTTTTCCCCATCTTCACCCCTTGGTGGCCATTTCAATAACACTGTATCCTTCTCTCTTAGCTTCTTTATCATTTTGCCAATTATGCCCTGCTAAGTCACTTGGACCATACTTTGCCTTCTCTCCTACACATATGCTCCTCAATAATGGTATAGACAATCATGCAATCATTTTTACTGGTTCCATTACAAATTTATGTTAAATAACTTCACCTGGGTATAGCTGCTAGGCAATCTTTCCATACCTGCTTTATCAACTCATTATTTGACTCTTCACAGGAACTTTTCTAAAACTTTTCATCCTTCCTCAAAGCTTTCATGGCTCTCTCTTCTCCTACCCTTTCAATTGAGTATTTTGCCTCATATTTTACTGAAAGTAATGAAGACATTCACATGAGCTTCCTCTTCTCCCTTATTTTTTCATTTCATGTAACTCATATGCCTTCTGCCACTATTGCCTCCTTCACCCTGTCTCCTTACTCCTTAACAATGCTAAGCTTTTCACTTGCTCAAACAATATTATTTCATCTTGTCCCTTCCAATAGATTTCCTCCTACATCATCCCCACCCTGTCACTTATTTTCAAACTCCTGTTGTCTACTGACTCATTGTCTACTACCCATAAACATCCTGGGGAAAAAAAAACCTTCATTCAATCCTTCCATCCTCATTATCATCCTATATTGCTTCTCTCCTTTATGATTAAGTTCCTTGAAAAGGCTGTCCATGATAGTTGGATACATTTTTCCTCTTTTTGTAAACCCTTTACAACCCAGATTCTAATCTCAGGATTCCACCAAAATTGCTGTCTCCAAAGGTACCATTGAGCCATAAGCTGCCAAATTCAATGGCCTTTTCTTGGTGCTCATTCTCCTCAACCTCTCTGCAACATTTGATACTGTTGATCATCCTCTCCTCTTTGATATTCTCTTCTCTTTAGGTTTTCAGGACATAGTTATCTCCTGGTCCTCCTCCTACCTATCTGATAACTCCTCATTTTTCTTTGCTGAATGCTTATCCTGATCATGCCCTGTAAGCATAGGTACCCCACAGGACACTGTCCTGGGTCCTTTTCTCTTCTCCCATTATACTACTTCATTCAGTGGTCTCATCAGCTCCCATAGATTTAATTACAATCTATATTAATAATTTTCAATTGTATTTTTCCTACCCCAACTTCTCTACTCTTCTGTCTTCAACTCCCTTTCAGATATCTCAAAGCGGATGCCTAATAGACATTTTAAGCACAATATGACCAAAACAGAACTCATTAACTTTTTCCCCCAAGCTTTCTCCCAATCTTATCTTTCATATTACAATAGAGGATATCACCATTCTGCAAGTTCCTCAGGCCCCTAACCACAGAGTCATCCTTGACTAATCACTATTTCTCATCCCCAAATGCACTCTGTAGCCAAGGCTTCTCAATTCCACCCTTGTGATATCACTTGAATATTCTTCTTTATCTCCTTTGACACTGATACCACTCTGTACAAGACCTCAACTCCTTACCTCTAGAATATTACAATAGCCTGCTGGTGGATCTACCTTCCCCATGTTTCTCACCACTCCCTTCCATCCTTCATTAAGCCACTAATGAAATTTTCCCAAAGCTGAGGCTGGATCAAGTAGCCCCTCTACTCAAAACTTACTCAAGTGGCTAGCTCCCTATTACTTCCAGTATCCAATACAATATCCTCCACTTGATTTTCAAAACCCTTAATAACCTAGAACAGTCCTATATTTCAGTCTTCTTATGTCTTTCTCCTTGTCATGAAATCTTCAATCCAGTGACGTTGACCTTCTTGCCATTCTAATAATAAAATACTCTATCTCTCAGTGACAGGTATTTTCTCTGACTCTACCTCATGTCTCAAATTCTCTCTTTCTATATCTCCACCTATTGCCTTCTGTAACAGTAAGCACCCTAGCATACCTAGGGCGGCTACTAGCACAGGTTCTTAGATCTGCTTTTCTAAAGGAAAGCAACTCAAAATGGGTTAACAAGCTTACTTTAATCAAACATATCATTTACCTAGTTCAGGGGGAAAA
>CM053588.1:272068852-272094805 GCA_028646515.1 Pseudochirops corinnae
TTCAATTCTGTTTTTTTCAGCAAAAATACTTGAAAGTTCTCCATGTCACTGAATGACCATATTTTCCCCTGGAACACTACACTCAATTTTGCTGGGTAGGTGATTCTTGGTTTTAATCCTAGCTCCCTTGATCTCCTGAATATCATATTCCAGGCCCTTTGATCCCTTAATGTAGAAGCTGCTAGATCCTGGGTTGTCCTAATTGTGTTTCCACAGTATTCAAATTGTTTCTTCTTGGCAGCTTATAATATTTTCTCCTTGATCTGGGGACTCTGAAACCAGGCTATAACATTCTTAGGAGTTTTCTTTTTGAGATCTTTTTCAAGAGGTGATTGGTTCATTCTTTAACTTCTATTTTACCCTCTGGTTCTAAAATATCAGGGCAATTTTCCTTGAGAATTTCTTGAAGCATGCTTTCTAGGTTCTTTTTTTTATCATGGCCTTCAGGTAGTCCGATAATTTTTAAATTTTCTCTCCTAGATCTATTTTCCAGGTCAGTGTTTTTTTCAAGGACATTGTTCACATTGCTTTCTATTTTTTCATTTGTTTGGATCTGTATAATAGTATCTTGATTTCTCATAAGGTCATTTGCTTCCATTTGCTCCACTCTAATTCTAAAGGAGTTATTCACTTCAGAAAGCTTTTGAGATTCTTTTTCCATCTGGCCAAGTCAACTTTTTAAGGCATTCTTCTCCTCATTGGCTTTTTGGGCCTCTTTTGTCATTTGAATTAATCTATTTTTTAAGGTACTATTTTCTTCAGTCAGATTGTTGACTCTCTTTTCATGATTTTCTTTCATCATTCTCATTTCTCTTCCCAATTTTTCCTCTACTTCTCTTATATGTTTTTCAAAGTTCTTCTTAATCAGCTCTATGGCTTGTAACCAGTCTACCTTTTTCTTGGAAGCTTTTGGTGTGGGAGTTCTGACTGTGTTGTCTTCTTCCCATTCCATGCTTTGATCCTTTTTGTCCCCAAAGAAGAAACCTAAAGTTGGATTGCTGTTCTTTCTCTGCTTCCTTTGCCTGCTTGTGTTGCCAGTCAATTACTTGACTTTTTAGCTCTGTGGAACTCTGCTTCCAGAGGGGAAAGCCCTGTCCCAAACTGCTGGTGTTTTCACAGCTGCTGGAGGTATTTGGAGACCGCTGTAGTCCCCAACAGCTTTGGCTCATTGAAAATGCACCCCAGGACTCCCACCCAAGATTATGTTCTCAATCTAGGCAGCTTAAGGCAATAGCACTTATCTTCTGAATGGTCGCTTGGCCCCCCTGCAATCTGCAGGATGGGGGCTTCTGAAGCAGCCATGTTGAGGTGGCTGTAGGGCCACCTCTTCTGCTGTTTCCTTGCCCTGGAGGCAGTTTGGGCAGATCATCTCAAATTTAGCTGAGTTCCATTAACCTTTCACTTAGTCCTTATTTCTTATGACTCGATAATTCTGGAAATCACCACAGCTGCCACTGATTCATTCTCCTTCCGGCTCCAGCTGTGGCTTGTACTGGTAGCCCTGGGGCCAAGCCATGGTTTCAGACCAGGCTGGTTTTGTCTCCCAGCATGCTGTGATGAGTCCTTCCTGTCCTGCCTTCCGAGCTGCCTTCAACAGATATGTGTTTTTCTGTAATTTTGTGAGTTCTGGAGCCCTAAAATTTGTTTAGAGTCATATTTTAGGGGTATTTGAGGTGGCTATGTGGGAGCTGTGGAATTTTCCTGCTTCTATACCACCATCTTGGCTCAGCCCCCATCTTGTGTGGAACTTAAAGGTTTAAAAACAAATATTTTAAAAAAATGTTTCTTACATGTAACTAGAAAATAAGATATACTGGCACTGGGATATAGAAATATGTTTTGCCCTGCTAGAAAGTTGGGGGGAGTAATGGGGAAGGATATAAGAGAGAACAGATTGGTGGGAGGTATATTCAGTAGGCTTGCTATTTTGGGGGTAGAGGAAAGATGGGGAGAAATATTGTAACTCAAAATCTTGTGGAAATGAATGTTGAAAACTAAAAATAAATAAATAGAAATTTTAAATCAGAGAAAAAATATTATTTTGTCTTTCCTTATGGATGTATATATTGTATCCTTCTTATAGTCTAATGGTCTTGAAACAGGGACTGTTTTTTTTTTAGTTCTTTGTATCTCTATCACCTTGGACAATGCCTTTGATATAGTAGATAGTAATCAATTTAAAATTTTACTCAAGTGATTTTTTTCAAACACGAGAAACTACATTCCACATTTGAAGCTCAGAAAAAATGTTGCTTTCCATCTCCTTTTATAGGAATAGTTACATTGGCTGGTAGGATTGCAGTATCACATTTTATAATTGAATGTTATCATCTAGCTTAACCTTAAATAAGGAAAATTATGGAAATGTCAAGGTGTCAGCAATGTAAAATAAATTTCTTTCCTGCCCTATCAATTCTGTAAATTTGAAACTCCATCTATCAGATCTGCTCTATTTCCTAGGCTTGTGCCTTTTTACTAGGTCATCCCCCACCTGGAATATATTTCTCTTTCTGTGTCTTGTAATAAAATAATGTCTACTGGAATCACAGTTTAAGTACCTCCTGCATAAGGATTTTCCTGCTCTCCCCTCCCCTACAAAGATGTTGTGTACTGCTAGGTCCAAATTAGTTAAAATAATGAAACTTTTGAAGTTGTTCCAGTGAACTCAAATTTGCACTATTTGAAGTTACAATTATATAAAATATGGTAATTGGTTCCAGTCAAATGAAAATAAGCAATATGAATTCAAATAATGTGACTACTTAAGGGGATTCATTGCTTTGCTAATGGGAATTAGCTACTAATTTAATTTTTTTTGCTATATTCTATATCAAAGGCATTGTACAAGGTGAAAGGAATACAAAGACAAGTCCCCATCCTCAACTCTCTTATGTTGTACAAAGAGAATACAACATACCCACAAAAGGTATTTTAAAGAAAGAAAACCCGATTTTTAAAATGGAAAAAAAAATCAAGTAAATTTCCATGAAGAGCTGGTCCCAGAACTCAGCTTTGAAGAAAAATAAAAAGCCCCTACCAGTAGGGTCATATCTACTTTATGTGTGTGTGTGTATATGCATGCATATAAGTATATATTTATACATTCATGTTTCCCTTCCCACTCAGCCTATTAGAATATAATCCACTAAGGGTGAAGACTATTATCTCTTTATAACTCAGTGGATAGAGTACCTGGCTTGGAGTCAGGAAGACTCTTCTTCCTAAGTTCAAATCTGGGCTCATACACTTACTAGCTGTGTGTCCCTGGGCAAGTCACTTACCCATGTTTGCCTCAGTTTCCTCATTTGTCAAATGATCTGGAGTAGGATTGGCAAACCACTCCAGTATCTTTGCCAAGAAAACCTTAAATGTGTTTCTGAAGTGTCAGACACTACTGAAAATGACTAAACAACACCAATACCCAGCAGTGCTTTGCAAACAGTTGCTACCAATAAATGCTTGACTGAATAATTGCATATTAGAGAAAATTGTAGAGTAATGCTGATATTTCTTGTTGCACTCAAATCACCCGGAATTTTTCAAACTCATCGCATCTTCATAAGAATATCCCAGACCCCACAGTTCTTGGTTGAGTTTTCATTTATTCTTTATTAATTTCCCTACTTCCCAGCTGGGGAAGTTCCCAAGGTAGTTTGCCTCTTCTAGATCATCCAGAAGGATAGACTCCAGTGGAGTTCAGCTGGACTCAAGTGTTTATTAAAATCAAATTTGGATTGGGTAAAGGGATTGGCGCTTGATATATGAGAGAAGAGCCAGTTTGCTACAGGTGCATTGTGCTTGCCCAAAGGGAAATTCAGGAAAAATCTCTAGCTTCCAAAAAACATTAGATTTCATTAACTAGCCTACCCCTTCTGGAAAGGGTTCTGACTACTCTATTCTGTTTGAGCTTCAATTGTGATAAGCCCCTTTGCTGATGCCAGATGTGTTGCTGTGCAGTTCATAGCTACTAATCAACCAAGGTCAGGGCCAAATGTGTGTATATATATGTGTGTTTAAATTATTTTTATAATTGTGCCTGTGTCTTCACATTTGCACAAACCTGATTCCAAACTCACTTCAGAACTCCAAAACATGTGTGTAGTGGTACATACTATGAAAGAAATTTATAATTCAAACAGAAATATTCTAAAGAATAATACCAGTGATAGTAGTGAATAAAGGAAATTATTTTAAGTTGTTGGTCTTGATAGTCTTTCAAGAAACATCAGATTACAGACATAATGGTCATATGTAACACTAGATAGAACCAGAATCAAAACTAGGGATTTGCCTCAACTCAGTCACTTTATTTATTTTCTTTTCTTAAAATTAAATTTAATATTTCCCAATTATATGTAAAATATTTTTAACAATCATTTAAAAATGATTTCCATATTTTCTCTTTCTCTCCCACCCCTACAACATTTTTGAGAAGGGAAACACTTTGATTTTGATTATACATGTGAAGTCATATAAAATATAGTTCCATATTAACCACGTAGCCAAAGAAAATACAAGCAAAAAAACCCAATATAATAAAGTACATTTTAAAAAAAGGATGCTTCAATACATATTCAGATTTCATCAGTTCTATCTCTGAAGGTGAAAAGCATTTTGTCATGGGTCCTTTGGAATTATTTTAGATCACTGACTTGATTGGAAGAGTTAAGTCTTTCACAGATGATCATCCTTACAATATTGCTATTACTATGTACAATATTCTCCTGGTTCTTCTCACATCACTTTGGTGTCAGTTCATACAAGTCATTCCAGATTTTCTGAAAGCATCCTGCTCATCATTTCTTGCAGCAAAATATTGTTCCACCACAATCATATAACACAACTTGTTCAGTCATTCCCCAATTTATGGGCTTCTCCTCAAGTTCTAATTCCTTGCCATCATAAAAAGAACTGCTATAAATACTTTTGTACATATAGGTCCCTTTCTTTTTTCTTTGATCCCTTTGGGATATAGATCTGGTAGTTGTATTGCTGGGTCAAAGGGTATGCACAGTTTTATAGCCCTTTGGGAATAATTTCAAATTGTTCTCTGGAATGATTAGATCACTTCACAACTCCATCAGCAACGTATTAGAGTTTCAGTTTTTTCCACATCCCCTCCAGAATTTGTTATTTTTCCTTTCTGTTATGTTGGTCATCTGATAGGTGTAAGATGGCATCTTGAAATTGTTTTCATTCACATTTCTCTAATTAGTAGTGATTTAGAGCATCTTTCATGTGACTACAGTTTTCATTTCTTCTTTTGAACAATGCCTATTCATATCCTTACACCAGGTCACATCATTTAAAGGATACTAATATTTTCTCCAAATATCAATGCACTCTATCACAAGTGAGGCCTTCCTTTTCTTTAACACTTTCCCCAGGCACAAAGATAGATGTAGTTTTGGACACCTTTTGCTATGGATTGTTTTATTGTATAAACTGAGAAAATTTTTAAAAAAAAATTAATTAACACATACTCTCTTGAAACTAATCCAATTGCATTTTCTCAGAATTTGAGACTACATCATATGCTCTGGAATCTTAAATTCCTTGCATAAGTTCTAATCCTTGTTCTTTTAGTGACTAGACATGTGACAATCAAGTCACATTTTTTGACTCAGTTTTTTCATCTTTAAAATGGAGCAGTTTATAATATGGAAAGAAAGGTACTAGAGGAGGACTGGATAATCTTAATTATAAAATTATATGATTCTATAAAATGGTAATAAATCATCAAAAACATCCACCTTTGAATTTCTTGACTTTTCACATCATGGCTTCTATGTATTCTAATAAATAACATTTTCTTTTAATGCAAAAAATATCTTTCACCATTATACTTCTTTAAATTAATTGTGTTCTATTTTTCCTGCTGAGTTTCATTCTAAATACATTACCTAGTCCTGAGCTTCAATCACATTTCTAATTATCCCCCAAATAATGTTCACGAAGTTTTCCTTTGACATCTGTTCTATGCTGATAATGTGAGAATCAAGTGCTGAAGTGTCTATGGTTCATGATATCCCATTGTTAGAGTGGAAAGGAAAATACATTTAATTGCTTTGGGGATAAAATAGCTCTTTTCCAACTCTCAAAATGATAATCAATGTTGAAAATTCTACTTTGTTATTCTAGTGCAAGGTATCCTTCATTCACTATAAATGTATGTAGATGTAGTCATTGCTACAATTCAACTAATTTTATTGAGTACACGTAATATTCAAGGCTCTGGGCTAAATGCTGGGGGACACAAAATTAAAAAAAAATATTTCATGTCCCCACAACACTGGATTTTATGTTATCACACCCTTATAGAAACTATAATTAAGAAATTTCCCTCCCATGTCTTATTTGGTTCTAGGTGCTACTATAGTTTGGTGGGCCCAGGGAAGCAATCAGCATGGTCCGATGCCGATATAAAAAGCTCCATGACAAATGTAGGTAAAGCAACTTCGGAGCTTAAAATAGGAAGTTATATTACTTGGGAACATTCTTTTGGAGTAGATAGTATTCAGTTTATGCCATAAAGTCAAGAAACAGATGTATAGTATTAACTGTTTCATAGTGTGCTAAGCACTAGTCTATCATATTCTTACAATGTTCTTACACGCACGTACAAACATATATGTATTTGTGTGTACTTATATGTATATGTAGTATTTATGCATGTGTATGTGTGTGAACACACAGACACACACTATCATGTATACATTCCTAAGATACTCTAAAAATGAATGGTTATGGGACAAATCTGGAAGGATGCCAGAGGAAGAAATAGACAGTGCATGGGCAAAATTGATATAACCCAGTGAGGTTTGTTGTTGAAGATTCATATTTGTACACATTGGTGGCCCTGATGATAATCTAAAGGTCAGACACAGGTAGTGAATTTCTTTCAAGTACTCTCAATTAGAAGACTACGCCTTCCTCTAGGCCTGCAGATTGAACATAGCAACTCTGAAGGCACAGAAGGACTGATGTCCCTATATTAGTTTGAGGGTACAAAACAACTTTGAAGTTTTTTATCATACACAGAACGAGTTCCATACCTGACATACAGGAGTAATGTTTGTCAGTTTCCTTGATCACCAAGAGATTTTAAGGAAATGATTGCTAGGGAGATAAAGTGCTTGTCTCTTACCTCCATTTGCAAATCTATGCTTTGGGATTCTTGGGCATTAGAGCTGGTCTAGGACAGAGTTGGAGGGAAAGGAAGTAGATAGTGGTGGGGCTGATAGAGTCTCAATTACTCATTCTTGCCCTGACAAATTTATTTTTCAGCAGACTGAAATGTGGGTAGAAGATGACTCTCATGACCTTGGCAAGGATCTGAGACATTCATTATCTGTATAAGAATAGTTTGATGGGCCCAGGGAAGGATAGCTACTAGCAAAAAAGAAAAAAGAAACAAAGAAAGAAGGAAAGAAAGGTGTCATCAAGTTTGACCATGATCTGAATTTTATACCTATTAACATTTAATGGTCCCATATATACAATATCAGGGGTTTTATTTACCATTTCTTATATTGTGATGGCTTCAGTGGTGTGCTTGATTCAATTGGAACTGACTCAAGAGAGCCAATTGTTAAATTTTTAGTGTGTACATTTATGCCTCAGAAATTGTTCAAAACCATGAATCAGGGTTTGTATTATTGCTATTGTTTTTATTATCTAGGCTTAAGAAAGAGGTGGCGAAAATGTTGATCATGTACATGTGTGGTGCACAATTGTTTTCAAGAGGTAGTTGTTAAACATTTACCAACATATCCCTATGTATTTTAAATCTGTAAGAAGGATCACTTGGGAAGAATATAAGGACTGGAAAATGATTCTACTATACCAAGGTAAATTGAATAGTTCTAGATAATCTTATCACTTTGACCATAGTAATCAAATAAGCCACTCTTTTTCAGAGTAGCATTGGAAGAATATAGTATAGGGAGGCCATCACTGAACTGGGAATCAGGGGACCTGAGTTCTGCATTGACTGCACCACGAATTAGCTGTGTAAGCTTGGACAAATTATTGAATCTCTCTGAGCTTCATCCATAGAATATGAGGATTAGACTCAACAATCTCTGTTTCCTTTAGTTCTCATGTTCTATGACTTGGTAATTTCTGGCAATGCAAATATTTCTACATATGGCCATAGTTTATCATTGTCCAGATTCTGTTGCCAGCAGCTAATCTAGATACATGTCAGTGTCACTGTATTTGTTATGGGCATAGCTGCAGTCGTGTGCTCATAAAGGTCATGTTAAATATGCCACAATCTGATTTTTTTGTTTTTGCTTTTTTTGGAGGGAGGGGGAAGGCAGGGTATTTGGGGATAAGTGACTTGCCCAAGGTCACATAGCTAGTAAGTGTTAAATGTCTGAGGCCAGATTTGAACTCAAGACCTCCTGACTTCAGGGCCAGTGCTCTATTCCCTGCACCACCTAGCTGCCCCAACAATCCATTTCTTAAGATCCATATAGATCTAAGTATAATTCGAATCCCCAGTTACTGGGCATCTTAACCTCTGCAAAGTGCCCAATATCTCTCTCTCCAAGGGCAATGTAATAGTTATATTGTAGTTTTACATACACAAATGAAATCCACCAGGCTAAACTTTCCATTTATGATAACAAGAGTCTTAACAGCCTACCTTATCAATAATAGTCATTCAGATATTATGCAAGTGATTGAAGATACCATTACAAAATCATGAAATGATGCATAATAGGCAAGAAAACTCAAACCCCATAAAAGAAATGAAGAAATTGATGAAATCAGAGTATAATAACATAAGGAAGCATGAGATAAAGTATGTCAGATTACTTTATATTAAAGGACTGAATGATGGAATAGAAGGAAGAGCCAAAGAAGATAATATTAATGTGAAGTTTGAATCCATTAATCAGGCCAAACATCAGACAAACAATATTGTGAGAACTCCTGGGAGAGTCACGCATGCTGGATGTTTTATATATGTATTGTAAAATTCAAGTCAACATTCACAGGGGAAAAAAAAAACCCACCACACACAGACACAGACACAGACACAGACACACACACACACACACACACACACACACACACACACACGAGATTTAGAGAGGACTGGTCATTGAGATCCAGGCTTTTCTAAAAGTATAATCAGCTATGGAAAAAACCCAGAAATAATTAAGCCTATGCCTAAAATATTAACTAGATCTTCTCTTTTAAAAGGAGAATGTGAAAGTATTGTTTGCATACAAGCTAGAACACTTAACTGCCCCACTGGAAGACAAAAAACTCCTAATACTGATAACCACCACTGTTGTATATCCACCACGTGTTCCCCTCTCCCCTAAAAAGATTCCTTAAGGATAATTAGGGTAAATATAGTTTCATTTCCATGAATCACCACTAAAGAGGGGACAATGAATTGATACCCCTAAATACATGGGCTGATTTTGCTTAATGTAATAGACAATGTACATGCTAAACTGGCTATTACTTTGTGAATTAATGTGAAAAGATTTGCATGCATCTCAAATCTCCTTAAAAAACTCATTTTTTTAATACATTGTGTTGGACTTCATATGGATACTGTTATTACTATATCTGTAGCTAGGTTTTGTGGAATGACAGAAAAAATGAATTATGGAGAAGTAATAAAACCTTGAGTGGTTTGGATTACTTGGTCTGCTGAGTTTTGGATTTAAAAGTTTTTTTTTTTTATGTGGGTGACCTATTTTTTTTAGTGACTTTGAGTCCTTATGCTATTAAACTGCTCTAAGCATTGTATGTATAACACTAATAGTGGGACTTCAATCTATCGAGCAATGAAATTCTGATCATGGTTTGGGTTTATTCCTTACCATACTGTTTTTTTCCTGGCAATTTTAATGACTCGTAGTTAAGAGATCAACCGTATCTAAACCCTGATATTATCTACAGAGAACAAATTGTCTTGCAATTGTGGTTTTAATATGTTTAGATGTAATTCACTATTTGTTTTTGTTTTCATTTCCTTTTCTGTTCTTCATATAACACAGCTATTAAGAGCCAGAGGGGAAAACAATATGACATTGATGAAAAAGTGCTGGGGTTTGAGGCTCCCTGGAACTAAATATGATGTTCCTGGATCTGTCAATACTTTTGTAATGCAACTGATGACGATATACCTTAATCAATACATGCCAAGGTGAATTCGTATTACTGGAGATGTGGCTGCTTTTGTATGTAGTTTCAAATGAAAAGGGACAAAAATCAATATAAAAAAAACAACACTGAAATAGAAGAGAAAAAATACTATTGCAAAACTACATGGGCATGCTGTATGAGGAACTATTATTCAGAGCAAGGAGAAATGGCATTCTTTGAGGTCAAAACTCTTTATTTGTGGTTGCTGAATTTGGGACTGAACTCATTCTAAATGAATATGGACAAACATAGGTTATAGCCAACACAGCTTTGAGTAGAGAAGAAAGATACCTTAAAAAAAAAAAAAAAGGTAACATGTGTCTGGCCCTTGTTATTAAAATGTTAAGTTAAATCAAAGCATGAGGATTAAATTAATTTAAAAATTAATTCTCTTCAAACCAAAACAAAACAAACTCTTGGACAAAGTCCTTTGTCTAGCCAGAGAGAAAAACACATCTTAACCAATGTCACATGCACTTGATGCTTCAGCTGGTCTAAGCTATCATGTGTGACTGGTTTTCATTTTCCCAAACGTTCTATTTCTTATCCTTTTACTTTAGAGTTAACATTCACAAGCTGTTCCATTGAATTTTTCTATTTGAGTTATAGTAGAAAGGGGTCAGAAAGCGGGGGTAAAGAAGTAGGAATGTCAGTAGAGCTAGAGACTTGAATTAGCTTAGCATTAGGAAATTTGCAAGAATGTTAGGAAACCAGGATTTTGCACTCCATTTGAACTGATATTTAATGATGTAATTGAATGAAAGAATTTTTCTTTTTTTTTTTTTTTGTTTCAAATGCTTCTAAAACTTGTGCTATTGATCCCAGCTTAATTGGATTGTGGCTGCAGTTTAGCAGAATGTTTTCGCAGGAAATGATAAAACACTCCTTGTTATTGAATATCATTTGAGAGAGAAAAAATGTGGCTGAAAACTCCCAGATGCTTTCCAGAAGCTGGCCTTCATTCTACCCTTTAGTTTCCTGATAGATTTGCCTGTCTGGTCCCACCCACCACTCCTTCATTATTATGCACTAAAGCCAGACAGAAACCTTCCATTCCAGTCAGATTCATCATTCCCTGGAAAAAAGCTAGAAATCATTAATCTGGCATCTATATTCTTTTCTTGTTTCCTTTTCTTTTGTTTTTTTCAGTCATCAAGAATTTTTCTCCTTTCCTTTCATGTCCCTACAAAAGTTGGGGGAAGAAAGAGAATAAAAGGCAGGAAGGAAGGAAAGAATGAAAAAGAAAGAAAGGGAAGAAGAAAGGGAAATGAAAGAGAAATGGAGAAAGAGGAAGAAAGGAAGGATGGAAGGAAAGAAAGAAGAAAAAGAAAGGAAGCGAAGAAAGACAGGAAAAAGAAAGAAAAAGGAAGGAAGAAAAATGAACTGTGGCATCAAATAAGGAAAAAAATCCCCATAATCCTCATGTCGAAAATTATATTTCTTTTTCACATCGTAGTCAATTATCTCACTATTACATAGCAAGCAATATTTTAAATCATTTCTCTATAATCTCATTCAATGATTTGTCCAACAACATTATCAAATATCTGTTCAAATAGAAACAAAAGTCTAGGTTTCTCACACTTGCGAATTTTCTGATGCTAAACTTGTTGAAAACTCCAACTCCACTGACGATCCCTTCCCCTTCTTGTTACTTTCATCTGTCCTTTTGAAGGCAGAGATGTCTCCTCCTCATGCTTTCCTCAGTTACTAGGACAATTCTTAACATGTAATGAATCACCAATATTTTCTTAACATTTGTGATGAGAGTAACATTTAAAAAATTATGCCATGGAATATAGAAGAATAAAATCATGGAATTAAAAAAACTGAAATAGACCTCAACTGATCTATTCCAACACCTCCCAAAAGTAGAAATCTCCTCTAGAACTTTACTTATAGGCCAGCGGTTCTCAACCTGTGGGTTGCAACCCCTTTGGGGGTCAAATGACCCTTTCACAGGGGTCATAGGGATCACCTAATACCATCGGAAAACATATATTTCCAATGGTCTTAGGAACTGAGACACCGCTTCTCTATCCATCTCCAGGCGGGTCTGCCCACATACAGATACTCCCACATACAAGTATTAATGGGTGGTGGCATTAGGAAGGTTGAGAACCACTGTTATAGATGGTCATCCAGAAATCTTCTGAAGACCTCTAATGGAAGGGAATTCGATTCTTCATGAGACAACCTATTGCATTTACATACAGCTCTAACCACTAAGATTATTTTCCCCTTCTTTCCATCTGAAATCTTCCTTATCTGCCTGGAGAGAGCTAGGAAGTGCAATTGATAGAGATCTGGGTCTATAATCAGGAGGTCCTCATTTCAAATCTGACCTCAGGTACTTACTAGCTGTGTGATCCTGAGCAATTCACTTTACTTCTATCTATCCTACTTCCTTCAACGGTATAACAGAAATACTATAGAATCCATCTCACAAGGTTGTTTTAAAGATCAAATGAGATAATATTTTAAATTGCTTGGCATAGGCCATGGCATATAGCAGGCACTTAATAAATGTTTATAATTTACATCCATTAATCCTAGTTCTGCCTTCTGGGTCAAACAAAGCAAATCAGATGATGACGATGATGATGATGATGGTATTGGTTGTGGTAAAACTAGCTTGCCAAAGTGCTGTCTGGTTTACAAAAAGCTTCCTCTAAATTATCTTCTGTGATGATGATTGCAATGTGGATGTAAGTTCACATGTATTGACTTTGGTTTAAGGACTGAACCAGCTATTGATCAAAATGTGTTGTAATCCGTGTTCTGATGTTTTGGGGTTACTGAGAGCTTTAGAGCAAATCTCTTACATTAACTTAAAAGTTCATTCAATATAATCTAATGCTTCCCTGAGTTCCATTTCTGACCTCACTTTGAAACCCTGGGTGCATTAATAAGCAGTTTGCCTTATATTCTGGTACTGAGAAAGGATGTTGATCATTTAAAATAACTTACAATAGTCTTAAGGCAGACAAAAGACTCTTGGATGAGACAAGTGGTATGTATAGAAAGGAGCCCTGGACTGGGAGACAGGGAAACTAGGTTCAAGCCTTGTATCCAATCTTTACTAGTAGTGTATCTTTAGGCAAGTCACTTCTTTTCATTGGTCTAAATTACCTCATACAGTATTGAAATAAAAATTCCTCTTCTGTTCAGATTATATTCATTGCATGTGAATCCAATGAATGTGAAAATGCCCTGTAAATTTTCAGTGCTACATGTAAAGGTATTATTATTATTATTATTTATAATTAGACATAAAATGTCATTTTAGAGGGTTTCCCTCTCTACCTTTTACTAATATCTGAAGGCAAACAGAATACATAGAAATTAAATGAATAAAGAGAACACTTTCATGTAAAATATAATAATTTTATTATTTGTGATACAGATAAATAATCTCTGGCATACATTTATAAGGGATTATAATAAACTGTATAAAGTTTCAAAAATTGTACCAATGATGAAGTAATCTTGTGAAGTTGGATGACTGATATAATAAATTTCCATTTAGTTAAACTCAAAAACTGAAAACAAAAAAAAAAAGTGTATTTTTTTTAGACATGGCTCTGTCAAGGTTACGAGGAGAATGATGAATTGTGTTTCGTGACTACCATTAAGGAAAAAAAAATGTGGGGAAAAAAGTAGGAGAGATATTTTTAGCTAAAGAAGGAGAAGGTTCAGTTCTATAATTAGAGCAAAGGATGCATGGCCATCCATGAGGTGGGTTAAAATATATTTTAAATCATGGGCTGGATGATATGACCTCTAAAGTCCTTTCGAGTTCTGAAATTATGAGTTTACAATTGCATAGAGGTGATAAGAGAAGTAGAGAAGAACTATAACATAGAAAATTATATATAACGTGCTAATCGAAAGGTGCAAGCGCAGGTCTGGCAGTTCAGAGAAAGGAAATATGATTTCTGGCTTTGGAAATCAAAGAAGACTGAAGGAGGTAAGGGTATGTGGTTTGGAAAAGCAGAAGTGGGAGGGAAGGAAATTCTGGAGAGAAAAAAATAGCGAAAGTAAAAGAAAAGAGGCAAGGGGTTAGAGAAGAGTTTATATTTTCACTTTCTTCCCAATTGTCAAAAATGTTAAGACTTTGACTGAAGGAAAAGGGAGTCTAAAAGAAAATTTGTCATAGGAAGTGACTTGACCAGAAGCAAAGGGGTGCAATGAGTACAGTGATTACAGTTAATAAGAGTCACCAGGTTGTCATGGCAAAGATAGAACTTGCCTTACCAAGGCAGCCATTGGATTCATTCAACTTGATCCATGAATGATGATCTAGCTACAATGAAAAGAGGCTAAGGATAATTGCCAATGACAAGATTAATAAGACTGAGAAGAGTAGGAGGTATAGGTGCTTTTATCTTTACTTGTGGTCACTGAATCCCAAATTCTTGTGCCTATGAAGGGAATCCTGGGTCCAGAATTCCACCAGAGTTCCTGATTTTATGCTTATGACTAGGCTAGATGGTATGAATCAAATATTAAGTAGATAGTTTTCTTTATCTGCCTTTCTTTGTGTACTCAAAGGGAGAGTGGCTATAGGAAAATAAACTCAAAAGGAGCATTTTATTGAATTCCTGGGATTGATGTGGGTTGTTTGTTTCCTGAGTACTATTGGGTTTGGAAGGGGTTGCATGAATGAGCAAATAAAAAAAAATCAATAAATCGTTATTTTTTTTAAGTCTGTGACAAGCATTTGGAATGAAAAGGAAAAAAAAAAAGTAAAACCAGTTCCTGTCCTCAAGGAACTTATAATCTAATGACGGAGATAAAATGTATACAAATAAGTGAATATAACATGCACACAGATAGAAAGAGAGAAAATCACTAGTAGGTTGGGGGGAAGGGGAACTTGAAAAGATATTGTTTGAGTTGACTCTCAAAGGAATCCAAGACCTTTAAAGAGGTAAATATGAAGAAGAAGAGCATTCCAGGCATGAGGTTCAGTTCAATTCAAAGAAGAGAGGAGAGATGGGACATTTTGTGTGTGGAATAATAAGTAGGTTTGTGTTATCATCAAGTGAATATAGAGGAGCAATATGTCCAGAAATATCTCATTTTATTGCATGCCTATGACATATCTTGTCTAGGCAACCATGGGTAATTCCCCTAACCTTTCAGAGTTCTTGTCATCTCTTTAAGACTACAAGTTTCAGAGAGGATGCCAACTTATATTGGTAGAGAAAATGTCCACATTCAGGAGTTAAATCACAGATCCAGTCACTGTGCCCCCGTGCTACATATACTTTAATATGAACTAGCAGGTAACCAAATATATTCTATTAGCTAGGGCAGATAGGTCCGCCCTCCAAAAATTCTAAGTCACAGTTTCCTTGTTTTTCCTATTTCCACATGGTTAGATCTTAGTGGGGTGGGGAACCTGTGTCCTTGAGGCCACATGTGGTCCTCTAGGCCCTCAAGTGCAACCCTTTGACTGAATCCAAACTCCACAGGACAAATCCCCTTAATAAAAGGATTTGTTCTATAAAACTTGGACTGAGCCAGAAGGTAATACTCAAGGACCTAGAAGTTCACATGTGACCTCAAGGCTGGAGGTTCTTCACCCTTGATCTAGACATATACAAAGTTTGAAGTAGAGAAAATTTATCATTGGCAATTTTTTACAATTATATAGATATTATTTTCCTTTTCACTTCCATTTAGGGGTTCAATTCCTTTATATTTAGTTTGTCTATACTTTCTTTGTCTGATCCTCTATCTAAGTGTGTTGTTCCAGTTTTGGTCTCATGCTTTAGATTTTTTTTTTCTGGCTCTCTGCCAGAAAATCTCACCAGTGTTATGTCCCCATTTGCTTTGAATCTTGATTTAACTCCTAGATGTAGACATTTTCTCTACCAATATAAGTTGGAATCCTCTCTGAAACTTGTAGTCTTAAAGAGATGACAAGAACTCTGAAAGGTTAGGGGAATTACCCATGGTTGCCTAGACAGCATATGTCACAGGCACGCATTAAACTGAGATGATACTGCTCCTCTATATTCACTGATAAAATACTTTCTCTGGAGATAAGTTATTAATGACAGATCAACACTTCATTTGGTATTCCCATATTAATAAGGAATTTGCTACTTTGTTACATACATGCTGAAGATTTCATTATTTGGGGATTTCTATTTATATGCATTGTTGCAAACCAGTGGGCAAGATAATTTTGGAGGTGAATCATATAAAATTCCTCAAATCATCCCACATACATGGTAGGCATTAGGGCTGCTTTGTGTCTGAAAAAAGACCAAGTCATATTGTGAGGCTTCAGGATAAATCAGGGACATAGGTAGGAAAGAACAGATCAACCTTCTTGAGGACCTGAGCAATACAGAAACATCTTATATATCTTATGTACTCTGGTGAAAAGGAAATCTCAGCAGGGAGAGGTTTGGGGAAAGGATTGAGCTTGTCTTCAGCAATACTCAGCCTTTTGTGCACAAGGAAATATGGAGGAGGTAGAGCGAAACTATGAAGGAGTGTTGGAAAGGTCCTGGGCCAAGTAGTCTTTTTATTTTTTTTTGTAATTAATAATATTATATTTTGTCCAATTACATGTAAAGATAATTTTCAACATTCATTTCTGTAAGATTTTGAATTTCAAATTTTTCTCCCATCCTCCCACCACTTCCCTACTTCCCAAGATAGCAAGCAATCTGATATAGGCTATACATATACAGTCATGTTGAACATATTTCCACATTAGTCATGTTGTGAAAGAAGAATCAAAACAAATGGTAAAAACCACAAGAAAGAAGGAGCAAAAAAAGTGAGAATAATATGCTTCAGTCTGCATTCAGACTCTATAGTTCTTTCTCTGGATGTGGTTGTCATTTTCCATCACGAGTCTTTGGGAAATTGTCTTAGATCATTGTATCACTGAGAAGAGCTAAATCTATCAAAGTTGGTCATCACATAATATTGCTGTTACTGTGTACAATGTTTTTGTGGTTCTGCTTCTTTTAGTCAGCAACAGTTCATTTAAGTTTTTCCAGGTTTTTCTGAAATCTTCCTGCTCATCATTTCTTCTAGAACAGTAGTATTCTATGACATTCATGTACCACAATTTGTTCAGCCTTTCCTCAAGTCATCATTAACCCCACAATTTCCAATTTTTTACCACCACAGAAAAGCTGCTATAAATATTTTTGTACATGTGGGCCCTCTTCTCTTTTTTTATGATATCTTTGAGATATAGGTTTAGTAGTGGTATTGCTGGATCAAACGTTATGTACAGTTTCATGAAATTTTTAGGAAGACTATCAACATCTTTCCCCAAACATCTCAGCAGTAGCAACATGATTCATTCTTTGAAGCCTCTGAACATTTGTTCTTCCTCTTCCTTAGGAAGAATCAGGAGAATATAATGTTTAGAGATAGGATGCTTTCATAATCCATGGACTATGTGGGACACAAAGGAAGAGTAGTACTTGAAATAAGATAGGAAAGTTGGGTGAGATGAATACATCTGCCCCAAATTTCATGATCCTATTTAAGAGTTCTAGGATATGTCCTTAGAGATGGCGTTTGACTGTTGCAGGAATGGAAAAACCAGCTTGAAAATGAAGATTAAGGGAAAATAGTGGTAGGGTTGATCAACAGACCTTAGAAAGAGTGAGACATTGTGTTCGTTACTTGGAGAGTCATTAAGCGTATAGAAGCGATAACCAAGGTGTGGTAGCAAGCACCCTAGTATACCCAGGATGGCTGCCAGCACAGGTTCTTTGTTCTGCTTTTCTAAAGGAAAGCAACTCAAAAAGGAGTTAACAATCTTAATTTAATCAAACGTATGTGGTGGCAAAGAATTGGAAATTGTGGGGATGATGATCGCCTGAGGAAAGACTGAACAAGTTATGTCATATGTCGGTATTTTTTGCCTGCTTGTAACTTCTCTTTGTATTTTCTCTGAAGCTCAAGGTGCTGAGAAAATAGAAACAGAAGTTACAAGCAGACAAAAAAATATAGACAGAGAAACGGACCAAAAGACAGAGCTTCTAGCTGTCTGACCATTACATCCATACCTATGTAGTTATCAGAGAAAGAAGCACCAGCATCTGGGTTTTCAAAGCCAGGGGCAGGGGTGGAGGCTCAGTGGCTGCCCAGAGTCTCATCTGGCCAAATCACATAATCCTTCCCATGAGTGAGGTCCAAAGCAAAAGCTCACATCAGGGTACATACAGTCTTCTCCAGGGTCAAAGAACATCACAACCCTCCTGAAGCCCCGCCCAATCACAAAGTAACAAAGTGTGGACTTTCCTGCAAAAAAAAAAAAAAAAGCCTCCCACCACAGGCTCCATGTGACCACATTCAACCTATTAGGGGGCAGATTATATTTTCAAATTAGGGAAGGTCCCCAAATTTACCTAAGCTTATCAAGGGGCAGAGAAGATTTTTACATTCCCATTACTATTACACAAGGGTACATGGAAAAACTGTAGGAAGATTGGGAGATTTCTTCAGTGGTTTTATAAGAAAGAGTGAGATGGTACATAAAAGGGTGAAATTGGAGATCAACCCAGCATATAGAAAAGCAAGGGCAGAACTCTGTACGTTGAAACCTATGTGAAACTGTATGGGCTGGGAAATGGGGAGGAAGAGGAGCAGTGACATGGCCCCTATTCTCCCTCCCTTTGTATAGCAATCATACTGGAAAGAAGTGTGCTATGATGAAGGAAGCAATATTTTCCCCTAAAAAAACCCCTGAATTATGTAATTTCAAACTTCTCTTAGTTCTTTTTTGGGTAAGAAATTATCAAATGAGTTACAATGTAGTTTCTTGAACATGAAACTGTGGTGGTGTGGAAACTTTGGTAGACAGCTTTCTGGACTTCAGGGTTAGTTCTGAGTACAGTATTCTGCACATAAGTATACAACAAAAACTAATTGATGATGGTATTGGGATGGTGGTGGTGGTGGTAATAGAGGCAGTGTTATTTGTGGTCCCTGCTTATGACCACAGCCCCATGATAAGTCAATGTAAATGACATATTCTTCCTTGGAATGAACCATTAAACTATGAGATAAATAATTCTGATGTCATAGGAGAAGCTGGATAACTAACATCAATGTCAAATAACTGGCATTCTTGCCACCCTGGGGGAGTACATAAATTGATGGCTATTTTCCACTATGAGGTTATATAAAGAAATATTTGAAAAGAAAACAGACACTGGTAAGCAGTTGTTGTTGGTGATGGTATTACAATGCTTTGACTCATGCCACCTGGGAGGGTGTGGTGTCATGTCAAATAGACAACAAAGCAACTAAAACCAAGAGCTGAGAGAGAGAGAGAGCTTATTTAATTCCACATTACAAGTTGGGAATATGGAGATTCTCATAAGGCATTCAGTGAGTTGATCTAAGGTGACATTGCCAATGAATGCACAACTGAGTTGCTCTCTGCCACTACTCAAAGAAAGACAAGGTGCAAAACCCTATTTCTACTCCATCAGTTTATTAAGTGTCTGTTACTGATGAAAGTTGCTCTCAGTGGATAAAACTGTTGTTCTAAGTGGAAAGTTGTTGCAACTGCTTTGTGTATTTAGGTATTGCCAAGGAATGAGATTCACAAATTGGACAGAGAATATTTTTCCCTTTGTGTATAAGAACAATAGACTAGTTTCCAAACCACACTGTGTTTCCACTTGGTATTCAACACCTATAATCAACATGAAGGGGATACTTGGAATGACAGTGATATGCTTTCTACTATAATAGTAGACAGTATTTGAACCAGCCATAGTTTGGACAGTTTAGTGGGACTCAATGGGAGATACTAAAACTTTTCTTATTGTTAGATATTGGAAATGTTCATATTGGCATTAGATAGGAATAGGAACAAATTATTTGATGTATATCTTTCTCCTTATATTGTTCTTTCCCTTTCATCATGTCTTCCTTCCTTCTTTTTACTTCTCTCCCCTCTCAATGCTCCTCCCTCTCCCTCTCCTCCATCCCTTTGCTCATTCTCTTCCTCCCCCCTTCCTCTTCCATCTAGATTTCCTTTACCTTCTTTATCTTTTCTTATATTTTTACTTTCTCTTCCCCTCTTTCTCTTCTTTCTCCTCCTTTATTTGATCCTTTTTCTCCTCTACCTCTAGCTTTTTCTCTCCTCTTCCCCATTCTTCCTCTCCTTCTTCTTTCTCCTCTTTTTTCTCCTCCTCTTCCTTCTTTATGTTTAAATTAAGAATCGTCTAGATATATGTCAGAACTTGTCTTTTATTGTATGATTTATTTGAGTACTTAAATCATTTCTGAAACCCTGCCGCTGTTGGATAGTATATGTGCATACGTACATACATTTTTGCATTTGTCTTTCATTCTCAAAGATGACCACGACATCAGAGAAATGATGACATAACTTGCAGTTGACTTGGATTTGAGTGAAAGAGGGCTGTGCAAGGTCGCCAGCCTCACTGTCTCCTCCAGAACCATATGGGTCCAGTAGCCAGATATTAATCAGAAGAACTGGAGATGGCCCAGGATGCATTGGAAAACTCTGACCCTTGTAGGCTAAGGTATTTTTAGGTTTTCACTTTGAGCAAGGTAATGCCTATTTGGTGAATAGGCCTCTTTAAGAAGTGAGTCAAGGGATGGCCCTTTAATTAAAAAAAAAATCAAACTGTGAGGTGAAGACCCTCAGGGTTCCTGGCCAAAAGAGAAACAGCTACCATTTACTATTTATATTCACTTCATGCTGTATAAACACATATATACATACATACAAATACATGTGTGCATATATAATATGTACATATACATTTACATATACATATATATGTATATATTTTCTGAGTGAAGTTACTCTAGGTAGAAATTCCTGTCTTTGTCTAATTATGTGGTTGATTTTTTGTTGGACATTTATTATTTTGCTCCATGACACTAGTGTCTTGAATGCCATCATTTGACACATTTAGCAACACTCAAAAAAGAATACACACAATCAAAAAATAGTCTTTTCAATTTTTTGCTTACATTTAAGACTCTTAAATGGAAATTTAAGTTATTTCAATTTTTGAAATTTATTCTTAAAAAAATATCAAAGTTCATGCCTTATGGTGTGTTACATCTCAATTATTAGGATGACTTTAAAACAGGACCATTTGTGTTCCCATTACAGATTTGGTAGATCCAGACTTATAGTATTGGAGAACAATAGAGAGAATTGGAACCTGAAAGAAGTCTTTCAGTGACATTCTCTGTGTGGACTGATGCTAAAGATTCTTCAGCCACTGATAAGGAAAGCATCCCTGTAGAATAAATGCTGTCAGAGTAACAATGAATATTTCTACCTCTGTCAAAGAAATCAGCATGTCAATCATTTTTAATTTAAATTAGTTAAAAATGATATTCAACAACTTGCCCAGTGTTAAGTTGGTGAACAAGTCAAAACAAAAACTAACAGAACTGTACTTCTTTGTTCCTGTTTCCCAAACTAGTGCCCAGTCCACTTTATTATCTAGCTTCTTTGGAAAATGGAGGGGACAAATGGGAGGAAGAAATTATATCTAACCCATAAAATGTCCTTTGACAAAAACTGATGGTTTTCAGTAAAAAATCTTATGCAAATGTATGTTTGGTAATTGTATGATCCAAAACCAACTGACTTTAAGGTCAATGCTCAAAAATTCTTTATGATTTTTCAGCTCTAGTTATCCAATAGCTCCTAAGATAGATATAAAGCAAATAACTAAAATAAGATGTGTTGGTGGTATGTACAAATTGATAAATAATATAACAGAAATCTTTTCCAAGGAATAATTATAAAGTACAGTATTAATGATCCATATGACAAACAGAGTAGTCGTTCCAAAAATGATTCTTTAGATATTTCGTAGCCTACATATTCACGCTCAACATAGAGTTAAGGACTTTAAAAACCCTATTGTATGCTTAAAGGTAAAAATCTGTCTTACATTCCAAAGGTCTAGTTGTAATTGGGAATGTGTTAAAATAGAGAAAGAGAAGGCAATTCTCTATCTGGTTACTACTAAGGCAGTATCCTACATTATTGGAAGAGAACAGGACTGACACAGAAATGCCAATGTATATCAGGTAATTAATTCCATGGGACTGTTTCCTTCCCTTCCTTTTCATCAATTGATCAATTAACATTTCATAAACATTTAATATGCATTACATTTAAGAGGCAGTTTAATACAAAAGACTGAATGCTGGTCTCCAAGTCAAGAAGACCTGACTTCAAGTCCTGATTCTGACACATACTGTCTGGAATCTGTTGTTTTGTCTCCCTGCCTATCCCCATTCCAGTCTATTCTTCCTTTAAGTATCAATTAATCTTCCTAAAGTGCATAGCTGACTATGTCACACCTCCTATTCTATAAACTCTAGAGATTCTTTGTCATCTCTAAGACAAAATATTCAACCTCTGTTTGCCATTAAGAGTCCTTCATCACCCAGATTCCTCCCAACCTTTCCAATCTTCTTACATCTTACTCTTTCCAAATACTCTGTGATCTCTTCACACTGAACATTTATCTCTGCCTCACACAACACACTTCACCTCTAGGCTCCAGGAATTGTCACTGGCTGTTCCCCACACCTGGAATACTGTCCTTCCTAATCTATGCCTTCCAGCTTCTTTCAGGTGACAGTTAAAATTCAATATTCTATAAGAAGCCTTTCTAGATCCTTCTCAATACAAGTGCCTCCCCTCTGTTGATTATATCCAATTTATCTTCTATTTAGCATGTTTGTCCATATTATTTTCATGTTATTTCACCCATTATGAAGTGAACTCATTGTGAGCAGGAACTATCTTTTGTCTTTCTTTGTACAGTATTCCCAGTACCTAGCAAAATGTTGGCACACAGTAGGTGCTTAATAAATGCTTAGTGACTTGACTTAAGCTTTCAGTGCTTTAGGCACATTTCTAAAACTCAATTTCAGTCAGGGTGTTGGTATAGGGATGAACATTTGAATAGGGAGTTACACTGGTATAGGGAGTTTCCTCATCATGAAATTCCCTATGCCTATAAAAATCCCAGATCCAATCTCCATTCTATATGTAGGGCATTTGTTCTTAGATTCTTAACAAATCATGCCAGAAGAGAGATTTGAAGATTCCATGGGTAATACAGTTTCAGTAATCATGCTTTGGGATTTGGAGAAGTCATTAATCTTCAAGGCTATCTTTAAAAGTCATAACCTTTCATTTATATGAACTGATGCCAAGTGAAGTGAGCATAACCAAGAGAACATTATACACAGTAACAGTTATAGTCTGTGATGACTGATTTTGATAGACTTAACCATTCTCAGCAATGCAAAGACCAAAAATTTTTTCAAAGGACTCATGATGGAAAATACCATCCACAACCAGAGAAAGAACTATGGAGTCTGAATGCAGAGTGAAGCAGACTATTTTCTTTTTGTTGCTGTTGTTTTGTTTTGTTTCTCATGATTTCTCCCATTTATTATATTTCTTCTATACAACATGACTAATGTGAAGATATGTTTAATAAGAATGTATATGTAAAGCCTGTATCAGATTACAGGTCATCTTGAGGAGGGAGGGAAGAGGGATGGGGGAGGGAGGGGTAAAAATGTAAAACTTATGGAAGTAAATGTTGAAAACTAAAAATAAATAAATTAAATTAAAAATAATAATAATAATCTTCCAGAAAAGCTATGTGATGTGAAACCAAAGATAATTAGAACTGTATCGAAATTTTACAGAGATGCCTCCATCCATTTTATAATTGATTTTTGATTAAACTATTTACATAGCCCCAAAGTTACTTAATTAGATATCAGAGCAAGACTTTAATGGAAGACGCCATATTTGCTTTCAGAAATATGTTCACCGTGGGTGAACCTCTTAAGTCATAAAGTGGGAAGACTATTTGCCATGAGAATTATCAAGATTTCTTCTCAACTAAGAAGTAGTTTAGGAGAACTCTGATATTTCTTTCAGTTTTGAGATTTAATTTTTCAATCATTCTATGATAGCTAGAGGAACAGTATTTAAAACAAAAATAAGAACAATCCATAGTAATGTCACAAATAGCCTCTAACTACAGAGCTCATATTTAGTCATCTTAAGTATAATGCAATGTCCTTAAACAAGGATATAAAAATATTGCTCAGGTTCTTTTGATTAATGCTCATTGTTTGCCTCCATTACATCATAGCCTCTTCAAATTGTACCTATCATTTTGAATTGACTATAATTTGCAGAAATTTAAAGAAGGGAATGATAATACTATTGGACCAAGATTATTTTAAAGTAGACTATTAGTGCAAAGCTAGCATTTAATGCTTTATATGTATTTTTGAATATGTGATGAAATCCAGTATGGAGGAAACATGGCTTTCATTTCTCTTATCCAGGACAGCTAGATGGTGCAGTGTGTACTGTGCTACATTTGGAGTCAAGAAGACCTAAATGTTGTCTTGGACACTTACTAGCTATGTGACTGAGCAAATCACCTAATGTTTTTAAAAGCCCAGTTTCTTCATCTGCAAAAAGGGGATAATATCACTCAACTCACAGAGTTGTAATTTGCATATGTAAAGTGTTTTGCAAATCTTAAATCATTATAATAATGCTAATGCTACTAATATTATTAATATCATTGATTCCTTAGTACCTAAAGTAAAGGTAGATAGAATCAACAGATACTTAATAATGGATTTTGTAATATTCTTGACTTTCCTTTATTTAAAAGCAGCAGATATATCATAACAATTTAAAATCTATTTTTAAATAGATCATAACTTTTCTGAATAAATCTTATTTTCATAAAAAGTGCTGTATACATGTTTTGGAGGCCAGAAGTGGAAGACAATTTCTCTAGTTTCCATTGAAATTGATATAAGAGAAAAGAGACTCTGAATAATTAATTTTACCATTCACATCCTATATTGAAGTTCTTCTTCAGTGGCTTCTTGTGGTGAAAATATAATAGGATCAAAAGATCGTAGAACACAACTGAAGAGGAAATTTTGAGGCTACCTTGTCCAAGTCTATGATTTTACACATGAAGAAACTGACACTGATGGGCCCCCAAAGATCATACCATGAGGGTAAAAAAAAAGCTCTGAAGGGTCTCACCAAGATGGAAAGACTTTGAGCATGGGCATACTGTTACCTTCTATGTCTGTATGCTACTGTCTTAAAACCAGATCACGAGAATCTCCCCAGTTCCAAAGTTGACAGTGGGTTGTTTGATTTTTGGTCACATCGAATGTTAAAGACAACTCTCAATTCAGAGGGGTCACGATCTGTATTGATGGATTAGCTTACAACATGAACAAAATCACAAATCTCTAGAATGTCAAAGTTGGTGTTGGAACAGAGGATGAATCTAGAAAGTGAAAAACAATACCCGACTTTCATGTGACTTAGTGGAGGAATACACTTATGTGGAACGAAAAGACACTGGTTCAAATTCTGGCTTTTCAGTTTCCATTCTAGCCATATGACCATGGATATGCCACTACATCTCTGAGAGGGTAGCTTCATTAACATTAAAATAAAAGGGTTAGCCTGGTTTACTTGTGAATTCTCTCCCAGCTCTAAATGTATGATGCCATCTATAAAATGGGATAAGAAAATGTACACTCTCTACCTAGCAATGAAGAAGATTCTTTGTAAAGGGTAAACAAAACCTTGTAACTGGGAGCTTCCATCAGATTAAACATGGAAAAATACTCGGATCATAGCCCTGTAAAAATTACCCCATTTAGCAGTGGCAAGATGGCACAGTGAGTAGAGCACCA
>CM053588.1:272095305-272119014 GCA_028646515.1 Pseudochirops corinnae
TTACTGTTATGAATTTGAATCAATCTCTTATACACCTTGGAAATGAAAACTTTATTTTAGAAAATTGATGCAAGTTTGATGTCTTTTAAAAATTTATTCCATAAGTTACCAGTTTCCTTTCTAATTTTAGCTCCATTAGGTTTTTGATTTGTTAAAAAGTGCTAAAAAAAAAATCCATTTTTCTTTTCTGATTATTCTATAGCCTAAAATGGAGGTTGCAAAAGAAAGTCCCCAGTAGAAGAAGGTGAGCACAAGGTTGAAAAAATGTTAGCTAAAGCAGGATGTCCTAGTCTAATGAAAGCAAAACATTCACCATTCCTAAATAAAGGAGATTCTTAAATGAATTATTAGAGAAAAAAGCGAAAAAGTGAAGGGAGAGAGCAGTGGAAACAGTGACATGCTTAATTCTTTTGAATGTGTTCGTTTAACTCCCAGAAGACCTATATGAAGTAATGGAGAATGAAGTGTTTATAACCAAGAGAATAATTTATACTTTAAAAACAACAGTGTAAAAACAATATAATTTTAAATATTTTCATTACTTGTTGTGCCAGGATACTTTTTTTTAGAAGTAATCAGCACTCTTAATGATCTTAATTCAATCTCATACCATTTCCAATAAAATAAAAGACAGGAAATTATGTAAAATACCCTTAAAAGATTTGGTTCATTGAAACTTAGAAATACCTAATGAATTTTTTAAAAATTATTATTATTTTCAGGATTAAAGAACTTTGATTTAGGGAGTGGAGACTAATAGCAGTGTAGGAATAGAATGACTTTTCCACATCCCCCTATCACTCTAAAACTGGATTGTGGTCCCATGTGAGCTAAGTGGCAGAAATCTCATTCTAAATTGCAGGTACATGCTTATTCATTGTCCTGTTTGAATTGTTCCCTGAGTGCATTACTGTTAATCTGTCACAGTGACTTGCTTGATATTTTGACAATCAAAATTACAAAGAAAACATAGTTAAGTATAACTCACACCTGGTCTGAAATGCATTTTGCTGCCATGAATGCAGGGAGACAGATTTCCTTCCAGATGGAATGGAGTATTTATCAGTACCCAGACATGTCAATGTCCAGGTGTTACAGCACAGTAGCAAGCACAAACTTTTTTTTAATATTCATGCTATTAATCCACTTTATTAGTTTGCTTTTGTTTTGAAAGTTCAACATGGATGCTCATGCAGCTTTCCAAATATCTCTTTTTCTTGATGATCCTTTTATTATGTCATTGGGTAAAATAACATTTCCCTATACCTTATGACTTTAATAAATGCTTAATTAACAAATTGACTCAAATATAAATCATTTCTCTGATTTTCTCTAAATTTCAAAACTACTTTAGTTCTGTAACATAAATATCTCAAAAGTGCTTTCTAATGAACCCATATTTCTGTCTATTCTGCTTAAGAAAAAGAAGAGGTAACATGACATTTCAATTTCATCAACTCTCTTTCCAAATGTTGACACTTTGTGCTTTCTGAAAATTATCCAATGATCATCTGGTTCAAATTCTCATTTATAAGAAAGCTGAGCCTGTGGAAGTTAACTAAACTACCCAAGGTCACGTGTATTAAGTAGCAAAATTAGGATTATAATCCAAGTTTTTTGACTCCAAACAAACATATTATTTTTTCTGAGACAACATCAGTAAGTTGTCCTTGTTGTTTTGTCTTTTGTTTTTTGTTTTTTTTTTTTAATTTTTGATACCTGAGATAGATCACCTCATTTAGGTCTAGTCATTGCCTATAAGACAAAGACTAAGTTGCTTAATGTGTTAATAAAGACCCTCTATAATTATTCCCTAATCTGTTTTTCAACTATACATCACACTATTCTCAATGATATTTTCTCTACTCTCAATCAGGTAAAGTAATCCTTATTGCCTGGCCTAAAATCTCCTTTATACCTTTGTACCTTTACTCTCTCTATGCATATATATGAATGAAGGTTGTATTTGGTGGCAGCCTCACTCCACCTCCACTATAATTCATATTTATTAGTCTACCAAAATGCTTCAGTCTCTTTCACATGTATTACCACCTTTCCTTATCTCCTACATTCTTTATTTATGTTGTTGAATTTTTTTAAACCAAGTGTAGAATTTTCATTTATCCATATTCAATTTCATCTTGATAGATTCAGCTCAACATTTTACTCTTTCAGGATCTTTTGGATTGTTGGTTTTTCATATGTACACATTTGTTAAGCAAGTCATTCATATTTTCGTACAAGGTTTTGATAAATTTTATTAAATGAGACTAAGCAATGAATAGAGTTATTCAAAAAGAGACCTCAGTTGGTACAATACTCTTTGAACATAAGTATTTACTTGGTCAAACTTACCTAATTGCATAATCACAGAGTCCATATGTTCTTATTTTTCACAGAAAGACATCACAAGATACTAAGTCCAATTTCTTTCAGAGATAAGTAAACAATATGCCTTTGGCATGCTTTTTGTATCCAAATCGAGCAACCTCTTCAGAATGTATATAAAATCTCTACTGTATTGGGTGGTGGAGGGGAAGGGAAAAAAGGGGAAAAAAATTACATGATAATTTTGTTATATATTTAAAAGGAAGAGTAAGTTTTATATCATAGATTTGCAGTTTCATATACAGTAACTTTTTTCTATTCTACTATGTAATGGAAATGCTTCTCTTTTTTCTTAAGTTCAGAATAAAATAAGTTAATTTTTTAAAAAGTAAGTATAAAAATTACTTTGCCAAAATCTTATACTTGGGGAATTCATGTAGTTCTTCTAACCTATTGCTGCCTTTTCTAAGTATTCAAAATCTGTTTAATCATATATTTGAGGATGTTTTAAAATTGATTTCTTTATTTACTTTTAGTTTACAAGATTCAGTTCCACAATCTCTTGAGGTTCAAATTTTCTCCCCTCCCCCTCAACATCCCCCCATGGTGGCATACAATTAAGGATAACATCTGCAAATACTTTCACACTGGATGTTAGTCTGGTTGTATAGAAGGGTTGTAAGCAATGGAGTGAATAATGAGAAAGAAGAAACGAAAAAACATGGAAAAGAGTGGTAGCATGTAGTTTGCTTCAGTCTCCATTTAAACTCAGTTCTTTTTAGATCGTCCTCTGAATGTATACATCTCCTTCCATCCTGAATCTTTTAAAGTTATCCTATAACCTTCCATTGCTGAAAAGAATCCAATTTATCAAAGTTCTTTGTCACACATACAATGGCTCTGTGATTGTATACAAATTTTGCTGGTTCTGCTCTTCTCATTTAGCATCAATTTGTATAAGCCTCTCCAGGTAAATAAGAAGTCCATATGCTCCTCATTTCTTATAACACAATAGTATTTCATTACATTCATATACCGCAACTTGTTTAGCCATTCCCCAATTGATCGGCATCCCCTTAATTTCCATTTTTTTGCTAACACAAAGAGAGTTGCAATAAATATTTTTGTACATGTAAGTCATCCTCACACTTCTATGATCTCTTTGGGATACAACCCCAAAAGTGGTATTACTTACTGGGTCAAAGGGTATGCAATTATTTATAGCCCTTTGGGCATAGTTCCAGATCGCTCTCCAGAATGGTTGAATCAGTTCACAACTCCATCAACAATGCGTTAGTGTTCCGATTTTTCCACATCCTCTTCAGCATTTGTCATTTTCCTGTTTTGCCTTCTTAGCCAATCAGACTGATGAGATGTGGTACCTCAAAGTTGTTTGGATTTGCATTTTTCAAATCAATAGTGATTTGGAGCATTTTTTCATATGCTTATAGATATCTTTAATTTCTACCTCTGAAAATTGCCTGTTCATATCCTTTGACCATTTATCAGTTGGGGAATTGAATTGTATTCTTACAGATTTGACTCAATTCCCTGTATATTTTAGAAATGAGGCCTTTATCAGAGACACTGGTTGGAAAAATTCTTTCCCAGTTTCCCACTTCCATCTTAATCTTGGTTACATTTGCTTTGTTTGTACAGGAACTTTTCAGTTTAAAGTAATCAAGATTATCCATTTTGCATTTTATAATTCTTTCCAACTCTTCTTTGGTCATAAAGTCTTCCCTACTCCATAAATCTAACAGGTAAACTATTCCTTGCTTACTCAGATAACTTTCAGTATCAGCCTTTTATCTAGACCATGCACCCATTTAGACTTCATTTTGTTGTATAGTGTTAGATGATGGTATATGTCCAGTTTCTGCCATACTATATTTCAGTTTTCCCAGCAGTTTTTGTCAGATAGTAAGTTATTATCACCAAAACTGGGGTCTTTGGGTTTATCAAACAGTATATTACTATAATCATTGACTGCTAACTCTTTTGTACCCAATCTATTCCATTGATCAACTATTCTATTCCTCAGCCATTACCAAGTAGTTTTGATGACTGCTGCTTTATAATACAGATTTAAATGTGGTACAGCTAGGCCACCTTCCCTAGCATTTCTTTTCATTAATTGCCTTGATATTCTGGATCTTTTGTTCTTCCAAATGAATTTTATCACTATTTTTTTCTAGCTCTATCAACTAATTTTTTGGTAGATTGATTGGTATGGCACTAAATATGTAATTTAATTTAAGTAAAATTGTCATTTTTATTATATTAGCTCAACCCAGCTATGAGAAATTGATGTTTTTCCAATTAGTTAGATCTGATCTGATTTGTGTGAAAAGTGTTTTATAGTTGTGTTCATAGAGGTCCTGGGTTTTTTTTGGCAGATAGATTCCCAAATATTTTATAATGTCTACAGTAACTTTAAATGAGTTTTCTCTTACCCTCTATTGCTGTTGGACTTCATTAGAAATATATAGGAATGCTGAGGATTTATGTGGGTTTATTTTATATCCTGCAACTTTGCTAAATTTATTTATTGTCTCAAGAAGCTTTTTACTTGATTCTCTAGGATTCTCCAAATATTTCATCATATCATCTGCAAAGAATGATAGCTTAGTCTCTTCTTTGTCTACTTTGATTCCTTTGATTTCTTTTCCTTCTCTAGTTGCTACTGCTAACATTTCTAATACCATATTAAATAAGAAGGGTGATAGTGGACATCCTTGTTTCACCCCTGATCTTATTAGAAATGCTTCTAATTTATCCTCATTACATAGAATACTTGATTATGGCTTTAAATAGATGCTACCCATTATTCTAAGGAAAACTCCATTTATTCCTATACTTTCCAGGGTTTTTAATTGGAATGGATGCTGTATTTTGACAAAAGCTTTTTCTGCATCTATTGAGATAATCATATGGTTTTATTGTTTTATTATTGATATGATCAATGATACTGATGGTTTTCCTAATATGGAACCATCCTTGCATTCCTGGAATAAATTCAAACTGATCAAAATGAATTATTATTGTGATAAGTTGCTGTAGTCTTTTTGCTAAGATTTTATTTTAAATTTTTTGCATATATTCATGAGGGAGATTGGCCTATAATTTTCTTTCTCCATTTTGTCTCTTCCTGATTTAGGTATCAGTAGCATATTTGTGGCATAAAAAGAATTTGGTAGGACTCCTTCTTCACCAATTTTCCCTAATAGTGTGTAGAGTATTGGGATCAATTATCTTTAAATGTTTGATGGAATTCACTAGTAAATCCATCTGGCCCTGGAGATTTTTCCTTGGGAATTCACTGATAGTTTATTCAATTATTTTTTTCTCAGATGGCATTATTTAAGTAATTTACTTCCTCCTCAGTTAATCTGGGCAACTTATATTTTTGTAAATACTCATCCATTTCACTAAGATTGCAAAATTTATTTCCATACAATTGGCCAAAATAATTTCTAATTATTGTTTTAATTTCTTCTTCATTGGCAGTACATTCACCCTTTTCATTTTTGATACTCAAAATTTGGTATTCTTTTTTTTAACATTCACGAAAGGTCTATCAATTTTATTGGTTTCTTTCATAAAACCAGCTCTTACTTTATTTATAAGTTCAATAGTTATCTTAGTTTCAATTTTATTAATCTCTCTTATTAATCTTTGGTTTTCATTATTTCTAATTTAGCATTTAATTGGGGATTTTCAATTGGTTCTTTTTCGAGCTTTTTCAATTGCATGCCCAATTCATCGACCACCATTCTCTCTAATTTATTTATATATGCATTCAGGAAAATAAAACTTCCCCTGAAAAATGCCTTGGTTGCATCCCTCAAGTTTTGACATGATGTCTCATTATTGTCATTCTCTTAAATGAGGTTACTGATTGTTTCTATAATTTCATGTTTGACCCACTCATTCTTTTGGATTAAATTATTTAGTTTCCACTTAGTTTTTTTGTCTATATTTCTATGGCCATTTATTGCACATGATTTTTATTGCATCATGATCTGAGAATGATGCATTTAATATATCTGCCTTTCTGCACTGAATTGTGAGGTTTTTATGCCCTAGTACATGGTCAATTTTTCTTTATGTGCCATGTACCACTTAGGAGAAGATATAGTCCTTTTTATCTCCATTCAGTTTTCTCAAGAGATCTATCATTCCTAGCCTCTCTAAAATTCTATTTGCTTCCTTAAATTCTTTCTTGTTTATTTTGTAGTTAGATTTATCAAGTTCAGAGAGGGGGAGCTTGAAGTCCCCCACTAGTATAGTTTTGCTATCTATTTCTTCTTCTAATTCCCTTGACTTTTCCTCTAGGAATTTGGATGCTATACTGCTTGGTGCACATATGTTAAGTAATGATATTGCTTCATTCTCAATGGTGCCTTTTACCAGAATGTAGTTTCCTTCCTTATCTCTTTTAATTAGATCTATTTTTTTTTCTTTTGCTTTATCTGAGATAAGGATTGCTACTCCTGTTTTTTTTTTTTATGTTAGCTGAAGCATAATATATTCTGCTCCATCCTTTTGCCTTTACCCTGTGCATATCCCCTTGCTTCTTTTAGACATCATATTGTAGGATTGGGTTTTTTAATCCATTCTGCTATCCACCTCTCTTTTGTAGGAGAGTTTATCCCATTCACATTCATAGTTATGATTACTATCCATGACTTTCACTCCATCCTATTCCCTCCCTTGCTTATATTTTTGTATCTTCCTTTTCCCTTCCACTCCTTAAGAACTTTCTTTTTGACTACTACTTCCCTCAGTATTCCCACTCTGTGTTGCCCCTCTTTACCTACTTACTACTTTCCCCTTACTACTCTTTCCCTCCCTTCTGACCATCCTCCCCCTCCTTACACCCTGCTCCTTATCCCTCCTACCATTAGTAGGGCACAATAGATTTTTATTCTTAATAGAGTATGTTATTCCCTCCTGGAACCCAAACCAATGCTAGTAAATTTTGTACAATGCTCCTCTCCCCCCTTCTTTTCCCTCTATTGTTATGCATTTTTGTGTGTTTTCATGTTAGGATCTGAACTTAACTGTTTATATTGATCCCTCTTTGAATCAGAACCAATGAGAATAAGGTTCATAAGATTCTCATCTCCTTCCTTCCTTCTCCTCCACTTTAGTATGTTTTTATGCCTCTTCATGTGGCATAATTTACCATATTCTGCCTCACTCTTTCCTTTTCTCCTATTACAATCCCTTTATTCCCCTTAATAGGGTTTTTTTAATCTTCAGATTATTTCACTTATATCCACACCCTCTATCTATATACATCCTTTTCAAATGTCACAGTAATTATACACATTTTAGTACTGACAGGTTCCACTTCTTATATAAGGATGTAAACAGCTTGCTCTTTTTGAGTCCCAAGTTGTGTGCATCTGTGTGTCTATGTGTATGTGTGTGTGTGTGTGTGTGTGTGTGTGTGTGTGTGTGTTTTCCTTGTTTACCTTTTCATGTCTTTCTTGGGTCTTGTAAGTGGAGATCAAATTTCCCACTGAGCTCTGGCTTTTTCATTAGGAAAGCCTGGAAGTCCTTTATTTCATTAAATGACCATTTCCTTGCCTGAAAGATTATGTTTACTTTTGCAGGGTAGTTGATCCTTGGTTGCAGTCCTAGTTCTTTTGCTTTACCAAATATTAAATTCCAATCCCTCCAGTCTTTTAATGTAGATGTTACTAAGTCCTGTGTAATCCTGACTGTAGTTCCACAATATTTGAATTGTTTCTTTTTGGCTGCATGCAGGATTTTCTCCTTGACCTTGTAGCTCTGGAATTTGGCTACTATATTTCTTGGAGTTTTCAATATGGGATCTCTTACAGGAGGAGATTGGTGAATTCTTTCAATAACTATTTTACCTTCTGATTCTAGGACTTCAGGACAGTTTTCTTTGACAAGCTCTTGGAGGATGCTGTCCAGCCTGCTTTTTTCATCATGGCTTTTTGGTAGGCTGATAATTCTTAGGTTATCTCTCCTGGGTCTGTTTTCCAGGTCAGTCGTTTTTCCAGTGAGATATTTTGCACTTTCTTCTAATTTTTAAATCTTTATGTTTTGACTGATTCTTGCTGCATCATGGAGTCCTTAGCTTCAATTTGACTGATTCTAATTTTTAGTGAATTGTTTTCCTCAATTAGTTTTTGAACCTCCTTTTCCATATGTTCAGTTTTCATTTTTAGGGAGGTATTTTCTCTAGTTAGATTTTGGACCTCTGGTCCTAATTATCCAATTTTACTTTTTAAAGAATTATTCTCTTCAGTGAGATCTTTTTCCAATTTGGTCATTGTAGATTTAAATTTATCTCCTACCTCTCTAATTCGGCTTTTAAAATCCCTCTTGAGGTGCTCCAGGAATGCTTTTTGGGCTTGAGACCAATTCACATTTCCTTCTATGGTCTGCAGTATGAATATAGAGTCCATGCTGTCCTTTGAATTTGGTTGTTCTTGCTCCCTATAAAAAGATTTGATGGTCTTAGATTTCATAGGTTCCTTCTTCCCCCTTGTGATTGCCTGTGTTCTGGATTTTTAGAGTGGATATCTGCTTCTGGAGTGCAGAAGTATTGAGCTTCTCAGGCTGGGAGGTAGGGATTTGGTTAACTTTCTGAGCTGTAGCCTTTGAGTGTGTAGACTGTGGCCAAGGCCAGGACTCTCAGTGTTTCCCCTGAGTAACCCTACAGCTCACAGAGTAACCTGTGGGGTAGGAGTGGTCTGGCTACTTCAGGTTTCCATGTCTGTGTCTCTGGGCTACAGCTCAGGTAGGCTCAGCAAATGGAGGCCAGCAGGGCTGGTGTCTGCTGATTCCTCAGGTGGTGCTAAGGCACACCTGGACTTGTTTTGTTAGTGCTTGTTGTCTCTACCCTCCTGGACTTAGACTCAGTACTGCCTCACTTCCCCATTCCTCAGTAACTACCAGGTCTGAGGCTGTTTCCACTAATACAGGATTTTACTCTGGGTGGGACATTTATCTCTGAGTTTTCTGGGTCAGGGAGGGGAAATTAAAGCAACTAGGCTTTATTCCTCCATCTTGACTTCTGGAAGTTCAGGTATATAATTTTTAAACATCCAGGCTTTGGACTGGTCACCCCAGGAGAAGCTGCTGTCCCTGCTGCAGGCCCTGCATTTTCTCTTACCTAGCTCTGAGGATCCTCTGTCCTGTGGTGAGACAGCTACAAATTGTCCTTGGTGCGGGTGAGTCTGCTGGTTAGGGCTCTTTCTCACTCTGCTGTAGTCTGCTCACAGATCCATGCTGGTGCAGCCCCTGTGTGCTCCTCGTTCCCTCTGTCCAAACCTATGTGGGCACTTTCCTGGGCTGGGAATATCCCATGCTCCGTTTCCCAATGGGTACTTTCACTCTAAAATCCATTGAAATTCAGTTTTTAAAATTTATCAACAGAATTCTGGGAGGTGCTTGGAAAAGTTACTGCTTCCTTTCCGCCATCTTCTGTTATCTTAGCTCCATTCTAAGAATGAAATTGTGTTATTAATATTCCTGGAAGCAACCTTCCCGCCACACATACATACCCTTGGTTTGAAAACCAAAACACTTGCCCATCTCTACTGATAGAGTCACAATGACTCAAGAGTTGAAAGGAAGTTCAGAGATTATCTAATCCACCCAATATATAAATAAGAAAGCTTTCTGTAATTGAGTTTAGCAAATATTTATAATATTTCTGAGAAGGAGTCATCTAGTTTCTGCTTAAAGACCCCCCCAGTGATTTGGAGCCCCTGACTTTCCAAAGCAGTGTATTATAAATGGTTTCTAACAACCCTTTTGACTATAAATCCTGTAACCTTTGAGGAATAATGGAGACTGGAGATCTAGAAAACTCATAGGCAGCTTTAAGAGATAGTATATAGCATGAAGATTGTGGTAGTCTTGTTGCACACTGTTCTGATAAGATCACATGTGTGATAATCTTTTGGGTAGAGCCAATATTTAGGAAGTTTTTCCTTGCCATTAAGCTGAAACATGTTTCTTTGAAACTTGTACTTATTGCTGCTACTTCTGCATCCTAGGAGCAAATATGACAAGTCTAATGTTTTTTACATGACATCCATTCAAATACTTCGTCTTTGCTTTTCTGGAATAAATACCTCTAGTTCACTCACCTAACATGATTTATAAGTCCATTCACACCCTTTTCCATCTCCACTGGACTTGCTCTACTTTGTCAAAATCCTCCCTAAATGTAGCACCCGAAGCTAAACACAGTAATGATAAAAATAAAACAACAACCATCTATTCTCATAAACCAATTCTTTGAAAATTTTCCTCTTCTTATTTCCCAGCAACGAACTGTAGAAGTTAAATGTTTTGCCCAGGGTTACAATCTGACCTTAGATGAATGTAGTTCTCCTTGACTCCAGGCAAATGTGAACTGATCTGAGCAAAGTACAATGAGACTATTACAGTCTTCATCCCACATATTTGTCTATTATTGCCATCTATGAATGTTCTGGAATGCTTCTGATTCTCCAATATTCTTATCCTAGAACTTAGAACTCAAAGAGACCTTAGAGATCAGGTAGTCTAGATCTTCATTTGTAGATCAGAAAACTAAGTCCCATAGAATTTAAATAACTCCCTCTAGCTTTTATACATGTTAAGAAGCCAATGTGAATTTGAACTCAAGTTCTATGACTCCAAGCAAATAGTATGATTTTTGAGATAACATCTTTAATAATCGTTGTTGTTGTTCCTTTTTTTTTTCATTTTCAGTGCCTGAGATAGCTCATTTCATCAAGACCCAAATTCATGAATTCCTTTATAGCAGCTAAATGATTTTTTGCAGTTTGTTTCTTTTTTTCTGTCTTCTCTCTCATGATTATATTCAGGTCTAAATGAGGTATTTGTGACAGCAATCTGCAAAAGGTAAAGTGTTAAATAAATTGAATTATTACTATAGTTACTATTAAGATTTATTATTATTGCCACTTAGCTCAAGGCTCAATTTCTTCTTTTTTAAGAAAATATTTTCTTTTCTTGATATAACATATATTTCCCAAAAATCATCAAAAACTCTCATGAAATGGTTAAGCCAAACTGTCTAATGACAGGATTGTATATGCTGTCTGGAACATTTATATTTTATTGCTTCCTAATAGAAAAGAAAGATATGAAGCTACAACCACCTGAAACAGTATCTGGGGCAAATTCAATGAATAGTTCAGGGTAGGAGATTAAGAGGAGGAAGGTTTTCAAAGAATAGGTTGAAGAGAATAGGTGGAGTAATGCAGAGAACAGTTTCACCACAGGTATCAAAAGGCAGGGAGAGAGTATGGGTTCCCTTTCACACTCCCCAGTAGAGATTGTGCTGGAAGGCAGACCCAAGATCCATGGCGATGGGATCCTCAAATAAAAAGAAAGAGGTAAACATGCCCCATGCCATGTTTTCTATATTAAAAATGTTTTAATAGCTTTTGTATACTATTTCTGGTAATGTTATATGCTGTTAAAAAAAATTCAGGGACAAAAAAAATTCAGCCCATACATGATTGATATCTATAAAATATTAAGAGATCTAGAAGAAAACATCACATGCCTCTATGCCTTTATAGGGCCATGAGGGAAAACAACTGCCTTGGGGAAGAAAGCATGGAAGCATATCTTCTCAGGAGAAAGAACTCCCAGAATCACATTGACTGCATAGAAGGTCATGTTTCTAAAAGGATATATCCTTTAACTTTGCAAAGGATAAAAATAAATTTGACCATATTTTAGGTTCAAAATGCATTGCTGCTTTGTATTCACTGCTTACATTGTTTTGATCAGTATGTGTGGTGTTCTTTTGGATTTTATTTACCATGTATCACTTCATACAAGTCTTTCTATATTTATCAAAATTCTTCATATTCATCATTCTTTATGGTTCAGTTATATTCCACTGTTTCCATGTACTATAATTTATTTAGACATTTTCAAATCATTGAAAATATATTTCATTTCTAGCTTCTTATCATCTCAGACAATGCTGCTATGAATATTTTTCCACTATGAATCTCTACTTGGACTGAATAATTTCCCTAGAGGATAGTGCTACCAGTGAAGTCTCTGGGTCAAAGTGCTTAAACTTTTCTTGAATAACTCCAAATTGCCTTACCAAATGGTTGGACCAAATCATACCTTCACCAAGGTGAATTGGTATGTCTGTCCCAAAGCTTCTAATGATGGGGTACTTGGACTCCAGCCCTAGGACCATATCTCTCCCCAGTTCAAAGATGCTATTTTTGGCAATAACTCATGAGTGGGCCCCAGTGAGATCAACTACCTCTCCCTGTTACAAGAACAAGTTGACCTTTGTAGAATTTCTCTTGTATAAACAAGACTATATTCTGCCAGCAGAACTATCATGTACTGATTACCACAGTTATCTTATACATTCCAGTGTTCAAGCTATAGACATCAACTTTCAAGGCTATCTTATTATAGACATAGCAGTCCAAAAAACACATCCTCTTCACCCATACAGGGTTTCCTCATTCCTGTATTGAATGAGGGTAATGCCCAAGACATTTTTTTAAAGCTTTAAAAGCTGATCACATCTTTATTCTGTCCGTCACCACCTAATTAGCATATTTGGCACACTATTTACCGAATTTTTTCTATATAAGCTTTAGCATCACCCCTGTTAGTTTGCAAGTTCACTAAAATGCTCTGCCCACTTTATTAGTATTCCAATAAACATTTGCCACTTGACTGATGGAGTTCCAACCAATATGTGAGGAGCTTGTTCCTTGATCTTTTAATATTATATAGATATCAGTCACGTGTGGGCTGAATTTCTTTTTGTCTCTGAAATTTTTTAAACTGAATATAACATTACCAGAAATATTATATAGCATAATAGTATACAAAAGCTACTAAGACATTTTTAATACAGAAAACATCACACAGATATGTTGAACATAAAGATTATTATCACAGAAAAATAAAAAACTATGCTTGTTAAATTCCAAAATATATAAAGTTTCAAAATTTCAGTAGTACTTATTTCACAAAAAAAGGGAAAAAAACACTACAGGTTTGAAATAATTGAAATTAGAATAATCAAAAACTGCTGTGAAATCTTGAAAAATTATAGAACAGAATTTCTTCATTGTCATTCAGTCATTTGGAATCTTTGTCCAATTCTCTGTTACCCCCTTTTAGGCGTTTTCTTGGCAAAAGATACTGGCCTGGTTTGCCATTTCCTTCTCCAGCTCATTTTACAGATGAAGAACTCAGGCAAAGAGAGTTGATTTTGCACTCATGAACATGAGTCTTCCTGGCTCCAGGCCTGGCACTCTATTTACTATGCCACCCTGCTGTCTAGAAGACAAACTAGTATGTTACAATATATAAATGAAAAATTTTTGCACAAACAAAACTAATGCAACTAAGATTGGATGGAAAGCAGAAAGCTGGGGAACAAATTTTACAGCCAGTGTTCCTGATAAAAGCCTCATTTCTCAAATATATAGAGAATTGAGTCAAATTTATAAAAATGTAAGTCATTCTCCAATACATAAATGGTCAAAGGACATGAACAGGCTGTTTTAACATGGACATATGAAAAAAATGCTCTAAATCACTATTGATTAGAGAAATTCAAATTAAAATGACTGAGATGCCACCTTACACTTACCAGATTGCCAAATAAAATATAAAAAAGAAAATAATATATGTTAGAGATGTGGGAAAATTGGGACAATACTGCATTGTCGTTGGAACTGTGAACTGATTTAAACATTCTGCTTAGTCATTTGAAATGATGACCAAAGGGCTATAAAATTGTGCATACTCTTGGATCTAGTAATACCACTACTAGATCAGTTTCCCAAAGAGATCCAAAAAAATAAGAGTGAGGGGAGGAACCTACAAAGACAAAAATATTTATAACAGCTCCTTTGCTGTTGACTCCAAAGAAAAGGTGACGCTTCTCGTTGCTGTAAACCTATACCCTTTAACCCATTTCCTCTAATCTCTTCCAGGAACTTGTTCACACCCATTTTGAAAGAATATTTTCCAGTTGTTTACCCATAGCCAGGACACAATCTTTTAAAATTCTTCACTTGAAACTCTCATCTCCTAAATCTATGCTCCTATGCTGTTTCTCTACTCTCTCCACTTCTCAAATGCTACTGATACTCATATCGACTACTTAACTATCTACTCACTTCTAATCTCTTTGAAAAATGACTCTAGATTCAAACCATTCACAGGAAATTGCTATATGAAGGATTATGATACCTTCATTTCAAAACATGTTTTTTTTTTAAAAATCAATCCTCCTCTTCCTTGATATTTCTTTAGTTTTTAACTCTTACTACCACTTTCTCATCCTGGATGTTCACCTCTTCCTTGACTAAGACAGTTCTTGTCTGGTTTTTCTCATATCTTCTCATTTTCCTATATCATTGTGCAGCTCTTGACTCCTGAGCATGATCATTTTTCTGAAGACAGTCCTTGGCCCTATTCTTTTCTTTGATCACATTTTCATCTGTATTGTTCTCAATATATCTTACACAGATCATCTTTTATTTTGTGCACACAATGAACCTATTTAATTACTAACCTTAATCTCTCTCCTGAATGGACCCCCAACTTCTTGAATGTCTCTTTTTCTGTGTTCTGTCAATATTTCAAGTATCTCACTCACCCACTTTCACAACTTTGTATTCTTCTTTCATGTTTCTTGATTGCACAAAATTATCTAACTACTTGCCAAGACTTTTAAATCCTATCTTCATAACAATTTTTACATTAAGTAACATCTCCTCACACTCCTGATAACCACTCAAAACCAGGCACTTATCACTCCTTTCTGAAACTATTGTAATAATCCTCTAATTGGACTTCCTACCACTAATCTATTCTATCTCCAATCCATCTTTACTCAGCTATCCATTTCATCTTCATAGTGCAAATATTTAACAAATTCAGTATTTGCGGAGAAACCTTCAGTGATTACTTCATGAATATCAAGCAATAGGTCTTTGTTTTTATTTGTTTACTCATTTTATTTGTTATTTTTTTAAAAATTCAATTAAAAAAAATTTCCCCTCTCCCATTTCTTCCATGGGGGAGGGAGGGAAAGAAATATCTTTTTTAACATACATACATACATACATACATACATACATACATATATACAAACAAACAAACAAGCAATTGCATAGTGGTCAGTAAAAAGGTATTTCTGCTTTTGTTTATTTTTGTAAGGTTTTATATTTTAAAATGATCAATTTCTACAAAGATCTCATACATCATAGAGAATATGTATATTCCTTTCGTTGTATTCCTATTCAATAATTTCCAGAGATCTATCATATTCATCTTTTCTAAAATTATATTCATATCCTTAATATTTTTCTTGTTTATTTTCTGACAAAGTTGTCTATGCCTGAAAGGGCTATATTAATAAACCCTACTATTAAGTTTTTCTATGTATTTTCTCTGTAACTTGTTAAGCATTTTATTTAAATATTTACATGCCTTGTCATTCATTGCATATTAGTTCACTGTCATTATTATTTCTTTGATTATGATACTGTCCAAGACTATTTTTTTCAATTTATTTATTTATGTTTAGTTTTCAGCACTCATATCCACAAAATTTTGAGTTAAAATTTTTTCTCCCTGTCTCTCCCCTACCCCTACCCCAAAATAGCAAGTCTACTGAATACCCCTTCTCCCAATCTGTTCTCTCTTATATCCTCCCTTATACCCCCCTGCCAAAATTTCTATTAGGGCAAGATGGATTTCTATACCCCAGTGCATGTATATTATATTTCCTAGTTACACATAACATGCATTAACATTTGTTTTGTGAAACTTTGAGTTTCAGAGTCTTTCCCTTCTTCCCTCCTTACCCACCCCCACTGGGAAGACAAGCAATTCAAAATAGGTTGTACATGTGTAGTTACACAAAACTTTCCACAGTAGTTACATTGGGAAGACTATATTTTTCTCCATGCTCTCCTGCCCCATTTACTCTGTTTTCTACTTTGACCCTGTCCCTTTTCAAAAGCGTGTGCTTCTAACTACCTTCTCCCCAATCTGCCCTCCGTTCTGTCACCTTCCCTCTTATCCCCTTCCCCACAATTTTCCTTTAGGGTAAGATACCCAATTGAATGTGTATGTTATTCCCTCCTTAAGCCAAAATCAATGAGAGTATGGTTGACCCATTCCTTTTCACTTTCCTGCTCTTTCCCTCCATTGTAACAGTGTTCTCTTGCCTCTTTTATATGAGATAATTTACCCTAATCTATCTCTTCCTTTCTCCTTCTTCAAATATATTCCTCTCTCACCTCTTGATTTTATTTTTAAGATATCATACTTTCATATTCAACCCATACTGTGCCCTTTGTCTATGTTTACATGTACACACCTATGCACACACTTACATATTTATACACACATACACTCTCTATACAAACATATATATGTATGTATACATATATACATATATATTCCTTTCAACTATCCTCATGTTGAGAGAAGTCTCATGAGTGATAATTATTGTTTTTCCATGTAGGAATGTAAACAGTTCAACTTTAATAAGTTCCTTATGATTTATTTTTCCTGTTTACCTTCTCATGCTTCTCTTGCTTCTCATATTTGAAAGTCAAATTTTGTCTTCAGCAGTGTTTTTTTCTTCAAGAATGCTTGAAAGTCCTCTATTTCATTGAATGACCATATTTTCCCCTGAAGCATTATAATCAGTTTTTCTGGGTAAGTGATTTTTGGTTTTAATCTTACCTCCTTTGACATCTGGAATATTCATATTCCAAGTCCTGTGATCCCTTAAAGTAGAAGCTGCTAGATTTTGTGTTATCCTCATTATGTTTCCTCAGTAGTAAAATTGTTCCTTCCTGGCTGCTTATAATATTTTCTCCTTGACTTGGGAACTCTGGAATTTAACTATGATATTCCTAGCAGTTTTCTTTTTGGGATCTTTTTCAAGTGGTGATTGGTGAATTCTTTCAATTTCTAATTTGTCCACTGCTTCTAGAATATCAGGGCATTTTTACTTGAGAATTTCCTGAAGGGTGATTTCTAGGTCCTTTTTTTTTTTTTTTTTTATCATGACTTTCAGGTAGTCTAATAATTTTAAAATTATCTCCTTGATCTATTTTCCAGGGCAGTGGGTTTTCCAATGAGATATTTCACATTACCTTCTATTTTTTCTTTTGTTTGGATCTGTTTTATAATATCTTGATTTCTTATAATGTCATTAGCTTCCAGTTGCTCCAACCTAATTTTGAAGGAATTATTCTCTTCAGTCAGTTTTAGAAATTCCTTTTCCATCTGGCAAATTTGGCTTTTTAAGGCATTCTTCTCCTCATTGGCTTTTTGGGCCTCTTTTGCCATTTGAGTTAGTCTACTTTTTAAGATGTTGTTTTCTTCAGAATTTTTTTGGGTCTCCTTTAGCAGGCTGTTGACTCTATTTTCATGTTTTTATTGCATGATTCTCATTTCTCTTCAAAGTTTTTCCTCTACTTTTCTAACTTGATTTTCAAAATCCTTCTTGAATCATGGCCTATGACCAGTTCATATTTTTCTTGTAAGCTTTTGATACAGGAGTTCCGACTTCATTGTCCTCCTCCAGTTCCATGCTTTGATCCTTTTTGTCCCCCCCAAAAGGATTGTATGGTCTGATTGCGCTTCCTCATCTCGCCAGTTTCTTGACTTTTGAGCATTTTTCCATGGTAGAACCCTGCTTACAGAATGCAGAAAGCTTTGTCCCAAATTTCTTGGGTTTTCACAGTTGTCAGAGGTATTAGTTGGGTGTCTTCGCTACAGGCCTCTCAAGTTCTGGCTCACTGGCCACACACCCCAGGACCACTCCCCAAGATTGTGATTCAGATCCTACACTCTCTCCTATATTATGTTAATCTCTATTCATATCGTCTTCTTCCTCCGCAGAAAAATTCAATCTTGTTGGGAGGAGCTACTCTTGTTTTTGCTCCTTCTTAAAATATGGGTGTACATATATGAATGTATTATGCAGACAAGCATGTATGTGTATTATATGTATGCAAATATATGTGTATGTGTAGGTACAACATGTTTTAAAACTCTTCATACAATTTTAAGTGTTCATAATGTACACACATCTATGTGTATGTGCATTTGAATATATATAGAGAAATATACATACATAATGCACATAATTCAACAGGGAACAAATAGAAAAATAAAACCCTTTCCTCATAAAGCATTTGAATTCTATGGAGGTGACAAAATATCAGTAGAGATAAGTATGATAAAAAATTTTGACATGTGATTGCGACAACAATGATACATAGAGTTTTGTCGGTATTTGAAGAGGTCATATATATTCATCCACATATATATGTACATATGCATATACCCCCTTTACACACTTACGTGTGTATTTCTGTTTATAGACAAGTGTGTGTGTGTGTGTGTGTGTATGTGTGTACAAGATATTCTACTTTATCTTCTAAAAATTCAATGACTCATTCCTCTCTGGAGTTTGGAAGTATTCATGGCTTAATAATTATTAGTCAGATGTATTTTAATAGGGATTCCTTTAAGAAACAAATTATACCAGATGTCTTCTGAGCTCTCTTCCAATCTGGAAATTATGTCATTCTATAATTCCACAAGTTACTGCATTTCATTATATGGACTTATGAATGTATTTTTGTTTTGTTTGGGGGCACATATAAAATAAATGGATTGAATGAAATAATCTCTAAGATCATTTTTCCAAACCTAAAATTTGATATTTCTATAGGTTTTAGTGGGAGTCCCTAGAAAATTTTTTCTAAATATCTACTGACCAATCTATATCTATCCAGAGAAAAAGAGAGGAGAGAGAGAGAGAGAGAGAGAGAGAAAGAGAGAGCTTAAACCTAAAAGGTGTGGTATTATGGTATATAATTATGTGTGTACAAGTTTGTTTATAAAAAGGACAACTTCAGAATCCAGCCTACTGCAACATGATTTATAACAATGAACATTTTAAATCATAACAGAATTATCCTCATTTTTTGATCTCCCAAGGTTTGATGTGGTACTTCTCCTTCCAATTTGTTTATACCAAGCTTAGAAAAAGAGACTGAAATTAAACCCACTGGGATAGATGGTGACTGTTGTTAGAGGGGAAAAAGACAGAAGGTCACCAAACAGTACTGCATTATAGGTTACCATCCCTTGATAATTGATGAGATCATGACAGCAACTCAGATGCTCAATGACATGAATATTCATCTAAATTATTTTGAAGCATATCATAGCATCACTGCAAAACTTACAAGGCACACTGTTCATCTTGAGGTTAGAGGGAAGACTGCAGTGTCAAAACATTTCCAGATTTTAAAATGGAACTCACCTGTCTTTGCTCTTTAAAATTATTGTCAAAGTTTTGGAATTGGTCTACATATAGCATACCTCAGCACTAGATCTCTACACTCATGAACAAGATATATTTCAAACAACTTAAAGAGGTCAGTCAATAAGTATCCAGAAAGTGCATGTGCATACACAAATCAGACTAATCTACATGCATATAAGACTGTTCCCTTTCTTTTTTTTCTTTTTGAAGGTGGGAGGGGAGGCAATCAGGGTTAAGTGACTTACTCAAGGTCACACAGCTAGTAAGTGTCAAGTGTCTGAGGTTGGATTTGAACTCAGGTCCTCCTTTCTTCAGGGCCAGTGCTCTACTCACTGTGCCACCTAGCTGCCCCTGAACTATTTCTTTATCTCTCCCTCATATAATCTCTAACTTTTTTGAAGACTCACATGAAGTTCTGACTCCAACACAAGTCCTTTCTCAATCCTCTTATTTGCTGGTGTTCTCTTCCCCCAAATATCCTAGATCCTATTTGCTTTCTGTCTACTTATACTTATTTATGCTATTTCTCCTACTTAATAATGTCATCTCATTGAGAACAGGGAATACTTTGATTTTTTTCTCTTCTTCCTATTACTCTGAATCCCCAGGGCTTAGATTATAACACAGATGTGCAGTACAATAATACTGTGCAGATACAGACATACATACATGTACATATAGCTATATAGACATGTTATACATGCTTATATATTCTATGTAAAACAATTTGTGTACATGTCTGTTTATATATGTACATAGACACAAATATGTACACATGCAGGTATCCATATCTATATGTATATACATGTTGGTGAGTATGCATGTGTACATGTATGTAATGTGTTTAAGGGTTAGGCTCTAATGTGATTAGAAAAACATTATCAGTTAGATAATATTAATTTATCTGTCTCTTTCAAGCCTACTATTTGATAAACAATTTCATTTAACATAAAACACATACTTGCAGGTAGGCATGAATGCATATATTTGTATAGACATGTGGTTTCCTTCTTCAGTGAGTTCCTCTTAGGAAAATTCTTCTCAATGGTGCAATATTGGCAAGTCTTTGACAACTTAGGGACTTAGAGCATTTCCTATAACACTTATGGATTGAATAATTTGATCATGGTACTATAACTGGCACATCTCAGAAACAGGGCTTGAACCTGGATCTGAAAGACTCCAAGATCATGTCTATATCCACTGTACTATGTTGCATTAATTATCCAGTAAAAAAATAAAATAAAATAAATCTGAAAAGATTGTAGCCCAATGTAAGAAGAGCACAAGTTAAAGCATAGCCAGACGAAGTGTTGCCTTGGAATGAATGTCAGGTAATAGATTCCAAAGCACAACCTCCAGCCAAATCCACTAGGGCAAACTGTGATGGAGGATTTATGTGGAGATGCAGATATGTATCGTGGGAGTGAAAAAAACATGGATAACTGTTGACATTAAAGAGATTCTAATGAAGTATTATTATTTTGAAAGATAAGTAGCTGTCTTTCCACTTAAAAAAAAACACAGCATCCTATGCTACATCTCTGATGTAATTTTTGAATGTATTGGCAAGTAGATATTGTTATCTAGTTCATTGAAACCTATTATTTTAATAAACACTGAAATTCTCTATTCAAGCAATTAACACTCAACATTCTTTGACTTTAGTGTTATTCTGTTATATTTTTAGTTCTTCTTTGAGAAGACAGTTTACTCTCCAAATGTTTGGTATAAAGTTAAAATTTAGTTGCTGACCCTAAAACTCTCCCTATGCCAATTAGGCTTTTATATAACCTGAATGTGGTATACGTCTCATTATTAATATTTTTCAGTGTGCTATGCAGATACTTACATCCTTCTCAAAGAAATCATGTTTTGCGCCTATATTGTCCATGTTAGAACTATACATATTTTCATCAGATTATCAATGGTGTATTGGTTATGCTCCCATGGGTCATGTAACAAGGTTTCATGTTACTATGAGCAAGAAATCAGGGGAGTTGAGCTATGGGAAGGTGCTGCTTTTGCTCATGGAAGAATAAAGTGAAGTTATAAAAGACATACAGAAGTTATCTCCTCTCCTAACTGATACAACTACCTGATATTTTGTGAAGTAGTTTATTATGTATTACCATACCAATACAAATACAATTAACAAAAATGTAACAGCAGCAGCAATGACAAACGAATATTGTAAAATTATATAGGAAAGACTGGCTCCTGAAGAAAAGATGAAAAAGTCCACCTGCCTCCCTCCTTTTGTAGAGGTAATAGAGAATGATTTCAAAATGTCTCTATTTTAAGCCTTAGTCAATGTAGTGATTAGTTTTCTGATGTGCATTTTCTTTTTTTTTTATTTTTTATTAATGAACTTGGGTTTGGGGGCTAGAAAAGAGGAAGGACTATATTTGGGAATGAAGGTGATGCCAAATCAAATTATATAATAAAATATAATGAAATAAAGTACACTTATAAACAATATTATTACAAATGGAAAACTACTGCAAAAGCCCCTAATAGAAATAAAAAATAATAATAATAACCAATCCAGTGGTCTGTGATGTATATATGGAAAGCATTCAGTTAACACACATACACACACACACACATCTAAAATATGTCCAGCATTTGGGTCTGGTTTAATATTCAATCCTATCAAAAAAATGGAAGAAAAAAACCTAACTTTAATTCTTTAATTGAGACCATTAAGTTTTGCAACTTTCTTCCATATTAATTTCATCATCACAGTGAATCTGTGAGGGGATGTTATAGGTATCTTAGAGATAAAGAAACAGAGTTTTAAATGAGGTTAAGTGATTTGTTCATAGTCACATAGGTCATAACTGTTGTAACGTTGTTGCTGTTGTCACACAACTTTAACTTAGTTTTCTGATGACTATGAGTTCTTCCTTTTCGTGAAACCACAGAGTGACTGATTTATTCTGAATATGCAGAAAAGTTGGATAGAAATCTTTTCTCTGTCTTCTCCCTATGTGACTTGTGCAAGTCACATATATACCAGTTTCCTTATATATAAAGTTAAATATGTGAAATTTAAACTGAATGAGTGAATGAATGAATGAATGTAAAAAGCATTTATAATTGCCTATTTAAGCAAGTGCCTACAAGATCCACTTCAAGTCTAAATTTACAGTCCCATGAGAATGACAATGTTTTGATCTCTAAGTGTGCTTTGAAATTATTCTCTTCTGGGCGGAGCCAAGATGGCAGCGTAGGAGCAGCAAGAAAAGGCAGCTCCGACACAGCCACATCAAATACCCAAAAAATATGACTCTAAACAAATTTTAGGGCTGTAAAATGAACACAGATATAATTCCTGCTGAAGGCAGCTCGGCTCAAAGCAACCATTTCAACTCAGAGAGCAGAAATCAGCCCAGCCTGAAATGGCAGCTTTTGCCCCAGGGCCGTTGGACTAGCCAAACACTGCCACAGCTGGAGCTTCAGGAGAGCGGATCTGAGGCAGGGGTGGCAGTATCTAGAATTATCAAGCCATAAGATAAAAGGACTCAGGTTAGTGGAACTTGGCAAAAAACTGGGAAGAAAAGCAGGTCTGGCCAAGCCACCTCCAGGCAAAGAAGCAGAAAGCGGAGGTTCTGCACCCGCCTCCACATTGCCGCTTCAGAGCTCTCGGCCTGCAGACAGCAGGGGGGCCAAGCCATTGTTCAGAGGCCAAGCCAAGTTAGCTTGGGCAAACCAGCTAAATATTTATCCTGTTGAGCAACCTGGATCCAAAATGTGGTCTTGGGTGGTGGTCCTGAAGTTTTTTTTCCAGTGAGCTGGAGCTGGGGAGGGACCCAGTAGCCTCCTAAAAGTCCCGGCAGCTGGGAAAACCCCAGCAATTTGGGACAGAGCTGTTCCCTCTGGAAGCAGAGTTCCACAGAACTAAACAACAACAACAACAACAACAACAACAACAACAACAACAACAAAAACATTGAATGGCGACCATGAATAAGCATAGGAAGCAAAGTAAGAACAGCAAC
>CM053588.1:272119514-272148755 GCA_028646515.1 Pseudochirops corinnae
TCTTACTCATGGTTGTTCAGACCGTGATTTGATTTTTTTTTTTTTTACAATCTCTGTGGAGCTCTGCTTCCAGAAGGGAAAGCTCTGTCCCAAATCGCTGGGGTCCTCCCGGCTGCCGTAGACTTCCGGCTGACTGGATAATGAAGACTCCATATGCCTCTTTTTCTAATTGTTCAGTCTTGATGTTTTGTTTGACTGATTCTTGCTTTCTCATAGAATCATTGCCTTCAATTTTGTAAATTCTAGTTTTTAATGAATTATTCTCCTCAGTTAGTTTTTGAAGCTTCTTTTCCATATGGTCAAATTTCATTTTTAGTTCACACATTTTACTTTTCTTCATTATAATCGTTTTTCTAATTTCATAATTTTGTTTTTATAAGAGGTGTTGATTTTATCTTCTACCTCTCTAAGCCAGATTTCAAAGTTCTTTTTGAGCTCATCTAGAAATGCTTTCTGTGTCTGAGACCAGATCATAGTTCCTGTTAAGGCTTCAGCTGTGGGAGTGGAGTTAGTACTCTCTCCTTCTGAATTTGATTCCTCCCTCTCACCATAATAGGATTCCTGAGTCTTTGTCCTTGTAGCCTGCTTTCTTCCCATTTTGAAGCAGAACCTTAGCCATGTCCTTCTTCTGGGGTTCCTAAGCCTTTACAGCTTAAAATTGTCCTCTGGGGCAATAATTACTGTGTTTTCAGGGTGGGAGGTGGGGATTTGAGCATCCGGGATTCCGTCTATCATCTTGGTCCCCAGAAGTTCAGATAGGGTTTTTTTTTTTTTAACATTTCCAGGCGGTGGAAGGGTAGTCCTGGGAGTAGCTGCTGTCCCTGCCACTGGCCCTGCCTTTGTCTCTTACCCAGCTCCGACCTATCCCCTCCCTCTGGTGATAGGCAGGGAAATGGCCCTTGTGGTTGGTGGATAAGCAGGCATTGACCAGGCCCCTGTTGGCACCATGGCACGCCAGCGGGCATGTTGGTGGGGTCTGTCTTGGCACGTGCCACGCTGAATCATCAGCAAGCATGTAAATCTGTTTTACTGTCACCATGACGGTGATGCGTTATTAGAAAAAGTTATAGAGCATACTGAGTCGCTTTTTTTGACTTCCTAAAAATGATGACTTGTTAGTATTTCAGAGATGCAATATTTCTCTAATCACAATTGAATTGAAATATTACTGGAAGCACCAAACCACATCAATATTGACATTTTAATGACAATTCAAACCAGAACACAAAAGGAAGTTATCTTCCTTTTATTAAATTAAGTGGAAGGTTAGCTTACAAATTCTCCTTGGATAGATAAACAACCTATTTGATGCATTTGGTTTTATTGTGCCTAAAGGCCATAAGAAATATGACGGATCACTTGACCCCCTTTCTTTTGACACTTTTGTAATTAATTTAATTAAAAGTAATTAAAGTAATGAAATTAATCAATATTTACTTGAAAATAAACTGAGAATGATTCCAGGTTCTAAAGCAACTTTTGAAGAGGATAGAGGAAGAACAATGTTATGAACAATTTCACAAAATTGTCTAGACCACATCACATTTCGCTTTAATATTCAGTGATTTTAGTGGGAGTTTAGGCACAGGGAAAGTTGGGAAAAAACAGGATGAAACATATATTTCAGACCTAAGAAGAAATCTCACTCACATTACGAATGTCACCTTCAAAAAGAGAATTATACGTTAGTAAATATGGAAAATTACAAAAATGAAATTAAATCTATATTATGTAGTGTCCCAATTCCAAATTCAGTATCCTGAAGACATTTAAGTTTACCATTTATTTGACTACTCTTCAGGAATATCTATTTTTCTTTTATCCTCCCTTCAAAAACCAGTATCATTTACATGGTAACATAACAATGTAAAAAAGGCATTGATTTAAAACCGCATGGAAGTTATGTAACAAAAATGCAAATTGAGAAGCAAAATTTTCCTTTTTAAATTTATTTTTCTTATTTATTACATTATTTTTCCCAGTCTCACATAAATTTTTTTTATCTTTGTTTTTGTTTTTTTCTTTTGAGTTCCAAATTCTCTCTCTTCCTCCTTTCTGTCCCCACTGAGAAGGCAAGCAATTCAATCTAGATGAAACACGTGTAATCATGCAAAACATTTCCATAAAATCGTGTTGTAAGATAAAACATAAATCAAACAAAACAAAAAAACAATATAGAAAACCTTTTTTTTTTTTAACTTTTGTTTATTTTTAGTTTACATCATTGATTTCCATGAGATTTGGAGTTACAAATTTTCTCCCCGTCTTTCCCCTACCCACCACCCCAAAACAGCCATCCTGCTATATACCCCCTCCCCCATTCTGTTTATTCTATTCTCTCTCTTCTTTCCTTCTTTCACTCTATCCTTTCTCATGTGTTTTGCTTCTGACCTCCCTCCCTCAATCAGCACTATATTCTATCACCTACAGCTCCTTCTGTCATCCCCTTCATCCTCTACTTTGTTGTGGAGTAAGACAGATTTCTATACCCAGTTGAGTGTTTAGGTTATTCCCTCTTTGAGCCAATTATGATGAGAGTAAGATTCACTTCCTCCCCCTTGACATACTCCATATTCCACCCTATAATGTAAAAGCTTTTATTTTCCATGAGATAATTTACCCCATTTTACCTCTCTCATTCCTTTTCTCCTAGTACATTCCTCTCTCCTTAATTTTATTTTTCAGATATAATCTCATCATATTTAACTTGCATCTGTGCCCTTTATTTATATATCCTCCTTCTAACTACCCTAATAATGAAAAAATTCTTATGAGTTACAAATATTATCTTCCAATTTAGTAATATAAACAATTTAACCTTATAAAGTATCTTATGATCTCCCTTTCTTGTTTATCTTGTCATGCTTCCCTTGAATCTTTTATTTGAAAAACAAATTTTCAATTCAACACCGGTTGTCTTTTCATCAAGAAAGTTTGAAAGTTCTCTATTTCACCGAATGCTGATTTTTGCTGTGAAAGATTGTATTAAGTTTTCCTGGGTAAGGAATTCTTAATTATAATACTAGATCCTTTGCCCTCCATTATATCATAAGACCTTTTCTGCTGACCTTATAAGTTGTCTTGGACTGGAAACTTTTTTTGACATTTTTGTGTTTTTGAGCATTATGTTGCCCTAGAATTTGTTTAGAGTCATTATTCAAAGTATTTGGAGGGATTAGGGTAGAGCTCAATCAAGTCCCTGCTTTTACTCTACCATCTTGGCTATACCTCAGAAGCAAACATTTTCAGTAAACATTTCCCAAACTATAACCTTTTATACATACAATGTATAGAAGTAATATGCTGTCTAGACTCCAGGTCCCATAATATTTTGTTAACCTAAACTGTAAATTAACAATAAAAGCAAAGTTTTGAGTAAACACTCTGTGCAATGTTCTCTTAGCTTGCTGAATGTACATAAGTAGGAATGTAGGGATGCTGACAATCTGCTCATTGATGAAATTTAGAAGTTACGTGTCCTGAATGTTAATGCATTTCATTACAAGGCATGTAAAACACCAAAATCTTTACAAAAGTACTTAATAGACTCCAAAACAAAAGTGGAATCACGCCTTCAGTCACTCCCTCCTAGCACAGAAGAGGGAAGCCTCTTGTTCATAGTGGTAGAGACAACTTCTTTGGTCCACATCAATTTTCTCTTCACTCTTATTTGATGTCTTGTCAAATCTTGTATCATATTTCTCAGTCAAGTTTGCACCCAACTTCCCAAGTGGCATACTACAGATACTTCTGTCCAGTAGTGCACTGGAATAAGGAGTTATCCGAAAGCACTGTGCATAGGCTTATGGGAATAGGAATTCTAAAAGAGGTTATGTTTCTCCTACCCATAGTAGACAGGAAATGACTGGTTTTGAACATCAGAGCATATATCAGAATAAACCATCAGAATTCAGTAAGACCTCAAACTAGTCAGAACATAACCAAATTAAAAGATCAAAAGGAGCTACTGTGTACTATAAAAACAGCTTCAACCTGATGAATACAGGTCTTGATCACAACTATTTGCTAAAGCTAATTGTACACCAAATAGTCACCTCAACAAAGAGACATAGAACTCTATATATTGCTTTTGTGCCCAAATATCTAACCCTTATGCCCATCATGGCTACATCAGTCAAGAGCAACAGTGGTTTTCAATATGAACTGATTGCAGAGACAAGATAGGAAAGAAAAAGCAGGAATTCACCTGAGTTCTCCCCCAAACCCTCTGAACACCTATATATAATGTCATAAAACAAATTCCAAAATAGCAAACCCCACAAAAGGATGGGGTGAAACATTTTTTCATCCCAAGACAACTTAAAAGTTTGGCAGGAAAGGAAAGGCACTGGGGTGACAGTGGAACACAGTTCAGCATTGACCATGCCAGCAAAGACCAGACCTAAGCAAACCAGGAACAGGCCTCGAGAATGACTGAATAAGCAGTTGCATCCAGAGCTCTCAATCCACAGATGTTTAGACAGTCAAATCATTGGTCTGAAGGACCACATGGGTCTCTTTGCTGGCATAGGGGGTAAAACTGTTTCTTTACCCATACTCAGATTCTGATTGCAATCTTGGAAGCAATCCCAAGGCAAGGGGAAACACTAATTCAGCAGAATTTATGGTCACGGAGAAGTGGAGACTTTTGTCACAGTTCCAGGGCAGAAATGAGTGCTTATGGTTGTTTTCAGACCAGAGCACAGGCCAGGAGAATAGGAAACATACCTGTCCTTAGAATTACCACCTGGAAAGAATTTAAAACAATAGCACAAAAGTTCTGAGGCTAGTAACAGTGCACCCTCCACCCTGGAATCAGAGGTCAGTTTAGCAAAAAGTTAAAAATCAAAGAAATAGGGTGAAAAAATAAGCAAACACAGAAAAAAAAAAATCTGACTCTGGAAAGTTATTATGGTGACTAAGAAGATCAAAACACACACCCAGAACAAGATAACAAAGTCAAAATTCCTACATTCAAAGCCTAAAAAAAAATTGGAATGTCTTAGATCAGGGAAGAGTACAAGAAGGCTTTTTAAAATTTAATAAGAAAGATAGAGGAAAAAATGGGAAGTGAAATGTGAGTGATGCAAGAAAATCATGAAAAATGAATCAACAGCTTGGTAAAGGAGACATTTTCAGAAAGAGTGAAGAAAAAAGCACCATAAAAAACAAACTAGGTCAAATGGTAAAAGAGTTCCAAAAAGCCAATGAGAACAAAAATTTTTAAAAAGCAGAACTGATGAAATGGAAAAGGAAGTCCAAATGTTCACTGAAGAAAACACATCCTTAAAATTAGAATTGAGTAAATGGAAGCTAATGACTCTCTGAGACATCAAGAAACAATGAAACAAAACCAAAATGATGAAAAAATAGAAGACAAAGTGAAATATCTCAATAAAAAAAACAACACAACTGACCTGGAAAATATACCAGGAGAGATAATTTTAAAATTATTGAACTACCTGAAAGTCAATGATCAAAAAAAGAACCTAGACATCATCTTTCAAAAATTATTTTAAAAAATATACATTTCTTTTATTCTGGAACCAGAAGGTAAAATAGAAATAGAAAGAAACCACAAATCACCTCCTGAAATAGATCCCAAAATGAAAATTCCCAGGAATTTTATAGCTAAATTTCATATCTCTCATATAAAGGATAAGACATTTCAAGCAATCAGAAAAAATTAATTCAAATGTTGTGGACCTACAGTCAAGATAACCCAAGCTTTTGTAGTTTCTACATTAAAGTATTGGGGGGCTTGGAAGATGATATTCCAGAGAGCAAAGGAGATAGGCTTACAAACAAGAATCCCTTACCCAGTAAAACTGAGTAGCATACTTTAGGGGAAAAATGAATGTTCAATGAAATAGAAGTCTTTCTAATATTCCTAATGGAAAGACCAAAGCTAAAAAGAAAATCTGATTTTCACATACAAGACACAAGAGAAGTATAACAACGTAAACCAGAAAGGGAAATCATAAGGGACTTAATAAAGTTAAACTGTTTATATTCCTATGTAGGAAGATGATTCTTATAACTCACAAGAACTTTCTCATTGTTAGGGCAGGTAGAAGGAGTATATATAGATAAAGGGCACAGATGTGAGTTAAATATGATTGGATGATATCTAAAACAGAAAATTAAGGGGTGAGAGAGAGTAATGTACTGGGAGAAAGGGAAAGGGAGTGGTAAAATGGGCTAAGTTACCTTATGTAAAAGAAGTTTCAAGACCTTTTAGAGTGAAGGGGAAAACTAGGAGGTGGAGGAGAATACTTGAACCTTATTCTCATCATAAGTGTCTCAAAGAGGGAATAACTTACACACTCAATTGGATATAGAAATCTTACCCTACAAGAAATGATGAGGAGAAGGGGTAAGGGAAGGGGGGAGAGGTATTCATCAAAGAGAAGGAGAATTAAGGGATTCATTAGTCAGAAGGAAACTACTTTAGAAGAGGGACAGGATGAAAGGAGAGAAAGAATAGAATATATGGGGCTGGTAAATTTGAAGGAGGAAAATGCAATTAGCAACTATAACTAAAAAAAAATGAATCAAGTTTCTCTGATAAAGGCCTAATCTATCAAATATATAAAGAAATGAGTTAAATTTAGAGAAATAAGAGTCGTTCCCCAATTGATAAGTCATCAAATACATGAACAGTTTTGAGATAAAGTAATCAAAACTATCTGTAGTTATGAGAAAAAAATGCTCTAAACCACTATTGATTAGAAAAATATAATTTTAAATAATTATGAGAAGCTACTTCATACTCATTAGATTGGCTAATTAATAGAACCGAAAAAGAAAATGACAAATTTTGGTAAAGATGTGGAAAAATTGAGGCACTAATGCATTTTTGGTAGAGTTGTGAACTGATTCAACCATTTTTGTAAAGAAATTTTGAACTATGCTCGGAGGCCTATAAAACCAAGCATTCCCTTTGACCTAACAATACCACTATTAGGTCTGTATCCTAAAAGAGATTTTTAAAAAGGCAATGAGAAAAAGGACCTATGTGTAAAAAAAAATATTTATAGTGACTCTTTTCTAGTGGCAAGGTTTTGGAAACTGAGGGGATGCCATTCAATTGGGGAATGACTGAAAGACTTGTGATATATGATTTGGTGGAGTATTATTGCTCTCTAAGAAAAGACAAGCTAGAATTATGTTCTCAGAAAAGCCTGGAAAGACTTACATAAACTGATGGAAAGCAAAATGAGCAGAGCCAGAAAAACATTGTACACAGTCACAGAAATACTGTATGATGATCAGGTGTGAATCAGAATTAGCTATTCTCACCAGATAGTGATCCAAGACAACTTTGAAGAACTTATGATTAAAAATGCTATACATCCCCAGAGAAAGAATTGATGGAGTCTGAAAACAGAGGAAAGTATACTTTTTTAAACTTTATTTTTCTTTGCTTTTTATTTTGGTCACTGTTTTCTTTTACAACATGACTAATATGGAAATTTGTCTTGCTTTATTGCAAATGTATATCCTGTTTTAAAGCCATGCACAAGCAGCTTTCCAGAGGACTGCTGCTGTTGCCAGCTTTAAGGTTCTGATTACATAGTATAATGAACTCTCTATTTATTCAGCAGTAAACTAAATCAAAACATTCACAGAAACCAAAGTACAGCATTCACAATGTTATAACATAACAATTTATCACTAAAGTGGCCACATCGTTTTAAACAAAAGATATCATTCAGTAAGGGTTTAACTCAATCATCCTTAAGGAGTAATCCTCCTTAAGGGACACAAAGTATAAAGGTCAAAGTTTTCCACATTTAGGTCACATTGTCTTAATCTCAGTCAAAAAGTCTTCTTTCTTCTATATTGGAGATTAGTTCCAATCATCTTTAACTTATTCATCCTTAAGACATACAAGGTACAGAGTACAAAGTTCTCCAACCCCTAGGCCACAGTAAATCATGATCTTCTCAGTCAGCATTAAGTACACAAGAAGAGGTCTTTTCATCTTGAGTTGAGGCTGGCTCCCAAATTCCATGATTCCTCTTCCATGAGTCCAGCTCCTCCCTGAATCTACCCAATCGTCACCTGGATGCACAGATAGGCAGCTTTCAGCTCCTCATCCAGCTTCTCATTGAAGCTCATGGTGTCCAGTCCACCTCAAGTCCTCTTCACAGGTTCTGTTTCTGGAGAGACAAAGCTTAGCAGAGCAAAAATAACATTCAAAACAACATTCACACACATTGCTGGCACCATCATCAATTCACTATCTACCTGTGAAATCAACACAGACCCACAAACAAAGTCTGAAAACTCAACACATATCATCTGAATAGTCCCAGGACCTCTGAAACCCTCCTCCAGGACTTTTGTAAACAGACAAGAAAATCCTCTGCAGGGCTTCCAGTAAGGTCCCAGGGCCTCTGTATAAAGTATTATAAACACAAGTCAATATAGACAGAACAAAGTGCCAGGATACCACAAGTTTTCTCCTTCTCAGCTCTACCATCACAAGTGTTCCCTTCTCAGGCCTGCTCTATCCAAGCCTGTGATTCTACTTTTATACAGTCATTAGCCCCTCCCTGTTCCACCACTTCCTGTTGCATCAGCAAGTTCTTCCCAATGTGGGATCCATAAGTTCTGTTTCTTAACAAAGCCTTGATATAATCAGGGCAAGGCTCAAAGACACTTGAACTGAAACAAGGTGTTAAATAAATAACTGAAACAAGGAGCTAAATACATTTTTGCTCATCATTAAACTGTATCAAATTGCTGTCCTAAATGATTGGGGAGGGGAAGAAAGGAGGGAGAAAATTTAAAACTCATTTTTAAAAAAATGACTGTTGAAAAATGTTTTACATATAATAGGAGAAGGAAAATAAAAACCTAAATAAAATAAAATAAATAACATGTTTTTTTAAAAATGTAGCATACAAGGGGATCATTGAAGATTGTAAGCATTTATTGCCTCATAAAACAACAAAAATGGTGAAAATAAGTTTCCAGAATGGTTGTATACCACAGAAGTTAACAATCTATATCATTCAAGGACATTCATAGGGAAAAACAAATAGGAAACAAAAATAGGCAGAATTTCTTTGCTTTTCTATAAGAATCTATTTTTCGTTACCAATAAGAATGAACTCACAGCATTTGAGCTGAAAAATTCAGATCCCAATAGTCCATATGCAGAAATTGAAATGAAATTTTGAAATTGAAGGTAGGAAGAAAAACTGGATAAAAACCCCCCAAAAGTGGTATTTCATACTGGAGGTCACACAATTTTGAAATCACCTGTGGTTTATTTTGTAAGAGCTATTAAAAAAGAAAAACATGCCAAAAATATGTAAAAATAATACTATAATCTAATCATAGCATTCTAGTGGCTTTCAATAAGTATTGGCACTTGAATATATTTTCTTATTTTATATAACCATTATTAAGATGTTTATACCTATTCTTAAGTTGTATTTGATAAAAAAATATAATAAAAGCACAAGCATTTAGAAAATGACTTTCTGTACTCTTTCATATTTTTGTAGTTGTACAAGTAACACAAAGGTATAAATAATTGAAGATTATGCTATATTTTCAATTTGTTGATTTTAAATTGATTTAGAAGAATAAAAGCCTACTTTTAACAAGGAATTTCTCATATATAGGTAAAGTTCACACAAAATTTCTTAATAAATGAAGGTAATTTGACCTTGTGGTAGATAGAATGCTGAATGTGGAGACAGAAAGACATGAGTTGAAATCCAAACTTTAATATGCAATATCTAGGGGTCAGAGCAAAGATGGCTGAGTAAAAGCAGGAACTTGCTTAAACTCCTACAGCAACCACCTCTAAAACTTGTAAGATATCACTCTAAACAATTTTTAGAGCTGTAGAACCCACAAAGTGACAGAGAGAAATGAATTTCCCACTGAAGGCAGCCTAGCAGAATGACAGGAAGGGTCTATCACACAGTTCTGGGAGCCAAGTGCAGTCCCGCATAGGCAGTGTGGGCTCAGACCCACAGCAGCCCCAACCAGTGGCCCAGCCTAGCTGGAATAGTCTTCAGAAGAGTGAATCACTGGCGGCTGTAGCAGTTTCCAGACTTCTCAACCTATAAATACCAAAGAGAAAGTAAAAGGTCATTAGGGAACTCTGGTAGAACCAGGTGACTGGCCCCTGACCATGGGGCAAGAGGCAGAAATTTGTGCAGTGTTCTGGCTGCCTCCAGAGTGCCTGGCCTCCAGATCATAGTGGGACCAAGCAACCATTCAGAGGGTAATAACTCTTGCTTTGAACTGTTGGATCTGGGTTACTGTCTTAGGTGGTGATCCTGGGGTGAGAAATGCCATTGTGCTGGAGCTTGTGGTGGCTGTAGAGAGGGCACCCTTCTCAGATCTCTGACAACAGCTCTCACAACTATGAAAATGCCAACAATTCAGGACACAGCTCTCTCCTCTCTGGAAGCAGAGTTCTACCACAGCAAAGAGCTCAAAAGTCATGTAATTGCCTGGCAAAATGAGCAAGCAGAGGAAGCACAATGAGACCATAGAATTCTTTTTCAGGGACAAAAAGGATCAAAACATGAAAGCAGGAAAAGACAACAAAGTCAAAACTACTGTGTCAAAAGCTTCCAATAAAAATATGAATTGGTTACAGGCCATGGAGGAGCTCAAGAAGGATTTTAAAAATCAAGTAACACCCATGGAGGAAAAATTGGGAAGAGAAATGAGAATAATGCAAGAAAATCATGAAAAGTAAGTCAACAGTTTGCTAAAGGAAACCCCCCCCCAAAAAATGCCAAACAAAATAACATCTTTAAAATAGACTAATTCAAATGGCAAAAGAGGCCCCAAAAGCCAAAGAGTAGAATACCTTAAACAGCAGAAGTAAACAGATGGAGAAGAAATTTCAAAAACTCACTGAAGAGAATAATTCCTTCAAAATTAGATTTCAGCAATTGGAAGCTAAAGACTTTATGAGAAGTCAAGACACTACAAAAAAGATCCAAACAGCTGAAAAAATAGAAGACAATGTGAAATAACTCATTGGAAAAACTACAGACCTGGAAAATAGATCCAGGAGAGATAATTTAAAAATTATCGGACAACTTGAAAACCATGATCAAAAAAAGAATCTAGAAATTGCCCTTCAAGAAATTATCAGGCAAAATTGTCCTGATATTCTAGGATCAGAGGGCAAAATAGAAATTTAAAGAATTCACAGATCATGACTAAAAAAGATTCGAAAAAGAAAACTCCTAGGAATATCGTAGCCAAATTCCAGAATTCCCAGGTCAAGGAGAAAATATTACAAGCTGTCAGGAAGAAACAATTGATTATTGTGGAAACACAATCAGCATAACACAAGACCTAGCAGCTTTGACATTAAAGAATTGAAGGGTTTGGAATGTGATATTCTGGAGGGCAAAGGAGCTAGGATTAAAACCAAGAATCACCTACCCAGCAAAACTGAATTTAATACTTCAGGGGAAAATATGGTGACACAATGAAATAGAGGACTTTCAAGTATTCTTCATGGAAAAACCAGGGCTGAACAGAAAATATGACTTTCAAATACAAGAAGCAAGAGAAGCTTGAGAAGGTAAACAGGGAAAAGAAAATATAAGGAACTTATTAAAGTTGAACTATTTATATTGTTACATGGAAAAATGATTATTGTAACTCATGAGACTTTTCTCAGCATGAGGATGGTTCAAAAGAACATATGTATACATATGTATATATAAATATATATGAATGTATAGGAGGGTATATGTGCATATAAACACATATGTAAATGTTTATATGTATGTACGTGTATACATAGAGGACACAGGATTAGTTGAATAGGAAGGGATATCTAAAAAAAAATTAAGATGAGTGTAAGGAATATAATGGGAGAAGGAAAAAGGGAGAGATAGAGAGATATAATAGGGTAAATTATCTCATATAAAAGAGAAAAGAGAAAACTGTTACAATGGAGGGGAAGAGCAGGAAGGTAAAAGGAAATGGGTCAACCATACTGTCATTGAATTTGGCTTAAGGAGAAAATAACATACACACTCAGTTGGGTATCTTACCCTACAGAAAAGTACAGGGGAAGGGGATAAGAAGAGGGATGATAGAATGGAAGGGAGATTGGAGGAGAGGGTAGTTAGAAGCAAACACATTTGAAAGGGGACAGAGTCAAAGGAGGAAATAGAATCAGTGTGGCGGGATAAAATGGAGGGCAAAATTGTCTTTCACAATATAACTTCTATAGAAATGTTTTGCGTAGCTATCCATGTATGAACTATATGGATTTGCTTGTCTTTTCAGTGGGGGTGGGTGAGGAGGGAAGAAGGGAAAGATTCTGGACATCAAAGTTTTAAAAACAAATATTAAAAATTGTTTTACATGCAACTGGGAGATAAGATATGGAGGCACTGGGGTATAGAAATCCATTGAAAAGTAAGAAACCCTATTGAAAAGTAAGCTGGGTATGGGGGAGTGTATGAGAGAGCAGATTGGAGGAAGGGGTATTCAGTAGGCTTGCTATCTTGGGGTGGGGGTAGGGGAAGCTGGGGAGAAAATTTGTAACTCAAAATCTTGTGGAAATGAATGTTGAAAACTGAAAATAAATAAATGAAATGTTAAATTTAAAAAAAATACTTAATAGTGAGCCTGGAAAAGTCTTTTATTTTTTTTTTCATAGCAGTTCCTTCAAATGAAAAATGGGAACAATAATATTACCTGTATTCCATAGTAGTTGTGAAGATCAAATGAGATAATATTCATAAAACACTTTGAAATAGGGCACTATGTGAATGCCAGCTAATTATTATCATAATAACTACAATAAAATGTTTAATGACTTTCTTCTGGTGATTAATTCTAATTAACATATGGATTAGAGCTAACCATGTCAAAGTTGGTTGCCATTGTTATAAAGAAATTCTTTTGCAAGTTTTAGTTAGAAGACAGTTTCATTGTCTGAAGTGAGGTCCTTTAGATGTTACTGTTTTGAGAAAATATTTTCCTGATTGTATTTTTCTTTAGAATATTGCTGTATTTTCAATGACTACTCAAGATCTATCGAAGGACTCACAGTAGTAAAATTATATGGATCAAAATTGCTTATCATCCACTTGGTGATATACATTTGAATGGTCAGTACAATGAATCAATACCTCAGTCCATACATCTTTTTTTTTTTGATGTTTTTGTCAGTCCATACATCTTAGTCAGGTCTTTTGTATAGATGACAAGTTTGACATAGAATTGAATAGGAGGAAAATAGTGAGCTAGATTACATTTACGGAATTATTTTGGTGCTTTGTAGCAATTTTAAATAATTTCCCAATGCAAAGGCATATCTTTCTAGCACAAACGTTCCACTAGTCTTGCTGTTCTCAGTTGCAGTTCTCAGAACATCCCATTTCCAAATAATTTAGGTATAGATGGTTCAAAAGTTAATGGAAAATATGTGGTGGTGCAGTGCATAGAGTGCTGGATCTGGAGTTAGAAAAACTCATCTTCCTGAGTTTAAATCTGAGTTAAGATACCTACTATAACACCAAGCAAGTCACTTAAGATTGTTTACCTCAGTTTTCTCATCTTTAAAGTGAGCTGGAGAAGGATATGGCAAACCAATTTAGTATATTTGCAAAGAAAAACCCAAATGGGGTCATGACAAGTCAGACATGACTGAAAATGACTGAACAACAAAAATGGGAGATACAAGTAGAATGTAATCTATTTCCACACAAGAAGTGCCATAAGGACCATATGAGAAAAAGGTGATTATAAAACTCAGTGTCAGTCATAGTAGTATCATAGATTTAGAATGAGAAGAGACCTTAGAAGCCATTGAAGTATAATCCCCTCATTTTACATATGAGGAAAGTGAGATACAGAGGAGGTAAATGATTAGCCAAGGGTCACAGAGGTGGGATTTGAATCCATTTCTTCCCCACTCCAATGTAGCACCCTATCTATACCACCTCCTAATATTGTAACATGGCATAAAATAAGCTAAAGCAATTTTTAAGCTTGAATTAACAGAATCATAATCTCCAGAATTTGAAAGAAATGACAGACTTGCCTCTTTCTGTCCTAGCATGAAAACATCTTGAATATTATTTTCATTGTCACATTTTAGGAAAAAAAAAATTGACAACATAATATGCATATTGATGAGGCCAGCTAGAATGATAAAGGGAAAGGAGGCCATGCCATATGAGAACTGATTTAGTCTGGAGCACAGAAAACTTAGAAATAATGTGACTGCTGTATTTGAGTATTTGAATAGTTACATTCTAGGATGGATTAGACTGTTTGATGGCCTCAAAGGGAAGACCTAGGAGAAATGTATGGATGTAGCAAAGAGGTGTATTTTGGCTGCACTTTATAAAATATAAAAGTAATATGTAATGACAATTATCCTCACAATAAAAGATATCCTAAAGTAGAATGAGCTGCCATGGGAGGTACTGCATTTCCTGTTTATGGAGGTCTTTAAGAAGCTGGATGACCACTTGTCAGTGATATAACAGAAGGAAAATCATATTCAGGTATGAGCATGACAAGATGCTCTCTAAGAGTCTTTGATACTGTAACCATTCACATAATCCCAATGCTTTCAGCTTTCTTCTCAATACTTAACACAATGATGGCCATAGTGATAGGTAATTTATAATTACTTGCCCAATTTAATGTTTTTCTTCATGAGAGAAGAGAGCAGATGGGACTAATTTCCCACTAGTGCACAGAAATTAGATTTACAGCAATAATCTTATGTATACGGAAATCTCATACTTTTCAAATCCCTGTAGTGAATTCCCCTTTGAGCTGGTATGATTTTTATTGTAGGATTAGTAAGAGAGAGAGGTACAATTAATAATTCATAATCACCTTCCTCTGTTTTCCACAAAAGGGACTGTAACTGTCCTAATGCCTTGTTGAAAATGGTCCTGGGAGTCATTGTTGATAGAATCTTTATCATTTCAATTAATAGCTATAACCCTTTCAAGTGAGGAATTATTTCCCAAAGAAACCCTATGGTTCCAAATAGCATCAACCAGCATTAAACAGTTTTTTTAATACCCTCAGTAAGGGAAAAGAAAAAAATAACATTGAATTAATGGAAGAACAGAAAATAAAATATCAGGAAAGCCCCACCTGGACGAGTCATAAAACTCAAACTTTCAGATTGAGATTAGAGTGATGTCAAGCACTAAAATAGGCCTAGTCAGGGTACAAAAACAGCTTAGGTCATAATTGTGTCTATAGGAAGCTTGCAATCTAAATTGAGAAGGAAGACTTGCATTTGTGTAACAACCAATGAACAATGTATTGCATAAAAAACATACTCACTTGTGGAGGATAAGCAATGAGAAAAAAGGATGGCATGTGATAAAGTGTTAATTCTATGTTACCAACAATAACTATAAAGAGATTTGTTGAAAATGATGTTCACTAGGGACTATAATCATTCAGAGACATTGAAGAATTATGTCCTTTACTTTGGTGAACTGTTTTAGATAACAATTTCATTTTTCCTTTTCTAAAACATTGGTTCTGGAAGTGGAACTGTGAGTTTGTCAATAGGGACCATTCTCTGTGCCATCCACTGAAACACCATGTCCACCGATATGTAATTTATGTCTTAAAGCAAAATCTATCATACTGATTTGACATATGTCACTCACTTGACATATGTCAGAAGTGGGATTTGAATCCAGGATTCCAAAGTCAGTTTGTCATATACTCTCCCCTAGCCTAAGCTGATAGGTACAGTATGAACTTGTCTGCAAATTCACTTCATTAGTCAGAACATGGTTCAACTATATAAGCTAACACCAGGTTTTCTAATTCTTAAAGTAGCCACGGCCGAATGCACCTGACAAATCAGGGTTGATGATTTCATTCCCATTAAAAATAAAATCATTTGAATGAAGCAGAATCAGGTTTCCATTAAGTTCAACATAATTACTACACTGATTACTAGTAAAAAAAAATTGTACTGAATAATACTGAATGACATAGAGTCTCTTAATCTTCTTAGAATCTAGTACCACATAAGCATTTCAAAATAACCATAGGCAAAATAAAAACAAAACAAAACAGTAACTCTCCCATTAGTGTTGAAATGTGGCATTATCTGCCCAATGACAATTTTATAATCACTAATAACATTTTCTCATGCCTTTGGTTTGTAGGTGACGCTGAAGTCCTGAATACAATAATAGCAACAGCAACAAAAATAGCAACAATGATGATTGATAATGACAGTTCTGACATAAGACTTGAATAGTACATGCATATGTATATATTTGTGATGTATGTATATAAAATCTCAGGTTATTTTTTATATAAAACATATGAAGTAGGTGCTATTATGATTCACATTTTATATCTGAGGAAACTGAGACTAAAAGACTTCAAGTAACTTGTTCAGGACCACATAGCTAGCGAGAAAGAATTCAATTTTAAATTCACTGTCTATCCATTAAGCCATTGATTTCTGTCCAGTAGATTTTAATCACTGACAAGGTACTGCCAGATTTCATAAGGTCATCTAGTTATGGATTAATATGCCTGTCTTTTGGTGACTATAAGTCGTGTTGCTTAATCTGGAAAAGTCAAGAATTGGTGTGGACATGATTTCGAGTATCAGATATTTTAAAAATTGTTAAATAATTCTTTTCCCCTTGGTCTCATAGAGTCTACCTCACAGGGCTGTTTCAAGGAAGACATGAGATTATATAGGGGAAGTAGTCTGAAATACTAAGAGCAATAAATTAAAGGAAGCTGTAGAGTGGAAAAAAAAAACCTTCTAAATTCAGTTATCTGAAACTGGAGTGGCCTGTCTCAGGGGGTCATGGATTACAGTTTACAAACAGTCTTCAGCCAGAAGTTGGATAATCACTCAACAGTCATGTTGGACCAGAGATTCTTTTTCAGGTAGAGGCTGGATTGTATGGCCTCTGAGATTCTTTCTAACTCTAAAAGTCTAGGTTTCTGTGACACAAAAGTGTCCCAGAGGAATCCAGTCAGGTTGAAAGGAAGCCAACATACAAAGGTGAGCTCTGCCCCTTCATTTCACCTTCAGTTTAACTTTTGTTGAATGGGGAGACATATCTGTCACTGTATCTACATTTTCCTTTTTTTTTCGTTTTTAGAGATTTTTTTTTTTTTGCTTTTTGGGGGGCAATTGAGGTTAAGTGACTTGCCCAAAGTCACATGGCTAGTTTGTGTGTGTGTGTGTGTGTGTGTGTGTGTGTGTGTGTGTGTGTGAAGTGTCTGAGGCCAGAGTTTGAACTCAGGTCCTCCTGACTCCAGGGCTGGTGCTCTATTCACTGTGTCACCTAGCTGCCCCCAACATTTTCCTAGGAGAAACTATATTTTTCTTGGGAACATTTCATTGGTTCCTAATGTCAGATCATACAGGATAAAAAAGAAAAAGTAGTCCTCTCCTCAAATTCATTCAATGATTCTAATAATAAAAATAATTATAATGATAATTATCACTCTTATGTTGGCAAAGTATTCCATATGTTTTAAATTTTTTGATGTAGAACATTTATTTTATCCTCACAACAACCCTATGAGAAAGGTAGAGAAGATGATTTACTTATTTCACCAATGAGACAAAGCTGGGACACTAAATTCAAAAAGATCTTTATAGGCTAGATTGGTGTGAAACTAATGAGATGAAATTCAATAAAAACAAATTTGAAGTCACGTATTTGGATTAAAAAGTCAACTTTCCAAATACCAAATGTGTGACGCATGTTTTAGACAGTGGTTTTTCTGAAAAAGACTTGGAGAGTTTAGTAGGTGACAATTTCAAGATGTCATCAATGTGATATGGCAATCAGAAAAGCCAACATGACCTCAGGCTGGATTGAAGTGCAGAATGCCAAGGAAGAAAGTGATAAGTGCAATGGACAGCCTTTTGAAGTAGTGGTTTTATTCTAATTGATGGAATTCCATTAGACACTGGGTAGCTATGAGTCAGATACATTAGAACAGAAATTCCTTTTGCATATATATTGGACTAGATGACCACTGGGGACTTATCCAAATTCTGAGATCCCATGAAAATGATATTTGGTGAAGTAAATTAACTTCCCCAAAATTATGCAGCACAAAACCAGGCTTTAAACTTGATTTTCTAATTTCTAGTCTAGTATCCTTTATATAATTGCTTGGTTCCTCATTAGGATATTGTTGCTCAACTGGAACAGTCTACTTCATCATTCTATAAGAAATTTATTGATGATAGGAAATAGAATGCTTAGATCATACCATCTTGTAAGAACTGAAAACTTATAGAACCCTAGAACTAGCCCTGAAAACAGCAATATAAAAAGCTTGAAATTTGAGACAGTGTTCCTTCCAACCCATAAGCATAGTCCAACTTTAATGTTAGATTAAAATTCAAGAAATAGGCTGAGAAAATGAGTAAACAACATGTTTTGACATGTAACAAAATGTTGCTACAACAGCAAGAAAAGAATCTACCAATAAGAAAGTTATTATGGTGACAAGAAAAATTGAAATACAAAATCAGAAGAAGATCACAAGGTCAAAATTGATATATAGAAGATCTCAAAAAATATTAATTGGTCTTAGGCCCAAAAGGAATTCCTAGAAGAGCTCAAAAAGGATTTTAAAACTGAAATAAATTAGATAGAGGAAAAAATGGGAAAAGAAATGAAAGCAATACAAGAAAATCATGAAAAAAAAGCTAATGATGTGGTAAAGAGACACAAAAAATACTGAAGAATATAATGCCTTAAAAACAGAATAGGCCTACTTGTAAAGGAAGCACAAAAATTTACTGAAAAGAACTCCTAGAAAAGCAAAATTTGCCACATGAGATAAAATGTACAAAAATTTACTAAAGAACAGTCTGCCTCTGAAAGTAAAATTGGTCAAATGGAAAAGGAGGTACAAAAACTCACTAAAAATCCTTTAAAAATTAGAATTGGCAAGTGGAATGAAATGACTCAATGGGACATCAAGAAACAATAAAATAAAATCAAAAGAATGGAAAAAATAGAAGAAAATGTGAAATGTCCTTTTGGAAAAAAAAACTGACATGGAAAATAGATTGAGAAGAGATAATTTAAGGATTATTGGACTACCTGAAAGTCATTGTAAAAACAAAAAAAAAAGAAGAACATAGATATAATACTTCAAGGAATTATTTTTTTTTAAGCCCAAATAGTCTGGAACTAGAGGTAAAAAAAGAAATTGATAGAATCTACCAATCATCTCCTGAAAGAGATTCCAAAATAAAAATTTCTGAGAATATAATAGCCAAAATCAAGAGTCCCTAGGTCAAGGAGAATATATTGCAAGCAACCATAAAGAAACAATTCAAATATTGTGAAGTCACAGAGAAACTAGCTAAAATCTTTCAGAAGGAAATGAACATTTAATTTTTGTAATGAAGGACTTTCTAGCATTTCTAATGAAAAGACAAGAGCTGAATAGAAAATCTGACTTTCAAATACAAGACTCAAGAGAAGAATAAAATGGTAAACAGGAAAGGTAAAACATAAGGGATTCAATAAGGCTATATCATTTGCATTCCTACATGTGGATATGGCACTTTTAGGTCCTAAGAAATTTTTCATCATTAAGGCAGTTATGAGGAGTGTACATCAGGTGCATGATAGTGAACTGAATATGATAGAGTAATCTCTAAATTAAGGTGCATGAAAGGGGGATACAGTGAGAGAAAGGGGAAGGGAAAGGTAGAATGGTGTAAATTTTCTCACCTAAAAGAGAAATGAAAGATCTTTTTACAATGCAAGAGAATATATGAGATGTTTACAGGGGGTGCTTGAACCTTGATCTTGTCAGAATTGGCTCAAAGAGAGAATAACATAGACAGTCAGTTGGGTATAGAAATCTATCTTATGCTGTAAGAAATTAGGAGAAGGAAATAAGAGAAGAAGGGAGTAATAGAAGGGAGAATGGGTTAAAGGGAGTTGTAGTCAGAAGCAAAACAATTTTGAGGATGGAAAGGGTAAAAGGAGAGAGTAGGAAAAATAAATGGAAAATAGGATGGAGGGAAATAGTAATCAAAACTGTGAAAAAAAAAGTTTACAGCAAGTTTTCTCCCTGATAAAGGCCTCATTTCTTAAACAAATAGGACTCTGATCCAAATTTATAAAACCATATTATTCCTTCCCCAATTGAAAAATGTTCAAAGGATATAAACAGTAAGATTTTAAGCAGATTAATAAAAACTATCTATCACCATGTGAAAAAATGCTCTTAATCTCTATTGATCAGAGCATGCAATTTAAAACAATGCTAGGGTACTACTCCACACCTATCAGATTGACTAATAGGACAGAAAACAAAAAATGACAAATGTTAGATAAGGTGTGGGAAAACTGAGACACCAACTCACTGTTGGAGAAGTTATGAACTGCCCCAATCATTCTGGAGAGAAATTTGGAACTATGACCAAAGGACTATAAAACTGAACATACCCTTTGACCCAGCAATACCAATACTATATATCTGTATCACAACAAGATAAAAAAAAAACAAAAAGAAAAAGGACCTATATGTACACAAATATTAACAGCAGCTCTTTCAGTGGTGGCAAAGAATTGGATATTGAGGGGATGCCCATCAATTTGGAATGAGTGAATATGTTGTGGTATATGATTCTGAGGAAACACTATTGTACTATAAGAAATGACAAGTAGAATGCTCAGAAAAGCCTGGAAAGTCTTAAATGAATTGATGAGAAGTGAAATGAGCAAAAGCAAGAGAACATTGTACACAGTTACAGCAATACTGTAAAATGAAAAAGTGTTAATGATTTAGCTATCCTCAGAAACACAATGATCCAAGACAATATCAAAATACTTGTGATGAAAGATGTTATCTGTCTTCAGAGAAAGAACTGATGGTGTCTAAATGCAGATAGAAGCATGCTTTTTTTTTTTCTTTTTGGAGGGAGGGAGGTAGAGCAATTGGGGTTAAGTGACTTGCCCAAAGTCACACGTCTAGTTTTGTGTTAAGTGTCTGAGGGTGGATTTGAACTCAGGTCCTTCTGACTCCAGGGCCAGTGCTCTATTCACTGTGCCACCTAGCCACTTTTGCATGTCTTTTCTTTAAAAAAAAAAAAAGAAATATTTTTCTTGGGCTTTTTATCTGTTTTACTTCACATATGACTTATATGGAAATTTTTTGCATGACTGCACATGTAAAACCTGTATTGAATACCTTGATGAGGAGAGAGGGTAAAGAAGAGAGAGAATTGGGAACTGAAATAATGTAACCACTTCATGGTATGCATTTATGTCTTTGCATCTTCCAACCATTTCTCCTGGTTCTGTCCTCTGGGGCCCAGAAAGTCAAATTCATTTCCATTTCTGCATGATTTATAAATTCTTAGATACAGCTATCATGTCACCCCCAAGCTTTACCTACTCCAAGCTAAGCATCCCTGGTTCCTTCATTTCATCCTCATTTGGTATAAATCCCAGGCTTGTAACTATCCTGGTTGTTCTTTTCTAGATATTCTCTAATTTATCAATATCTTTCTTAAAACGGAGTATCCCAAACTGAGCACAAACTAATAGAAGATAGCTGTGTTGTAACCTCCCCAGTCCTGGACCATATGCTTCTTTTAATGGGGTCTAATATTGCATTAACTTTTTTCTGTTGTTCTGAACTATTGACTCATATATAGTTTGCAGGTTACTAAACAACTCTTTATACCAAAGTATCTAGCAATAATTTAATGTTTAACAGATCTGTTAGAAGCAAGCCTGAGTAATACTTCATTAAACCAAACTCAACGGTCAGATAAAATGAGGTACTGGTAAAACATTGAGTAGTTAACAAAATGAGGTTCATATAGCCCTAAGATTATGAGAACAAAGATATAAAGTCACTGAGCTTCTATGAACAAGTGCCCCTCATCCTTATATGGAAATGTGCCTGGTCATCAAGGCAGGGTAGTGGTATGGTTAAGTAGCATGCTCTGCCATTGTAATGGTAATAGAATTTGGAGATGCCCCTGTATTGGCTTGGTTTTTAGGTTGAGTGTTAAAACCCAGAGCTTGTGAATCCCACTTGTGGGATGGACTTGGTGACGTGAAGAGAGAGAGCTGAACTGGGAGTAGCTATGAATTGGGAGAGAGGCCCAAGCCTAGAGAAGGCCAGAAGGACTTTTGAAGAGCAGTATCCAGTATTGTAGAGCCTGAGTTGCTGAGAGAAAGACTGCTGAGAGCCCATTGGAGCTGCCCAGGACTTTTGAGAATTGCCACTCGGAGCTGCCAAGAACTGAGGAGGCATGGCTGTGATGCCATTATTTTGTCTGTCTGTTTTGATGTTGTTTTGCCAGATTCACCTGCTGTGAAGGACAGTGCTGCTGTTGTAGAGTTCCTGGAACCTTGCTTTTGGTTCAGAAGCCCTGAAGGAAGATTTTCTTGTTGTATGTTTATGGAAATCCTGGAAGAGAGCCTTGCTGGTGTTTTCAGGGGTTCTGGGTCTGTTGTACAGGCAGAGAGTGACTTGATGAGGACACTGGCTATGGATTTTTTTGAGCCTTGTCTCCCCAGGAACTGAGATTGCTGAGGGCTTGCCTCTGGTGAAGATGAAAGAAAGGCCTTTCCCTGAGTATTCGATATCTTAACCTTGTTGTAATTTAAGGGTAGATGGCTTTTTGTGCTCTCCTGCCCCTTTTGAGATTCAGGGGTGGGAAGCCTTTGAGTTTTTTGTGCTCTATGATTGACCAAATGAATGTATTTTGTTTATGATTGGAGATTAATCTCCATTTGAGAGGAGAGACTTTGTTGACTGACTAAATGTACTACCCAAGAGTGGGCTACTTTGACTAATGTACTGGCCAGAAGGGGGATACCAAATGAATATACTTTGTTTATGATTGGAGACTAATCTCCATTTGAGAGGAGAGACTTTGTTAACAGACTAAATGTACTGCCCAGGAGTGGGCTACTTTGACTAATGTACTGGCCAGGAGTGGGATACTTGGACCTTGATACTTTGCAATTGAATTGAGAACTTACTTCCTAAATGAACAAGTTACACTCTATTTTGACTTTCTCTGTTCTGTGAATGTTTGCTGAATAAATGGGGTTTGCTATGCTGGTAATCTGAACCTTGGAAGATGTCTTTGCTTGACATTACAGCCATCTACCAATTCATAAAGGCCTTGAGTTCATAAGGACCATCCCTTTTATGCTAGTTGACCAACAAAGCATGTCAACACAGCTAAAGTGCACCAGAAAGCTGTGCCAACGGAGGCACCTCTGGGACAAGCAAGTATTGCCTATGTTGATTTTTCTACCAGATGTTGCAATAGAGAGGTCACATCCTATCACATACCACACTCCCCCACCATGATGTCAAAATCCTAAGAATTTTCTAGAGGAACTTGCAGAATTTGAATACCATTAGGCTATCACTGTCAATTCTCCTGGACAATTTCTTTTTAAGGGAAAAAAAAAATCTACTACCTAATTAAAAGGAAAAAAAAAAAAAAGAAAAGAACCAAAATTAAAAAAGGAAAATATGAATGAGAACAACAGCCAGAAATCTTAAGCTTTTCCTTTACCATTCTGAAAGACTAGTTGACAGATCTCAAAGATCTAGTCAATGCTATGAGTAATGTCACATGTTTTCAGTTCATAATGGATATTCTAATACTTATTATGATGATACCTAATGTGGTAAATGATAAGCCAGAGCAGCACCAGTAATATTGGAGCCACAAAACAGATTCTGATATTCCTGACAAAATAAACTCCCTGACTCAGCTCCCTAAAAAGGGACAAAGGACATTCTTCATCTGCAGCTCTAGTTCATTTTGTCAACTCTTTAACAATTAGTCCTCAGATAGTTCACACCCACAGGAGGCATCCTTGCTCTAAGGATTCTCCAGATTTCTGTCTGAAATACTTAGGCAACTTGCCCGGTTCTTTGGTGGAGATAAGTTAGTATGTGCCCCTTGCTCCCTTAGTGGAGGAAATCACTCTTTCCCTAGGAGTAGAAATAAAATAAGCCTGGGGCTTTTTTTTAACCACTGATACAAGCTCCTTAGTCTCTTTCCCACTTCTTCCCCTATTCTCCTGTCTCTTGCCTAATTTTATCAGGATGGAGCAAAATCTCTGGGTTGGAGACCACATAGGGACCAGGTTCTTTTCTTCTACTTGCCAGGTCCCACCCTGTCAGGAGCACTCCCTTCACCTGCATTACTACAAGGCACTTTAACTGCAGCTAAATGATCTGAGTCCATTCATTTTCATTCTTATGCTGGTAGTCTAATGCCTGTGACACTGCCAATAACAACCAGAGAATTATAGATCTAGCATTTTCTTTACTCTACCTTCTTCTTTCCTATAGCACCCATTGACTTCATCCCTCCATATTGACAGGAGGCTGCTCTCCTATGCAACCAGAAGGATTCTTACCACCAGGTACCAAAAATCCAGCCATACAATCACACCAACCTCTGGATTTGTAACCTATCTTTCTCTCAATTCAAGCACAATTAGTCATGAGTCCATTCATTGCTTCTCAGTTACTAACTATGCCAAATATTAATGGCAGAACTGATTCTGACATCCTTTTCAAGTTTGATATTGGAACAGAAAGAGACATTATTAAGTCATTGAATAGTAAACAAAAAAAAATATTTAGTACTATCATAGCAATGCAGGATACAGTGGCACTTAGCTTCTATAAAAACAGTCTTCTCTCCATTTAAAAACTTTTCTGCTAAGCAAGGCAGAATGTGGTTACTCAAAAGCTCTTCAGAAATTCGCAAAGTTGGGAGGTCCCAACCCATGAGAATGAGACCTTTTATGCCCCTAGGTCTATGATTTAGAAACAACATCAGCATATATAGATGCTACCAGAAAGCTCAATAAAAGAAAACACTGTTTATGCCTTGGTCTACCCAAAGGCCAAACAAAAGCTAGATTTGTTTCCTTTTCTTAGCCCATATTTTGGAGTTTGGGGTGAGCAAGGGCATCATTTTCTTCCTATGATGAATCTTTGCCCAATTTTTGCATCTCTTTCATTGTTACTTCAATAACATTAGTTATTTGACATTCAAAATTTGGAAGACATTGATTCTTCACCCTATACGTTTATCCTTAGACTTTTTGGGACACCTTGTTTAGTATCACTTAACAATTTCATCAGTTTCTATGAGTTCAGTTATCATTTCTATGATATATTAGCAGGAGGATATAGAATCCCAGTATTGCTTATTCTGGGTATTAGTTTTGGAGACAGCAGATTTTTCAGCTAGGACAAAATAATGGAGTAGGTATCAGGCCATTAGGGCAAATTCTTAGCTGTTCTAATAACTTGCCCAAACTATGCCACATTAAGAAAAAGATAGATGAAGGGGTAGCTAGGAAGGGCACTGAATATAGCACTGGCCCTGGAGTCAGGAGGACCTGAGTTCAAGTCCAGCTTCAGACACTTAACACTTACTAGCCATGTGACCTTGGGCAAGTCACTTAACCCCAATTGCTCTCCAAAAGAAAAAGAAAAAAATACATGTGAAGAATGTATGCTAAACTATAAAATGCCTTTGAGTTGAAATGAGTATACCATGTGTTGAGAGGGAGGGGCTAGCTGAGACTTGTGAGATCTATAATTAAAACTTAAATTTGGCCAACACTCTATTCAAATTTGCTGGAGGATTTTGAGTAGAGGAATGCATTATAAATGGATGACAATATCAAAGATAAAAAGAATTTTAGAAGTTTCTATTCCAGTTTCTTCATTTTCTAGAAACTGAGAAATTAAGTAACTTCCACTGCATCATAATTGGCAAGAAAGTGACAGTCAGAATCTGAAGCCAAATCCTTTGCCCCTTGAATCTAGTAATCTTTCTGTAGCGTCTCACAAACACGAATGTTTTTGTAGTGATACATAAGACAACTGAGGTAAGTGACAGGCTCAGAAAGAGATTGAAACAGTCAGCAGCAACAATTAAAGTATTCTGAAACCACCAGTCACTTTAATCAAGCCAGTATGCTTGGTATTGTGTGGATAAAAAAACTGAGGATTATTGAATTGTTCACCTTTCCACATTTGCTATCAAAGAAACCTAACTAGAAAGATCACCAAGCCTTGCAAACTAAAACCTCAAGGGACTAAAAAATGGTGTTCTGCAGAACATTTGCATGTACCACTGTTGACAGCATTCTGCTTAGTTAGACTTTTGTTAAATGATAGAAAACGTAATTAGCTTTCAGGGCTCGTGACATTGCTATCATTCCTGGCCCTTGCAAAACCATTAGTATCTTCATAATGGTTTACTGTCTTCTAACAATTAAGCAAATTTCATGGTCTAATTTCAGTCAAGGGAATTTGGTCAGTAAGTTAATGAAAAGAGCTCAGGAGAAAACCTGACTGTTAGTCAGAATTGTGGGAAATGAAAATCACTGGAAGGGAAGCATGAGTTAGGACTTGAGATCTTAGCTGAATGGTCCCACTTGGTTGGTCAGGAGGGATGTGGATTACTCTGGCTGATTATCATCCAATTTGGGGTCTACTTTATAACACCTCTCACTACCCATTTTGTTAATACAACTCTTTATCTTTTCCTCTCAGAAAGCAGACTCTTACTATCCCCTAAGTACTTAGAAGTGAACCTTGTATCATTCCCTCTGAGTGCTCAGCCATAATCCTCATTAATGCTAAAGGAGAAAGAAAGGGCATTGTTACTTAGGTTTAAACTTGGACTTGAGTGTGGTTTCTCTTAATATACTGACAACCTTACATTGAATTGCTAATGTGCTTTTAAATAATTTAACAAAAATCCACTATGTTAACTACAATTTTTAAAAAGAACAAGTGAATACTTGTCTACAATATGTTTCTGACAGCAAAGAGGTTTAAGTGCATAGGCGTATATTTTCTTACACATATAAATATAGTTATACCCACTGTATATGGAGGCAGCCTGGATAGAGTGAACAGAGAGTTAGGCTTGCATCTATAAAGACATATGGTCAAGAGCTGCCACTAACACTTACTGACTGTGACTCTGGACAAATAACTTAACCTCTCATTGTCCTAGACAACTTTCTGTTATGATAAGTAGCTGAAAATGTGCTGATCTGTTTTGACAAAGGGCATTTCCTCCCATGGTAGTTCTCTATATCAAAGAAAGAATGAGTTTAGTTCCTATTCCTGACATTATCTATCTGTCTGTCTGTATATCTATCTATCTATCTATCTATCTATCTATCTATCTGTCTGTCTGTCCGTCTGTCCATCCATCTATCCGTCCATCTATCTATCTATCTATCTATCTATCTATCTATCTATCTATCATCTATCTATCTATCTATCTATCTATCCATCTATCTATCTATCTATCTATCTTTTTATCTATCTATCTAACCATCCTTATATCTTTATGCACATACTTATGTGTAGGTTTATACATCTTTCATTTTTAATGGACCTGTGAGCTTATATGTGTAAGCAATGCCAGGATACAGGAATTCCTCCACCAATACATTTGGGCACCTTCTCTGCAATAGAGTTGTAGAGAGTTGCCTGAGACACTAAGAGTTGAAGTGATTTATCTGGGGTTACACAATGTATATAATTCAGAGACATTAAAAGAACCAGACACTGAAATCAGCTGTCTAACTACACCGTATCATGCTGTTTCTCATAAATGCATATAGATATGTATAGATATGCATATATCTATATAATGAAGAATGTAAAGTACGTAATACATGTATATATGTTTATATATATGCAGGCTTTCATTGATAATAGAGCATACTCATGTGAGGAAATTATCATCATGAAATCAACAATTTACGATAAGAGAAAGTTGCTGAGTACACTGAGAAGTTAAGCAACCTGCCCAGAGTCACACAGCTAGAATCAGGACTTGAATCAATGTCTTCATTGTTCCAAACCTTGTTCTCTATCAACTATGCCAGGCTGCCTAGAGAGTATGCATGTGAATTTTATACACACACAATACATATATATGTATAGACACATGTCAAACATATTACATATGCAAGCGTGCACGTATAATTATGTAACTTGAGGCGATATAGTATAAAAGGAGTCTGTTTATGAGCCAGAGATATCCAGGATTAAGTCTGGGTGTGTGAACCAGGGCAAGTCATTACACTTTCTAATGCCCCAGCCAACACTGTTAAGACTCTGTGTTGAATAAAGGTGACAATCTATATTGATAGAGCTTCTAGTCCATCCCCAAAGCTTTCCATAGCAACAAAACCACATGTCCAGACCATAAGTATGACATACTACATTTATATACATACATTTTTTCCCATAAACTCTTGATTTCATACATGGGGGCACCTTACTGCAACAACTACCTCATTAGTGCAAACCTGGACATTTTTTTTTAATGATTGATAGGAGTTGAGTTTCCTGAAAATACTAAATATTTAGCTGGTTTGCCCAAGGTCACCATGACCAGTATGTATCAAGAGTCAGTATTTGAATTCAGGTCTTCCTTAGACCAAGTCCAGTTATCTATTCTCTGTGTCATGCTATTTCTCATAAATATAGACACATACAGATGTATAATGTAAATGAGCAAACTTTTCCTTTTGGATACATTTGGTCATCCATCAGGAGATCATAAGCAATTATAAATATATTAGTAAACTTTAAGGAATAGTAGCAATAGTAATCATTAATTGCTTTAAAAACACAGTTTCCTTTGCAACATTTAATAGCATATATTGACAGGGTCTATTTTCACTCAAGACAATTGACCATTGAGCTACTAAAAATAGTTCAGGAGAAAACCTGATTCTCTGTCCTAGTTAAAGGAATTAAAATCACTAGAACAAGAATTAGAATTTGACTTTAAGGGGCAGCAAGGTGACGCAGTGAATAGAGCACAGGCTCTGAAGTCATGAGGACCTGATTTCAAATGTGACCTCAGACACTTAACACGTACTAGCCGTGTGACCTTGGGCAAGTCACTTAACTTCAACTACCCTGCCTTTCCCCCCTCCAGAAAGAAAAACAAATTGACTTTAAGATTTAAGTTACTGCTGGAAGAAAGTTCAGGAGTGTCTGCTTCTTTGGAAGAGAATAATCTCTTTTTTTTTTTAATAATATAAAATTTTTTAAAATATTTTATTTTATTTATTTTAGTTTACATCATTCATTTCCATGAGATTTTGAGTTACAAATTTTCTCCCAATATTTCCGCTACCCCCCCCCAAAACAGCCATCCCCTTGTAC
>CM053588.1:272149255-272177939 GCA_028646515.1 Pseudochirops corinnae
AGCCAGTCCCCTTCTTCTACATCAACAGGGGAGTTCATGCCTTCTTAACAGTGGGACAGCGTTTGCACCTTCCACACTTAGCACTTAGTACTAAGTGCTAGGTGTCCTGCTAAACTGATTACTATTACAATGTGCTTATTAGTTACTATATAAAGCAAATTTATTCTTATGTATTTTATGAAGAAAGAAATTATTTTGTCAACATTTTAGAAATTATTGAAAGACTGTCAAATTTTTTTCAAATTCCTTGCTTTTCTTTTTGTTAGAGTTCTTCAATTTATGATTGATTTTAATTTGATTTTATTTTTCCCAACTATTTGTCTTCATTTAAAAAAAATCAGTATTAATGACATTTCTTAAATTTCAAACTTAAAATATGAATTATATGTTAGAAGAAGTTATTAATAATATAAGAGAAAAATAAGCCTGCATCATGATCTAAAATTGGTACATCTTTAAACAAAAGGTTTTCCCTATGAGGTCTTGGGCTTCCTACCCTTAGAAACTCCCCCACCATAAGAAAACAACCAATGAGAGAGGAAGCTTCCTAAATTTTATGCTGAGGGACCCTAGAGAAACATAATGCTCCATTGGTATAATAAAATAGTGTGACTAACATAAATCTATAAGTAATTTCCGAGTTTTTTACCAGAATTTCTAAGGAGAAAATCAACTTGTTTTATTCATGATTTTAGGTTTTCTCTTTGTCCTGCTCAACCTTTTATTAATGAAATAATGGTAGGAAATAGATTCTCATTTCCCCAACCTTTCCCTTTGATTTTCTCTGTTATTACCTTTGTTATTGAGACAGCTTGGTAATACACAGGACGGCAGCTGGGACTTGGAAGGAGGAAGACCTAATTTTAAATCCAGCCTGGGTGAATCATTTAGCTACTATTTGCCTCAGATTCCTCATCTGTAAAATGGGGATAATAATAACACCTACTTCCCTAGGTTATTTGATGATCAAATAAGATAATAATTGGAAAGTACTTAGCATATAGTAAGCACTAGATAAATGTTAGTTATTTTTAATCCGCATGGAATTAAGTGGATGAAGAATGCATGTATTTCTCAGACAATTCATGAAATTATTCTTAAATTCATACCTTGCCCCCCACTCCCTTTTCAATGCATAGAACAGTGTTTTATTTACTCTAAGGGTTAATAAATTTCTGAAAAATTTAATTCAAATTTAAATTATTTTTAAAATCTTCTTCTTTTACAATGCCTAGATTTACCTAGACTTATCATTCCCCTTCTTCTGTCTCAGAAAGTTATCCTTTATATCAAATAATTGCCCAAAAAAAGGAGAGGAAAAAATGTACAAATTGACGAACATTTCAAAAAAATCTATCATATGCAAAATTTGACACATGTGAACTATTTGCCTCTCCCATCATCTGCAAAGGATATGAAGGAAGTATCTTCCCATACCGCATCATCAAGGCCAATATTTTGCTTATTATATGTGTGTGTGTTTGTGTGTGTGTGTATGAATTATCCCTAATTGTTCTGTTTCATGTTCTTTCTAATTATAGCCATTACATTTCTTGTTTTCCTGACTACTTCTTTTATTTTGTAGCAGTTCACGTAAGTCTTTTTATTCTATAGTATATTCATCATGTATATTGTTTATGGTATGTAATACTCCATTACATTTGCATATCATAATTTGTTTAGCCATTCCCCAACAAATACTCATCTACATTCTTTTTGAGGCACTGATGGCTAGAGAACTAGAAAAGCTGGGGAGAGGAGAAAGAGAGATATTTGTATGAAGAGGAGCATGATTACTGATAAGGAGGTACAGAAGTCTCCAGTGTGATAGACAGAGTCAAGAGTAAAGTGAGTATATCATCAAACCTATCAGATTGGCTAATAACACGACAAAACAGGAAAACAATGGGAAAATGACAAATGTTGAAGAAGATAAATGTTCAAAAATATGGGGAAATTGGAACACTAACGAATTGTTGGTGGGGTTGTGAACTCTTCCAACCATTTTGGAGAGTAATTTGGAACTATGCCCAAAGGGCTATAAAACAATTCATGCCCTTAGAACCTCTCCCCTCCCCTTCCTTTTCATTCTCTCCTCTCCTCTCCTCTCCTCTCCTCTCCTCTCCTCTCCTCTCCTCTCCTCTCCTCTCCTCTCCTCAGGTTTCTCCTCTCTTTTCCTCTCCAGTCTTTGGGGTATCGTGTCCTTACCTGACAATACTCTGTCCAAAGGAAGTTAAATGTTGATGGCTGAAGCTTACTTTGGTATATTGGAGTTTACTGGTTAGATTTCTTTCTTAAAGATCAGGCCTGAAACCCTACTCACTGTCTCATTGATGAGTTAACAATAGGCGCCTGGCCAAGTACCAATTAATGGCTAATTTTGGAGTCCTAAAGGCTCAGAGTGAATGTAAATAGTAATTGTTTCTCTTTTGGCCAGAAGCAACCCTAGGAGTCTCCCCATTCCAGTTTGATTCCATGTTTTTAAATTAAAGGAATCATCCCCTTATGTACTTCTTAAACAGTCCTAATCATTTGAATGGGTTTTGCCTCAGTAAACTGAGACGTGGGAAAGATTTTAGTTTAAAAAGCCAAGGTCTCCCTCTGTGTGCTGGACCATCTCGAGTTTTACTGCTCCGTATCTGTCCATGGGACCCAGATGTCTCTGAAAGACAAAGTGAGGCTCTTGACTTTGCACGTCTTCCCTCATTGCAATCCAATTCACTTGGAAGTCATGGAATCATCTTCCTGATGCCACAGTCTTCTTCAAGAATGAGGGATAAACTAGACAAAAGGCCTTTTTTACAAAAAAAAAAAGTTGCTATAAACATTTTGGTGGATATGGGGATTTTCACTTGATCATTGACTTCCTTGGGTTATATACCTAGCAGTGGAATCTCTGGCTCATTTCAGAATGCTTGTACATCCTGTCTTTACACAAGTTCTTTGATATTGACTATTACTTTCTTTTTCATCTTTGTTAATATACTAAGGAAAAGGTTCTATTGATTGGTGTTTCTTTTATAATTAATTAATTGGAACATCTTTCCATATAGTTATGAATAGCCTGTATTCTCCTTTTGAGAACTATTTGTTCATATCCAGTATTTGATAAAGCTAAAAGGATAAAGTAAGTAAGAATGATATCTTTAAAAAAAACAAAAATAACTCCTAAGAAAACTGGAAATCTGGTATAAATTGAGCTCAGACTCATATCTTAAAATATTTTCAACAATAAAATTTTTGAAAAGGATGTACGAATGTTTGTTCAGAAGTAGCTACATGGAATAATGTATGTTGGAATTGAATTCAAGAAATATTTGAACTTGTGTTCAAATCCTACTTCAGACACTAAGTAGCTGTGGACCTTGGACAGGGCATTTTATCTCTCTTAGGCTCAGTTTCATCATCTGTAAAATGGGTATAATAATAGGATCTACCAGCTAATATTATTTCAATTACAAAAGGGGATTATATATGCAAAGTATTTTTTAAACTTTAAATCACATTTCATGTCATCAAAATTATCTATTTTATTGTATATAATTTCCTCTCCCTTGATTCATTAAAAATACATTTCTTATTCATAACTATTAAATCAATCAATAAAAAAATACTTACTAAGTTCTATGTTAAAACCTAGCACAAAAAGTATGCTAAGCACTGAAAAGATATATACTATCTACTTTTCTCCTATTTTTTCTAATCATAAGATCATTTATATTCAAAACACATTTATTTTGAATTTATCATGGAATGTATTATAATATATTGCTATAAGTCTAATTTTCTGCCAGATTTCTTTCCACTTTTCCAATCAATTGTTATCAAAGGAGTTCTTTCCTAGGTAATTTATGTTTTTACTTTTACTGAACACAAGGTTATTGAGTTCCATTATTTCTAATTTTCCCTTTTCTAGTCTGTTATATTGATCTATTTCTTTTAACCAGTAGCAAACATTTTGATGACTTCTGCTTTATTATATTATTTAATTTCTTGAAGTGCCATTCCCCTTCATTCTGAAAAAAACAAAAAACTTTTTTTTTTAAATCAAGGTAATCTGTGAATTCTCTTGATTATCACTGTTTTCTGTGTTCAAAATTTCTACATGGTTTTATAAAATTATCCCTTGCCTTATTAGCACTGAAATTTTTGACTTGATTTTTGTTTTGTTCTGGGAGATTATCTTCAAGATCAATATATTCTGCTTGCATGGAGGTCACATTTTCTCTTAATGTGTTTTTCTCCTTTCAGTTTGTTTTTTTTACTTCTATGTTATTTCATCCCTGATGAGTTGGTCTTCTGTCTTTCTCAAAGAGCAAATCCCTCTATTGCTGTGACTTGCAACCATGGATTCAAGAGTTTCTATTTTATCAGTTATTTCTTCTGTATAAACCACAATTTTTGCTTTCACAATTCTCATGTCCTTGTTGAATCATTGTGGAACATCTATCTCTGGTTCCATGTTCTCTTGAGAAATACACAAGGTCCTCTACCTCCTCACACATAGATTAATTTTCCTTTGTCTTGCAATATTCTTTCAGAGATATGTGCATTTGTTTACATACAAATACTATCATAAAAAAGACAAAGCCAATAATAATTGTAAATCAGAAATAAAAGCAATGTGAGACAAATAGAGGAAAAGATAGACATAACTCTTACTTTAAATTTGATTGGTTTAAACAATTCGGCAAAATGAAAGTAGCAGATAATAAAAGATAAACAACGATATCACGTTACACTTAAAAGAAACCATAGTTAAAAAAAATTCTGATATCAATATTAAACTTACAGGTTCCAAATGCCGTAACACTCAAATTAATAAAGGAAAAAAAATCCTGAATTTCACGGTGGTATAAATAGTAACATAATAATAAGAGAATATTTTAATTTATATTTCTCAGAGTTGAGAAAATTTAATGAAATTTTGAAAAGGGGACTGTGCATTTGAACAAATTGCTGAAAAATTAGTTAAAAGACTTATGGCATCTTCTGAATGTGATCACTAAAGAGTACATGTACTTCTAAACACAATTAATGTTTAAAAAACTGACCATATATTAGACCATAGGACTGTTACAAATGAATGTAAAAAGACAGAAATGATAAAAATATAATTTAAAGATCACAATGCAATAAAATAATCAGCAATTTAGGGAACATAAAATAGATCTAACTGGATGCAATGAAATTCCAAGTGATAAATGGCTCAATGATACGTAATTAACTAAAAGACCAATGAAACTAAATTCCTGGGATTCAGCTAAAGCTGTTATCTGTTCAAAAGTTATATCCCTAAGAACATACATTTTCAAAATATAAAAGGAGGGTACTAATAGACTGAATATGCATTTAAAGAATAGAAGTCCAATAAATAAACAAGGACAAAATGAGTATAAAAGAAGAAATATTGAAAATAGAGGAGTAATAGTTAAATTAGAGACCAAAATGTCCATAAATGTGTTAACCTAAAGAACAAATTTTGAAAAGATGAACATAATTGATAAACATTTAGTGCTCTAAGTTTTAACTGAATTTTCTTCTTTGTGATACCAGTACTTTTACCCATTGGCTTTTGTATCGCCCTGTTGCTCACTTTCTGATTCTTTTGTTAATTCCTGTATCTAGTCTACAACCTATTATCAGCTTTGTCCAATATCAGGGAATGTATTTTTTACAGGCCTTAGATTCTTCCTAGAGTAGTTTCCGGAAGGACAAGATTGGCTCTTTCTGGATCCCAGTTGCTTTTACCTTCCAGTCATACATCCTGGTTCTCTCCACCAATTCCCTCCATGCTTTACTATTCTGGCAGTGTTGAACTAGTGTCTTGCACTTTTTACCAAGTTGAGGAAGATAAGATGAGAGTTTTGGGCAGATTGTCTTTAGACTTGAGGTTGTTTAAGCCAGGAGCTGTCCAAGAAAAAGAGATGTCTTATCCCTACCAATCTCCCAGTGTCTTTCCCAGTGTCTTTCCCAGTGTCTGGGCAGAATTTTTTACTTCCATTACACCAGGATGGTGGGGAAAGAACAGAAGTAAAGAATGCTAGATATCTCTGTGGAGAGGTAAATTCCTGAGTTAGTTTCACAGCACAAGGCTGTGGATTGATTTGTTTGCCCTTCCAGAATGTGGAAGCTAGTAGGGGAGGGACTTTACTGCATGATGCCCAATGGAGCCATGACCGGTAGCAACTAGCAGCAATCATAGGACTAGCCAAGCACTATCTAACAATGTGCCATTAGAGAAAAGCATCCAGGATGCCTAAGTGCCTACTATGTTCCAGGCATTGTGCAAAGCTCTTTAAAAATTTTATATCAGTAGATCCTCACAACACCCCTGGCTAATAAGTGCTATTGTTATCTTCATTTTATTTTTAAAGTAATCAAGGCAGACAGCAGTTAAATGGCTTTCCCAGACTTGTAGAGGTAGTATCTGAGTCAACATTTGAATTCATATCTCCCTTATGTTGGGTCTATTCTTAACTGTTTCTGGGGGATAGCGTGATAATATCAACAGAAATCTTCAGCAGTCCTCCAGCTATGGAGATCTGAGTCACCACTCCACAAGTATATCCTGGCCCCACCCACATCTTTCCTATATGTTTGCCATTGTCACAATGTGTTCTACATTTTTTTCCTTTCTACATGTATTAGCCAAGTAGGTTGATCTTTTATCACCAATAGTAGGTGTTGAAGAATATACTGCGATTTCATGGGAGGAAATTTTCCTTTCTTTTTACTATGCTATTTCACCCTGACCAATTGGAGTGCAAGTCATCATACCTATGGGACTTGTGAGCTGTGGTTTTGAGTGCATGTGGACCCATAGAGTACCTTAAATTTGAAACAACCTGTCTTGGAGTCCCATATGTGAGAGAAGTATGTTCCAGGTGGATTAACTATTGTGAGTGGAAAAGAAAATAGATTGCCTGAGATTCACTGCAAACAGATACCCAGAGAAGGAAAATAAAAAGAAGAGACAAAGGGTGTCAGAAAAGAAAAAAAAACAGAGCCCATGGAGGAGTGTAATAGAATCGTTTTTTTTTTCCCCTTTCTCTTCCATCCCTGATTAGTTTTGAAGTTCCAACTTCCTATGTCTGCAAGCACAAAGGACATAAGAGTAAACAAAAATTATATAATCTAGTTCCACAGCAACCAGAATCTTGGATTTGTTTACTTATCTGCTCTGGACACAGATCAAAATGATCATACTGGGTACATTCACATACTTATGAGAGAAAAAAATGACCAGAATATGATGGGATAGGAGGCAGGGGAGTATATTATGTGTCCTTAAAAATCTGAACAGTTTAGTAATTCAAACTACTTACCTGGCTTTGAAACAAAATCCTAGAGGCATTTCCCATATGGCTTCAGCAGGAGTTTGGCTAAAGTGAGGGAATGAGGCCTCTTTATAGATATACACTGAATTTTGTAGAGCTATCAAGGTTTAACATTTTTGTGCATCTCGTCACTTTAATTCTAAAATTATTACACTGCCAATAAAGATAGAATGTGATCACACATGTCATTCTCAGACCTACTTCCAGTACATTCTCTGTACATCACTCTGCCTTTGTCACTATAATCCGAACGTCAATTTTGCTTATCACTCTGTCTCCTAACTTGCCATCAGAAAAAAAAAAAAACAAAACACTCCAGCTGCTTAAGCATTGCTTCTTTTGTTGGTTTCTGCAGTGCATGTTATGGGCTCATGCTAAAGCATGGTATTTATCCACTATTTATAACAACATAAGGAATTATGCCCTTTACAGACTTCTCAGGTCAGTGTTTCTCATTGAATGCAGGACAGATCCATTAGGATATCTTGTTGGCACCTCAAATTCAATGTGTATTGAACTAAACTAATCATCTTCCTCCATAAACCTTCCCCTTCCACTAAATGCTTTATTTTTTAATGTCATTACCATCCTTTCAGCCACTCAGGCCTCTGACTTTGTCCTTCTTTTGTAGGGCTTTATAATCCTTGTATCAGAGCTTTTATAAGACAAAAGATTGAACATGCTTGGAAGATTTTTCACTTCTCTGACTCATTACCTGCACCAAAAAAAATTATGTGAAAAATTTATTATTTGAGCAATAAATTGTCATCCCATTGCCAATACACAGGTCTTGGAGAAAACAATTGTTTATAGTTTTAACTAAACAAGTAGAACAAATGTGGAAAATGTCACCACCACCACCAAGGAGTCACCTTTTCCCAGTGACTTTAGTTAATTATAATCATAAATATTGTAGATGATGACTTCTCTGATCCCTATTGTCTGATCTTGTCACATTAATAGACAGACAGATATATTATACTGAGATATGGTGACAGTCTGATGTTTAATTTTCCTTAGGTACTTGTATGATACATTCCCCAAACATACCAATGCTTACCATGATCATAGTGGCTTTATGCTGTTGTTTAGCCATTCAGCCATATCTGACTCTTTTTCATGATCCCATGGACCATAGCATGATAAACCCTTTTATCCTCCGTTATCTCTTGAAATCCGCCCAGTTTCATGTTCATTGTTTCCATGATACTAACTCTCCATCTTTTCTTTGGTCATCCCCTTTTGCTTTTGACTTCAATCTTTTCTAACATCAGTATCTTTTCCAATGTGTCATATCTTCTCATCATGGGGCCAAAGTATTTAACTTTTGGCTTCAGTATTTTACTTACCAAGTTAATAGCCTGAATTAATTTAAGTATTGCTTTACTCAATCTCCTTGCTGTCCAAGGGGCCATCAAAAATCTTGTACAGCACTATAATTCAAAAGTTTGTATTTTGTGGCACTCAGCATTTCTTATAGGCTACTCTCAAAGCAATACATTACAACTCGGGGAAAAACAACAACAACAAAATAACATTGACTACACAACCTTTGTCAGCAAAGTAATGTCTCTGCTTTTCTGTATGCTATCCAAATTTAGCATAGCTTTTCTTCCAAGAAACAAGCATCTTTTGAAATTTCATGGCTGTAGTTGTTGTTTGCAGCAATTGTTGAGCCCAAGCATATAAAATCTGACACTGCTTCCATTTCTTCTCCATCTGCTTGCTAGGAAATGATGGGATCAGTTGCCAAGATCTTAATTTTTTTATGTTAAACTTCAAGCCACCTTTTACACACTGTGGTTTTCACCATCATCAAGAAGCTTCTTAATTCCTCTTCATTTTCTTCCATCAGATTGGTATCATCCGTGTATCTCAGATTCCTTACATCTCTCTCAGCATGTCCAGATTTTGGTTCAACCAGTCTTGCATTTCACCTGATGCACTCTTCACATAAGTTAAAGAAGCAAGATGACAATATGAAGGCTTGCCATATTCTTGTTCCAATCTTAAACCAACCAGTTGTTCCATGCTCAGTTCTAAATGTTGCTTCTTGGCCCACATGCAGGTTCCTCAGGGGACAACTAAGATGATCTGGTACTCTCATCTCTTTGAAGACTTCCCATGTTTTTTGTGATCCACAAAGTCAAAGGCTTTAGTGTAGTGAATGATATAGAAATATGTGTTTGTTTGTAAGAACCTCCCTTACTTTCTCCATAACCCAGTGAATTATGGCAATTTGGTCTCTAGTTCCTCTTCCTCTTTGAAAACTACCCTCAGACTCTGCTAATTTTTGATTTACATGTTGCTGAAGCCTAGTTTAAAGAATCACAAGCATAAGCTTGCTGGGGTGTGCAATAAAAACCAGTGTTTGGTAATTTGAACATTCCTTAGCATTTCCCTTCTTTAAGATTCATACTTAAACTAATCTTTTCCAGTCCAGTGGCCACCGTTATGTTTTCCAAATTAGCCGTCATATTGAGTGTAGCACCTTAAGAGCATCATTTTTTAGGGTTTTAAATGACTCCTTTGGAATTATATCAACTTCACTACCCTTCTTAGTAATTTACATCATTCTTCAGGGTATGTGGCTCTAGATCGTTAACTATACCACTGTAGTTATCAATGATGAAAAGATCTTTCTTATATAGTTCTTTTGTGTATTCTTACCACCTCTTCTTACGTCTTCTGCTTTTGTTAAACCCATAATATTTTTGTATTTTATCATGCCCATTTCTGCATGAAACTGTACCTTAATATTTCCAATTTTCTTGAAGAGATCTCTTTCCTTCTCTATTCTGTTGTTTTCTTCTATTTCTTTACATTGCACATATGAAAAAAAATCATAAGACAGATCCAACCTCTCTGCAATTATCATTTGTGCCACAGTCCTTTTTTACAATGGGTTGGAGGTTAATTTTATGGGTCTTCTGCTTACAACCTTCTAGACAATTGGGGGGACAGGGACTTAGTAACATCAAAAGAAAAAATCAATAAGGAAAATATCAAAATATTCATCAGTTCTTTTTAAAAATTTTTTTAATAATTTGTTTTTTCTGAACTTGACAAACACTAATAAATATCATTTCTCTATATAGAATAAAAAGGATCGCTTGTAAAACTATGAATCTATTAGTCATAGATTGTTTTTAATAGCATAAAGCAAATTAAGCGTCTTAGTTACAAAGTTGCCCTACTCATCTGTGCCTCTTTCTCAACTTCCCCCTTTATAAATCTTCTTTCCCTCACTCACAAGTAGAATATCTTACCAATGCCTGTCATACCTACCTCTGTAATACATATTATATCTGGTCCCTACATTTCATTTCTCATGGAATTCCATTTTAGGTTCTATTATCACTTTGCCTAGACTATCATAACAGCCCTTTAACTGATCTGCCTGTCCTTAGTCTAGCCTCTTTTGAGTCTATCCTCCCCACTGCTGGCTCAGTAATTTTCCTAATGCTGTGTCATGACCACGTCAGTTTCCAATTTGAAGACTTTCTGTCCTTTCCAATTTTCTACTGAATAAAATATAAACATCCTGTCATCCAAGGCCTTCCACATTATGACTTCAAGCTCCTTGTCTAGTCTTTCCTCAAGCTACTCTCTACATATTCTATATTCTAGACAAAAATCTAATTTATCTCAATTCACTGTCATATTATTATTGTCTCCCGTTCTAGACTTTTCTTATGCTGTCCACATGCTAGATGGGACTCTTTCTAAATTTGTGTGTTGAAATTTTTCCCTGATGTCAAGGCCCAGTGAAAGTATTCTTTTCTCTATAGAACTGTTCCCGATTCTCCACATGTGAAAACTATCTCTCCCTTGTCAAATTTAATAAAGAACTTTGTCTGGGCCTCTTATGTTATGTTTATTCCATTTCCCTTACTTCACAGATAATTGCATTCTTGTCTCTGTTTCATTTTAAGTCATTTTAAAGAAGAAGCTATTTGAAACATATCTTTGTTATCACAGGGTCTAGAATGGAGTATTAAACAGAGGTAAATACTGGATCTGTGATTTTCTTTGGTATGAGGAAGTTTTGGGTACAGAAATTCCTTTAATCAGTATATGTCAGTACCTTTTCTGAAACTTATAAACTTTGATCATTGCCTAGATTATTGAGACATTGTATGATTTTCTAAAGGATACAGACAGAATTTGAACCCAGATCTTCTTGGCAGTGAAGATAGCTCTCTCTTTTCTACAGTACCCCACATTTAAGATGTTTAATAAAGAGAAAATATGATTTATCGGACTGGCCATTGTCCAACCCAATAGAGATTAATAAGATTCAGGCACCAGGCAACAAAATGGCAATGCACCCTTCTGTTTCTATTGGCCTTTTCATTTAAGAATGCTTCAAATATAAGAATCTGTATAATTTTATTTTGTAACATGGGTTAAAAAAAGGATGGATGAGCACATCCTGCCCTCTCCCAACCTGCCAATGTACATTTTCCAAAAACCATGGCTAGCAGAAACGTATGTTACAAGTTAACCTTACCAATGTGAGGTGAACTATACTGTTGACTTGGTACAGTATAAGAGGGATATGCTATGGGTCTGATATGATACAGAGAACAAATTGGCCCAAGAAACTCTTGAAATTTGAAAGCAAAGCCTTTGGAATTTGAGAATTTGGACAGTTATCAGTTAAAGAAATGAACACTGTATGGTACAGTACAACAAACTCAAACAGAAACAGGAACTGTTGAATTATATCTAAGAATTATATATTAATTTGAAATGTATTATTATCTTTGTTTAATTGTATTTTTAAAATTTCAAATGCATTATTATCTTTCTTTAATTGTATTTTTATTAATAACATTAAAACATTCCCAATTGCATTTTAATGTGGTCTGGGGCATATTTGAGAGTGTTATGGGACACATGCCATTCATGTTTGACAGCTCTGATGCAATAGATAGCCTTGGAATCAGAAAGACATGGATTCAAGTCCTACTTTGGACACATACTAGCTGTGTGATCTCAGGCAAATCATTTATCATCTCAATGTATCAGACACTTTTCTCAGATTCTAAAGTAGAGATGAGTGCCGAATTGTTGTGATAGATGGAATACACATGCACACACATATCACTCATGGGATAGGGTACTTTTGTTTTTCTCCCTAAAATATAGGACTATTGTCCCCAAAACTTGATTGGTCCAGGGAAACTAGGACCACTGTAGTTGAGCAAGATTTCTACTTTCATAAAACATAAAAAGAACAGCACATAAGGAACCCGTGTTCTCTAGATGTGAAAGATTGCTCTGTGAGTACACAAAATCCCTATGATACAACACACTCTGCTTATTTCCATACATAAGGAAGGTCAACATGTAACTGAAGCAGTGCTCTATCCTTGCTAAATGTCCATGCTATGGCTAATTAACCACTTTTGTTAAGAGCTAGATAGTCCGAATGCCACTCTTAATTTTATTCCCAGAATCTGAACTAATGGACTAGCCTGAGGCAGGCAATGACAAAATATACATTAGAAAATGAATTTTTCATACCAATAAATGTTCCACACTGAGAAACAGCAAGATAATCTCTCCTCCAAAAAATAAAAATCAAAAGAGAAATGAGTGTTTGTTTAATTATTGCAATAGATGTTATATAGGTCAGGTGATTGCTATATATATATATGTTTAAGGGTCAGAGAGGACAGTCTTAGCAGGCTTACTTTTTCTCTGAAAAGAAAAATAAGGTAAATTTAAATAAATAATGGTTCTATATACTGTTGATAACTGCACTGTGTTGAACAAGAGTTAATTGAGAGAAGAAGCTAATTAGTTACAATGTAAAGGAAAAATTGATGTAATGGAAAGGGCACTATAATGTTCTTATTATTTTATTTATCACTCATTATCTGTGGGACTTCCAGCAATATGTCTACCCTCTCTGGGCTTCAGTTTCTTTATGTATAAAAAAAAAATTGGACTATACAATTTCTATATCTTCCAATGATAAATTCTATGATCCTAATTCTCCTATGTTGAATACAATTAAACAAAGATAATAGTACATTTCAAGACTACTGCTGCCAACAAGAAGTTTATCCTGGAGACAATCCTAGGCTACTGTAGGAAGTATCTAAAGCACCAGTTCACGTCAGCAAATGGGCAGTCAGTTACCATTTGCCTTGTTTCTGTGTCCATCCAAATTATAACACATCACTTGTCTATAAACAAAATATATAGTTTAATTGAATGAAAAAGTTCTTTTTTTTAACTTGTCTTTCCTGAAACAACTAACAAAATAATCATGTCTCACCTAACAGAATGGACAGTTAAAGAGTGACTCTATCTAATATATTCATTTCCACCATGTCAATTTGATGAAACTTCCAGAATGACAGTATAAGTAACCAAACAAGGACAGGTTGGGCAAAATTGGATCTCTTTTGGTGAGCTTTGTCACTGGTTTCCTCTGTATGTACTTTTGGGTTTATTGTCCCTAAAAGGAAAATCACTTCAGTACTAGAGACTATTGACAAGTAGGCTACATAAATCAATTGAGACAAAGTTATGGCAGATGTGTGACATACTCAACTAATAGCTGAGCACTTTAAACTTCTGCAGGTGTTTCATCCCTCTATGAAGCCTGTGACTAGGCTGAACTGGTGTGACAGATGTACTTCTGAAATCGCTCTTGTTCATGTGTGGTTCTGTTCTTGATTATAGGTTACATACCCTGTGTAAACCATTTCCATGACAAATTTCTTGAGGGGAGGAGCTGTGTCATCTTTCATGTCTTTGTAGGTGGAGGGCCAGACTTGGATCAGGACGAGCTGGGTTCAAATTTTACCAGAAATATCTCATACATAATAAAACATAAACAATAAAAAGTTTTAAAGTGCTGATTTTCTTTCCTACCCTTCTTACTAGATATGTTAGAAGGAGCAATGCATTTCACCTTTCTAAGTCTCAAATGGCATATCTTATGCATATAAAAATAATTTCAGTGCTTTAGCTCAAAGAGTTAGATTGAAATAAGAACATTTGTAAAGTATTTTGCAAACTTTCTAGCACTCTGTAAATGCCAGTTACTTCATTGTATCGTCACACACTTAGGACAGTAGTTGGCATGCTTCTGTCATTCTGTCAATGACTGTTGATTGCCTTGATGAAAATAATAGTGACAATAGCAATAGCTAGTATTCAGGGAGTGTTCTAAAAATTTTACAAAGGCCTCTACATGTTTTATCTTTCTGTTTCTTCAAAACAACTGTGGGTGGCAGTTGTTATTATTATCATCATTTTACAAATAGTACTGTGGAAGGCTAAATGACTTGTTTACAGTCACACAGTCTGCAAATGTTTAAGCCTGGATTTGAATTCAGTTCTTCTGCATTTCAATTTCAACACTTTAGCCACTGTGCCATCTTGGAACCTGAATGAATGAATAAATGAATGGGCACATTTTTTCATGATAAATGAATAATGAAGATGGGTTGGTAAGTCTGAGGTGAAGTCCAGTGAGGAATGCTTAATGAGCATCCTCATAAAGACTGGAAAGTGGTTTTCCAATAAGCAACTTCAGACCCTGGTGGGAAACAATCTGTTCCTATTGCATAATGTCAGGGACAGCTACCCAGCTGGAATCTCTTTGCTAGTTAGTTCCCCCTTCACACAATGCCCTTTTTATTAAGGCTGAAGCAAGCAATGGAGATTTCTGACAACAAAACACTCTGACCTAATTATAACATTTGCAGCTGTTCCAAAACACAAAAGTATTGGACCCAAGAAAATGCAACTTGTTCTTATGGAAAATAGAACTTATTACAGTACCACCAAGCTTCCAAGAGTTTTGTGTTGCCTATAGGAGACTATCCTACATATTACTTAATGTCTGGGGTCTAAGACCCCTGTTTCCTTTGGATTCAGAACCCCTGCCCCCTGTACCTATCACACGAATGCTGCTTATTTTTTTGTATTAATTTCCACAATGCTCATTAGCTCTTCCTACCAGAAGCTGTTGACAGTGCTTCCCTCTCAAATCTCTCATCAACTAAGTGCATACGTGGCCTGAATAGAACTAGTAATTTGTATGCCAACTTGCCAGTGTGCAGCTGTTACCATTTTCCTGACTATACATAATTATTTTAAAACACAGGTTCTTTCATCAGGACATAAGAATCTACAGGATAGAAAATGGCCACTTGTCCCAATGTTCCTGTCTCCCTAGTAATAAATTAGTTTCACCTGCTTTTCTTACCACTGTCTCCTTTAACCAGATCTTACCACTCTTTTCTCTTGCCATAAAGATGTCTCGTTTGCTCTTAAGCTCATTTATACCATCTGCTTCAGTTGCCGTATGTTGCTCCTTATTCCTGATATTTGTTACTCTTTGAGCAAAGTCTCACTGAAATCATTCAGACTGAGCTAAAAAAATGCATTAGATAAAAATATGCATTCATTGTTTCTTCACTAGTTCTCTCTCTCATTCCTTCCCCAAAACCCTCCTAAAGAAAACACCTGTCAGACAGATAAAGAAAATATAGAGAAATAATAGGCAATTTGCCCACTTGACAAATTACTCACAAATTAACTTTTGGTAAGAAAAAAAGCACTAAAGTTAATCACAACTAAAGTTTCTTTCTGGATAATGGATTAAACCAACTCACAGGCTGTGAAGGAAACACACAAGACCATCTAATTTCTGCTTCCAAGCAAAAGAGAGAGAAAGGAAGGGAGGGAGGGAGGGAGGGAGAGACGGAGAGACATGGAGAAAGACAAAGAGACAGACAGACAGAGAGAGACAGAGCTAGAGAAAGAGAGACACAGAGAAATAGAAGAGGTAGGGGGTACAATAATCATTTATCAAGAATTTATATGCCAGATTCTGTGTAAGTACTGAAGATATAAATAAAATCAAGTTAGGCAATCTTTGCCCTGAAAGAGCTTAAATTTTAATGGTGGAGCACATCACATAAAGGAGAATTACAAAGAGGAGGAGAGGGGCAACTACTATGATACTGTACTATAGAGATGGCCAAGACATGGCACTAAGGCCTAGTTCTGGGCAAGATAAAGCAAAAATTCACCTAGCAAGAGTCCAGTATCCAGAAGCTGAGTCTGAGGGTCCAGTGAAGTATGAGGGTGGAGATGAGGATGATGGATAGGAAAGACATGGCATCACAGGAGAGTGGCTAGGGGAAGGCATTAAGGCCTAGTTCCAAAAGAAAGAAAAATCTACTCTTTTATCAAAGTAATTAGGGAGAGAAAACTTTGAAAATCTTCTAAGAGGAATAAAGATTGTTAAAATAATTAAATAACTTGAGCACACACACAAGGGGAATTTTCTCATAAAATCCAGAATCACAGTTGGCTTTTAATCATATTGGCATATCTCTTTTTAGACAAGGAGAAAATCTCTTCTCTCAATCTTCAGTATTTTTGAGTTTAGTCAGTAACAGAGTAGTCATGCAGTGACAACCTGATAGCCTTAACAAAAGGCTATACTTCACTTCTTTATGTGGTTTCCACCAATTTTTCTAGTCAAGGTAAATTTGGATCTTTTTCAAAATATAAAATTGAGTTCTTTCTTGAAATAATACTACCTGAGACAGCTGATCAGACATGCTGATAATACAGAAAGAGTTTTGATATGCTGGACTGTCAGCTTTAAAAAAAGACTACTTCTGAAGAATATAACAAAGTTTCGTAAGTCAGGCTTAATAAAATTATTAAAGCTGTTCTGGTAAAGGTAAATAATCAGTAAGCATTGAATAAATTCATGGAATAGTAAATGTTGGAAAAGTTGTAGAAAGATAGATGCTCCAGCACTCTATTGTTAGATGTGAATTTTCCCAGTCCTTCTGGAAAGAAACTTGAAATAAGGTAAGAAAATAATGAAAAAGGTCTATATTCTTTGTCCCAGACATCATAGCTCTAGACGTATACTCCAAAGTGTTCAAAGATTAAAATAATAATAAAATCCCTTCATGAATGAAAACATTTATAACAAGATTTCTATTTATTTTCTTTTTGGTTTTACTAGGGATGAAATGGAAACAAAGCAGATTCTTTCTTAAAAATGACAGCTAGGAGGTGTAGTATATAGAGATCTAGGCCTACCTGAAGTCAGGAAAACCTCTTCCTGAATGTCACCCAGGTATGAGAGATACTTCTGGATGAACTTCCAAGTAGTCTTTGGTTCTGCACAGTCCAGAACAGACTGTGCCGGCACAGGCCCCTGTCCCAGGAAGCCAGAAGCAGACTTTGGGAGAGGCTGAATTGGCAGTTGCAGTGGCAGTTTCCAGAGCTCTCAGTACATAGATGGTCAGGTGAGTTATGGAAAGACCATAACTGGTCAGAAGGATATTATAGGCATATTTTTGCTAGTACTGAGGTAAGACTCAGTTACTTTGCTCATACTTGGATCTAGGTCACCGTACTTTGTGGAAGTCCCAGGGAGAGGAGGAAAAATAGCATAGAAGTGCTTGTGGCCACAGTAGACAAAGGACCCTCCTTACAGTTCCAGAGCAAATAAGAGAGCTGGTGGTCACTCACAGAGTAGAGCATAGACCAGGAGAGAAGTAAACAGTACTCCTCAAATCATACCACCTTAGAAGAAGTGAAAACTTACAGATCTTTATTAATATCTCTGAAAATAGCTATAGAAAACCTCTGAAGCCTAGGACAGTGTGCGTTCCACCATAGAAGGAGAGACCTACTTTAATAATAATGAGTTAAAAGTCAAGTAATAAACCGGAAAACGAGCAAATAAGGAGGAAGAAAAAACTCTGACTATATAAAGTTACTATGGAGAAAGGGAGATCAAGACATATACAGAAAACAAGAAAATCAAAGATCCATCCAAAACCTCCAAGAAAAATATGAGTTGGTCTCAGGTTATGGAAGAGTTCAATGAGGATTTTGAAAATCAAGTAAGAGAAGTAGAAGAAAATTTGGGAAGAGGAATGAGAGTGATGGAAGAGAATCCTGAAAAATGAGTCAACAGGTTGGTAAAGAAAAAACAAAAAAATACTGAAGAAAAACAGACCAGGCCAAACATATAAGAGACCCAAAAAGCTAATGAGTAGAAGAATGCTTTAAAAAGCAGAATTGGCCAAATAATAAAAGGGTCCAAAACCTCACTGAAGAAAATAATTTCTTAAAAATCAGAATGGAGCAAATGGAAGCTAATGACTTTATGAGAGATCAAGAAACAAACAGCCATGATTAAACAATAGCCTAGAAATTATCTTTCAAGAAATTATTGAGGAAAACTGGTCCAATATTCTAGAACAAAAGGGAGGGTAAAATAGAAATGGAAAGAATCCATTGGGAACCTCCTTAAAGACTTTCCAAAACAAAAACTACTAGGAATATTATAGATAAATTCCAAAGTTCCCAGGTCAAGGAAAAAATATTGCAAGCAGTCAGAAAGAAAGAAAAAAATCAAATGTAGTGGTGCTAGTCAGGATAACATAAGATTTATGAGCTTTTACATTAAAGGATCAGAGGGTTTGGAATATGATATTCTGTAGTGCAAAGTAACTAGGATTATAATCAAGAATCACCTACCCAGCAAAACTAAGTATAGCCCTTTGGGAGAAAAAGAAAATTCAATGTGATAGAGGACTTTCAAGTGTTCCTGATGAAAAGACCAGAGCTGAATAGAAAACTTGACTTTCAAATATGCGACTAAGAGAAGTATAAAAAAAGTAAACAGGGAAGGGAAATCACAAGGGCCTTAATAAGTTTAAACTATTTTCATTCCTACTGGGAAAAATGATATTTGTAACTTATAAGTCCTTTCTCACTATTAGGGTAATTAAAAGTATGTATATATTGACAGAGGGTACAGGTGTGAGTTGAATATGAAGAGGGGTGAGAAAGGAAGCTTCTGGGAGAAAGGGAAAGGGAGAGGTAGAATGGGGTTAATTATCTCATATAAAAGAGGCAATATAAAGTTATTACAGTGGAGCAGAACGGAGGAAGTGAGGGAGAGTGAGTGAAACTTTCATCAGAATTGGCTCAAAGAGTGAAAAACCTACACACTCAGTTGGGTATTGAAATCTATCCTATCCTATAGGAAAGTAAGGAAGAAAGAAGATAAGTACAAGGAGTGTATGTGATAGAAGAGAGGGCAGATTAGGGGAGAGAATAGTCAGAAGTAAAACATTTTTGAAGAAGGATGTGGTGAAAGAAGAGAAAGAAGAGAATAAACAGGTAGAACAGGATGGAGGGAAATAGCAATAGAAATTGTGGGAAAAAAAAAAACATGAAAGCAAGTTTCACTAACAAAGTCCTCATTTCCCAAACATTTAGAGAACTGTGTCAAATTTTTAAAAATCAGATCCCTTCCCTAATTTATAAATGTAGAAAAATATGAACAGTTTTCAGCTGAAGTAATCAAGCTATTTTTGTAATATGAAAAAAATACTCTAATTCACTGTTGATTGGAGAAAGGCACATTAAAACATTTCTGAGGTACTACTTCATACTTATTAGATTGATTAATAGGACAGAAAAATTAAATGATATATTTTGGAGGGGGTATGGGAAACAGCATTCTGTAGAACAATTTGGAACTATGCCCAAAGGGCTATAAAACCTTGCATACTCTTTGACCTAGCAATAGCACTACTCAGTCTGAATGCCAAAAGAGATTTAAAAAAAAAAGGAAAGGACTGATATATACAAAAATATTTACAGCAGCTCCTTTCTGAGGAATTAGAAATTGAGGAGACATCCATTAATTGGTGAATGGCTAAACAAGTAGCAGTATGTTATTGTAAAGGAAAATTCTTTTTTTAAAATATATGCATATATATTTTTAACATTTGATTATAGAACTTTAAAATGTAGATTCTTTCCCTTCCTCACTCATCACCCACCCCCACTGGAAGGACAAGAAATTAAATCCAGGCTGTACATGCGTAATGACGTAGATCATCCCCATAGTGGGCATATTGTGAGAGACTGATAATATGTCTCTCCTTCCTATCCCATCCCCCCCCACCTTGCCTTATTCTCTACCGTGTCCCTGTCGCTGTCCCTTTACAGAAGTGTGTACTTCCATCAACCCTTCCCCCGACCCTGCCCTCCCCTCCATCATCCCACCTTTCATCCTGATCTCCCCTACTGTCCCATGCGGCAAGATACTCAGTTGAGAGTTTATGTCATTCCTTCCCTAATCCAAATTCAATGAGAGTAAGGTTGACCCTTTCCCTTTTGCCTTACTGTTCTTCCCCTCCATTGTAACAATTATCCCTTGCCTTTTCTACATGACATGATTAATCCCATTCTATCTCTCCTTGTCTCCTCTTTCTCATCCTCTCCCACCTCAGAATTTCACCTCTTAAAGTATTATCCCTTCCTACTCAATTTATCCTGTATCCTCTATGTACTCATATATATACATAGCCATAAATTTGTTCATATGCATATATAAACCCTCTTATATAGTCATATATGTATGTATGCATATATATACATTTGTATTCCCTTCACCTATCCTCATACTGAGAAAAATTTCATAAGTTACAATTATTGTTTTTCCATGTTGTCATGTAAATAGTTCAACTTTGATAAGTTCCTTATGATTTCTTTTCCATGTTTACCTTCATATGCTTCTTGTATTTGAGTGTCAAATTTTCTTTTCAGTTCTGGATTTTTTAGCAAGAATGTTTGAAAGTCCTCCACCTCAGTGAATGAACATATTTTCCCCTGGAACATTACACTCAATTTTGCTGGGTAAGTGATTCTTGGTTTTAATCGTAGCTCCCTTGATCTCTAGAATATCGTATTCCAGACCCTTCAATCCCTCCATGTAGAAGCTGCTAGATCCTGGGTTATCTTAATTGTGTTTCCACAGTATTCAAATTGTTTTTTCTTGGCAGCTTGTAATATTTTCTCCTTGATCTGGGGACTCTGGAACCTGGCTATAACACTCCTAGGAGTTTTCCTTTGATAATTTTTTTCAAGAGGTGACCAGTGAATTGTTTCATGTTCTATTTTGCCCTCTGGTTCCAAAAGATCAGGGCAATTTTCCTTGAGAAGTTCTTGAAGGATGCTTTCTAATTTCTTTTTTTGATCATGGCTTTCAGGTAGTCTAATAATTTTTAAATTGTCTCTCCTGGAGCTATTTTCCAGGTCAGTGGTTTTTTCAAGTAGATATTTCACATTGCCTTCTATTTTTTCATTTGTTTGGATCTGTTTAATAATATCTTGATTTCTCATAAAGTCATTTGCTTCCATTTGCTCCACCCTAAATTCTGAGGGAATTATTCTCCTCAGTGACCTTTTGAGATTCTTTTTCCATCTGACAAATTTGAATTTTTAAAGCATTCTTCTCCTCATTGGCTTTTTGGGCCTCTTTTGTCATTTGAGTTAATGTATTTTTTAAGGTGATATTTTCTTCAGTCATGTTGTTGACTCACTTTTAATGATTTTCTTGTATCATTCTCATTTCTCTTCCCAGTTTTTCCTCCACTTCTCTTATTTGGTCTTCAAAATTCCTCTTAAGCTGATCTATGGCTTGCAGCCAGTCTTCATGTTTCTTGGAAGCTTTTGGTGTAGGAGCTCTGACTGTGTTGTCTTCCTCCCTTTCCATGCTTTGATCGTTTTTGTCCCCCAAGAAGGAATCTAGAGTTCAACTGCCATTCTTACTTTGCTTCCTTTGCCTGCTCATGTTTTTGCCAGTCAATTATTTGACTTTTTAGCTCTGTGGAGCTCTGATTCCAGAGAGGAAAGCTCTGTCCCAAATCGCTGGGGTTTTCACAGCTGCCAGAGCTACTGGGAGGCTCCCATTTTCTTACAGCCCCCACCAGCTTTGGCTCACTGAAAATGCACCCAAGGATCACCACCCAAGACCATGATCTGGATCCAGGTCACTCAACACAAGAGCACTTAGCCTCTGAATGATTACTTGGCCTCCCTGCAGTCTGTAGGCCAGGAGCTCTGAAGCAGCCACGTGGAGGGGGCTTGTCCTTGAGGCAGTTTGGCCAGAGCACTTTTCTCCCCCAAATTTAGCTGAGTTCCACTGACCTTTCACTTAGTCCTTGTTTCTTATTGCTTGATAATTCTGAAAACTGCCGCAGCTGCCACTGATACACTATCCTGAAGGCTCCAACTGTGGCTTGTCCTGTCCACCCCAGGGTCAAGCTGCGGTTTCAGGCTAGGCTGGTTTTGGCTTCCAGCACTCTGAGATGAGCCCTTCCTGCCAAGCTGCCTTCAGTGGGAGGTGTATTTCTGTGAGTTTGGGAGCCCTAAAATTTGTTTAGAATCATATTTCATGGGTATTTGAGGTGAACATGTGGGAGCTGCAGAACCTTCTTGCTTCTACACTGCTATCTTGGCTCTGCCCCATCTAAAATTCTTGTATTATAAGAAATGGTGAGCAAGGTGGTCTCAGAAAAACCTGGAAAGACTTGTACAGGCTGATGCAAAGTGAAATGTACCATGTACAAAGTAACATCAAAAATTGTAAGATAATCAGTTGTAAATGACTTAGCTATTCTTGACAATTCAACAAGATAACACAACTCTGAAAGACATATGATGAAAAATATTATCCTTCCACAGAGAAAGAACTGATGGTTTCTGAATACATATTGAAGCATATTTTTTTGAAACTATTTTTCTTGAGGTTCTTTTTCTATATTTTCTTTTACAACATGATTATCATGGATATGTTCTGCATGACTATACATGTATAACTGCTTGTCTTCTAAATAAGGAGAGGTGGGGAGGGATGAAGGTAGAGAATCTGGAACTCAAAATTTAAAGACTTTAAAAATGCTAATAACAGTTTTTACATATAAATCCTGAATAAGAAGAATAAAATACTAAAATATGTTTAAATGACCTTGCTTCATCCTGAAGAGATGTGATGAAACCTTGTTTTACTTCCTTCTTTGCATAAGTGAAATATTATGGAGGTGGAAAGTAACAAATACTGTCAGAATTATTTGACTGGTTTGTTTAACTTCATGTTTTTTTTTTCTTTTTGTATTCTTGGTGTCAGATGATTATCTGGATGGGGGATAAGAAAAGACTATATCAAGAAATGAAGCTGGGGTGGCTATGTGGCACAGTGAATAGAGCACTTGCGTTGGAGTCAGGAGGACATGAGTTCAAATCTGGCCTCAGACAATTTACACAAAACTAGACAAGTGACCTTGGTCATGTCACTTAACCCCAATTGCCCTACTGCCCCCCTCCAAAAAAAAGCAAAAAGAAATGAAGGTCATGAAAAAGAAAGGAAGAAAGGTATCAACAACAACAACAAAAAAACAAAAATAAAACCTATTTTCTTTGAGGAAGGCTGGTTGCAGCAGCCAGGGAAATAACTTTAGTCCAAATCTTCCCAGTTAACATGAACCATCTAGTAGCGATTGTCTGTCTGTCTCTCCCCCATTTTCTTCTCTCACCTCTTTCCTTCTCACTTTCTTTCACTTCCTCTTATATTGCCTTCTGCCTCCCTTTCATCAGTTTTTTATTTACTTTTCTCCCTTTCTCTACACTCTCTGCATTTTTCTACCTCCCCTTCTTTGCTCTTCTCTCCCATCTCCCTCTTTCTCTCTTCCCTGTTATTCCCTCTCTCTCTTCCCTCACTCCAATATCCTACTCTCCCTTCCTCACTTCCTTTCTGTCTTTGTTTCTGTCTCCCTGTCTGCATATGCCACCCTTGTTTCCTCCTCCCTATCCATCCCCACTCAGAACCCTAGCAAAGACAATTGTGCCAGTAGCAGCAAGAGACTTGCAATATGCACTTCCCAATAAAATGTGACTACATTGACATAGCAGTAGCCAAACAAAAACTGTTGGGAAATAACTGGAAAATTAGGGAAAAGTTGCATTTTCTGTTAAAATCATTAAGGAAATTACTTTAACTGCCACTTCAGATGTGTCAGTAGATTTCACTAGTGGGAACAGGAGAAATTCAGAATTAATTTTTTTACTTCTACCACCCCAAATTCTCATTCTATATCTCAATGAGGCTCTGATATTCAAGTTATTTCTTTATTTTATTCATTCAAACCTTTTTCTCTAGGAGAGAAATGGAAAAAAATATTATTTTTACTTTGTTTAGTATTTAAATTTAAAGCAAAATACAAACTCCAAAAAAGGACAGGTAAAAAATTCCAGTCTTTCACAGAGAGTCAACTTCTGGAATCAACAAGGTAGAGTTCTATTATTCCATTTTTTTTTGAGCTTTTAAATTTATTTTAAACTTAAATAAAAAATAAGAAAAGAAAAAAAACCTTGGGATGTACATAGCAGAACACGAGAGTATTCAATATAAAGCAATACATTTCCATTTCAATGTATAGAATGAATACTACACATTATTTTCAAAACTGTGCATTTTTCTTTGCTTCTTTCCAAGTTGTTGTTTTTTGGTTTTTTTTTTTTTTTGTCTTCTAGTGGACAATTTTTACTTAAATTTTCTCCTTTCTCCTCTGTGTCCCCAACAAGGATACAATTAAGTTAGACTACACACACACACACACACACACACACACACACACCACACATACATCACACCCATATGTACATACATATACATAAACAAAGACATATACTCTCCAAAGCATATATGTAAAACTGCATTATTCTTGTTGCTACTGGTCATTTCTTTCTGTGGAAGTAGATAGCATTTTCCTTGAGAAGTCTGAGTCTTTCCATATTTTTTAAAGTCTACTACATCATTGTTTCCTACACAACAGTATTCTGATCCAATCACTTTCAATCTAGAAGACTGTTTATGAGAAATTCATTTTTTCCCAGTTGTAATTATTACGGAAAATTTAAATTTAAAGTAATCATAACTGTCTATTTTACATATGAACACTGCTCTCACTTTAATAGGGTTTACGGTCTGAAAGTACTGAATCTAGTTCCTTCACATCTTTTTCACCTGATTTTTTTTTTTTAAAGTTCCTGACCCTCTGCTCTTCCAAATGAATGCTGTTATTATTTTTTTCTTCTGGCTCAGTAAGGTGTTTGTTTAATAGGGGCAGAGCCAAGACGGCAGAGTAGAAACAGGACTTCCCCACTGCTCTGGCTTCCACCTCCTCTAATACATGTAAAAATGACTCTAAACAAATTTTAAAGTGACAGAACCCACAAAGTGACAGAGAGAAAAAAATCTCTGACTGAAGGCAGACAAGCAGGCTGGCAGGAAGGGTCTGTTACACTGAGATGGAGGCCAAGCCCAAACTCACGCGAGTGCTTTTAGCCCCAAGTCAGCCCCAACCAACAGAAGCCAGAGCAGACTTCAGGAGAGTGAAGCACCAGAAATTGTGAAGGTTTCCAGACTTCTTAACCCATAAACGCGAAAGACAAAGTAAAAGGTGAGTATGGAACTCTATTAAAACAGGGGTGGGTAGGAGAGCATGGTCCAGCTCCTGCCCCTAGGGTGAGAAGTGGCAGAGACTTTGTGGCTGCACCTTGTGACTGACTCAAAAGCTCCTGGCCTGCAGATTGTAAGGGGACAAAGCAACCATTCAGAGGGTAGTTGCTCTTGCTTTGACCTGCTTGCATCAGGATCACAATCTTGGGTGGCGGTCCTGGGGTATGTGGCCAGGTGCCAGAGCCTGTGGGGGCTGCAGAGAGGGGGCCCTCTTAATTGCTCCAGCAGCTGCAAAATCCCCAGCAATTTGGGACAAAGCACTGTCCATTTTGAAAACAGTTCTACCATGGCAAAGACTTCAAATGTCAAGTAATTGACTGGCACCATGAGCAAGCAGAGGAAACACAATCCTACCATAGATTCCTTTTCTGAGGACAAAAAGGATCAAAGCATGGAATGGGAGGAATACAACATAGTCAGAACTCCTGCATCAAAAGCTCCCAAGACAAATATGAAATAAATATAGGCCATGAAGAAGCTCAAGAAGGATTTTGAAAACCAAGTAAGAGAAGTGGAGGAAAAATTGGGAAGAGAAATGAGAATGATGCAAGAAAATCAAGAAAATGAGTCAGCAGTCTGACTGAAGAAAATAACACCTTAAAAAATACATGAACTGAAATGGCAAAAGAGGCACAAAAAGCCAATGAGGAGAAGAATGGCTTAAAAAGTCTAATTTGCTAAATGAAAAAGGAATTTCAAAACCTCACAGAAGAGAGTAATTCCTTCAATATTAGATTGGAGCAATTGGAAGCTAATGACTTTATGAGAAATCAAGATATCATAAAATAGATCCAAACAAATGAAAAAATAGAAGGCAATGTGAAATATCTCATTGGAAAAACCTCTGACCTGGAAAATAGATTCAGGAGAGAAAATTTTAAATTTTTTGGACTACCTGAAAGCCATGATCAAAAAAAGAGCCTAGACAACAGTGGAGGGGAAGAGTAGGAAGGTGAAAGTGGATGGGACAACCTTACTCTTATTGAATTTGGCTTAAGGAGGGAATAACATACACACTCAATTGGGTATTTTACCCTACAGGAAAATGGGGGAAGAGGATAATAAGGGGATGACAGAAGGGAGGGCAGATTGGGAGAGAGAATAGTTAGAAGGAAACACTTTTGAAAAGAAACAGGTTCAAAGGAGAAAATAGAATAAGTGAGGGGCAGGAGAGGATGGAGGGAAATATAGGTAGTCTTTCACAATATACCTACTATGGAAATGTTTTCCATAACTACACATGTACAACCTATATTGAATTTCTTATCTTCCTAGTGGAGATGGGTAAGGAGGGAAGAAGAGAAAAAATCTGGAACTCAAAGTTTTAAAAACAAATGTATAAGATATCCAGGCACCAGGGTATAGAAATCCATCTTGCCTTACTAGAAAGTTAAGAGGGTGGGATGGCAGATGATATAGGAGAGAACAGATGGAGAAAGTGGTATTCAGGAGGCTAGCTATTTTGGGGTGGGGGTTAGGGAAAAGACAGGAAGAAAAATTTGTAAATCAAAATCTTCTGGAAAGGAATGTTGGAAACTAAAATAAATTAATTAATTAAAAATTTAAAAAAAGATATTTGTTTACTAATGTAATTGGGATGGCATTACATAAATTGATTAGTTAGGAAAAAATTACATTGTTAAAATTTTATTAGCTTTACCTACCTATACACAATAAATATTACTTCAATTATTTAGATCTAACTTATTACACAACAGGTTCTCTGTTTATATTCATATAGTTCCTGTGTCTGTTTTGGTGGGCATTCTTATAATTTTTAAAAAATGATCTCGTCATTTTATATGGTCTAACACAATATTGAATAATATTGGTGACATAGTGTAGTTTTCCTATTTTTCTCTTTTTATTAAATCTATTTTACCTTCAAATTTGTTTGAGATCATGATTACTGCTCTCACTTTTTTAACATAATAAATTCTACTCCAGTCCTTTATTTTATCTTTTTGTATGTCTCTTGTTTTATTGTGTTTTCTGAAAGGAATATATTATTGAATTCAAATTTTTTAATCTGCTATCAGTTTCCATTGTATAGCATTAACATTCTAAACTATCATTACTTGTATATTTTACTCCTTCATTTTTTCCTCACTAACTTTCTCATATTTTTCCTATATTTCCTGACTCTTCTATTTTACTCCTACCTGCTACCTTGCCTTCTTATTCCTTAATCTACCATCCTCCAAGAATGTTTCTTTTATCCTCTCCCTCCATTTTATACCCTCATTCTCTTATTTCTTTCTGAATTTAGAAGATTTTATACCCTTCTTGATTTCTATGTATTATTCCCTCTTTAATCTATTCCCAATGAGAATATGGTTCCAATACCACCCGATATCCTCACTCATCTAATTCTGCTATATGAGTTCTCATCACATACTTCATTCATATAAGCTAATTAGTCTTTTGCTTCTTCCTACATAATTTTGCTTTTTAGAACCACAACATACTCAGTTCTATACCACTCTTTATTTTGAATTACCCAGTTACTAATGACAATCTTCAATATATACTTTATATGTCCACGTATAAGAAAATTTAACAATTTGTTCTTGATTCCCTTGTAATTAGTTTTGCATTTTTACCTTATATTTATCTTAGATCTTGTATTTCTAATTTTCTCTTTTTTTTCTTTTTTAAAAAATATTTTATTTTATTTATTTTAGTTTATATCATTCATTTCAATGAGATTTTGGTTTACAGATTTCCTCCCAATCTTTCCCCTATCCCCCCCTTAAAACAGCCATCCCCTTGTATGATCCCTCCCCCAATCTATTCTCTCCTATGTCTTCCCCCCTGACCTCTCTGACTTTTCAGTAGGGCAGGATGGATCTCCCAACCACAGTGCCTGTGTATCTCAAGTTCCAGTTGGATGTAGTTAATAATAATAATAATAATAATAATAATAATAATAATAATAATTGTGTGTGTATATATA
>CM053588.1:272178439-272222634 GCA_028646515.1 Pseudochirops corinnae
TTTTGGGAGGGGGAACATCTTTTTCAAGAGGTGATTGGTTCTATTTTGCCCTCTGGTTCTAAAATATCAGGGCAATTTTCCTTGAGAATTTCTTGAAAGATGATTTCTAGGTTCTTTTTCTGATTATGACTTTCATGTAGCCCAATAATTTTTAAATTGTCTCTCCAAATCTACTTTCCTGGTCAGTGGTTTTTTCAATGAGATATTTCACATTGCCTTCTATTTTTTCATTTGTTTGCATCTGTTTAATAGTATATTGTTTTCTCATAAAGCCATTTGCTTCCATTTGCTCTAATCTAATTCTGAAGGAATTATTCTATTCAGTAAACTTTTGAGATTCTTTTTCCAAATGGCAAATTCAACTTTTTAAGGCATTCTTCTCATCATTGGCTTTTTGGGCCTCTTTTGCCATTTTAGTTAGTCTATTTTTTAAGGTTTTGTTTTCTCCAGTCAGGTTGTTCACTCTCTTTTCATGGTTTTCTTGCATTATTCTCATTTCTCTTCCCAATTTTTCCTCCACTTATCTTATTTGATTTTTAAAATTCTTCTTAAGCTCCTTAATGGCCTGTAACCAGCTTACATTTTTCTTGGAAGCTTTTGGCGCAGGAGTTCTGACTGTAGTCTTCCCCCCTTTTCATGCTTTGATCCTTTTTGTCCCCAAAAAAGTAATCTAAAGTTTTATTTCTGTTCTTAATTTGCTTCCTTTTCCTGCTCATGTTGCCAGTGAATTACCTGACATTTTAGCTCTGTGCTTCCAGAGGGGAGAGCTTCGTCCCAAGTTGCTGGACTTTTTACAGCTGCCAGAGCTACTAGGAGGCCCGTGTCTCTGCAGCCTCCACCAGCTTTGGCTCACTGTTCATGTACCTCAGAACCACCACTCAAGACTATAATCCTGATCCAGGCAGCTTAATGCAAGAGCGCTTAGCATCTAAATGATTGCTCGGCCCCCTTGCAATCTGCACACTGAGAGCTCTGAAGCTGTCAAGTAGAGGTGGCTGCAAGGCCACCACTTCTGCTGCTTTCTTGCCCTGGGGCCAGACCCCAGACCCACTTTTCTCCCCCAAATTTAGCTGAGTTCCACTGACCTTTCACTTTGTCATTGTTTCTTATGGGTTGATAATTCTGGAAACTGCCACACCTGCCAGTGATCCACTCTCCTGAAAGCTCTGGCCACAGCTTGTCCTGGCTGCCCGAGGACCAAGCCATGGTTTCAGGCCAGGTTGCTTTCGGCTCCTAGTGTGCTGCAATGAGCCCTTCTTGTCCTGCCTGCCGGACTTCCTTCAGTGGGAGCTGTTTTTTTCTGTACTTTTGTGGGTTCTAGAGTTCTAGAATTTGTTTAGAGTGATTTTTATAGGTATTTGAGGTTGTTATGGGGGGAGCTGCAGAGTTTTCCTGCTTCTATGCTGCCATCTTGGCTCTGCCTCTATGTTGCTCATCTTTTGTCCATGAAGAAGACCAAGGACATCATGAGAGTGATGTCTTAACTTGAAAGTGAATGGGGTTTAAGTGAGGCAGAACTATGCAGTCATCAGCCTCTTTCTTTCCTCCAGAGTCATCATTTGTTATTTCGTTTGTTGCATGTATGCATAATATACACAAATTTTTGCATTATATGTATATACACATTTGTGTATCTGTGTGTATATACACACATATTTGTATTGTCTTAGTACAAAGTAATCTCCTTGAGGCAGGAACTCTATTTTTTTCCTCTTTATTACTAATCCCAAATAAATCATAGCAAATAAGAACTTAATAACTGCTTTTTAAGTGACTTCACTCACATTACCAAAAGCATACTTTATACAACTAAATAATACAATTGAAAAATTCATATGAAGGAACAATAGGTCTTAAATACCAGAGGAAATAATGAGAAAAAAATACAAATGAAGGAAATAAATCATGGCCAGAGATCAAATTATGTTATATTGCTAGAGGAGTATGAAACTATTAGGAATTAATTATAAAAAAAAAGTGCTTTTGTGGAAGAAAATAGATAAGCAAGACATAGAAGCAATAAAACAGTAACCTGGAGTTTGAAATATTCAACAACTTAATTTTCTGGGAGAAGGCCTCTCTTTATAGCAAAAATCAATGAGAAATTTGACTTGTTATCTATAGTATTCACTCTATTCCTCCCCAACCCCAACCTGAGAGAGGCAATTTTTATTATAAAGAGTGGGGGAAGGAGAAAGAGAGTGAGGGAGGAAGAGTGAGAGAGAGACAGAGACAGAGACAGAGAGACAGAGAAGCTATATAACTGAACATCTAAAAGAAAAGCAAGACATTATATGAAATATTACACACACACATAGCCCCTTTCTTGTTCAATATAATGTGGTTGAAGTCTTCTCGGACTTCCCATTCAAGGATAAGTGGTCTCATTATAATGTCATAGCACTGAGATTTGACTGTTTCATTGTTGTTGTTTACATTTACTTCATTTTGAGCCTTGTGTATACTATTTTCTTAATTCTGTTTATTTTACTTGGCATCAGTTTATATGTATTCCCATACATACCTTGATGTATATTATTTCTTGTACTACAGTAATAATGCAACATATTCACATACCACAGTCTGTTTATCCATTTTCTGATAAATGGAGCTCTAATTTATTTTCATCAGTTTGGTTTGTTTCCTTGCTTGTTTTATTTTTTTTTTTAAGCTGCTATAAACATTCCAGTCTGTATGGCAACTCTAGGTTTGTCATTTACCTCTTTGGGTTGCATGCCTACCATTTGAATATCAGACTCAAATTGAATAGACATTTTTAGTTACTCTCTTTGCATAATTCCAAATTGTTTTCCAAAATGATTGTACCAATTCACAGCCCCATGAAAAATGCCTTAATGTGCCCATATGTTCACAATCCCTGTAACATTGACTGTTCCCATTCTTAGTCATCTTTGCCAATTTGCTGAGAGTAAGGTGAAATCTCATGGATCTTTTGAATTGAATTTTTTATTATAAGTGAGTTTGAGAATATTTTTTCATATGCTTGGTTTTTTGTAACTTTAAACTTTATTAATATTTATTTTCTTTTATTAGCTACATTCATTTATAAATTATGCTCAGTTCATGAGAGATTTCTTGTAACATGGCAAAATAGCAAAATATAATTAATGAGAAAGACTGTATCTGAAAGCGTATAAAATATTTCACATCTGTATCAATCTCCAACTCTTTTTTTTAAAGAACACAATCTGTTTTGCCTCCCATACAACCCCATTTTTAAAAAAAGAAAGAAAAAATGAAATAGTATGTAACAAATATTTAGTGTTAAGGGAAGACTCAGCCTGGAGAACCACCATGTGCTTCAGCACATTCCCAGGTAAACAGACATAATCCAGGAGTCAGACCTCTAAGTGCTTCAATGTAGCTCTGAAAGATATGTGAAAACAACCCAGTGAGCTTTTAGCACATGCCAGAAACCTATCACGAATACAGCTCAGCACCAGGTAAGCTTCTAGGTCCCTACAACCTCCAGCACTGCCAATCAGCATCCACTGAACCTCACAACAAGGCCCCAGACATAAGGGTACCCCAGAGACCTCAGGAAAACACCAGCAAAACATCAGGTAAACATCCAGGGCATGCAGCCACTTGCACAAGAAGGCTGAGACAGTATCTCTTCCATCCCAGGTACAGAGCTCAAATTCAAAAGAAAGGAATTCCCCCCCCCCCCCTGCAAATTTAGAAGAGCAAAACAACAACAACAACAACAACAAAATCTGACCTTAGAAAGTAATTATTGTAACAGAGAAAACAAAGATACAAACTCCAAAGAAGACAACAATGTCAAAAAACATCTATGGATAAAACCCCAAAGAAAAATGGGAAATGGTCTCAAGCCCTGGAGGAACTCATGGAAGGAATCAAAAAGGAGCTTAACATAATATGAGAAGTAGAAGAAAAATGGGAAGAGAAATAAGTGACAAAAGAGAATTATATAAAAAAAAGAATCAACAGCTTGGAAAACTGATTAAAATGTAGAATTGGCCAAATGGTAAAGAAGATACAAAAATCCACTGAAGAAAATTCCCTCAAGAGAAAACTAGGCCAAATGGAAAAGAAAATACAAAACCTAATTGAGGAAGCAATTAAAAGTTAGAATTGGGCCAGTGGAAGCTAAGGACTCTAAGAGACATCAAGGATGAACCGAACAAATTCAAAATAATAAAAAAAAAAAGGAAGGAAGCATAAAATACCTCATGGAAAAACAACTGACCTGGAAAATACACCCAGGAAAGACAGTAACAGAATCATTGGATTACCTTAAAGCCATAATCAAAAGGAGGACCTGTACAACATCTTTCTACAAATTATCCAAGAAAACTTTCTTGATATCCTGGAACTAGAGAGCAAAATAAGCATTGAAAGAATCCACTGATCACCTCAAGAAAGAGATCTCAACATAAATACTCCAAGGAAAATTGTAGTCAAGGTTCAAAACTACTGCATCAAGGAAAAAATACTACAAGGTATGATGAAGAAACAATTAAAATATCAGAAAGTCACAATCAGGCTTACACAGGACTTGGCAGCTATAACATTAAAGGATAAGAGGCCACAAAACATGGTGTTCTGGAAGGCCAAGGATCTAGGACTACAATCAATAACCATTTACCTGGCAAAATGAAACATAAGACATCAAGGGAAAAAAATGGTCATTCAATGAAATGGAAGGAGTTGAAGTCTTCATAACGAGAAAGTTAAAACTAAATAAAAAATCTGACCTCCAATATCAAGACAATATGCAGGTAAGAAGGGAAAAGAAAATATAAAAATAAATCAATAGAGCTAAACTATTTTTACATCCCTAAATGGGAAGACGACACTTGTAATTCTTAAAAATTGTATCACTAATAGTACAGCTAGAAGGAATATACGTAGACAGAGGGTAGAGGAATAGGGTGAATTTGGGGGAATGTCATAAAATTTAAGGGAAGAGAAAGAGGAGAATATGGGTACAGAAGGAATTAAGAGGTAGAATAGGGTACATTATTTCACATGATGAAGTGGTAAAGAGCTATTATAATGGAAGGGAAGATGGAAGGGTGGATGGCAAGCATTGCTTGAACATTACTCTCACCAGTATTGGCTCAAAGAGGGAATCATATACATCAGTTGATATATCAGTTGATACAATATACATGTCAATTGAACAGAAATCTCTATTACCTGACAGGGAAGTAGGAGAGAAGGATATCTAGTAAAGGGTAGGGGGAGGGTGTGAGATCAAGGAAATTAAGCAGCTTCTACATTAAGGAATTGGAAGGCTTGGAATATATTCCAGAGCTCAAAAGAGTTAGGATTACAAACAAGAATCACCTGGCCAGCAAAATTGAGTATAGTCAATGAGGGGGAAAATGACATTCAATGAGACAGAAGAATTTTATACATTCTTGAGAAAAAAACAGAGCTAAATTAAAAAAAAGGACTTTCAAATACAAGACTCAAGACAAGTATGAAATGGTAAACAGGAGAGAGAAATCATAAGGGATTTATAAAAATTGAAGTGTTTACATTCCTACATAGAAAAATGATATTTGTAACTCATGAAATCCTTCTCATTTTTAGGGTAGATGAAGAGAATATTTATAGACTGAGGGTCTAGTGTGAGTTGAATATGAAGGGATATCTAAAAAAATAAAATTAAGGGGTGAGAGACCAATGTACTGGGAGAAAGAGAAAGAGGTAGGTAGGATGGGGTAAATTATTTCATATAAAAGAGGCAAGAAAAAGCCTTTACAGTAGAGAGGAAAAGGGGGAAGTGAGAGGGGATGAGCAGACCTTACTCTCATCAGAATTGGCTTAAGGAGGGAATAACATATACATACAATTTGGTATGGAAATTTATCTTCCCCTACAGGAAAGTAGAGGGAAAGGAAGTAAAAGGGGTGGGTAATAAAAGGGATGAAAGATTGGGGAAGGGAGATAATCAGAAGCAAACACTTTTGTGGAGGATCACAGTGAAGGGAAAAACCATGACTTGCTTTTCATGAGTACACGTATATAACTTATATTGAATTGCATGCCTTCTCAATGAGTGTGGATAGAGAGGAGGAAGGGTGAGAATTTGGAACTCACAGTTATAAAAATGAATGTTAAAAAAGTGTTTTTATATGTAACTGGGAGATAAGATACACAGATGATGGGATATAGAAATTTATCTTACCCTGCAGGAAAATAGAAGGTTGATGGGAATAAGAGAGGGTGATGGTGATAGAAGTGAGGGCAGAATAGGCAAAGGAGTAATAAGAAGCAAAACACTTTTGATGAGGTATAGAATGAAAGCAGAAAGAGAATAGGTTGGTAGGATAGGATGGAGGGAAATACATTTAGCAAGAGCAGCTAAAAAAAACTGAAGCAAGTTTCTCTGATAAAGGCCTCATTTCTATAAAAATATAGGAAACTGTGTCAATTTTACAAAAATAAGAGCCATTCCCCAACTGATAAATGATCAAAAGATATAATCAGTTTTCAGATGAAGTAATTAAAGCTATCTATACCCATATTAAAAAAACATTCCAGCTCACCATTGATTGGAGAAGTGCAAGTTAAAACAATCCTGATCTACAATACCTCGTAATTATTATAATAGGTAAAATGATAGAAAAAGTAAATGATAAATGTTGGAAGGGATGTGGGAAAAATGAGGCATTAATATACTATGATCAGAGTAGTAAATTGACTAAAACATTATATAGAGCAAATTGGAATTATTCCCAAAGGGCCAAAAGAACCATGCATGTCCTTTGACATAGAAATACCACTACTGGGTCTATATCTCAAAAGGGATAAAGAATAAAAAGGAAAAGTATCTATATGTATTAAAATATTTATAGCAGCTCTTTTCTGGGGATAGAGAATGGGAAATTGAGGGGATGCACATCAATTGGGGAAGGGTTGAATAAGTTGCAAAACGTAATTTTGATGGGATACCATTGTACTATAAGAAATGATGAACCGGATGCTCTCAGAAAAAAAGAAAACAACTAAAAAAGATTTACATGGTTTGATGCAATGTGAAATGTAACAGGAAAAAGTAATAGCAATATTGTAATATGATCATCTGTGAATGACTTAACATTTATCAGCAATACAACAATCCATGACAACTTTAAAGGACTTAAGATGAAAAATGTTTTCCATCACCAGAGAAGGAATTGATTGATCCTTTATATATATTGCAGCATACTTTTTAAACTTCCTTTTTTTTCTCAGGGTTTTTTGAGCTTTGTTTTTTTACAGCATAACTTAAACAAAAATATGATGTCTCTTTTTCTGAGCATGCCTTTCAGCAAGTCTAATAATTTTAAAATTATCTTTCCTGTACCTATTTTCTAGGTTTATTGTTTTTCCAACTGATATTTCACATTGTCTTCTTTTTTTTCATTCCTTTGGTTCTGTTTTATAATTTCTTGATTTCTCATAGTCATTACCTTCTATTTGTTTAGGTCTAATTCTTAAGGAATTCAACTGAATTTTTAAGAGCTTTTGGACCACTTTTGCCATTTGGCCAATTCTGCTTCTTAAGGCCTTCTTCTATTCATTATCTTTTTGCATCTCTTTTACCATTTAGTTTAATTTATTTTAGAGTGTTATTTTCTACAGTATTTTTATATCTCTACCAAATTGTTGACTTGTTTTTCATGATTTTGTTGTATACCTCATTCCCTCTCACCTCCTCCCTTTTCCCCAATTTTTCCTCTACTTGTCTTACTTGATTTTAAAAATCCCATTTGAGCTCTCCCTTGAATTGCCACCAATTCATATTTTTCTTGGAGGCTTTGGATGTAGGAGCTCTGAATTTGTTGTCTTCTTTTGAGTGTAGGTTTTGAACTTCCTTTTAACCAGAGGATGTTTCTTTTTTTGTTTTTTTTCCCATTTTTTGCTCATTTTTCTAGCCTATTACTTGCCTTTTAACTCTTTGTTAAGGTAGGGCTCTGCTTCCAGTGTGGAGGGTGTGCAGTCCCAAGATTTAGTGGTTTTGTGCAACTGTTTTCAGAGACACTTCTAGGAACCTGTAAGTTTTTTATTTTTCCAAGGTGGTGTGACATAAGAAGACGGGTTTACTCCTCTTCTGACCTGTGTTCTGGTCTGTGAGTGACCATAAGTACTCTTTTCTGCCCAGGAAATGTGAGGAGGTTCCCCACTTGTAATGGCAAGGACAGAAGTAGTTCACGTCATGCTTCATCTATTGAATTAACACTTTGTTTCAGTCTGTTAAGAAACAGAATTGTGAACTTCACAACTTGTGAACCCTAGAACTTGTGAACTCCTGGGGAGGAATTAATGACTATATAAGGAGAGCCCCAGGGCTAGAGAGAGGAAGAATTGGGAAAAGGACTCTTGTGCTGGCAGAGTCAAGAAGGAGAAAACTCTTGGTATCCAGGCACTCTGTTTGTCGGTTCTGTTTGTGTTGATGTCTGTTTGTGATACTTTGTAGAGAAATCCTGGGACCTTACTGGAAGACCCAAAAGAAGATTTTCTAATTGTATGTTTACAGAAGTCCTGGGGGAGGGTTTTGGAGGTCCTGGTACTTTACTGATGATTTGTGTTGACTCTTGGATGTTATTTGTGGGTCTATGTTGATTTCTATGTTGATGATTTCTGTTGAGGTCTCAGATCTTGGTGGTTGGGTCTGAGTTGATTTCACAGGCAGATAGTGAATTGATGAAGGTGCCAGCAATGTGCATGAATATTACTGTAGCTCTGTTTAGCTTTGTCTTCCCAGAAACAGGAACTGTGAAGAACTTGAGGTGGACTGGATACTGTAAGTTTCAATATGGAATGGTAACTAGATAAAGAACTTGACAGGGAAGGTGGAGTCAAGATGGCTGAGTAGAAGTAGCAAAACTCTGCAGCTCTTCCCTTAACCACCTCAAATACCTATAAAATATGACTCTAAACAAATTTTCAAGGTCCAGTACTCACAAAATGACAGTTGCAAAGCTCCCACTGAAGACAGCCTGGTAGGCAGACAAGAAGGGGTTCATTGCAATGTGCTGGGAGCCCAGATCAGCACCACATGAACCCGTGGCTGGAGCCCTAAGCCAGCCAGAACAAGACACAGCTGGAGCATGAATCACCAGTAGTTGTGGAGTTTTCCAGAATTACAAACCCATAAGAAATAAGGATTAAGTGAAAGGTCAGTGGAACTGGGATAAATTCAGTGGAGAAGGTCCGGCTGAGTGCCTGAGAGTTAGGAGTGGCTGAAGTGGTGGCCTTGCAGAAACCTCCACTTGGATGCTTCAGAAGCTCCTGGCCTGCAGATTGCTGGGAGGCCAAGCTAACATCCAGAGGCTAAGTGCTCTTCCCTTGAGCTCCCTGGATCAGATCACGGTCTTGGGTGGTGGTCCTGAGGTGTGTTTTCAGTGAGTCACTCTGTGGGGGCTGCAGAAATGGTGGCCTTGTAATAGATTTAGGAGCTTTGAAAATCCTAGCAATTTGGGAAAGAGCTCTCCCCTCTGAAAGCAGAGTTGTACTGAACCTAAAAGTCAAGTAATTGACTGGCAACATGTGTAGGCAAAGGAAACAAAGCAAACCCAGCAATGCAACTTTAGATTCCTTTTTGGGGGACAAAAAGGATCAAAGCATGGAATGGGAGGAAGACAACACAATCAGAACTCTCGCAGCAAAAGCTTCCAAGAAAAATGTAGACTGGTTAAAAGCCACAGAGCAGCTTAAGAAGGATTTAGAAAAAAAATAGGAGAGCGGAGGAAAAATTGGGAAGAAAAATGAGAATGATGCAAGAAAATCACGAAAAGAGAGTCAACAACCTGACTGAAGAAAATAACACGTTAAAAAATACATTAACTCAAAGTGCAAAAGAGGCCCAAAAAGCCAATGAGAAGAAGAATGCCTTAAAAAGTTGAATTTGCCAGATAGAAAAAGTATCTCAAAAGCTTTCTGAAGAGAATAATGCCTCCACAAGTAGAGTGGAGCAAATAGAAGCAAATGACTTTATGAGAAATCAAAATACTATTAAAAAGATCCAAACAAATGGAAAAATACAATGCAATATGAAATATCTCTGTGAAAAAAACACTGACCTGGAAAATAGATCCAGGAGAGACAATTTAAAAATTATTGGACTACCAGAAAGCCAGGATCAAAAAAAAGAACCTAGAAAGTATCCTTCAAGAAATTCTCAAGGAAAATTGCCCTGATATTTTGGAATCACAGGGTAAAATAGAACTTGAAAGAATTCACTAATCACCTCTTGAAAAATAGCCCCAAAAGAAAACTCCTAGGAATGTTATAGCCTGGTTCTGGAGCCCCCAGATCAAGGAGAAAATATTACAAGCTGCCAAGAAGAAACAATTTGAATACTGTGAAAACACAATCAGGATAACCCAGGATCTAGCAGCTTCTACATTAAGGGATGTAAGGGCCAGAGATCAAGAGATCTTAGATTAAAACCAAGAATCACTTAACCAGCAAAATAAAATATAATGTTCCAAGGGAAAATATGGTCATTCAATGAATTGGAGGACTTCTAAGCATTCTTGCTTAAAAAAAAAAACAGAACTGAATAGAAAATTTGACATTCAAATACAAGAAACATGAGAAGGTAAACATGGAAAAGAATTCATAAGGAATTAGCCAAAGTTGAACTATTTATATGCCAACATGGAAAAATGATAATTGTAACTTATGAAACTTTTCTCAGTTTGAAGATAGTTGAAGGGAATATAAATGTATATATATGTATGTATGTATGTGTGTATACATACACCTATGTCTATATAGAAGGATATATATATGTATGAATACATATGTGAGTGTGTGTATACATGTGTACATATACAGGGGGTGCAGGATTAATTGAATAGGATGGGATGATATTTTAAGAGGTGAAATTGCAAGTTGGAAGAGGAATAGTATGAGAGGAGACAGGAAGAGACAGAATGGGGTTAATCCTCTCACAAAGAAGAGGCAAGGGATAATTTTTACAATGAGGGGAAGAACAGGAAGGCAAAAGGGAATGGGTCAACCTTACTCTCATTGAAGTTGGCTTAGGGAAGGAATGTCATACACTCTAAATTAGATATCTTGGCCTACAAGAGAGTAGGGAGGAAGGGGATGAGAGGGGGGAGGATGGAGGGGAGGGCAGGTTGGGGGGGAAGGTTGTTAGAAGCACACACTTTTGTAAAGGGAAAAGGACAAAGTAGAGAATAGAACAAGTGAGGGGTGGAATAGGAAAGAGGGAAATATACAGGGACTGGGATAGGGAGATCCATCTTGCCCTATTGGAAAGTCAGAGGGGTGATGAGGGAAGCTGTAGGAGAGACCTTATTGGGGCAGGGGGTATACAATGTGATGGCTGTTTTGGGGTGGTGGATAGGGGAAAGATGGGGAGAAAATCTGTAAATCAAAATCTCATGGAAATGAATGATATAAACTAAAAATAAACAAAAGTTTTTTGGTTTTTTTTTTAAAAAAAAACTTGAAAAAGAGCTGGACAAGGAACTGGGAGTTGCCTTCCTTTAAAGCCAGGTGACAATTGGAGCTGGCACCATGGAAGAGGAACGATGGAAGCTGAGAGCCAGCCTCAAGTCAAGCTGAAAGAAGACTTTACTTGGATACTGTGTACTGACTGATAAGATTATGATTTCCTGTGACCTAGGGGTAGATGGCCTGTGTATTTTCCACAACGTCATAAAAGGTCACTGAGTAGTGACTGATGACTGAGTAGTGACTGATTTGTAACTTAGTGTACCTCATGAGTGGAGAACTTTGACTATTGCATTTTGTGACTCTTAAGGAGGGAAACCTCCTTAAGAATGATTAAATAATTGTGTTACTAAATGATTGTACTTTGTTGAAAACTATTGTGATCACTTTGTGAAAACTATGTGGACATTTTAGTGATAAGTCATTGTGAATGCTGTACCTTAATTCTCTGTGAATGTTTTACTCTGATTTTTATTGAATAAATAGAGTTTTCACTATATTGTGTAATCAGAACCTTAAAAGCTATTCACAGTAGCACTGTGGAAAGCTGCTTGTGTGTGGCATTACACCACTCCACTGTTGACACAAGCTCTGATATACTAAAGGTATTCCTCACACTCCTCATATACTAAAGCTGCACCCAGGACTGTGATCCAAACCCAAGTATGGGCAAAGCAGCAGCATTCTGCCTCAATGCTAGTAAAGAGGCCCCTGTAATAACCTTTGGATCATTTGTTTAATCCCCTTACTGTCTGTGATCTGAACAATCCAGAAGTAATCAGTGCTGCTGCCTTTGCTGCTACCATTGCCACTTCCACTGTTCTTTCAGTCACTCCCAGGGAATGCTGTTAGTTTGCTGGGGCTAGGATTGTACTGGGGGCAGGGCTGGACTGCACCCCTCTCTCACCTAGGTCTGACAGACCTTACCTACTTACTTTCTAAGTTGTCTTTGGAATTTGAGTTGATAGTCAGAAGCAGGTATGAGCAATTCAACAGCAGCCTGCTCCAAGTGCTATAAAAGCCCTCCCTGTAATCCCTTATGGCAAGTTGTCTAACCACTGTGCTGGGAGCTCTGGGAGCTACAACTGTGAATTAAATTGTTGCCACACCCTGCTTGTGAGTTGTCAGGTCAAGGCAAGCACTGGATTGTTCTCTACTCTCACCCCAGCGAGCCAGACTTTTCATGCTGCTGCTTCAGAATTTATTTGAGGAGTTATTTTAATGTTGTTTGTGGGGAAATTTGGGAGAGTCTCGGTGAGTCCCTGTGTTTACCCTGCTATCTTGGTTTTGGTCCTCTATGCATTATTTCTATTTCATCTCTTTTTTTCTCTAGAATTCTTTTTTTATAAAATTATTTTAATTTTTTAAATAATAAAAACACTTTTACTTAATTCCCTTCAAAATTTTGTTTGAATTTGTGGACAAAATGTTTTGTTTTTTTTTTATCCTTTCCTTATAGATGTTTGGGAGTGATCTTTTTTTGGTTTGTGTCTTGATGGTCCTTATCACCGTAAACTCTTCATGTTGGGATTCTTTTTTTTCTTTTTGTCTACTCATCCTTTCAGCCTTACTTTCTGACTCAAGACTTTACATTAGGAGCATATTCTTAACATATTTAGATTGAATGCTTGGGCTGTAAATATTTCTGTTTTATATCTTCTTTGGTTCTGCTGTTTCTTTCTAGGGCTATTCAGTGTTCCATATTCAATGATCTAAGGAACAGTTTAATATGAGGATCTGGAAGCATTCAATAACCCTCAAGTCATTTAATCCAAGGCTAAGTCTGAGTACCACCCCCTTGATCAGATCCTCAAACCCAGATCCTTCCCTGATCTTTATTTGATTGGTGGCAATACTTCTTTCAGCTTCTCCTTAGTTGGAAGTTCCATAAGACTGCTGAACTACAGGCTCCCTTTTATTCTCATCCTCTTTTCATGTTATTTCATTGTATACTTAAGATTGGGAAAGTACTAGGTCTGAGCCCCTGCTCTACTCCAGGCTAAGAATTTCTTGTCTGTATTGTTCCTTAATGAGTTCACATTATAAGGCTGCTGCTAAATCCTTGTCATGGACCATTAGCCCAAGACACTCCTGTGACCTATTCTTGTCATAGTCCTTCATTTCTGGACACAGGTCCCCTCCTCAGCCCATAGTGGATCTTTGACCCAGCTTTAAGCCATGAGTAACAGAATTTCCAATTGGCATCTTTTCCTGTTACCTGAAGAGTGGCCAAACACTTGGTTTGATATAGGACATATTATTGTCTTGGTGTATATCCACTGTTCCATATTCAGCCCCCATTAAAAGCTTCTACACATGTAACATTGGCAAGTCCTTGTTCCTAACACCTCCAGACATCTTTGCTTCCCCATGTTGAACTAGGCTGTAAACAATGATTCACTCTGATTTTATTTGCAGTTCCTTATCAGAATTTGCTCTAGTGTTCTTTTGTGATCATCAGAGATTAATTGCTGGGGATAGATGTGCTGTATTTTTTTTTCTACTTTGATTCTTTTGATGGCCCCACTTAAGCTGTCCTGATGGAAATTAGGAATTCAAGAGACAAAAATAAGGAATAATAAGTGTATTTCAAGTATAATGTTTAGGTAATGCAAAGATGTGAAACATTTATGGAAAATAATTTCCTTATTAAATCTGTGTGCAGAACAGTAATCAAATCAGTATGGTAGTATTACAGACTGTGAGAAAGAAAATAAAGCATAAGAAGATAGGAAAAGAAGAAAGATACACAATGTAAATAGAGTCAATGGACAAATAAATAAATTTGTATTTGATCCAAGAGTTTATTGAAATTGGGTGGTGGTGGTGGTGGTGGATATTATCATCATAAAAAAGACAGAATTGAGGTTTAGGATAATCAAACAAATGACTTTAGAGGAGGGAGCTAGAAGATTGTGGGAAAATGACATCATACTAGGACACACATACAAAACAATCTTAGATCCCTATCAAATACTATCTTTGGGCTTAGAGAGTCACCACTCTAGTAAGACAGAAATATCCCTACCAAGAATTTCCCAACTCAAGAATCCACAGAGAGTGTCCCAGGTATTATGTACAGATCTTGGGATAAATGAGCACAGATAGGTTGAGGCTGGAATACAAAGGGTAAAGGACAAGTGGTCTCCCAAGATTTTGGGTGAATCAAGGACTCCCTTCTTGAAATTATAAATGAAAACTATCTAGAACTCTGAGAAACAGCAGGTGAAGTGAAAATAAAAAGAATCCACTGGTCTCCACCTGAAGGAAAAAAAAAAGTGGGAACCTTCAGGAATATTAATCAAAGCCAAAATCCAGAGCTTCCAAGTAAGAAAAAAAAAATACATTATTAGAAACCAAAAAGAAGTATCTCAAGTACCAAGAGCCACAACAAGGACAACTCAACTCATAGCAACTGCTAAGAAAGGAGATGAGAGCTTGGAGTAGAATAGCACAATCAATAAATATTATAACAAAGCATATTATATCTAGCAAAAAAGAAAAAATATCACCCTTTATTGGAATGGATTATTTTCCAGCATGCCTGATAAAAAAGAGCAGGACTAAGTAGACATTTTGAAATTAGAAATGCTAATATCATGAGAAGTATCAAAAATATGTGGATTTGTTTAATTGAAAAGGAAGAGGTGGATAAAAATTATTTATTTTTGAATATGAGAATAAACAAATATCTCAGAGCTATAATATCTTTAGGGTCCTAGAAAAAAGGTTAAATTGACACTGTCTTTTGCCTTTTATTTCATATTTATTATTTTTACTTTTATTTTGACTTATTTTGATGATATTGGCTTTATTATTGAGTACGTGTTTTCTTTCTGGTCCATTCCAATTTAAAAGGCTTCGTGAGTGGTTTTTTTGTGTTTTGTAGCTCATTTAAATAGCCCAATCAATATTGGGGGGAAATAGATCAAGCCCAAAATAATGAATTCCTTAAGCTAAACCAAAACAAAGAAAATCCAGGACCAGATGAATTTATAAGTGAATTCTATCAACCACTCAAAGAACAATTAAATCCATTTCTATGTGAAATGTGTTCAACGATGAAAATATGAAGCATTTTTTCAATTTATTTCTGCAAAAATATGATCTAAATATATAAATCAAGCATTGACAAGGAAAGAAAAATGCTGACCAATGCAATAAGTGAACACAGGTGCAAATTTAAATAACAGCATCTAACATTTATATAACAACTTAAGGTTGCTCTGTACTCAATCTCTCTTATTTCATTTGATACTTATAACAAACCTGTGGAGTAGATGCTATTATTATTATCATTTTGCACACAAGAAATATGTGGCTAAGAGAGATTGTGATTTTATCAGTGGATGAGAAAAAGCTTTTGACAAAATAAATTTTTGGAAACTCTAAAAACAATTGGTATAAATACAGCTTTTCTTAATATAGAACATAATACTTACTGAAATCCAAGAGCATTTTTAATGAAGAAATGAACTTTCAAACAAAATCAGGGAAAAATCTTGAGTGTCCATTGTAATCACTACTATTTAACACAGTCATCATATTGTTAGATTTGTCAACATGGTAAGTAAAAGAAATTGCGAGAATAATCTTAGATAAACAGAAAATAAAATTATCTCTTTTTAATAGTCAGTATAATGATCCACTTAGAAAACCCCAGAAGGCCGACTAAAATTAATTCAAGTAATTAATAACTCCAATAAAATTGTATAATATACTAAATCTTCGTAAATCATCATTTCCCTAAATAATTAGCAAAACTAGCATGAAAAGGTAAGAAGAGAAAGAATATTCAAAATGACTATAGAAGCTATAAAATGCTTATGAACTATAAGAATAAAAGTATAAAATACTCTTTATAGGGATGCATGCATATCTGAATAATTGGAGGTACATTAATTGCTTATGAGTAGTTCAAGTAAATGTAATAAAATCACAAGATTATTCTCAAAGCCAAAATGGCAGAGAAAAGGCAGAGACTTGCCTGAGGTCACCAAAAATTCCCTACAAACGAGTTTAAAATAATGTTTCTAAATAAATAAATAAATACACACACACGTATATAGGTATGTATGCATGTATGTGTATGTATGTATACGTACACATACGTCTATATAGGAGGGTATATATGCATATGAATACATATGTGAGTGTGTATATAAGGGCACAGGATTAATTGAATAGGAGGGGATGATATTTTAAAAGCTGAAATTGAGAGGTGGGAGAGGAATAGAATGAGAGGAGATAGGGAGAGGCAGAATGGGGTTAATCCTCTCATATAAAAGAGGCAAGGGATAACTTAAAATGGCTGGGAAGAACAGGAAGGCAAAAGGGAATGGGTCAACCTTACTCTCATTGAAGTTGGCTTAGGGAAGGAATGACACACACTCTGAATTGGGTATCTTGCCCTACAGGAATGTAGGGGGGATGGGGATGAAAGGGGGATGATGGAGGGGATGGCAGTTGTGGGGAGAGAGTTGTTAGAAGCACACACTTCTGTAAAGGGACAGGGACAAAGTAGAAAATAGAAGAGGGTGGAATAGGAAGGAGGGAAATATAGTCAGTGTTTCACTATATGTCCTTTGTGGAGATGTTCTACATAACTACACATATATGGCCTGTATTGAATTGCTTGTCTTTCCAGTGGGGGTGGGTGACAAGGGTGGTAGGGAAAGAATCTAGAATTTAAAGTTCTAAAATCACATGTTAAAGCATTCATATATATATATATATATATATGTATATATATATATATATATATATATATAATTGTTATTATTATCTACATGCAACTACGAAATAAAATATACACTCACTTGAATAGGGAGATCCATCTTGGCCCTACTGGAAAGTCAGAGGGGTGATGGGGGAAGGATATAGGAGAGAGCAGATTGGGAGAGGGGGTATACAGTGGGATTGCTGTTTTGGGGTGGTGGGTAGGGGAAAGATGGGGAAAAAATTTGTAACTCAAAATCTCATGGAAATAAATGATGTAAACTAAAAATAAACAAAAGTTATTATTAAAAAAAAAGAAAGAATGCTGAAAACAACTGCATAAAACCTCTAAAGATTAAGGTAGTAAGTCCACCCCCATGTCCCACCCCCAATAGAAGCAGAGTTTTCCTGGACAAAGAGTTGGAAAGCTAAGCATTTGCCTGGGAAAATGAGCAAACATCATCAAAAAAAATCCTCAGACTACAGAATTTTACATTGATGACAAAGAAGATTAAAACATACACCCAGAAGAAGACAATAAATTTGAAACACCTACATTAAAAGCCTTCAAAAAATATGACTTTTTTATTAGTCATGGAAGAGTTCAAAAGAATTTTGAAGGTCAGGTAAGAGAAATAGAGGAAAAATTGGGAAAAGAAAAGAAAGTAATGAAAGAAAATCATGAAAACAACATAACTGGTTAAAGGAGACCCTTCCCCAGAAAACTCTGAAAAGTTTAAAAAAATAGACTAAGCCAAGTGGCAAAAGAAATCCAAAAAGCCAATGTGAAGAATGACTTAAAATCATAATTGGCCAAATGGGAAAGGAGGTCCAAAAGCTTACTGAAGAAAACAATCCCTTAAAAATTATAATGAAGCAAATTGAAGCTAATGACTTTATGAGAAATCGTGAATTTATCAAATGAAACCAAAAGAATGAAAATAAAAGATGATGATGTAAAATATCTCATGGGAAAAACCACAGACCTGAAAAATAAATCTAGGAGATCAATTAAAACTTATTAGACCAGGACAGCAAGGTGGCACACTGAATAGAGCACCCGCCTGGAGTCAGGGGAAACTGAGATCAAATCTGGCCTCAGACACTTATTAGCTGTATGACCTTGGGCAAGTCAATTAGCTCCAATTGCCCTGCCTTTCACCCTTCAAAAAATATTGGACTATCTGAAAGCCATGAGCAAAATAAAAAAGAAACTAAACATCATCTTTCAAGAAATTATCAAGGAAAACTGCCCTGATAGTCTAGAACCAGAGGTTAAAATAGAACTTGAAAGAATCCACAAACACTCTCTGGAATGAGATCACAAAAGGAAAATTTCTAGAAATATTCTGGCTAAATTCTAGAGTTTCCAGGTCAAGGTAAAAATATTGCAAGCTGTCAGAAAGAAACAATTTGAGTATTGAGAAATACAATCAGTATAACACAAGATCTAGCAGCATCTACATTAAGGGATCAGAGTGCATGGAATATGATATTCCTGGTATCAAAGGAGCTATGACTATAAGCAAGAATCAACTGCTCAGAAAAATTGATTATAATACTTCAGGGGAAAAATGAACATTCAATGAAATAAAGAACTTTCAAGCATTCTTCATGAGACAACCAGAACTGAGTAAAAATTTTGATTTTCAAAAATAAGAATCAAGAGAAGCATGAAAAGGTAATTAGAAAAGAGAAATAATAAAGAACTGATTAAAGTCAAACTGTTTATATTCTTACATGGAAAGATGATATTTATAAATCATGATACCTTTCTTAGTATTAGGGTAGATGACACAGGATGAGTTGAATATGAAGGGATGATATCAAAAAAAATAAAATTAAGGGATGAGAGGGGAATATATTCGGAGAAAGAGAAAGGGAGAGATATAATGGGAATAAATGATCTCATACAAAAGAGTCAAGAAAAAGCTTTTACAATGGAGGGGAAGAGCAGGAAGGTGAGAGGGAATGAATGCACCTTACTTTCATCATATTTGGTTGAAAGAGAGAATAACATTCACACTCATTTGAGTATCTTTTCCTACAGGAAAGTAGAGGGAAAGGGATAAGGGGGAGGATGATCGAAGGGAGGACAGAATGGCAGGGGGAATAGTTAGAAGCAAACAATTTTGAAAAGGGACAAGGTCAAAAGATAAAATAGAATAAATAGGGGAGGATAGAATGGTGGGAAATACAGTTAGTGTTTCATAACATGACCCTTATGTAAGTTTTACATTTCTGCACATGTATTACCTCTATTGAATTGCTTGCCTTCTCAATGAAGGTGGGGAGGGAAGAAGGGAGGAAATTTGGAACTCAAAGTTTTAAAAACACATGTTAAAAAATATTTTTACATGCAAATGGTAAATAATATGTACAGGCAATGAAATATAAAGATCTATCTTTATCTTCTCCTACAAGAAAGTGAGGGGGAGGCCTACTAAAGGGGGTGTTGCATGAGAGAAAGGAGAGGAAGACTTGAAGAAGGGATAATCAGAACGCGTGACATCTTGGACTGGGGGGAGGGGAGAGATGGGAGAAAAATGGAATTCAAAATCTTGTGTAAATGAAAATTGAAGACTAAAATAAATTAATTAGTAAAAAGAAGAAGCATCATGATAAGCCACCAATAAACCATGCCTCCACAAGACAGTGGAAGGCCCTAAGCCACACTGCAGTGCCAGGTGAGCAGAGAATTTAAGAGTCAGTTGTCTACTTGAGAGTCATAATGAAAAGAATGACTTGGAAAACATTTTTCAAGTAATTATCAAAGAAAACTGTTTGGATATCCTAAACCAAAGGGTAAAATAAACACTGAAAGATTCCACTGATCACCCCCAGAAAGACATACCCAAAGCAAAACTCCCAGAGATAACATACAAAGTTCCATATTTCTCAAGTCAAGGAAAACATATTACAAGCAGCCAATAAAATTTCAAATATTGTGGAGCAACAATTTATTACACAGCATTTAGCAGCTGCAACATTAAAGGATTTGAGGTGATGGAATGTGATATTCCAGAAAGTAAAATAGCCAGGACTACAACCAACAATCACCTATATGGCAAAAGTGAACATAATTATTCAAGGGGAAAAATGGTCACTCAATGAAATAGAAGGCTTTCAAGGTTTCATGAGAAAACAGCTAGAGATGAAAAAATTGATTTTCAATATCAAGACTTAAGAGAAGCATAAAAAAGGATGAGAAAACCTACAGGATTCAATTAGAGTGAAGTTGTTCACATCTCTACGTGGGAAATTGATACTGGTAATTCTTAAGAACTATGTAACTAACGGTGTAGCTAGGAGTATACATAGACATAAGGTATGAGTATAAATTGAATTCAAGAGAATGACATAAAAATTAAGGAATGAGAAAGAGTAGTACACTGGGTACAGAAGGAAGGGAGAGATAGAACGAGGTAAATTTCAGATGAAAGTGCAAAAGACTTACTGCATTGGAGGGGAACATGGGAGGGTGGGCAATGAGCATCCCTTGAAAATTACTATCATCAGGATTGGATCAAAGAGGAAATTATATACAAAATCATATAGAAATATATCTTACCCTGCAGGTGTATAGGAGGTGGGGAGATTAAGTAAGGAGGAAGTACTGACAGAAGATAGGGCAGATTGAGGGAAGAGGTGAACAGAAGAAAAACTCTGATGAGGAGGGAAAAAGGAAAAGAAGAGTGAGGACAAATGGGAGAAATAGGATGGAAGGAAATATGCAGTTAATATTCATAACTGTGAATGTGAATAGGATGAAATCTGCCATAAAACAGAAGTTGGTAGGAGAGTATATCAAAAACTAGAATCCTACCACATGCTGTTTAAAAGAGACACAGTTGAAGCAGAGAGACACACAAAGAGTAAAGGTAAGGGACAGGAGTAGAATCTATTGAGCTTCAGCTAAAGCAAAAGAAGAAGCAGAGATACTAATCCAGATCTCAGACAAAGCAAAAGCTAAAATAGAGCTAATTAAAAGAGATGAGTAAGATAGCCTAAAGAGACCATAGAAGTGGGAGGAAGACCCATATGTACAAAAATATACAATGTATATTTTTGTGGTGGCAAAGAATTGGAAATTAACAGGATGCCCATCAATTGGGGAATGGCTAAACAAGTTGTGATATATGAATGTAATGGAATACCATTGTGCTATTAGAAATGAGGGGCAGACAGACTTCATATTTACTTGGAGAGACTTATACAAACTAATGTTGAATGAGAAGAGCAGAACCAGGAGAAATTTGTACACAATTGCAGACACAATGTATGTGTGATGACCAACTCTGATAGACTGGAGTCTTCTCAGTAATGCAGGGTTATAGGATAACTCTAAAGACTTGTGATGAAGAGAGATGTCTGCATTCAGAGAAAGAACTATAACGAACAGAGTTTGAATGTATATTAAAGCAAACTACCTCCACTTGTTGTTATTCTTCTTTGGTTTTATATCCTGTTTCCCATCATTCATTCCATCTGTTACAATCCTTCTTTATAACCTGACTAATGTCTAATGTGAAAGTATTTGCAGATCCTATACTTGTTTGCATGCCACCATGGTCAGGGGAAGAGTAGAGGGAGGGGGATAAAATTTGAAACTCAAGGGATTGTGGAACTGAATCTTGTACACTAAAAGTAAACAAAAAAATTAATAAAGACATTTTTTAAAAAGAGATAAGTAGGGAGGCAGAGACAAGATGGTGAATAGAAGCCAGGAAGTTCCCTGAGCTCTCCCCTCTATAAATGCCTACATGTGAAGCTTCAAATTGGTCTCAAGTCCAAAAAGTCTTCTTTGAAGAGCTCAAAAAGGAGTCTAAAAATTAAGTAAGAAAAGTAAAAGAAGAATTGAGAAAAGAAATGAGAGTTATGCAGGAGAAATATTTTTTAAAAGTCAACAGCTTGGGAAATAAAGCACGAAAATTAACAGAAGAAAATAACTCCATAAAAACTAGAATTGGTCAAATGAAGGAAAAATCCATGAAATAAAACAACTCCTTTAAAAGAAGAATTGGCCACATTGAAAAGGAGGTACAAAAGCTAACTGAAGAAAACAATGCCTTACAAAATGGAATTGGGCAAGTGAAAGCTAATGACTCTATGAGAAATCAAGAATCAGCACAACTAATTCAAAAGAATGAAAAAATAGAAAGAAAAAAGTAAAATACCTTGTGGGGAAAACAATTGACATCATCTTTCAAGGAATTATTAAGGAAAACTCTGCTGAGATCCTAAAGCCAGAGGGTAAAATAGTCATTGAAAAACCCCACAATCACCTCCTAAAAGAAATACCAAAATGAAAAGTCTAAGGAATATTGAAGCCAAGTTCCAGAGTCATCAAGACAAGGAGAAAATACTTCAAGAGGCCAGAAAGAGAAAAAAAAAATTATCATGGAGACATAGTCAGGATTACACAAGATGTGGCAGCTTCTACCTTAAAGGATTGGAGAGCTTGGAATATGATAATCCAGAAGACAAAGGAGCTTGGATCACAACAAAGAATTAACTTCATAGAAAAATTAAATATAATGTTTCAGGGGAAAAGATGGATATTCAATAAAATAGGGGACTTCCAATCATACCTGATGAAAAGACCAGAACCACATAGAAAATTTGATCTTCAAATACAAGACTCAAGAGAATTATAAAAATATAAACAGGAAAGAAAAAAAACCAAACTATTCATAAGATTAAACTGTTTATATCCCTACATGAGAAGATGATCACTCTAAATCTTGAGGACAATATCTCTCTTAGGGCAGTTAGATGGAGTAAATATACACAGAAGATGATGACTTGATATGATGACATAAAAGAAATTAAGGTGTGAAAAAAAGGATTGTACTGGGAGAAGAGAAAAGGGAGAGGCAAAATAGGATAAATTACATCATATCAAGAGGCACAAAAAAACATATTATAGTAGAGGGAAAAAAGAAAGAAGATTAACACTGATCCTTACTCTCATCAGATTTGACTCACAGAAAGAATAACATATACTTGCTGCTCAATAAGTGTATTTATTTTACATTATTGTAAAGTAGGAGGCGAAAGAAGAAAGAAAAGGGAAAAAGGAGCTGATAGAAGGAGGGCAGAAATAGGAGAGAAAAGAGGAGAGAAAAGGGTGGAGCTGACAGAAGGGAGGGCAGATTGAGGTAGATGTTGGCTGGAAGGATGAAGAGGAACAGGATGGAAAGAGAAAGAAAAGTATAAATGGGCAGTGTTATAGGATGGAGGGAAATATACAGTTTGTAAGCATGACTGCACATGGGAATGGGATGAACTCTCTACAAGACAGGAGCAGAGAGAAGAGTAGATTAAAAACTAGATTCCTGCAATATGTCATTTACAAGAAACATATACAAAGCAGAGACAAACACACAGAGTAAAGGTAAAAAGGCTGGAACAAAACATATTATGCTTCAAATAAATCCAATAAAGGGAGAGATAGCAATCCTGATCTCAGACAAAGGAGACTTTGCCAAATGGAAAAGGATGTCCAAATGCTCACTAAATAATTCCTTAAAAATTAGAACGGAACAAATGGGAGCTAGTGACTCTACAAGAAATCAAGAAATTAAAAGAGAACCAAAAAAAAGAAAAAATAGAAGACAATGTGAAATATCTCATAGGAAAAACAAAAGACCTATAAATAGATCCAGGAGACACAATTTTAAAAATATTGGGCTACCTGAAAGCCATGATCAAAAAAAGAGCCTATACATCATCTTTCAATAAGGCATCAAGGAAAATTGTCCTAATCGTCTAGAAGAGTGATTCTCAACCTGTGGGTAGTGACCCCTTTGGGGGTCGAACAACCCTTTCACAGGGGTCACAGGGGTCACCTAAGACCATTGGAAAACACATATTTCCAATGGTCTTAGGAACCAAGGCACCACTCCTCTGTCTCCAAGTGAGTCTGCCCACATGCAGATATGCCCACATACAAGTATTAAAGGATTGCAGCATTAGGAAGGTTGAGAACCACTGGTCTGGAACCAGAGGGTGAATAAGAAAAAATGAAAAAAATCCACCAATCACCTCATGAAAGAGATCTCAAAATGAAAACTCCCAGGAATATTATAGCCAAAATCCATAATCCCCACATCAAGGAGAAAATATTGCAAGCAGTCAGAAAGAAACAATTCAAGTATTGTGGAACCACAATCAGAATAGTGCAAGATTGAGCAGCTTCTACATTAAGGAATTGGAAGTCTTGGAATATAACATTCCTGAGGTCAAAAGAACTAGGATCACAACCAATAATCACCTACCCAGTAAAACTGAGTGTAATTCTTGAGGGGAAAAATGATATTGAATGAGATAGATGAATTTCATCTTTTTTTGAGAAAAGACTAGAGCTAAATAAAAATTCAATTTTCAAATATAAGACTTAAGAGAAGCATAAAAAGGTAAACAGGAAAAAATCATAGAGGACTTATTAAAGTTAAACTGCTTACATTCATATATGGAAAGATGATATTTGTGACTCATAAGACTTTTCTATATACACCTTTCTAATTAGGGTAATTAGAATAAATATGTATAAACGGAGGGTCCAGGATGAGATGAATATGAAGGGATGATACCCCAAAATAGTATTAAGGGATGAGAGAGGAATGTATTGGGAGAAAGAGAAAGGTAGAATGGAGTAAATCCATTCATGTAAAAGAGGCAAGAAAAAGCTTTTACAGTGGAGGGGAAGAAGAAAGACATGAGAGGTAATGAGTGAACCCAACTTTCATCAGAACTGGCTCAAGCAGGGAATAACATGACTACTATGGACATATTTTGCATGACTACACATACATAGCCTATATGGAATTGCTTGCATTCTCAATGGGGGGAGAGGAGGGAGGGAGAGAATTTAGAACTCCAAGTTTAAAAACAAATGTTAAAAAAAAATTTACACACAACTGTGGAAAAAATAAATATTAAATAAATACAAAAAGTGAGAAGCCTAAAAGGTTAAATGTCAAAGTGCAATTACAAGGGATTAAAAACAAAGTTAAGCTATTCACATTCCTACATGGTATGATGATGCTTGTAACTCCTAAGAACTTTCTCATTATTAATGTAGTTAGAAGGAGTATACAAAGACAGAAGACATGAGAGTGAGTTGGTTCTGATGGGATAATATTCAAACAAATAAAATTAATGAATGTAAAAAGGGATGCAGTGGGAGGAGGAAGAAAGATAAAGAAATTAGTAAATTCCATCACAAAAAAAAATATGACAAAGCTTTTTTGGTGAAGTGTAAGTGTGGGGGTGGCAAGAAGTACCTGAACTTTATTTTCATTGGAATTTACTCAAGGAAGGAGTAACATACACAATCAGTTGGGTAAAGAAGTCTGCCTTACACTGAAGAGAATTAGAAGGGGAGAGGGAAAAGAGAAGAGAGAAAGAGAGAAAGAGATGATATGGTATATTGTAGGTGGCAGTGGTCAAGATAAAACACTTTTGAGGACAGACAAGATGAAAGAAGAGAGACAGAGAGGACAAATGAGGAGGAGTAAGAAAGAGTTAAATACACAGTAATCAGGAAGCAAAATGGATTATATGATTTAGACAAAAAGGATTAATTTATAGACAAATTAGAGAAGTGTGGAGTAATTTAACTGTGAGATCTATGGATAAGGGAAGACTTTATGAATGACCAAATGAGAAACAGAGAATATTATATGATGTAAAATGTGTAATTCTCATTACATTTAATAAAAAGGCTTTGCACGAATAAAATCATGGAAATCAAGATTAGAAGGAAAACAGAGAACTGGAAAAAATAATTTATAGCAAGTTTCTCAGGTAAAAGTCACACTTCTCAAATATATAGAGAAGTAAAGCAAATGTATAAGAACACAAGTCATTCCCTGAAATGATAAATGGTCAAAGGATATGTAGAGGCAGCTTTCAGATGAAGAAATCAAGACTATCTATAGTCATATGAAAACAATGATCTAAATCACTATTGTTTAGAGAAATGCAAATTAAAACAATTCTGAGATACCATCTCAAACCTATCAGATTGGCTCTAATATGATAGAAAAGGAAAATGATATCTTAGAGTGATTGTGGAAAAACTGGGAAATTAAACACTATTGTGGTGTTATACACTGATTCAGCCATTCCAGAGAGTAATTTGGAATGAGGCCGAAACAGTTATAAAACTGTGTATAACCTTTGACCAAGGATTACGCTCAAAGTAATGTTTACAAGGAACACATTTGAAACAAAAAGGTTCTCAAAGATTTAAAACAGATATGGAACAAAATACATTATGAGTCAGGTAAATTAAAAAATGTAGAGGTAGAAGCTATGATTCCAGACAGGGGAATGCAAACTAGAGTTACCTAAAAGAGCTAAATAGAGAAGTTGCATTTTGATGAAAGGGACCATTTTTGTCAAATCTGATTTTTCAGGATCCTATTTGGGGTTTTCTTGACAAAGATCCTAGAGTGGTTTGCCATTTCCTTCTCCAGATCATTTTACAGATGTTGAGCTGAAACAAACGGTTAAGTTACTTGCCCAGAGTCACATAGTGCATAATTGTGTGAGGCTGAGTTTGAACTTAGGTTTATCTATCTTCAGAATTAGGGCTTTATCCACTGTGCCACTTTAGATGGAATTTTAGATAATGAATTATAGATAATGAATTAATGTAAATGCCACCCTGACATATACACATACACAAGACATATGCATATAGAAAATGTCATAGTATTTAAAAATTAAATGAAAAATTAAGTAATTATTGGGAGAAATAAACAAGAAAATTATAATATTGAGAGAACTTAAATGTACCTCTTTCAGATGCAAATAAATCTAAAAAAATTAAAAACATGAATTGCATTTTAGAAAAGTTACACGTAATAAACCACTGGTGATTGTAGAATGGGAATAGAAAGGAGCATACACATGCATATGTTGTACATGCTACATTGGCAAAAATTAACCATTAGGACATAAATACCTCAAAAACAAATGGAGAAATGTCAAACTCATCTTTTATGGCCCAAAATGTCATAAATTTTTGTTAAATAAAAGGTCACTGAACAAACAACTAAATTTAAGTGAGACTAAATAATTTCATTCTAAAAACAGTCAGATTGAAGAACAAGTACTAGAAACAATCAATAATTTATTAAAGATAATGAAGGCAATAAGATAACATACTGAAAAATTTTGGGCTGCAGCAAAAACAGTCCTTCAGGGGAAATTTATATAACTAGAATAAATGAATTTAATTCTTAGCTTGAGGGGTAGAAAAAAAGCAATCAGCAGGCCAAATTTAGTCCTCAAGCTATAGTTGTCATCTGCTCTATAGAGAAAAGAACATGAAACATGGAGGATTTATTTCTCCCCAGTTAAGAGTTGGGGAAATAGATTCAGGGCTGTGCTGAAGTCAGTTTGAAGCAGCTTGTGAGAGCTACTTGCTAAATTTTCAGTATGAGCATTTGTTTCTAGAAAATCAGTAAGCCCCACAAATCAGGGCTTGGCTTATTATTTAGTTGATTGTCTACATAAAAGAAAATGATGGAGAAAAATAATAATTTAGACTAAACATAAAGGAATATGTCTTGAATTTTTTTTTTTCCCCCAGAGCATGCTGTTAAATAATTATCAGCAAACTGCTGGAACTAGTCAAGTCTAGTTAATTCAATAAGTGTTTATTAAATGTTTCCTATGTTCCAGGCACTGTATTAAGAATGAAGATACAAAGAAAGGCAAAACTAAAAATCCCTAGAGAACTGAGTCAGATTTATAATAATACAAGTCATTCTCCAATTGATACATGGTCAAAGGATATGAACAGGAAGTTTTCAGAGGAAGAAATTAAAGATATCTATTGTCTTATGAAAAAAGCTCTAAATCACTATTAATTAGAGAAAAGTAAATCAAAACAACATTTATGTACCACACAACACCTATCAGGTTGGCTAACATGACAAAACAGGAAAATTATAAATATTGGAGAAGATGTGAAAAAACAAGTAAACTAATGCATTTTTGGTGGAGTTCTGGACTGATCCAACCATTCTGGAGAGCAATTTGGAACTATGCCCAAAGGGCTATAAAAATGTATATACCCATTGACCTTGCAAAACCACTTCTAAGGCTGATATCAAAGAAGAGGGGACAGGACCTATATGTACAAAAAATATTAATAGCAGTTCTTTTTGTGGTGGCAAAGAATTGGAAATCAAGGGGATGCCCATCAATTGAGCAATGACTAAACAAGTTGTGGCATATGAATGTAATGGAACACTAGTGTGCTATAGGAAATGAGGAGCAGACAGAGTTCATAATAACCTGGAAAGACTTATACAAACTGATGTTGAGTGAGAAGAGCAGAACCAAGATAAATCTGTATATAATTACAGACACAACATATGTGTGATGACCAGCTTTGATAGACTGGGCTCTTCTTTGTTGTTATTTATTCTGTTGATTATAATTCTTCTTTACAACTTGGCTAATGTTTAATTTCAAGGTATATATAGAACTAATATTACATTACATACCCCCACAGAGGAAGAGAGGGAGAAAAGTTGGTACTCAAAAACTTGTGAAACTGAATGTTGTAAACTAACAGTAAATAAATAAATGAATAAATAAATAAATGAATAAACAAATAAATAAATTCCTATTATCAAAGACTTTATTTTTTCTGTAAATGGTATTTTATTTTATTTTTCGAATTACATGTAAAGATAGCTTTCAACTCTCATTTTTATAAGATTTTTAGTTCCAAATTTTTCTCCTTCCCTCCTTTCCCTCCTTGCTCCCCAAGACAGGAAACAATCTAATATAGGTCATACATGCGTAGTCATGGAAACATATTTCCACATTAGTAACTTTGCGGAAGAAGAAACATAATAATAGGGAAAAGCCACAAAAAACCCCCAAACACAAAAAAGTGAAAATAATGTGCTTTGATCTGCACTTAGAATCCATAAATCTGTCCCTGGATGTGGATAGTATTTTCCATCATGGGACTTTTGAAATTAAAACTATACTTAAATGCAGAGCCTAGCATATTGTAATGGGAATGGGAATTTGAAAATCTTCCCTGCCCCTTCTATTTGTAATCAAACAGGTACTTAGCACCTTGTTCCAAGTTCATGATTGTGTCAAGTATTACGATCCAGAATTTGTGAATCCCATAGTGGGATGGACTTATTGACACAACAGAAAGGGATAGAACAGAGAGAAACTAATACCATATAATAGGAAAAGTCCAAGCTGAGAGAGACCAGAACTTCTGGAAGTGAACATCTGGAGGCTGGACTGCTACTGCTGGAGAGGGAGAAGAAAACTGAGCACTTAACTGAGAAGAACTGAGAAGAGAAATGAGAACTGAGAACTGAAGTGAGAATTGAGAAGAATTTAAAAAAATGAGAAGAGAGGAGAATTGGGAGGAGGCTTGCCTTTGTATTAGGAGAATCTGAAGATCTTCCCTGCCCCTACGCCCTTTGCTTAAGTGGTTTAAGTGACTCTGAGAACCTTCCCTGATCTGAAAATATACTCTGCCCCCTAATAGGCTGAATGGGGTCACATGGAGCCTGTGGTGGAAGGCTTGTTCTTCAGGAATGCCCAAGCCTTATTACTTTGTGATTGAGCAGTGGGTCAAGAGAGTTATTACATTCTCTGATCCAAGAGAAGGATACATATACCCTGATGTGAGATTTGCTTTGGGCCTCATGTTGGAAGGAGTTGTATGATTTGGCCAGATGAGACTCTGGGAAGCCATTGAGCCCCCCGACTTTTAAAACCCAGATGTTGATGCTTCCCTCTCTGGTAACTGATTAGGTATGGATATAATGGTCAGATGGCTGGAAGCCCATCTGCTGATCTGTTTCTTTGTCTTCTTGTAACTTCTGCATGTAACTTGTTTGTATTCTGTTTGTATTCTCTAAAGCTGAGGGTGCTGACTTTTTCCTCTGAACTAGGTAAATGATATACATTTGATTGATTAAAGTAAGATTGTTAATGTTAATCCATTTTGAGTTCCTTTCCTTTAGAAAAGAAGATCTAAGAACCTGTGCTAACAGCCATCCTGGGTATGCTAGGGTGCTTGCTGATACACTTTGCTGTTAGTACATTGTCTGTTTTGATGTTACTTTGTCAGATTCTTCTGCTAATAGAGCATGGTGCTGTTGTAACAGAAGCCCTGGGACCTTGCTGCTGGTTCAGAAGCCTCAAAAGAGGATTTTCTTGTATGTTTACAGAAACCCTGGAAGTGGGTCTTGCTGATTTCAGAGTTCAGCGGACTACACTGATGATTTGTGTTGATTCCTCAGATTTTGTTATTGGGTTTATGTTGATTTCACAGGCAGAAAGTGAATTGAGGAGGATGGCAGCATAATGTTTGAATGTTATTGTGGTTTTGTTAAGATTTGTCTTCCCAGGCACAGAAACTGTGAAGGACTTGAGGTGGATCAGACACTGTGAGCTTCAATATGGAACAGGAAATGTACAAGAAGCTGGACAAAGATCTGAGAGCTGTCTGCCTTTGAACCCGGGTGGCAGTTGGATAGATTCAGGCAGGAGCTGGGACCATGGAAGAGGAACCATGGAAGCTGAGAGCCTGCCCTGAGTGAAAATGAAAAGATCTCTCTTTGGGTATTTAATGCAAACTGAGAAAATCTTGACTTATTTGGCCTAGGGGTGGAGAACTCTGACCTTTGTATTTAGATGATTGAGTTAAGGACTTCTCCAATTAAGAAGAAAGAGGACTTTTCGATTGAAGAGATTAAGACAATGTAACCTAGGGGTGGAGGACTTTGACCTTTGTACTTTGTGTCAATTAAGGAGGCTTGCCTTCTTAAGGACTTACGAAATGATTGTATTACTAAATGAATGTTATCTTTTACTTAATACTATGTGACCACTTTGGTGATAAGTTGTTAAGCCATAACATTGTGAATGCTGTATTTTAATTTCTGTGAATTTTTTGTCATAGTTTATTATTGAATAAATATAGAGTTCACCGTACTGTGTAATCAGAACCTTGAAACTGTTCACAGCAGCAGTCCTCTGGAAAGCTGCTCATGCTTGGTTTTATACATATAAACAAGGTAGACACTAATTATAAGCAGAGGTGATGGAAGCTAGTTTTAGAAGGGAAGGCATTAGCAATAGAGAGAGGGGTGAAGACTGGAGGAAGATTCCTGAAAAAGGTAATATTTTAGCTCAGCCAAAAAGGAAGCAAGAAAAATTAAGAGGCAAAGATGATAGGGTAGAAAATTCTGGGAATGGGGGATAGTAAATTTCAAGGAAATTAGATATAAGATACAGCATTGTGTTTCAGGAACTTCAAATATGTCAATGTTGTTGGAACATAAAATGCATTGAAGATAATAAAGTATAAGAAAAGTGGAAGACTATGAAGAAATCAAGTGGCATAGAGCTTTATTTTAAAAAACTAATGAATAAACAACCAAATAAATGAATGAATGAAGAGAGCGCATGTTTCAAGTAAGGAAAAAAAAAATGGAGTCACTGAGACCCTTAAGCAGAGGGCAAACATGGGCAGATATGCTTTAGAAAAATCTCCTTGGCAACAACAGCAGCAGAATCCACTAAAAGATAGAATGATATATATATATATATATATCACATATCCATGCACACATAATATAGATGTATAGGGGTGTGTGTGTATGCATACACACACACACACATACACACACACACACACACACACACACACACACCCTGATTTAGACCTACAAATCAGTATCTAGAGCTGAATTTATATTTGTTTGGATTATTTAACCTTTAAGGTCACTTAAAAGATTCTATTTTTCTATGACCTTATTCTCTTCCAGAGTCTCTAAATTGAATCTTTAAAAGGACACAATTCTGTATCTGCCCCTAATTCCACTCTACACTCTCATATTGCCCTACTCCCAGTTTTCATTTTCTATTAAAGTGATACTTTTGTATTTTTTCAAGAATTATTTTAATTCTGCCTAACTTGAATTGTTATATTCTAGAGTGTTCTTTCTATGGTTTTTTATCTTCTTTGTCAAAGGAAACAGCCCTGGTTGGTGCTGACTGTAAATGATAGTCTGAAGGAAAGCCCTGGGTGCGTATTTTTTTTAAATCTTCTGAAGCCAACATACAAGATCATTAATAGGGTAAAAATATCTGCTTGTGATTTTGACACATATTCAGGTTTGAATATTAAAAAAGCTTAACATTTTGTCTCATTGCCTACCACCCCTACCACCCCTAAGCTGAGATATAGAAGAGAACATTTTTGGGAATCTTTCCATATTTGGAATTAATTGTTAGCTGCTTTTTCAAATAATCTTGTTCCTGGACAGTCAGCTTTTCTCAAAGGTTGCCGTGTTTCATGAATGATTTGTGTCAACACCATGAAGCCCTTTTCTTCTTTCATAGCATCCTTCCATTGGAGTATCATGTACTTCTTCAAATCCCTCATCTCTTTCCTGTCCATGCTCTTTCTTTTATTCTCACAGAATTGTTTTCTTCTCCATTCAGGATATAATAATAATTTCCAGGTTATCAGAAAGAACAGAAGGTGGTAAACTTGCCATCTCACCCTATAATCCAAACTTTAATACAAGTAACACACACCATCCAAGTCCCCTGCATTGGATCCTACAGAAAATATGAAATTCGAAAATATCTGAGGTCTAGTTAATTTCTTTTTTAATTTGGCAAACTTGCATAAATGGGATTTCTCATCCTCTAGCACAGTCATCATGCCAGTGGAGCTCTCTAAGATAAAATTCTCAAATTTGTTTAACTTAATCCTCATAATGTCAATATTGTTTAGATAAGACAAGGTTTGTGTGTATAAGCCCCTTACTCTTTCATTTAGCTTTGCCCCTGCAGTCACTTGCAAGGCAGAATTGAGTGAATTGTGACTTCTTTGATTAATTTGCACTGACAATTCCTCACCAAGTCCATAAACTTCTCACATTAAAAAAAAAATGCATGGCTCATTCCTGATACATGGTGATATGCATAAGCAGGGCAGGAAATAGTCCCTAGCCCTTATTTTTGTGGTACACAGAAAATAGTGTGCCTGACTCTAATAAAACTCCTTACAGTTATCTCTGTTTATATTAACATAGGTGATAGACCCTCTCTTTCTTTGCTTCATCATTCCAGGTGAGTGATTAGGATGCAAAAAGAAAGAGAATGCATTTTCTTTACTGTGGAGAACCAGCCACTTAAGCTGTGGGAGGGTGGGCAGGTCACAAGTGTTGCCAAGAATTCTGAGGATTGTACCAACCTTCTTTTCTTCTTAGGGCTTTTATGAAGTCAGTATAGATACTCAAAGGGAAGGAAGTAGTTCTGGACTTTGGTGTGTAAAGGTGTCCCATTATATTGCTGTTGGTGGTGTGATTCTTCCCAAAGTGGTAAGTGATACCTTGCCCAAGCACTGTTATGCCAGAAGGCAGTTCATTTTGGGTGATTTTCCTGTGTCTCTGTTTCACTCTGGGTTTGAGTGTATACTTGGGTAAATTTCCTGTGCTCGCACCCATTGTAAGCTGAGGGAGTTTTTGGGCACAGAGAGAGAATACATGTATATGATGATGTTGTATTCATCACAGAAGTGATGTCTGTGTCCTTGACAAAATTTTCTGAGCCTTTCATTACCTTGTTGGTTTGTGTCTATGTCAGAAGCCACAGGTTTCTAGGAATCACGGTTTCACAGGTCCCTGCTGCAATTCATTTTTGCAGAAGGAGTCATTGCCAGAAAAACAAAATATAAGGTGAAATTTAACACTCTACTAGTTTGGGGGTTCTTGGTATTCTTGTCTTGATTCCACCTCTTCCCTACTTTCCAAAAAATCCAGTGCCTTCAAATTGTTATCTGAAAATCAAAAAGCTTCCAAATTGTAGCACACCATCCACATATACCCTTTGTGGAAATTTCCTATTCTCCCAAATTACTTCTCCATTGTTTTCCTCAATCCAAATACATTCCCATTTTCTAATTGCATATCTCTTTTGTGCGTGTGTGTGAGTGGAAGGGGGGGAGAATAAGTAACTTGTCCAGGGTCACACAGCTAGTAAATGTCTGAGACTGGATTTGAATTCAAGTCTTTCTGCTTCTCAGTCTGGTGCTCTATCCACTACGTCACTTAGCTCCCCCTCTTACTGCTTTTTAAATACCAAAGTAATATTTGAGTTTCCAAGCCTTAGTTCCATGAAAGCCCAGGAAGAATGACCCACCATCAGCTGTGTAAGGAAGACCTGGTCTCATAGACTAGAATGTAAAAAAGATTCCTTCTAGTCTTCTGAGAGTCATAAACAGAGTAGTGCAGTTGAAATAAAGAATGTACTAGCACTCTATTAAAGACTATTCAGGTTTGTCAGAGGTTCAGATTTTTAGCTACAGATTTGATTTGTATAATTTTTTTGAGGGTGTCTTAGAATTCACAGCTAATCAGAGATATTCCTTGACAAGTAATAAATGGTGAGGTATGCAATCATTGGGGTCACTGGAGTTGCTGAACATCAGGCTTGCTCCTTTGGGAAATCCATTTCTTTGTGGTTAGTGTTGTCAGAATTCCCTCTGTTGGGAGGAAAACTCCAAGCTGGTAATGGCTCCTTTTAAAATAAAATCATTGTTTTTCATTTTGTTGTCACCAATAGGGGGGCAAGTAAAGCACAAACTCTATAGTGTTGTTTTTTTGGTCTCACTGGTGTCTTGATCTAGAAAGAACATGTTTTTCAAAACTCACAATATTCAGGTTCATACACCTTCAACACATAATAGATCGTATCAAATTTGTCTATACTAAAATGGGAGAGATGAATTTCTACTCAGTGAAATTACGCAGCATAAAGATTATATTGCCTGTAATAGCAGGGGGTGTTCTGGCAAGTGTTTAGCAACCCGACTATCCAGAAAAAAAACAAACAAATGAATGAATGAAAATATAAATGTATGTATACATTATTAATATGAAAATGTAGGCAATCAAGAAAACAATAAATCAAGTCCTTTTGTAGGATTGTTGATTTATGAGATGTAAATGCTTACACCGAAAATTCAATTATTAGTTCTCCCAAGTCAGGTAGAGTTGCTTCCAGCACACCCCTATTAGAAATTAGCAACAATGTATCTTTGGATCTCCAAAAATTTTCGGTTCTCTCTACAACTTTTGATCCTGTCTGCTAGACTTCATCATCATGTATATTCTCTATTTCCTTGGATTCTATGACATTGATTTGGTTCTCTTCCTATCTGACCATTCCTTCTCAAATTCCATTAGTAGATCACCATTCATGTCTTGTCTCTTTCTCCCCCTTTGCTCTCACTTGATGCACTTACACCAAGGATTGTAGCAATACAACCTCACTGTAGTAACCAAAGGTTACAGGGAAATGCAGAGGACAAATTAAACCACACATATTTAAGAAAGGTAAGATTACATCAGTCAGAGCTCTTGTTTTTTTTATTGATTTTTATGGATTATTATTTTTATCATTCAAATTTATTTCATTTTCAGTACCAAATTGTCCCTATCCCTTCCCTCCCTTGCCCACCCATTTCAAAAGCAAGAATGCAAACTTATTAAAAATATGAAGACATAAAGGATAAATGTTATTAATCTTATGGGTGAAAAAAGGAGTCAAAATATGTTCCAAATTTTTCTAGGTTTTGTTAGATTACATTTTTCCTTGTGAATCTTTTTGAATTGTAGTGGATTACTGTGTTATTCAGAGTTACTAAATAATTAACAATTCATTTTCTTTACAATATTGCCAGTACTGTCTACATTGTTCTCCTTATTCTGCTCATTTAGCATTTCTTTTTCTAGTCTTATTGCTATGGCTAACATCTTTTAGTAAAATCTTGAATAATAGTGATGACAATGGACATCCTTATTTCAGCCCTGATGTTCTTGAGAATGCTTCAAGTCAATCCTCATTAGATAGACACCAAAGAAGTTCCTTTGTTTCTTATTCTTTCTAGTATTTTCAAGAGGAATTACTGTTGTATTTTGTCAAAGACTTTGTCTGAATCTATTGGTTCAATTATAGGATTTTTGCTGCTTATGTTATTGATATGGCCAATTATGCTGATAGCTTTCCAATTATTGAACCATTCCTGCATTCTTTGCATAAATTTCAACTGGATATAAATCTCAACTTTTCATAGTGTATGATCTTTGAGATAAATTGCTGTGATCTCCTTGATAGTATTTTACTTAAATTTTTAAATCAATATTCATTAGGGAAATTAGTCTATAATTTTCTTTTTCTGTTTTAGCTATTCCTGGTTTAGGTATCAGTGATATATTTGTGTCATAAGAAGAATTTGATAGGACTGTTTGTTGACTTATTTTTTTTAATAGTTTTATAATATTGGGATTAATTGTACCTTAAATGTTTGGTAGAATTCAACTGTAAATCCATCTGGTTGTGGGAAGCTTTTCTTAGGGAGTTCATTGACGGCTTGTCTATTTTCTTTATCTAAGATAGTTCTATTTAAATTATCCTATTTTTTCGTCAGTTAATCTGAACAGTTTAAATTTTTGTTAATCTTCCTCCATTTCACTGGAATTGTCAATTTTACTGGTAGGTTACTGGACAAACACACACACACACACACACACACACACAAACATCTCACAATAATTGCTTCAATTCCATTTTCATTGGTTGTGCACCTACCTTTTTCATTTTTGATGTTTGCAATTTGGTTTTCTTCTTTATTTTCAAATCAAATTAACCAATGATTCATCTACATTATATTTCTTAAAATCACCTCCAGGTTTCTTTTTCACTTTCAAGTTTATTAATCTATCCACTGATTGTCAGGATTTCTAATTTGATGTTTAACTTGGGCTTTTTAATCTATTCTTTTTCTAGGTTATTTTTAATTGTATGTGCAATTTATTCATCTGATCTTTATCACTTTTACTGATGTATGCAATTAGAGAATTTCGCCATAAAATTGCTTTGGCTGCATTCCACAAATTTTTAAACGTTTTCTATTTGTTGCAATTCTCTTTAATGAAATGAATGGTTATTTCTACGATATATTCTTTGACCCTTTAATTCTTAAAGGCTGGATTATTTAGCTTTTCAGTAATTCTTGAACTATACTTCCATAGTTCTTTACTGAAAGTTTTTTTTTTTAATTACATTATTGTCTGTAAAGGGCACATTTTATATTTTTATTTTTCTGTATTTGGTTGTGAGATTTTTATGTCCTAATATATGGTCAATTTTTAGGAAGGTGCTATGTGCAGCTGAGAAAAAATTTTCCTCTAGAAATTCTATTCATCTCCTTAACTTTTTCCTTATTTATTTTATGATTAGATTTATCTAAGTCTGAGAGAAGAAATCTAAGGTGCTCCATTGGTATAGCTTAACTGACTATTTCCTTCTGCAATTCATTTAATTTTTCTTTAAGAGTTTGGATGCTATGCCATTTGGCGCATATATATAGTATTGCTATTTCTCCATTTTTTATGGAGCCTTTTAGCAAGATTTTATTTTCTTTGCTTATCCCTTTTAATTAGGTTTATTTTTGCTTTTGCTTTTTACTGAGATCATGATTACTATTCCTGCCTTTTTTTTTAAGTCAGCTATAGCAGAACAGATTCTGATTTAGCACTTATTTCAACTCTGTGTCTCTCTGTTTCAAGTGTGCTTTTATAAACACAATATAGTTGGATTTTGGTTTCTAATTCATTCTGCTATTTTCTTCCATTTTATGGGTGAGTTCACCTCATTCACAATCACAGTCATTATTACTGTTTTATTTATTCATCTACTTATTTATTTATTCATTCATTCATCTATTTATTCATTCATTTATTTATTTTTCTAATCTATTCATTTGTTCATTCATTCATCATTCATTTATTTGTCTTTCTCTCTTTTAATCCCCTCTCTCTGATGAAATGTCTTTGACTTCTGACCATTGCTTTCTCTTACTCACACTCCTTTTTACTACTTTCTTCAACTTCCTTAATACCCTTCTTTTCCTACTTCTTTCTTGGGTAAGATAGATTTCTATTCCCATTCAGTGTGTGTCTTATTCATACACACACACACACACACACACACACACACACACTCACACACGCACACACACACACACACACCTTATAAGTTGCATGTATCATATTCCAATATAGAAATGAAATACTTTTATCTTATTGAGATTCTCATGATTTCTCTTTCGTGTTTAGAGTTTAATGCTTCTCTTGAATCTTGTATTTGAAAGTCAAATTTTCTATTCAGTTGTGCTCTTTTTATAAGAAGTACTTGAAAATCCTTTATTTCAGTAAATATGCAATTTTTTCCCTTGAATGATTTTTCCCAGTTTTTTTTAGTAGGTTATTCTTGGATGTAACTCTAGATCTTTTGCCTTCTACAATATAATATTAATATATATTTAAATATAATATACATATATACACATACACACGTGTGTGTATATGTATATGTCTACATGTGTAGGTTTATATGTAGGTGTATATATATGCATGTGTGTATGTATATGCACGTATATGTGTATATATGTATATATTATCTAAAATATTGTTTATTTATGTATTTAAACTTTTAAAATCTGAGTTCCAAATCATCTACACCCCTCCCATACCCACAGAGAAAGGTAACAGTATGATATCAATTGTACATGTGAAATCGTGTAATATTATTTCCATATTAGCCATATTTTTAAAAAGCAAAATATATGAAGGAAAAGAAGAAAATTATTTTGCAATTTACATTCAGAATTTATTCATCCTCTCTCTGGAGGTGGATAGCATTGTTTTTCATCATAATTCCTTTGCAATTGTCCTGGATCATTGCCTTTATCAGAGCAGACAAGACTTCCACAGTTGATCATTATTGCAACAGTGCTGGTCCTTTGCACAATGTTCTGCAAGTGCTATTCATATCACTTTGCGTCAGTTCAAATAGGTCTTGCCATGTTTGTTCATTTGTTTGTTTTTTTCTCAAACCACTCTTCCTTGTCCTTTCTTATAGCATTTGTATACACAACTGGCGTGTCTGTATATTTCTCTTCCTATCAAATAATTCTGATGAAAATAATGTTCAATCATTGTTCACCACTCTCCCATTTTCCCTTTATTGTAAAAGCTCTCTCTTGACTACTTCTTTTAAGTGTGAATTTTTTTTTTCTCATTTTACTTCTCCGTTTCCCCTTGTCCCAGGGCATTCCTCTTACTCCCCATTTATTTATTGATTTATTTTTGAACATTATTCCCCAATAGTCAACTCATATTTATGTTCTCTGTCTATGTAAACTACTTTTAACTGCCCTAATAATTGGTAGAATTCTCAGGAGATACATGTATCATTTTCTCATATAGGAAATAAACAGTTTAACTTTATTGAATTCTTTGTGATTACTGTGTCATGTTTACTTTTTTATGCATTTCTAGAGTCTTCTGTTTGAACATCAAGTCTTCTATTTATCTGTGGTTGTTTTATCAGGAATGCTTAAAAGTCCTCTATTTCATTCATTTTTTTCCCCTGAAAGATGATAATCATTTTTGCTGTGTAGGTGATTCTTGAATGTTATCCTAGCTCCTTTACCTTTTCAGAATATCATATTCTAAACCCTTCATTCCCTTGATCTGGAAGCTATCAAATATTGTGGGATCTTGGCTGTGACTTCCCAATATTCAAGTTATTTTTTTCTTTCTGTTTAAAATATTTTCTCTGTGACCTAAGAGCTCTGGAATTTGGATATAATGTTTCTAGGAGTTTTCATTTTGGGTGGTTATTATATTCTCTAAATTTCTATTTTACCCTCTGGCATGAATATCTCAGGGCAGTTTTCTTTTAAAATTTCTCAGGGCAGCTACGTGATGCAGTGAATAGAGTACTGGCCCTGAAGTCAGGAGGACCTGTGTTCATAATCCAGCCTCAGGCACTTAACACTTACTAGCTGTGTGACCTTGGGGGAGTCACTTAACCCCAATTACCCTGCCTTTCCTCCTCCAAAAAAAAGGTTAACATTTCTTGAAATATGGTGTTGTTGTTAAAACTCTTTCTTTGATCACGGCTTCAGTTAATCCAAAAAAATTCTTATATTATCGCTCCTCTACCTGTTTCCAGGTCATTTTCTCCAATGAGATATTTTAAATTTTCTTCTATTTTTTCATTCTATTAACTTCGTTTTATTGTATCTTGATATCTCATGGAGCTATTAGATACTTCCAGGTACTTGTAAATTTTCAGCTCTTCCAAAGTGGTATCATCAAAGGAGAGGGGTTTATTCCTTTCATGGCCTATGCTCTGGTCTGTGAGTGACCACAAGCACTCTTTTCTGCCTTGGAACTGTGAGGGGGATTCCTAAACCATAGTCACAAGCTCTGCCTGCCACTCCAGCACTCCTCCTCACCCCAGAACTGCCACCCAGGACTGAGACCCAGATTCAGGCAGGGAAAAGCAAGAGAATCCTGACTCAGTGCCAGTAAAGAGATCCCTGCAATCCTGCTATGATCAGTTGCTCAATTCCCACACCATCTATGGAATAGGAGCTCCAGAAGCAACAGCTGCTGCTGTTGCTGTTGCCACTGCAGCTGCCATCACACCCTCCCCCAGAAACGTACCATGCTCCTCTCTCACTCAGGTCCAACAGAGTTCTTTATGCTGTCTTTGGCATTTGTGGGCTGAAAAATCTGGAAACCACCACAGATGCCAGTGATTCAGTCCTCTCAGGCCTGCTCTGATCCCATATATGCTGGTGCAACCCATGCTGGACTACCCTCCTACTAGCCTGGTGCAATAGATCCCTTCTATCAACCTTCCAGGCTGCTTTGGATTGGAGATTTGCTTCACTCCATCATTCTGTGGCTTCTGCAGCTCTAGAATTTGTTTAGAGTAATTTTTACAGGTATTTGGAGGAGTTTGGGGAAGAGTTCAAGTAAGCCCCTTCTTTTACTTTGCCGTCATGTTTATTTTTTTATCTTTTACTTGTCTCCTGTGTTTGTACTTCAAAATGTCTCCGCAGCTTTGATATTTTCATTAGCAATACTTTAAAGTAATCTTTTTTGTTAAATATCCACATTTTCCACGTAGTGTTATACTCAGTTTGATGGGTAAATTGTATTTGATGTAAGACTTTTTTCTTTGCTTTCTGAAATTTTGTATCTTCCAGTCTCTGTTCATTTGTAGTGGTAGCTGATAAGTTATAAGTGATCTTCATTGAGGCTCCTCAGTACTTTAATTCTTAATTATTTCTTTCTGGCTCCTTGCTGTCTCTTTCCTTTTCTTTTTTTCTTTTAGTTTTTAACCTGGAAGCTCTGGGTTATAGCTATAGAATGTTCTGGGAATTTTAATTCTAGAGTTTCTTTCAGGATTTGACCAGTGAATTCTTCCTGCTCTCTGGTTCTAAGCAATATAGGTGGTTTTCTTCTATGATTTCATGAAATCATATTAGTTAAGATTACTTTTCTGGGCATTGCTTTCTGGTAGAACTATGATTTTAAAGTTATCTCTCCTTAATCTATTTTTCATATCAGTTTTTATTATGAAATACCTTATTTTTCTTCAGTTTTTTTTCAATCATTTTATCCTTTTTAAATACTTCTTTTTGTCTCATGGAGTCATCTGTTCTAATATTTTGGTAGTCTTTTAATTCTCTAACATCTTGTGCCTTTTGTGCCAAGCTGTTAATTCCCTTTCTTCTTTTTTCTTCCGTAAGTATCATTTCTTTTTCATTTTTTCTCTAGTGCTCTCATTTCATTTATAAAATATTTTAAACTCATTCATAAAACTTTCAGTCTCATTTAGGATTTCTGGTAGATTATGTGCCAAAGTTGTATTTTCTCTTCATGGTTTTTGTAACGGCAAGCTAAGTGTGATTTTTTTTTTTTTTTTTACTGTTTTTCTACGTGTGTTATTCAGATTTCCAGTCTCAGTCTTACATGCCTCTGCACTGAGCTAATCAGAAATGTGATTGGCTCTAGCCAATCAGATAATACATGTGGGCTCTACTTAATCAAATGCTCAGTAGAACTATATATAAAGAGAGCTGGTGTTGAGAAAGCAGTCAGTAAGGGAGCCAGAGTTGAGAGAGGGACACAGCGCTCAGAGAGAGAATTAGCTTGAGTGGTCAGAAAGAGGAGACCTCTGATGGCAGAGACTTGCTGAAGGAGTCTCTAAACTTTGAAAGCTAATAGAGCTGTAGGGCAGAGACCTGCCCAGGTGAAGGAGGCTTAGCTTAAATTCCTTTGGAGAGCTGGTAAAGTGAACTGAGCTGTTAATACAGAACCTTTGGGCTTTGGAAGTGAATTGAGATGAAAGTACTACTGGTGCATGTCAGTATTTTTGTTCCTCCATTAAGTTTTGTTTTCCTAGAGGCAGAAGCTGAGGGCAGGAACCCCTAGAGCTTGCTACTGGGCAGGAATGGGGAGAATTTGGAGTACAGCAGTCCCTGTTAGCTGTGATATAGAGCAGAGGTAGAGTTGCCTACATGTGAATCCAGGTAAAAGCTGGAAGAGGTCAGTCCACAGAAGAAGACCCATGGGACTTGGAAGTCAACCTTGAATTAAGATGAAAGAGCACTTTACTTGGGCACTTGATATTGATTAAGGAGATTGTTCTTACAGTGACCTACTGGTGCATGGGGTGGTATTTTCTGCACCCCATTAAGGATGTGTTTTTCTAGGGAAGACAATAGCCTGGGACCCCCTCATTTTGGGGATGCAATGATATATAGTGCATAATGTGGTGTGCTAAGATAGACTCTAGCCTAGGACTCCCTGACTGTGTAAACAAGTATTTTGGGGAAGCCTACTGAATGCAATGATATATGCTATGTGCCATATGTCCCACTGAATGAGATATATAAATATATGTATATATATATATATATTACATATAAATATATACACGCACATATACATATGTGTATATGTATATGTATATATATATCTATGTATATGTATATCTATATATATTGAGTGATATGTTTTGCTTAAGGATGTTGCTATGAATGTTATACTTTATTTTATTGAACAATTTTTTTTTTCTGAATAGAGTTCATTGTACTATGCAATTAGACACTTAAAATTATTCACAGCAACAGTCCTCAGGTGTGCTGCCATTATTGGAGTTACAGTTTTGCACAGAATCATACCTTTTCCTGCACCCTAAACAAGACTGGTATCTCTTTTTCCCCCTGATATACATCATTTCTCCATGACAGAATGCTTTTTATCAGTGTTTCCAGTTAGACATTTTTTCCTAGTTTCTGCAGACCTCTCAGTCTGTCTCCATATCCCAACTTAGGCTGGAAAAATGACTCACTGTGATTTTTGTCTTAGATTTCCTTTTGAGGACTTGGTCTTCTACACTTTAAAATCTTCATGGATTATTTATGGGGAAGGACTAACTGAACTTGTTCTTGCTTTTCCACCATGTTGTGTCTACCACCCTAATTTTCTTTTAGATGTTCAGAAATGGGGAGACTCCAAACTTCAACAACCAATGCAATTACAATTGATCATAACATTTTCAAGCCAATAATTTTATTCCCAATCAATGATACTTAAGTAGTTATCATCATCTGCCATGTAGAATCTATGCTTATGCCTACATCTTCCATAAGAAGCAGCAATAGGATCTATTTTCCTCCAAAGTCAGGTTGAGCAAGAAATATCCATGATTAAATTACTACATACTACAACTCAATTAAACAGGATGGCAAGATAAAGAGAACTGTTACAAATATATCTGAACAAGAAACTTCTCCAAATAGCTATATAGTCAAAGAAGAATAGGAAGCTTTAAAAGAAGACAGACATACTCTCAACAACTCTAGGAAAGAATTCTGTGTTAACAGTTTAGAGACAAAACAGGAAAATGACAAATGCTGGAGAGGATGTGGAAAAATTGGAACACTAATGCATTGTTGGTGGAGTTGTGAATTGATACAACCATTCTGGAGAGCAATCTGGAACTATGCCCAAAGGGCTATAAATAATTGCATACCCTTTGACCCAGCAATACCA
>CM053588.1:272223134-272264335 GCA_028646515.1 Pseudochirops corinnae
TATACATGATTGCACACCACCATGGGGGGGGGAAGGGAGGGGAGAAAATCTGAAACCCAAGTGATTGTGGAACTGAATCTTGTAAATTAAAAGTAAATGAGTAAATAAAAAATAAATAAAAAAAAAACAGTTCAGAGAAGCACAAACCCACTAATTGGTATATATCCCAAGGAAATCAATACACACATGTACACACATACATGTAGAAAGATAGCTAGATAGATAATAGATAGATGGATGATAGATGATAGATAGATAGATAGATAGATAGATAGATAGATAGATAGAAAGATAGATTCACATATAGCTCTGTCTTTCCCTCTTTTCTCCCAATATATCAACACTTTTGTGGAAGAACAGTGTATAAAATCAGAATTTGTGGTTGTCCGATGAATAGCTGAGCAAGTTGTGCTGTGTGCGTATTTGTGCTGTTATTTCAGTCTTGTCTGACTCTTCATGACCTCATTTGAGATTTTCTTGACAAAGATATTGGTCATTTGGTTGGCAATTTCCTCCTCCAGTTCATTTTACAAATCAGGAACTGAAGCAAAGAAAGTTAAGTGACTTGCTCAGAGTCACACAATAAGTTAATATCTGAGGTCAGATTTGAACTCAAGAAGATTAGTTTTCTTGACTCCAGGCCCAACATTCTATCTACTATGCAAGTCAGCTGAATTTCATATATCATATCAAATTATATCATATCATAGTATTACATAATAAGAAATTATTACTCTAAAAATTATAAAAACATAACTGATCGTTGGACTTTGTACAGAGAAAAATAAACAAAATCAAGAGAACAATGTATACAATTATAAAAATAATATAACAGGAAAAAATTGAAATAAATGAAAATCTCCTTAATGAAGTAGATCATTCTTGATTTCAGATGAGCAATAGTAATATATTGATCTTATATTTAGAAAAGTGCAAAAATAGGCATGTGTTTCAATAAATAATTCATTATTGGTAGGTTTTGCTAATTTTTCTTCATTAAGATATTCCCTATTTTGGGTTTAAAGGATACTAGGAATCAACATCAATGGCAAAAGAAAACAAACAAACAAAAAACAACCTAAGAATGGGTAGGTTGCAGTACCACCCTCCACCGTTAGAAACTTTGTTCTTAGAGGGAGAAGTGAAGAAGGAAGTTACAGGAGTCTAGATTTACAATGAGAGTGGAGCTAAGGCCTCATCTATGCCACTCCATGATTTTACAGATTTGGAAACTGAGATTCAAATGAACTTTCGTTTGGAAACCTTTTTTAAGTGACTTGTCCGAGGTCATTGAGAAAGTAAAGCCAGGATTCAAACCAATGTCCTCTGAATTTTCCACTCTTTCTCCTTCCGGAATGTGTTCCATGAAATGCTTTTCTACTTTTCATACTAATGGAATAGGAGTTCTATCTATCTGTCTTGCCACCACAATGTTTTCTCTACACCCTACTTGCCCCATTTGCTATTTGAAGAAAGAGGAAAAAGCCCTGTTAATACTTTCACTACATGTGCCCCCATATGCCTTATATAGCACAAATGTGCTACATAAGCTTTGGAAATGGAGACAGACCCAAACCAGCATTATTGTAATCTTTATCTGAGACTATATTTTTTCCATCTCTTTAGTTGTGCATAAAATGTTGAAAACATTCTAATTTTTCCTCAGTTCCCTTTATTCCTAGGGGAATATGTTCATTTCCTAAAGATTTGCTAATTGGAGCATTCCTGTGTTGTTTTGATCAGATGACAGTCTGATTTTGTATTCAGTCACCTTTCTACAGACTTAATAAAGCTAGATTCTTATAGACTTAAGAGCAACTAAAGCTTATCATGAAGAAACGTTCTCTCCCTTTTTGTTTGAAGGCAGGAACCTTCTTTAAATCATCCATAACCTCCTCTGCTTGTATCCCTCCTCTCTCTCTTCCTTGCCTAGTACAATATTTCACAGACAGTGAGTCCTTGATAAATGTTCCTGACAAGCTGATCAGAAATCTTGTATAAGTAATATCCTGGCACAGACAGAACTACTGTTTATTATATACAGACATTATTAATTTATTGTATGGTTGATTGCTGAAGTTGAATGTGTATGAACTGATATTTGTTGCAGTGGTTTTTATTCATTTTCATTTCATATTTTAGATTGCATTCATTGAATACCATACACAGTTTGAATTTCTAATGGGTAGAATATAAATAAATATACTTTGAAGTCATTTTCACTTCAGTTCAATCCAGAGTCGATGTGTAAAGTTGCAATTCACAGAGCTAAGGTGATTTAAAGAAGGGAACAGACCCCCAGAATTAGAGTGAGAATGTTTATATTAGCAAGAGAAACTATTCATTTGACAGTATTGTGTACAGTTGATTTAATTTCTTCAACATATCTTATGTTTGATAGCTTTCTCTGTGTGTGAATTCATGAGCACATATATGTGGGAATAATTTCGTGGTACATATTCATTTGAACTCTCTAAGTTGTGTAGCTCATTAATAAAATGTCTAAAAATAAATTTTAAGAAAACTTTAAAAATATTTTTGTATTTCCCCAGAATGAGCCTTATGCCCACCTAAAATTAACTTGAGCATTAATGGATTTCCTTAGGCCTCAATTGTATAGCAGAATATCAAAATATAATATTCAGTTTTATCCATGGTAGTGAAAGGGTTCAGCAGTGAGGATGATCAGTAATTATGGAGAATAGTGGGATTGTTTTTATTTCATTTAATAGTCATTCATAATATTTATTATACATCTCCTTAGAGAAATTGTGCTACTATTGAACTCTAAGGAGATCCATGTTTAACTTCTGCCTCCCTCTCATAATGGCCTCACTTAACTCACTTAACCTCTTCTTGCTCACAGCAATTGTTAGACCTAAGCAATTTCAAAGCAGCTCATCTGAATTGGTAGAGGGGCAACAGGGAGCTTCTGGCAAGTCTTGATCCGTTTAGTGACATGGTTAGATTGTTGTGGGCAGTTGTCTGGAAAATGGATTGGAGAGAGGAGATTCTGGATCCAGTGAACTCAAATAGGAGGCTATTTTCGTAGTCTTAAGTGTTAGGAAATGAGGCCCTCTACCTGGTGCTGGCCTTGTGAGGGAAGTGAAATGGATAAATGTAAGACAAGTTGTGTAGGAAGACTAGTAAATGCCAATTTAGGCTTGATATAAGGGAAAACTTTTGAAAATTTGGTCTGAAAATGTCATTGAAAGGTTGTTGTGGGGCATAGCTCATTCTGCTCTCTCCCCCTCATGGGGGGCCTTTGTTGTGGCTTGTTTTTAGTTTTGATTTTGTTGTTTCTGTTGTTGAGTCATTTCAGTCATGTCTCACTCTTTGGGACTGCATTTGGGGTTTTCGTGGCAAAGATACTGAAGTGATTTGCCATTTCCTTCTCCAGATCATTTTACAGACAAGGGATTGAGACAAAAAGGGTTAAGTTATTTTTTCCAGGGCCACGGGACTAGGAAGTGCCTGAGGCCAGGTTCCAACTCAGAAAGATGGCTCTTCCTGACTTCAGGACTGGCACTCTGCACTTTGCCATCTAGCTCCCTATTTTTAGCTAATTATTATTATTATTATTATTATTATTTTTAAATACCACACTCATTTCTCCATATGCAGCCCTATGCCAGACACCAAATAGAACCTTCCATTGTAATGAAGAAAAGCAATCAAGTAATACTAGCTGATCCAACGTCCATCTTGGCAATTTTTTGCTTGAATACATTCCTGACCTACATACTAAATGGAAATATGTTTCATCATTTGACCTCTGGAACTAATACTAGTCATTGATGTTAATTGGTATTCAGTTTGCCTTTAGCATTGTTTTCACTCACAGGAGAGGGAGAAGTGAGAATAAGCATTTATATAGCACATTTAAAAAGATTTCCTAATCACTATGGGAGGACGGTGCTGTTATTGTACCCATTTTACAGCTGATTAAGTGAGCAAAGCAAGGTAAGTGATTTGCCCATAGTCATACAACTAGTGTCTGAGGCTGGGTTTAAACTTATATTTTCATAAAGTCTTCACGAACGCAGATCCAGCCCTCTCTCCACTGTGGTATTATCTACCCTACTTTCCTTTATGTTACTACAGAAATTATCTGTATTATTCTCCTGTCCTATTATTCTCGTCAGTTCAGACACAACTTTCCACATCATTGGAGAGAGTCAGGCAAAGGCTGGTTGAGCCCTTCTCCATTTTGTCACCACATAAATACTTTTTTTTTTTTGCCCTAGAAACTGTACTAGGTGGTCACTAATGTTTTTTCTGACACTGAAATTCTGAGATTCTCTGATACTATTTCATTTTGGAATTTTTTGTACTTATATTCTAATATGAATAATCTAGTATCTGGAATTAAGAAGGTCATACTTTAAACAAATGAACAACAGTAACAAAGTGGAAACAACAATTCGAAACCTGCTTTAGAAAGAGCAGGACAGTTATCTAACTTCTACTTTCTGATCCCCAATTTGTGGTTTTCCTCATTCATACTCATACATAAGGAAGTAGGAGACAGGGAACAGCTGGAGGTTGTTCCAAAGCAGTGGTTCTCAACCTTCCTAATGCTGCAACCATTTAATACTCATATGTGGGCATATCTGCATGTGAGTGGACCAGCCTGAAGACAGAGGAGCGATGTCTCGGTTCCCAAGACCATTGGAAATATGTGTTTTCCGATGGTCTTAGGCAACCCCTGTGAAAGGGTTGTTAGATCCCCAAAGGGGTCCTGACACACAGGTTGAGAACTGCTGTTATAAAGTATAGGGGTGACATGATGAAAATACCTTTTTAGAAAAAAAAGGTAGTTTGTTAATGGATTATGGGATAAATTGGAGTGGAGAACTACAGGGCAAGAGATCAAACCTAAGGAGAGTTGCTCTCCTTTAAAACTGAATGTTCACCTTCCATAGCAAAGGGAATAAATGAAAGCTGTTCATTTCATATCTGAACTTTTCTTAGTTTAAGATAGACAAATATTCCCTTTATGTCAACAAAGGATTAATTGAGCAGTTTAGGTTTTCCTCAAGATTTCCAACAATGCATAGAAGCCAGAGTTTTATCTGTAACTGATAGCCTTATAGCAAGTATGCTCAAACTTTCTCTGAAATGGCAATAGATTGGCCAGGTGTATCTTGCAAATTGAAGGACTGTTTTTCCCTGTGTACCAGTATCCTCTAGGGTGGATTATGATATTATGATTATATGAGTTAGGAGAATATGTTTGCATAAATGACTTGATACTACTCTTTTTGTCTGAATGGGTATAGGAAGAAAGAAAAAAAGAAAAAGAAAAAGAAATCTCTACTTTTAATCCCATCTCATATTATCTAAAGTGTAACATAAAGGCCTGGCTACTGTTGCTGTGGAGATGAGCGGCAGTTCACAGCTTCTAGACTGGCCTTATGCTCTCTAGATATGGCAGTGAAAAGCTAAAGAGAAGCAGTTAGCCATTGATTAGTGTTTCTCTATTCCATTGGAAATAAGAACTTAGTAACACTATCATAAAGAAGAAAAGGTGATTAGAGTTTTTCCCCAAAAAATACTCAATTTGGGGACATTGACAGTACTTGGAGTATTCCAGCAGCATAGAACTAAAGGGCTAAATTCTTAGCAAAAATTGTTAAAAGTGGAAGCTAAAATGGTAAAGTGATTGTCTAGTGTAAGCACCTCTTCCCTTGTTTGACAATCTCCTTGTGCCTTGTGTGTTTCTGGATTTCTGTCTTCATTCCCCATAGCCCCACTCAATTGAGGGTGTCCTTTATGTTACACCACTTATTTAAATTCTGTGCCTCAGATATCTTATCTATAAAATGAAGAAGTTGGAATAGATATTCCTCAAAGTCCCTTCCTGCTCTGTCTTTGAACATAAATATGTATCTCACTTTACCTGGATGATATGTAGGACAAATACTAAAGGAATACAAAGCTTTATTAACTAGCACAAAGGCAGTCTCCCCTAGATATCCTGATGAACTTTGTTGAATCTGAAGGTGTTATAAATGTTGGAGGCCCTGATTATTCTGAATTCCCTGAAACATAAAATGGAAGAACTCACTAAGAGTGACTACCAATTGCAGAACTGGTATTCAAACCCATGTTCTCTGGTACTACAGGCACCATTCTTCCCACTGCACATTCTGTGATGTGTTTATCAAAATTCAAAATGTTTTTGAAACGTGACATCAGGAGAATTTACTTCCTTTAGATTTGAGCTACATCTTACTTGAAATCTTCTCACTAGAATCAATTTCAGTCACAATACTTATTTTTGATGGAAAATATAACTTGTCATAGACTTCAAAGTATCACAATGTTACATGCAGACTGTGAAGAGGAACAATTAATTTATCCCTTGACTTGGATGGAGCCTCCCTCTCTACTTGGGGGCACAACTTGATTTTCACCCAATCTAGCGTATTTTAAATTCAGTTTATAGAAAATAGTGACAGTAAAAAAAGTCTGTGAAGTCATTGAGCCAAATGTTTCACTGCTAAGTATTGATTTCTGGAGTATCTTTCTGATTTTTTTCCCCAGGACTAGATTTGAATTTGTTTTTCAATATTCGTGAAAGGCAATAGGAGGGACAATAAGAAAATTAGATACGTGCTTAGGGAAGCTTTTCTTTGTCGTATTAGTTTTTTTAGTTCGCTTATTTAAAAATCTAGAGAGAACTAGGGATTATGCATGATGAAGAAAGGAAAACATAACCAAAAACTATTGTTTTCCATCAAAATTATAAGACAATTTTGTCACTAAGTAAAAGCAAGTTTTATTTCAATAAATTTCTGTGCATTGATTCAGAACGTTACTGTTTGCTTCTGTATTAGACATAGGACAAAAAGGAGTGCAGGCAATAGGCAATTGGATAAAGTGAAGGTTAATGATTAGATTAAAGAGAAATTGAATTATAGTTGCTTTTTTGTAATAGAATTTTAGAATTGAAATCAATCTTAGAATAATCTACTCAAGTAAAGACTTCAGAGAGGGGGAGCCAAGATAGCTGAGTAAAGGCAGGGACTCTCCTGAACTTTCCTCCCAAACCCTCCAAATAACTTTAAAAATGACTCTAAAAACTTCTAGAGCAGCAGAACACACAAAAAAGATGAAATAAAACAAATTTCCAGCCCAAGACAAGTTGGAAGGTGACCAGAAAAGGTCTGTTTCACCAGAGTGAGAGAGGAGTACAGTTCAGACATTCTAGCACAGACCCAGAGCAGGCCTCTTGGTGACTGAATCAGTGGCAGCAGTGATTTCCAGACCTCTCAGGCCACAGATAATAAAGACAACTTGGAAAGTCAATAGGAAGGGTCTGTTGCACCTCGGTGAGAGTACAGCACAGGTTGTGCCAACACAGCCCGGGCCCCAGCAAACCAGGAGTAAGCCTTGGGAGTGACTGAATTAGCGGTGGCAGCAGCAACAGCCGTTTCCACAGCTCTCAGCCCACAAATGGTAAGGGGGCCACACAACTGACAAGAAGGAGATTAGAGGCATCTTTTTGCTAGCACCAATGCAGGACTTTGTTGCTTTGCCCATACTTGGATCCAGTTTTCAGTACTGGGTGTCAGTTCCAGGGTAGGGAGGAGCACTAGCACATCAGAGCTTATGGCCATAGTGAGGGTAGGTGGGGGGAAACCTCCTCTCAGTTTGAGGGCAGAAAAGAATGCTTGTGGTTGATCACAGACCAGAGCACAAGCCAGGAGAGTAGTAAGAGCCCCCTTAAGTTCTTTTATTTTATATCGAAGAAACTGAGACCCAATGAGAATGAGACACATGCTTAATTCCTGGCCAGGTTCATATACCTGATTCAAATGTAGTGATCTTTCTACCACACTACACTGCCATATGTTCATTTGGAAGTGCTTTCATGAAGAGTGGGATTTTCAATCAAAATGTCTCCACCTGAAGATGGAGGATGAAAAGAACTGAGAAAAATGTTTGGTATATTTAGCTTTCCGTATGCTTTGAGAAGTTGTGTCTTGTGCAATGAATAATCCTTAAAACAGACACAGGAAGACACTGACATCTGTTCATTTGTATGCTGAGTCTTAAAATGTCTATGTTGTCTGTCAGAACACAGACAGTTTAGCAGAAAATTCAAAGAGCTTTATAACCATTTTTACCATAAGTTTTTTGGTGTTCTCATGGACCAAGGAGTATGTCCATCACCAGCAACAAGAACATCAAAAATACAGTGTGCATTTATTTCTCTGTATGCATATGATTTCATGTCAGTGAATAAAATAATTAGTAATGTAGAAATCTCTCTTTAAAAAAAAAAAGTCCTGAAGAAGCTAGAGGAATGAAAAAGGACTATGGAATGTTAGGATCATTTTTTAAATGACTTGTGGGATAATATGAAAAAGATTCACAAAGTTTGAGAAGGTGATGAGAGGTTACTTTCTACATTTATGGAAAGAGGAACCACATGGTAAAATTATAGATACATCAAATAATGAAAGGTAAATATATTTTGGATATTAGAACAATGCAGTAGAATTCCATTAAGACCCTTAGTCCTATTCAGTGTCTTTTTCACCTGAGACAGAACAATTAAAGTGTCTCCAGGTATTAGAGTCACTTAAGGAGTTTGACAACTCCAGGATATATGGAATTCTTTCTCCTCCTGAAAGCATCTTTCCATTTGTTTGCACAGAGGGAGGGGAAATATTAAAACAAAAAATCTTCTAATCATACCTAGACCCTAAACCAATTAAATTAAATGGGAGGAAAGAGACTTCTTTCTTTGCAGAAGTGGGAAGAGGAGACTATGGGTGATAATATCAATGGTACTATCAGAAATTTGTTTCTTTTATCTTTTATGTGTTATAAGTGATAATTCTCTAAGTATGAGAGGGGTTGGGATATAGTTTGAAATAAAGGTTATATAAAATATATTATAAAGCTATAAAAAAGGGAAAAAAAATAAAGTAGGCTAAACAACCAGGACATCTCAACATCAGTGTATTTCTTCCTCTTGATCAATTGGCTTATGCTTAATCATAATTAAATGTACTATTACAAGGATGAAAGTATATAAGATCACATGGTGGACAGAACTTTCATTACTGTTAATATTGGGTTATTATGTACTGCATACATATAGGTAAAACAATTAAGAATAGTCATGTGATTCATTACCTCTCAATTTAACACCTTTTTTAATTTAGGAAAGGTAGGAGGGAGAAAGAGACATAGAGAGGAAGAGAAAGATGGAGGCAGACAGAGAGAAACAGAAGAAAAGAAGGAAGGAAGGAAGGAAGGAAGGAAGGAAGGAAGGAAGGAAGGAAGGAAGGAAGAAAAACAAAATAGTTTGAGATTCCTTTACTTAAAATGCTAAGTAAATAAGTACTGTATGTAAAGTGTTATGTCTAGGTATATGTAATTTTCAGTCTTAGGGGACTTGAGAAGCAAACACATTTTCACAGACTTTGACAGTGCTATTTGACAAGATAAGAAATAAAATACTAAAGTAATCTCACATCTGAAAACAAAAATGGGGATAGAGCAGATGTCATTTTGTAAATGGAGAATAAAAAGGTTTCCTGTTTGTCAGCATGCAAAGTTTAGAATAATTTCCTTCCATTAGGAGTTGGGTTTTAAATTATTCTAAAATGATGGGTAAACGGGGGCAACACAATTAAATTTATTAAAGTTTTTGGTAAGTAATTTACTGATACTATAGCTAATACATGTTTTATTGTAAGATACTACATTATGCAATTATGGGTAATTTTTTTCATTTTCTTGTATTTAACTTCTGCATCTTGATAAATGATTCAGCCAGTTTGGGTCCTGGTTCTATTGCAAATCAGGAAGGATGGTATCTGGAATATAGAATGGTAGACTTGAATTGCTGAAGTATGCCTCTTCCTTGAGAAAGAAGGGCCCAAATGAACTGTCAACAGGGCCTGAAGAGAATTCATTAAAGTCATCAGCCACATGTTGGAAGATACCTGTGAGCCCCCCTGATTTCTGCTGCTCTCAGCAGCAATGGCCATTTAAAAGAAGATAAAGGTTAGCAGTACCTGACTTGATACCTACAGGATGTCAGTTGATAATAGATGAATGTATCCTAAGCCTACATCTATATATTTTAACCTTCAAGATAAACTTTGTCATGATGTGCTTCCCTGGAATTGTAAGATTTTATCACATATTTGCAAAGAACAATACTACTCATTTTGACCTAGACTGTAGTTTCATAGCATATACATCTTGTTGCTGTTGCTATTTATTTGTTTGCAGTGGTGCCCAACTCATCATGACTCCATTTGGGGTTTTCTTGGTGAAGATACCAGAGTGGTATGCCATTTCCTTCTCCAGCTCATTTTCTAGATGAAGAAACTGAGGCAAACAAGGTTAAGTGACTTGCCCTGGGTGACACAACTAGTGAGTGTCTGAGTCTGGATTTGAACTCAGGTTTTCCTCCAGGCCCAGGGATCTATCCCCTGTGCTACCTGTAAGCTCTCTTACTCCATACCACAAATAATTAAAGGGAACCTATTTTGGATGTTCTGTAGAAGAAAATTCCTTCTAAATTTCATTGCTGTATAAACTTACCAAAATTTCCCCTTCCTTGACCTCAGTTTCTTCAATTTTAAAATGAGAGAGTTGAATTAATTGAATTTTTTTGGGGGGGTCTCTTCTAATCTAAAGCCTATGATTATTCCACTATATCCTTTTTAGATAGCATTCCATTGACATTCACCTACACCAGCCCTTTCCTTATCTCCCCAGTCAATATTAACCTCAATTTCTTGAAATAATGTCATATTTGTGTATACTTAATATACACTTGTATAAAAGTTGCATCAAGATACAAGTTGTACTTTTACATGTTTTAGTAGTGTGATCGTTGAGGAAAAGGATCATTTTATTTGGGGTTTGGTTTCCTTCTTCGGATGCGTGACACATTGTGGTGCCTAATAAATGGTTGATGAATTATATTTAATTTATTTGAATAAAAGAGGAAAATTGATCACTTAATATAATTCTCTCAGAAACAGCCTCTATTCTCAGGTGCAAACTGTCATTGGTCCAAGATCACCTGCCATTGCTGAGCCAGCCTTCCCTAGCAAAGGCTGCATTTTAATAACAGGTTACACTCACCTATTTGCATCTGCATAAGAAATTTATGTATACACATGCATTTACTGATTGAGGAAGATTCAAGGACATGCTAATATGAAGAAAGATACAAAAGAAAAGCAAATGCTTCCCTTTACTATTATATAGAGAATAGCCTCTCCAGGAAATTCTAGAGTCGCTCTGTGTCTTTTGATGCTCCAATTATTATCTTCTCATTGCCTCTCTTTTTGCTCTTACTTGACATTCAAGAGTTATGTGAGCTCATTAATTTCCAATAACAAGGTAATATCTAAACACTGTGCTTCTTTCAGGCTATGTCTCCACAACCAAACATATCACAGGGACAAAGCAATTACTTAGTTAATGCAGGGATTACAGTTAATGCAGAAAACTAGCCCCATAAATTGTGCAATGGTAATTTAAGGAGATGAAGGTAAAAATGGCTGGCCTGCCCTTGCTCATAGTGTAGAGAATATACTGTGTTTAGAAGTCTGAGCACAGGAATGAAAATTTACTCCATATATTAGGTTCTATGATGCATAAGTGGTTGTATATTTTTCATTGCATATTTCCCAACAGTGGATAAAATGCTAAACCTCAAACCAGAAAGACCCCTTTTCCTGAGCTCAAATCTGGCCTCCAATACTTAGTAGCTATGTGACCCAGGGCAAGTCACTTAACCCTTTTTGCCTCAGTTTCTCACCTATAAAACGATCTGGAGGAGAAGGCAAACTACTCTCATATATTTGCCAAGAAAGCCCTAAAAGGAGTCACAAAGAGTCAGATGTCTAAAAAAAAAAAAGACTGAATAATAACACATATATTTCAGGCATAATGCTAAATGCTGAAGATAAAAATTCAAAACTAAAGACACATCCTTTTCTTAAGCTTATATTCTAGTAGGGGAAGTAATACTCACTGGGAAGCAGTGATTAAGAAGGGAAAATTTGTTTAGTGGAATTCCTGGCTAGTGGGGTCTTAGGGAAAGAAATTGAGTCATCCATTGAGGAAAAGGGAAGATTTTAATTGATCGTGGTTCAAGGATCAAGAAGCAGAATGGGAGGTTAGATTAAAGGGAGGAATGATTCAACCAACTGAACTCTGTGCTCCTTATGATCACTTTCATCAAATCATACTTGCTTATCAAAGCATAGTGGGATAAGATATTGTATTTAGCCATCAAAGGAGAGGTATGAAAAAAAATGATTTCTCTATTGAGGGTCCAGAGGATTGGGTTGTTTTCTACAATGACTGTCATCAGGTAGGTTGTAAGAACCTACCTTTTCTGAGCCTACTGAATTCCAAATGAACTGGTATAGAGATCTAGCATTCATACAATCAAGGATCAAAAGATAAGCACACATACAAATTTATATCTCTTAGAGATACAGTTTTATCAACTCCCTTTGCTTACTTTCTTTACCTATTTAATCCTGTCTTCTAGTGCCTCCTTGGTTGCCTTTAGAAACAATCTACTTGCTTGAGCTGTGCTTCATGAGAAAAATAGAATTGCAATAGCACAAAGGAAATGTGAGATGTACAAATCTGCCAACATCTCCATCCCAAATGTTCAAATGAACTCTTTGTGTGCAACCTGTGGTAGAGCCTTCTGACCTTGTTTTGGATTGATCAACCCCACTCAAACACACTGTACTTTGACCCTAACATAATGATGTCGTTGGTCCTTTTTGAGTACAAAGGATGAGCAACAACAGAACTTTGGTAGGAAGGAGGAATGTTTGTGGATAGTCTTTCATTGAAGCCTGGGAATATAGTTTGAAACTGACCAGATAGAGAAAATAATTTAGCTTGAATCAATATTGAATACTCCAGTTAGTCCTTCCTAAATAACACCCAAAGAAACCTGGGAATCAACATATATGCAAGACATTTTCTTCACCTCAGTGTTGTCCAGAGAGTGGTTGTACCAGAGACCAAATGATTCTCGGAAGTTGTTAAGAAAAACTAAAAGAGAAACAGAAGATTGATTCTTTTCTCTTATTTCCTCTTCATGTATTCTATGTTTCAAAACAGAAAGCTCTCTTCCAGGCAATCATACACTATAATTTCATCCCTCTGTCCTTTTCCTCAACCTTTTTATTTTACTAAAGCGTCTTCTTTCTCTGGCTTCATATTTGCCTGTTGAAAAACTATCTGTACTTTCAAGACCAAGTTAAATGTCACTTCTTCTAGGATACCTTCCTTCTTAGGATGAAGGTAACATTTTGTTTTGCCAATCTCCAAGGCAATTACCCTGCATTTATTCATGTTTCTTGGTGTCTTATTAGTCTCCTACTATGGTCTAACTCTTTGAGGACAGGGGACTAGCTATAGGGAACAACCAAATTCTGTATCTTGCCCTGGTTTTATCACAGTGCTTTCTCACACATTCCAAATTCACGAATGGCTGTTGATAGGCAGATTGATTACACACAGAAGGCCCCCCCCCACACTCTTTTTTTTTTTTTTTGGCCAGGTGAAACAATCTTCTTCTCTACCAGTAGTTAGGATTGTTAATGAATCATTTCAAAGAAAAATAAAAATAATTTACATTAGATCTCAATAATTTGATGACATAGTTTGTATTTATTTTGTATATATTTTGAAATTTTATTTTGTATTTATAAATATTATGTACTCATAGAACTACATTCCAGAAAAATCCCTACCTTTCTTGGCCCAACTTGAATAAGCCCATAGGCCCACCAGTGCCAGTTGTTTACTTGCCATTCTTTTTGTCCATAGCTAATTGCTCTCAGGTTACTTGAGATCTCAGTAAGGGAAGCAGACTCTCTAATTCTCATATTCATTGGCTTCTTGGGATCATCCAGTTATCCTGAAGATCATTCTGTATTTTTTTCTCTACAGCTTCCTCACAAGGTGATCAGTAAAATGGTACTCAATTTACAAATGTGAATTTAGTATAGAATATGTAGTTTATTCCCATATACCTCCCCCCCGCCCCCAAAAAAGATGGCTAAACATAAAGGAATGATAGCATTTAGCGTAATATGATTAATTTATCACTACTAGTATAATACCGATCTTGGACATATGTAGTTTTTTTAAGGTTCCTAATGAACTAGTTTCCATTTTAACTTTACTGAGTACCATCTGATGAAATCCCAAGTTTAATCTCCTTTGGCATTTACTGTCACTGAAATGATAACCCTTTCCTTACTGCAAATCTGCTCCAGCTTCTTCAGCAACTATAACCATTCTGGTAGTCACTGCCTCTGGTGCCAGCTTCTGCCACTGCTTAGGTGCTTGTTCCCTTTCTGCTGTTCAGATGCTGAGAACTGACCACAGACTTCCTGAACTTTCATGTTCACAAGGTTACCTTGTAAAGGAAAGGAAAGAGACAAAGAGGTCATTCATATACAAAACATTTCTACACTCCTAGGGCAAGTTGTGACCTGCACCTGATGTCATTTTGTTGAGAATGAGAAAGTATGTCCCTCTCCACCTCTTCCCAGTATCACAACTTGTATCTGAGAAGGCTTCATGCTCAAAGTAAGTCACAAAACTGGAACATCTTATTTTATTAGAAATAGCACCTCATCTCCTTTCTGCATTTGAGGGGTGGGAAAATGACAAAGAAACCATTAGTACCTGACCCCTCACCTTTTTGTGGTGTGTCAAGACCTAATTAGGAGCATCCAGGAAACCTGTTATCACCAAAAGCCCAAGAAATGATGCTCTTTGAGTCCCTAAGAGTTTGCAATGGCCTTCTGGGTGTATGCTTCTTAGGATGGCCTCTATAGGTGCATTCAGCTTCTATACAGTATAACAAAATTGTAGAGGGACGTTTTGGCTAAAGGGAAATTTAGAGGCCATATAGTTCAACTCCCTCATTAAAAAGCAAACATGGAAATGGAGGCCCAGAAAACCTAAATAATGTATATAGCATCCCAAGAAAAATAATAGAAATAAGATTTGATCTCAGGTCTTCCTTGACTACAAATTCAGACCTTTACCAAATTTATTAGACAATTATTTTCTTTTCCTTTTTCTTTCCCTTTTCCTTTCCTCTCCTTTTCTTTCCTTTTTTTCTGTTCTTCTTTTCAATTGCATAGAAATAGATAGCATTCCATTGATCTAACCATGTAAAGTCTGTTTTAGCACAATAGAATTCGCTAGTGCAACCTTCTAAGCCATGAAGGAATCCCCTCTGTCATTCCCATAAAAGAACTGTCCAGCCTTTGTTTGGACATTTCCAGTGACAGGGAACTCACATCTATCCTATTGTTGTACTGCTCTAATTAGTGAAAATGTCTTCTTATATTAAGTTGAAATCTGTCTCTTTTTAACTTTCTTTCATTGGTCCTAGTTTTGCTCTTTATAGTTACATAGAAAGACCCTAATCTCTCTTCCAGTGAGCAATTTGTTTCTCTCTTGAAATTATTTTAATCAGAAAATAAAAAAATAAATAAATAAAACTTCAGTTGCCAAAATGTATAAATCATTTTGGGGACAAAAAGATGTACTTAGTTATATTCTAAGTTAATAAATCTGACTGCTTATTTAAACTTCTGCCCCAGAGATATAATGACCACACAATCACTTTTACCTAGTCATTCAAATTCTCTGATTTGAAGTTGTCTAATTAAAAAAAAGGACATTGCCTTTAGGGGGGATGGGGATATTTTAGATCTGGTGACAAAACACCTTTTTTTGGTAAAAAGCTCCAACATTTTTTAGAATTATGAACTGACACTTCTGGACTACAGGCAATGCCTCAGACAGAAAACAGAAAATAACAATGATTTCTCAGACCTATGTAGTCATTTTTCTTCCTTTAGAGGAGAGCCACCCCTCACTATTCAAAACTGTCTATTCTTTGGATTTCTGTATCTAAACCTGTCTAGATTTTTAAACTGTGATCTATCAACTTTATTTCTTTTTTTGATAACTGTATTTTAATATAGTTTTCTTTGTAATCCTGTCTACTTTATTTACACATGTAAAATCCTTTATTCTGAGAAAGCATGTAGAGGTTTCATTCCCATAAAGGATTCCATCACACTCAAAAAAGTTTAAGAATCCCAGCTCTAGACATATTAGTCCATCATTGAGAGAAGTTTGAATCGCTAAAATTGTAAAGCAATTTGGAATGATGTAAATGAAGTGACTAAAATGTCCATAGTCTTTGACCCAGAGATTTTGCTACAAGGAATGTACTCAAAGAAGGTCATTTATAAGAAGAAATTCCCTGTATATACCAAAATACAGCAAAACTTTTTGTGGTAGTAAAGAACTAGAAGCAAAGTTGATGCCCAAAGTAAAATGGTTAAACCAATTGTCAAAAGTGAATGTAATCGAATACTGCTGTGCTATAAGTAACAATGAATATGCTAGATAAGTATGAAAAAAATTTGTATGAATTCTTGCCTCATGAAATAAGCAGAACCAAAACCTCAACATACACAATATTACAACAATATAAATCGAAAGAACAATCACCTCAAAGCAGTTAAAAATTAGGGTTGAAGAATACACACACACACACACACACACACACATACATATATCTAAGAAAGTCCATATTTTGGGTCAATCCTAGATATGAGTCATACCTAAGCACTGATTTTGAAAACTTTCCTGGATTTCTACTCTAGAATGATAATAATAATAGGTAGCATTTACAAAGCATCTACTATGTGCAGGCACTGTGCTTAGAACTTTGCAAATAGCTCATTTGATTCTCAAAAATCTCCACATAAGGTAGATGCTATCATTATTTCCTTTTTACAGATGAGGAAATCTGAGGCAGAATATAAGTGATTTACCAAGGATCAAATAGCAAGTATCCAAGGCTAATTTGAACTCAGGTCTTCTGACAGTAGACTCAGCACTCCATCCACTGTACTACCTAGCAATAACATAAAGAGAAATGTGAAATCTAAGCACCCCTACCCTTTTTAGAATCGTGTCACCTCCAGATGAACCTCATCTGTGTTAGTCTTGAGGCAGACTGCTTTCTAGGAGAAGCTCCCTACATCTTGAGTCACAGAGACAATTGTGATCAAATCTGACAGTTGGCAGGTGCAAAGTTAGCTCCTGCTGTCCCACCCAAAAGAGATTGTTGGACATTGATTCAAAGAGAAATTAGTGAGTTTAGCAAAGCTCCAACAACAGTCTCTATTACTGAAGCACCTAGAATTTTACTGAAACAAGAAACTGATTTAAAACATAGACATAGAAATTTTAAAAGCAAACCAATTTTTCCCACCTATCTTTCACTTCTCTGAGTTGTTTTATTCTAAGTTATGGTCATATTAAAAATAAAAAAAAATACTCACTGCAGAAAAAGGAACATAAATATCAATTTACAATTATTCTGAAAGTCTTAATCTCATGTCATTAGCTTTCTTCCCAGCATTTTACTTTTTTCATATCCCAAAGGATGTTGGGATGTTACTGGTTAATAATGGAAGGTATACTAGCCCGGGCTCTAAATGTCCATAACTGAACTATTACTTTCAAGAACAAATAGAAAATTTTCTGTTTAGCCCTTTATAACCTGGTCAATTTCTACATGTCCAGTCTTCTTGCAATTTATTCCTTTCCACAGACCCTATGATTCAACGGCATAGGTCTCTTTGCTGTTCCTCCCACAGGACATACCATCTACTGATTGTGTACCTTTTCACTGACTGTCCCCCAATACCTAGAATTCTTTCCATCATCTCCTCTGCCTCCTAATTTTCCTGACTTCCTTCAAGTTTCAGCTAAAATTCCTCTTCAGCAAGAAGCCTTTCTCTACTTCTCTTTAATGGTAGTGTCTTCACTATGAGATTGTCTTCAAGTTATCCTGCATATAACTAGTGTGTACATGTTCATATTGTCTACTCCAATAGATTGTGAAATCCTTGAGGGCAGGGACTTTTTTTTCTTTTTTTTTTGTATCCTTATAGCTTAGCATAGTGTCTGACACATAGAAGGCCCTTGGTAATTTTTTCTTAATTTACTTACTGAATGCATGATTTCAACAGTTCAAAGCAAATGATCCTTCTAATAACTTATAATTCTTCAGTTGCATACCATCCCTTCTCAGCAGGCAAAAAAACAAGTCACCCCATACTAAAAGGAAGAAAATGGATGACTGAGTTGAAATCTAAAGTCATTTTTGTGGAAATTGGAAATTAAATTGACATCATCGACCTAACTAGGTAATCTGATACTGGGAACAAATTCAGTTATTTGATTGAGAATTGAGAGGACTAAGAAGAGGGAGAGAACACCCATTCTTCATTAAGTCTAGTATGAGACATTTAGAATATTGGGGAGAGTCAAGTGGAACAATCAGGCCACAGATTCACATGCTGGGGGTAAAATGGGTGGCTTGGTCTCCTTCCTTCCTTTACTTCCAGAGGCTCAATCCTACTCATTTTTTCTTCTCCTGTTGCCATTTCATCCCCAAACCTGTTATTGGTACAATCAAACCATCTTCAGACCATGGTGGGGAGAAAGAAAAGTAAAACAAAAAAAAAAAAAGTAAACTTTGAGTAATGTGTCAGACATTGTGCTAAGGGCTGAGGCTACAGGTAAAAATAGTACTTACCTTCAAGGAGCTTACAATCTAGTGGGGAAAACAGCATGCCAACACCTATGTACAAACAAGATATAAAGGGTAAATGGGTTATAATCTCAAAGGGAAGGCACTATCCTTAAGAAACACTGGGAAAGGACTCTTGTAGGAAGTAGGATCTTAGCTGAAACTTGAAAGAAGCCAGGAAAGGGAGATGAGGAGAGAAAGCATCCTAGTAATGAAGGACAGTTAGTGAAAGTGCGCAGAATCAGGAGATGTTGTGTCTTGTGTAAGCAACAGCAATGAGACCAGTGCCATTTTATCATATAATTTGTGGAGAGAAGTTGTTGAAGACTAGATAAGTAGGAAGCAGACAGATTATAGAGGACACTAAGAGGGAAACAAGGGATTTTATATTGATCCTTAAGGTAATAGAGATCCACTGGAGGTTATTGAGTAAAGGGGTGACATACTTACGTTTGTACTTTAGGAAGCTCACTTTGATAGCTGAGTGGAGGAGAGATGTGAGGCAGGGAGAATATAATGTTAATGGAATCTGAAGATCTTCCATGCCCCTTTGTATTGACAAGTAAGCAAGTAATTAGCACCTTGTTTCAAGTTAACACCTTGTTTAAGCTATTTAATTAAGACAGAAATAGTTAATACCTTAGGAGGAAGTTGCTGATGTAACAGGAAGGGACAGAACAGGGAGGAGCTAATATGTATATAAAGAAGAGCACAAGCTGGACAGACAGAATTTCCTGGGGTAAGCATAGGAGGCAGAGCAGGTGCTGCCAGGGAGGGAGGGAGGGAGAGAGAGACAGAGACAGAGAGAGAGAGAGAGAGAGAGAGACAGAGACAGAGACAGAGACAGAGACAGAGAGAGACAGAGAAAGATACAGAGAGAGACAGAGAGACAGAGAGAGACAGAGAGAAAGAAAGAGAGAAAGAAAGCAAGCAAGAAAGAAAAGATTTCTCTCAGTGAGCAGCTGGAGGCTGGAGCTTCTGCTGAGACCTTTCTTCTGGTAAGACCTTTCCTCTGGCAATTTCTGCTGAGAACTTCCAAGAACCAGGCTGAGGAGTTATCATGAGAGAGGAGGATCTATGCTTGAGGGAGTCTGTTCCGTTGTAAAGGCTTGGGAATGTGGGTGTTCACTGCATTGATCATGTGCATCAATTTTGTGGTTATTGTAATGACTTTGGCTTTCTGGTTCTGGGACTTGGTTTTCTGGTATTTGAATAAAGGCTTTTGTTCTTTCCTCCATGAGGAAAGCCTGTTACATTTTGTGATTCACAACTATACCAGCCTATTCATAACCATCATGGATGTTATCCATATTGCATTATTGTTACAGAGATCCATCAACAGGTTACTGCAGTGGTCTGGGAGTTAGGTGATGAAGGCCTGCACCAGAATGGCAATAGTGACAGAGAAGAGAAGGGGAAGTATACTGACCTACTTCAATAGTAGAACAAACAGGGTTTAGAGTAGATATGGGGAGAAAGCATGCCATGCCCCTCTGAATGTGACTATTGAGGTCAAAAGCCTTAGCTGTCCCAGACTTTTTGCAATTTTAAACATTCCAAAGGAGCTTCAAACAACATCTATACTCCACTGAAAGGTAGAGCCTGGCCTGGGTACTGTAAGGAAATGCCACACCTTAGTTCTTTGGAATAGCTGCCAAATTCAAAGATGGTGGCAGCATTGTTAGAAAACTTTTCCCTGTCTTGATTTTATTCATCTACCCCCATTCCCACTTTTCTTAAGTCATCCAACCTCCTTTTGGTATATTTCCATACTTCCAGTTAGTTCTGAGATTCTCTTACAAGTCCTCATAATGATCAGATTCCTCCAGTGACAAGGAAATGTAGTTAAATGTGACCCGATGGATATCATAAAAGATGGCTAATTATTATACTTAGTATGAATGTATATTTTCATATTTACATATTATATAAGTATGAAAAAATTAATGCACCTTTTCCATAGTCTATAGCAAGGATTGTTTTTCCCCAATCATTGACAGGTCTGACAATCATTTTTATTGGCAAAGTTTTTTGCGTTCTCCAGGCAGATGGCTTTCAAATGAATGACGTACCACAGCCTTGAGACCGTAAGTTATTTTGCCCAGTTTCAATCATTCATCCTCTGTCAGTTAAAGTGCCCATCATCTTTTATATCTCTTTAATCCATACTGACACACTGGCAATAGAAAACAATATCTCTTGCCTTCAGGGAAAAGGAGGAAAGTCATTTGTAAGTTTCTAAATGACTATCAGTGACTTCATGGTGGGAGACTAAAGGAACTCAGTGGTTTGGGGCAGGCATAGATGAAACCAGAAGTGAAAAAAATATGATTTTCCTCTTCATTTTAAATTCACACGTACTTTCCTGAAATGCTGTTAATTATTTTTGCTTCCCTTCTCCTCCCTACTGTCTACCACCGCTACTATACATGCATACATATATATGCATAATAATATATATAATATTACATATATATATATATTAGGTGAAATGACATTACAGAGACTTCACTTGAAAAAAATTCTTGACTATAAAATTTGTATTTTGGGCAACTGTACTGAGACACTTATAATACGTTTTGATTATAATATATTGCAAGGGCAACATGGTGGCACAGTGAAATAGAGGGCTAGACCTGGAGTCAGGAAGACTCATCTCCCTGAGTTCAAATCTGATCTCAGACTCTTACTAGCTGTGTGACCCTGGGCACATTGCTTGACCCTATTTGCCTCAGTTCTTCATCTGTAAAAGGAACTGGAGAAGGAAGTGACAAACCATAGACAAACTATCTTTGCCAAGAAAACCACACATGGAGTCATAAAGAGTCAGACAGGACTGAAAATGGCTGAACAAAAATAATATATTAATTTTAATTGCCTTCGGTCAGAGTCACAGTAAGTCTATCATGGACATTTTAAGGCAAATCAAACACTTTCTATTATGAATTCATTTTTATTTATACTGTGAAGTTGAATAACTGAAATCATGTCCCTAATATTTTGATAGGAAGTCTAAGACTGGTTTTTGTTTTTAAGGGACAATCAGTGGTTAAATATGTCTTCAGTATATTTGTCTTCTACCACATTTCCTGTAAAATAGCTGGTTCAGTTCTAGACAGCTCAATAAGATGTCCTAAGCCCAAGTACCCAGAAGGCACAGATGACTGACTTAGCTGTGAAGGATACAGGCCAAGGACAAGAAAAGAATACAAGATGAAAGAGCATCTTTGTGACCAATAACGTCAGTTCACAGTGAGACTTTTCCACAGTCCTGATTACAAAGCAGCAAAAAAAATTTTCAAAAGAGCAAAGGCAAAGATCTTTCTTAATCTTCAGAGCAATGTCCACTCTCTCTGTAATTGCTTTTATCTGCAATCAGCTGGGAGATTAATTCAGTAATAATCAAGACAGGATCTACATGATTTTTCCCCCTGTATTTTATAACTTTTTTCCCCTTATTTCTAGTAAAAGTAAAAAACAATGAAATGCTAACTGTTCTCAGTGCCTTTGGAGTATGTGTCTCAATGGGAGAAGTAGCATGTTCTGGCCATGGTCCACCATTACAGTTCATGAGAATGCTCTTCTTGGGTAATGGGAGAAGCACAGCCTAAAACTCCTGAGTAAAATGGAATGAATGATGAAATCCCCTTTCAACCTTCAGATTCACAGCAGCAGTGGAACCCAGGGTGTTTTCTCTTGTCTCAGTAATCATCTGAGTCTCCTTGACTTTAAAATGGGGGACATGGAAGTAATTTAGAACAAACCAGGGTATATAGAAAGTTGGTAAAATGGTAGACATGGGAATTACTATGTACCTATGAGCATTTAGCAGTACATACTTATCAACATATTTCATGATAGATCTTACATCTAAATACCTTCCATCATGTGGAATTACATTAAATTAAATGCTTGGCAAATCCAAATGTAATACTTATGCCATGGTTACTTGATATAGAAAGATACAGTCCTTGGGGTAGCATGATTTTTTCTACTCAAACTCAAACTCAAATTCAGAAGCTTAGGGGGAAAAATGTTCCTCTTGGACAGGTGGAAATACTACACTTTTTAATATAGCTAAACCTATAACTTTTTAAAAGTCGCTGATATTTTCTGTTTCTCCATCACTTTACAAATAGATATCTACCTCCTTCCTGACTTATAGAGTTGACCCTTGTAATGAAAAATAAAAGAATGATGAAAAGTGGACCAGGAAAAGGAATGACTACATTGACTGTGTCTGATAATAGATATGATATGTCAAACTCACAGTCCCTGACCTCTTCAGTGAAAGGTATGAGGTATGTTTTCTTACTTCTCCTTTGGGGATAACATTGATCATTATATCACTGTCACATACAGTTTTATTTTTGTTTTTATTTTCTTTTATTTGCATTATTATATCATTTTGTGTATTTTTCCTTGATTGTTTATTTTGCATCAGTTCATATAAACTTTCTTATGCTTCTCTAAACTTTTCATATATGTCATTTTTGCAGTATAGTAGTAGTAGTAATCATAGTTTTAATTGTAATCATAGTTGTGATTTTAGTCATACTGGAATTACAGCAAACATTTATATAATATCTACTATATGCCTTTTTTTTGGAGCGGCAATTGGGGTTAAGTGAGTTGTCCAAGGTCACACGGCTAGCAAGTGTTAAGTGTCTAAGGCTGTAATATCTACTATATGCCAGGCACTGTAATAAGAATTTTACACTTGTGTGTTGTTCAGCCATTTCGTTAATGTCTTCCTCTTCATGACCCCATTTGGGGTTTTCTTGGCAACAATACCGGAGTGGTTTGCTATTTCCTTCTGCAGCTCACTTTATAGACGAGGAACTGAAGGAAATGGGGTCAAGTGACTTGTCCAAGGTCACAGAGTTAGTAAGTTTCTGAGGCCTGATTTCAGTTCAGGAAAATGAGTCTTCCTGACCTTATGATTGGGACTCTATCTACTGTGCCACCTAGCTGCCCTACTTTACATTTACTATCTCCTTTGATACTGACTACAATCTTGGAAAGTAGGTGCCGTTCTTCTCCCCATTTTACAGATGAGGAAACTGGGCCAAACAGAGATGGAGCATTTTTCTCAGGGTTACACAGTTAAGTGTCTGAGGCCAAATTTGAACTCAGGTCTTCTTGACTCCAGGTCCAGGGCCTTATAGACTATGCCTTCACTAATTCACAATTTGCTTAGCTGTTCCCCAGTCCTTGTGTACCTGCTACTTTGTTTCCAATTATTTTCTACCACATTACTATAAATATTTTGCATCTGGTATCATTCTTTACATCTGATCTCTTTGGAGTATGCAACTAGCAATGAAAGAATATTTTTTTTTAAAACAATTCTTTGAACATTCCTTTCTATAACCTTTCTTAGCAACTGACTTGGTCCCATAGGATAACCAACAATCTAGTCCAAGATCCTTGCTGGTAGTCTTGAGCGTCCCACTTGAAGGGGTATGACTTCCCCAGGTAAATACAGTGCTTCAGAGATACCACTTACATCTAGATATAGAAGGACCATTGAAGGTTATCTAGTTCAAACCCTCTAATTTTATAGATAAATCAACTCTGTTCATTTCACACAGGTAGCAAGTATTAGCAGAAGCATTAGAACCCAATTCCTTTTTCTCTAAAGTAGGTGTACTTTTCACTTTTCCCACTCTTGCCTTCACTTTCTTCCCATCCCCCTATCTGATTTCTCAGCAGAATTATTCTCAGATTCCTTCCACCAGCCCACCAAGCTCACCTACCATTCAAGCATAATCTCTTCAAGATCAGGATAGGCATTTGAAAGGTTTTAGTGATGGGAACCTAATAGAACAAATGTGTAGAAAAGTAGTGGGGAGGAATCTACAAAATAATTAAAAAAAAAAAACCTGGTCTAGGTTCTGTTAGCATTCTTACTTATCTGTCACACATGACAACACTTTTCTTTTTTGATCATAGGATAGTAAGAGAAGCGTAATACCTTGTCTCTCTCTAGCCCCAAGACCTTCTAGCATAGCACTCTCAAGTTCAAGACACCAAAAGGTTACTGCCATCTCAAAAGGATACAAGATACATGTCACTTCTTGGACATAGAGCTATATACTCAAAAAGCTCCATAGAGTTAATTTAATCCAGTCCAGTTCCCTGCCCCCATCCACTTTTGTTTTTTAAATGAAAAAACCAAGGCATAGATTAGTTGTGATTTTTCCAGTGTCACCCAGTTGTTAGGTGGCAGAGACAGAGCCAGACCTGAGGCCAGTTTCCTGACTTGCCCCATAATCGAATTTCAGGATCACAGAATATCAGCACAGTAAGGACCTTAGTCACCTACTCATTTTTCCACTATACCATTCCAACCTGACCTTGGATCAGCACTTAAGAGTCCTGACATTTTATTCTTGAATTGCCACTGATATATTGGGATTTGGGGGCAATTCATGTGACCTTTAAAATCAGGATAGTAATACCTTTTCTCTCTCTCACCCTGTGATGATTTATGTATTTGACTTAACTAAAAGAAATCCAAGTATATAAAATAATTTTTCACTGAAAAAATAAATCTCATGTATACTATCATTTGAATTTTTATTTGAATCTAGAAATACCGAGCGGGACCTAGTTTGCCTGTGTTTATAAAAAATTGTTGTTATCTGTGACAGATAGTAAAAAATACTAATAGAATAGAAGTTAGGGTTGGCTCTTTTTATTATTGCATAGATTTTTTTCCTATATATATATATATATATATATATATATATATATATATATATATATATATGCTCTATATTAAGGTTTCTATCACTAAGAGACCTTTCAAATAAACACATTTCCCTATTGGTGTATTTGCTATTTGCTAGTAATATTAAATAACACAGATCTGACAATGTTACTCCTCAACTGAATACACTTCTGGGACTCCCTGTGCCTCTGGATAAAAGATAATTTCCACTTTACCCAAATAACTGTATTTGAGGACCTCTGAACCTGTCTACAAGTAAGGAGACATGTTACTCAGACATGTGCCATACTAAAGACCAGGGATGTGAAAGTGACTTTAGGAACCAAGTCTAGCACTCTTCTCTTATGGGTGATGCAGCAGAGGCTGAGAAATGTTAACCTAGTACTGAAGAGTTGTTAGGGACTTTAAAGACATTTCAATGCAAGTCCTTCACTTTTTGGCCTTTAGGCCCAAAGCAGTGAAGCTAATTATTTGGGTTCCTGCAGATGAGTGAGAACTAGACCAAGATTTTTAGACTCAACTCTATTACTCTGACTCCTCCACACTGCCCTCTCCTTGAAGCATGACCAGGATAGAAGATGTAAGGGTCAAGGAAAGGGTCTAAATCTCCTGCTTCTTTCCCCCTCTACCACCACCAAATTGAAGGACACTGGGGATTCAATACCTGTGATGGGTTAGAATCAGCATATCCCTTTCCATTGAAATGCTATGGGTTTGTGTGTGAAGCAAAGAACAAATACCTTTGATAATCTGGTAGAGATAGGGAGCAGATGATTATAGGGTTTAGCTAGAGTGGATGCAGGTAAGGGAGCTCAAATGGTAAGGACTTGCAGAGAGACGAGGCCGAGAAGCCCATAGACTACATGAGGGGAAAGGTTTAGGGGGAAAAGGCTCTTAGGATTCAGAGATTCCTGGGGATAGGGTCTATCATGGAGACCTAACAGTACTGACTAAAGCCTATCAAGGTAGGAGGAGGATACATCTTTGATGAAAGTCTCATTTCCAGCTTTGTTAGAAAGCACAGACACACATCATCTGCTCTGGCTGAGAATCCTGAAATGGAAGACTTAGCCAAAGTGGGAGATGCCCAGGGCACTGGCTCTGAAATAGGTTTGATAAATTGTGTCCCCTGGCTCAAATAGAGATTCATGACCAGAGACGCAAATGCAACAGGAAGCAGAGGGTGAGGAAGCCTTTGCCATAAATTTTGGACTAGACTGTGCTGGCTTAGTTCAAGCCAAGATAAGTCAGATGCTTCCATATTGTTTGTACTTTCAGTATAGGAGCAGCAACAACAATAACAACATTAATTAGAATTTTTATAGCACTTGACTATTTGCAAAGCATATTATATGTATTATCTAGTTAGATCCTCACAACATTGCAGTGAGATACGTGCTATTATTTACAGATGGGGAAAACTGAGGATAAGAAAGGTCAAGTGACTTTCCCAAGGTCACACAAATAGCTAGAAATTGTCTGAAAAAAGGAATCTAACAACATTTAATCTAATATAGAGGTTGCTGTCTGGAAGGGTAACTTAGAATTGGAGAGTTGAAGGCCTGGAAAGAATTAACATTCAAAGGCCTTGTCAATCTATAACACCCGTTTCCCAAAAGAGAGAGTTGTTTATCACTCTTTTTTTCTGTCCTTCCTCCTTCCCACTCCTTGAAACATTGACTTCTGCCAAACTCAGAATTGCCAATCTTTTTTTTTTTTTTTTCCTTCCTAAGAGAATTTTATGAATGGTCACTTGGTCAAGCCCTTGAAATTCTCATCCCCCACTGTCGCCCCCCTGCCCCTCTACTTCTTGCTAAGTAAAAAGAGCTGAGCACTCACGGCTGAGGATGCCTAGGTGCCGTCTAATTTGAGAGTTGAAAGTTTTGGCTTCCTATCGTATTTTGATATATGTAAGTAGAAGGCATGAGACTCACAAGTGACCAGCCAAATGCAATATTGCTCCTGTGTGTGTGTGTGTGTGTTTATTCTTTAGTATTTATCATCTTCCTAATAAATTGGTTCAATTCAATTCAATTAAATTGGTTCAATTCAATTTATAGTAAATAAACCCATATTTGACATCCTGAGAGCATCGCCTAGCTTCTTCATCTTAATTGCCCATCTGTACTCTATATAACTGGTTGGTAACTTGTGGGAGGACCTGACAGGGTCTACACCTCTAATGGCTAGTACTGTGTGAATGCAGGTAGGTTTTCACTCTCTGGACTCAAGTATCTTCAGCCACCTAATGAAGGGTTAAGATTAAATGTCCTCTGAAGTCCCTTACAGTTCTAGAGGTATGATCCTGGGATCATTTGAGTCTATGACCTAGGTCTTTTTGGTAACATTAATTATTCTGATTTGAGTCCATTTTCTGACTTTGCTAAGACACCCTTTTCCAAACCTGGATCATCTCAGAGCCTCTCAGAATGAAAATTATCACTCTCTTTATTTGTAACTGTTGTTGCTCCATTTAGATTGTAAGCCCCTTTAGGACAAGGATTGAATTGTGTAGCTTCATCACTTACTTCAGTACCCTGCAATAGGACATGTTGAATATTCTTGATGATTCATAACCTATTGCTAAACTAAAATCACCCTGTTCCCATTACCTAGCTTCACAAGTTATATGATCTGTGTCAAGAAACCCAGCCTAAGTCAAAAAAAAAAAAAAGCCAGTTTATTGCTGAAGTCATTAATTTAGCAGCATGCTAAGGGGCCCTTAATGCAGTGAATGAGATAATGTAGTTCACAGAGCCCTCCTTCGAAGTGAGTGAATTAGGTTTTAAGCATAAACCTGTTTGGGAAAAAATGTGCAAAATAAAATCTCGTTCAGTCAATTAAAGCAGTTACTGTGTACAAAACTGATGAGCAGCCAGTTGTTTGGGAAATAACCTATTGCTAAACTAAAATCACCCTGTTCCCATTACCTAGCTTCACAAGTTATATGATCTGTGTCAAGAAACCCAGCCTAAGTCACAGGAGAGAATTCACCCCAGTGCCTAAGATTAACCTTACCTTTCATAGAAATGACAATTGTCCAGCATTTTGGTTTCCACATCCTAATTGCTTTAGTCCCATTCTCACTCAGTTCATTTTGAATGCTGTTGAAATGAGCAGAAAGGCCTCCCACTCCCTCTTCCAATTGAGCTAATCTGTCCACTTTAAAATTCACAGGCACAATACTTCAACAAATTAAGTCTTTCAGTCGGATAGATCTTTCTTTCACTCTGCCTTGTTTCATGAACACAGATTTGTGTGAATAGCTATCTGTCAGCTGGCTCCAATCTGAACCCATATGCCTCTTAGGGGTGCAGACTCTGTCTCTTTGGAGCCTTTCTATACATCACCATTCAGCAATTTCCTTTCCAGATGTACCAGGAGCCATAGTCTGCTCCTTCTTTTAGTTCAATACAATAGCGCCCTAGGTTTTTACTTACATAGGAGCTGTAGATCTTTAATTAAACTATTTATATCTCCACCCAACCCAGAAAGAATGAACTGAACAGCTGTAAATTATTGGGAAACAGCTGTTAAAAGCAAAAGAATATTTGTTTCGTCTCTGTTTTGTGAGACAACAAAACATTTTTTAAAAATTATTTTGCTAAATAATACTTAGCAATCTAGCATTTTGTAACAGAGGTGTTTGTGAACCATTGATTGGAGGCAATATTTGCTGGAAGAGATTATCTCTCTAATGTTCATGGAAACGTTATTTATCTGTGGCATTTCTGCTGTCATTAAGGAGGCATGTTCCAATGTGTTGTTGTTATTGTTCAGTTGTTTCAGCTGTTCTTGACTCTTCTTGACCCCCATTTGGGATTTTCTTAGCAAAGGTACTAGAGTAATTTGCATTTTTTCTTCAGCTATTTTACAGATGAGGAAACTGAGGCAAATAAGTGACTGGCCTAGGATGACACAGCTATAGGTGTCTCAGACCAGATTCGAACTCAGAAAGATGAGCCTTTCTGATTTCAGGCCTGACACTCTATCCATTGCAGCATAGTATAAAATGTTTAGAAGATTAAAGTTGCCCACTTTGTGACTTTAGAGAACCCACTAAATCACTTGGTATTAACAGTGTTTTCCATAGTAAAGAGACCACGTGTGTTCAGAATGTGGACAACACTTTCCTTAAAATGGCATGCAGTTTTCATTTTTTGTTTTATGAATAAAACTAGAATTGTCATTCATGAGAGCAGGCATGTTTGTATGTGTTTTTGAAGTAGAACTAATTTATGGAGTATGTGCCCAGTGCTCTGAACTTTAGTACGTTTCCCCAAAATTCAAATCACGTGTGTTTGGCTAGTCTTGACCCTGCATGTTACCTTTGGGAATTGCAGCATTTCCTTCATGTCTTTATTTCCACCTATGTAGGTAAAGCACCACCCCACCCTCCTCCTTGGAAGCAAACTTGGAGGTAGCAACACAAATTAGTGAAAAAAATGGCAAAAAGTCCCTGAGGCTGGCTGCATCTGAATATGAAAAAGCCAGGAAGCCAAGTAACTGGGAGACAAGAAACTATACTTTTTCCCCCCTTTACTTTACTTGACTAAATACCCTTCCCATACCCTCTCATACTCATCTACTTATTTACCTGGGAGAATATACAAGATTTCAGGTTTGATAAATGGGGAATCTCAGTAAATATTACTCATATATCAATACCTGGCTAAAATGGAGGAGCGCTTGTATTTGAAATACTCATGCCAAACTACTACAGTGAGATTGTTAATGGAGATCCTAAGCTCACAAGGAAGCAAATTTAGTCTGAAGAGAAAAAAAAATACTCACAGGACTTTGCTGTCTGGGAAGACTCTTTTTTTTTTTTAAGTAGTTGTTACCTGGGGCTAAGAATCTCTTGCTGAAGAGAGGATAGGCTTCATAACCAAAATTCTTTAAGGGAACAGAATAGGAGAAAAAATAATTTTTATTTATTTTTTGGTAGTCTCAGGAAAGGGCTTTTGGCCTTTTTTCTTCCCTAAAAGATCTATAGTAAGAAAAAGCCTATGGGGTTTCAACTAAAAGCATGAGAGTGTATGTTCTTTACTTGAGAAGGATGTAGACAAGAATTTCAGCTGAACGAGAAGCTGGAGGCCAAGAACAGTGTTATTATCAGGCTGAGCAGGTTCCATGTGAATAAAGTCAGGCAAAGCACCAGCAGAAACCAGCTATCTAGGCCAAGCAGTGTAGGGCACTATGAAGGACTAGACTCAGAATCTAGCAAAAGTTGTGAGGACAGCAGGGAGAAAGCCCATCAGAAACATTGATGACAGCATTAATAGAAATAGTGGCTTTTAATAACCATTAGTAGAAAATAGAACCAAAGGCAGGAGTGGTCCCTCTATGAATATGCTTTCTATTTTTTACTAATATGACTTAACTATATGGGTGTTATTGGAAATGTTTGCCCTATTCATTCATATTCTTTGACTGTACTTCTTTGTTTCTCTTTCTGAAGCCAGTCCACTCATTTCACTGACTTGTTGGGGCAGAATGTCTTCTGGGTATATGTGGGTGAGGTTTAATTGTTACTTTCTGTCCTATACATTTTCATGAAATACTTTTGATCTGAAATAATTGTGAATTTTGTTTTCCTCCTGTTCTGTTCCCACTTACTACTTGTTTGTATTTGAAACTTGTAGGAGATACACACACATACACACAACAAAGACACACACACCACATCTCTTTTACCTGAGGACTTAAAATAACTCTTCTCACTCATAGTTCTTCATCCCTCCAGTGATAAAGAGATGTGCATTTCATCATGTCTTTTCCTTGGATGAGATTGACCATCATAAATAGTGTTCACATTCATTTTTCAACTCTTTTCTTTTACATTGTTTTTGAATATAAGTATGTGTGTGTACATATATATATATATATAAAATTTTCATCAGCTACTTCATTCTGCACGAGTCCTCAAAAGTTTGTTTGAATTAAATGCATTATTTTCTATAGCAAAATAATATTTCATTGTATTCATTTAACACATTTTATTTAACTATTCCTCTCCAATGGACCTTTTTTTTTTTTTTTTTTTTGCTTCTAGTTTTGAAACCATGAAATCCAAGCTTTGCAATTCCTTATGCTGGTTTTGTATGACACAGGGTATGAACAGGTAACAGAAGATTGAGAAGAAGATCTAAGTGATGGAGTGCTTGAGTGCCTGGGCTTGAACCCCAGTTCCAAAATCACATTTCTCCCTAGCCTCAAAACACTGTCTCAGGCAGTTTCTCTCTATTTCAAGGGCAGCATGCCCTAGCAAAATACTTATCTCTCTTCCTGATATAGTAGCCAGTTGCACCTATAGAATTTAGTAGTTTGACCCAGCTGTGTACTAGTTGAAGCAGATGTATACTGGGTCATACCTGTATAATTTAATGGGATTTGAAGGTCTTCCATTCCCCTTGTATTGGCAAGCAGACAGGTACTTGAAACCTTGTTTCAAGTTCATGATTGTGTCAAGTATTAAGATCCAGAACTTGTGAATCCCATAGTAGGATGAACTTGCTGATGTAACAGGCAGGGGCAGAATAGGGAGGAGGTGATACCACATATAAGGAAAAGCCCAAGCTAGAGAGCCAGAACTTCTGCTGAGAACTTCATCTGAGAGATTTCAAGAGCCAGCCAGAACCTCTTGGAATGAGAACTGCTGGGAGCTAGAACTGCTGGGAGAGAGCAGCATGGAGGCTGAGGAGCTACCGTGAGTCAGGAGAGGAGGATCCTTGCTTGAGGGAGCCTATTTTGTTTTGAAGGCTTGGGTATATGGGTGTTCACTGCATTGACTATGTGTACCAGCTTCATGGTTATTGCAATGACTTTGACTTTCTGGTTTGGGGACTTGGTTTTCTGGTATTTGAATAAATGCTTTGGTTCTGTCCTCCATGTGGAGAGCCTGTTACATTTTTTGATTCACAGCTATACCAACATATTCATTGCCACTGTGGGAGCTGTAAATATTGTGTTTCTGGTACATTTAAATGTAAAGCCAAGCACTAGCAGCTTTCCAGAGGACTGCTGCTGTGAACAGCTTCAAGGTTCTGATTACATAGTATAGTAAACTCTTTATTTATTCAGTAACAAACTATGATGAAACATTCAAAGAAATTAAAATACAGCATTCACAATGTTATGGCTTAGCAACTTACCACTAAAGTGGCCATATAGTTTTCACCAAAGTGGTCACATAGTTTTAAGCAAAAGATAACATTTATTTAGTAACACATTCATTTAGTAAATCCTTAATTCAATCATCCTAAAGGAGGCAAGCCTCCTTAATTGACACAAAGTACAAAGGCCAAAGTCCTCCACCCCTAGGTCACATTGTCTTAATCTCTTCAATCAAAAAGTCCCCTTTCTTCTTAATTGGAGAAGTCCTCAATTCAGTCATCTAAATATAAAGGTCAGAGCTCCCCACCCCTAGGCCACAGTAAGTCATGATTGTCTCAGTTTGCATTAAATACCCAAGCAGAGGTCTTTTCATCTTGATTCAAGGCAGGCTTTCAGCTTCCATGGTTCCTCTTCCATGGTCCCAGCTCCTGCCTGAATCTATCCAACTATCACCTGAGTTCAAAGGCAGACAGCTCTCAGTTCCTTATCTAGCTCCTCGTGCAGTTCCTGTTCCATATTGAAGCTCACAGTATCTAGTCCACCTCAAGTCCTTCACAGTTTCTGTTCTTGGGAAGACAAAGCTTAACAAAGCCACAAAAACATCCATTCACATGGCCGGCATTTTCATCAATTCACTTTCTGCTTGTGAAATCAACATAGACCCAACAATAAGGTCTGAGGAATCAACACGAATCATCAGTATAGTCCCAGGACCTCTGAAAACATCAGTAAGACCCTCCTCCAGGACTTCTGTAAACATACAACAAGAAAATCCTCTTTGGGGGCTTCTGAACCAGCAGTAAGATTCCAGGTCTTCTATAACAACAGCACTGTCCTCTATCAACAGATGAATCTGACAAAGTAACATCAAAACAGACAGACAAAGTACCAGCACTGCAGTCATGCTTCCTCCCAATTCTCTTCTCTTCTCATTTCTCAGTTCATCTCAATTCTCTTCTCAGTTCTTCTCAGTTCTCAGTTCAGTTCTCAATTCTCAGTTCTCAGTTCTCTGTTCTGCCACCAAAAATTCTGTTCCCCATTCTGTTCTCAATTCATAGCAGATCTCAGAAGTTCTCAGGATCCTAGCAATTCTCTCTCTCTCAGCCATTCTGGTTCTCTAGCTTGGGCTTTTCCTTTTATATGATATTAGCTCCTCCCTGTTCTTCCCCTTTCTATTACATTAGTAACTTCCTCCCACTGTGGGATTCGTAAGTTCTGGAACTTAATACTTGATAAAATAATGAACTTGAAATAAGGTCCTAAGTACCTGTTTGATTGCTAATACAAGGGGCAGGGAAGATCTTCAAATTCCCATTCCCATTACAATCTATCATATATATCCTAGACTCAGTCACTTGTATACTCCCTAGCTCATTATATACATCCTGAATCCCCCGTTGTGTATGCCTTAAGCTTGGCATATACTAAACTCCCAACATCCTCTTGTCAAACATGACATTGATGGGTGACAGCTTGGTCAGCCCTGACCTCTAGCTGACTTAGTGATGTTTCAAGCCTAAAACTACACCTCCATTCAGCTCTCCTTGGGCTATTTCACAGTGAATTCTAAGCAATACACCTGTGTACTAGATATTAAAATTACATGTTACTTTAAAAACTGATCACTCCTTAACCACTCCCTAATCCCACTCTGACTCACCTACTTAGCCTATTTGACACTTTTTATACAATAGAATATCCTATATAAACTTTAACTGTACCCCTCTAAGGTTGCAGGTTCCCTAAGAACTCTTGCCCTCTTTATAGAATAACCATAAATCTTTGCCATCTTGACTTAGAGAATGCTTGAGTCTGTGAATTCATTCCAGACTGTTTTCCAGGGACTCTGACTATTGGGGTTCCTGGACTCTCTGACTCCCTGAACCATATCATAAGTGTTTACATTTTCAAAATTTTTTCAGGATGTATTTTAATTTATTCCATTAGTTTATCATCTTTTCTTTTGAATTGAACTTTTAGTATTTTTATAGATTCTGTGTGTGTGTATGTGTGTGTGTGTGTGTGTGTGTGTGTGTGTGTGTGTGTGTGTGTGTGTGTGTGTGTACTTATTTTGAGCTATTTTTGAATGGGGATTTAAGAAGGAAACAACTATTCTGCCACTTTGGTGATTTCCAGGCTCTTTTAGTCTTTTCATTATTGTAACTGTTTTGCATCAGTCTTGCTTCTGTAAGATTTGCAGATGATGTGTTAGTATACTTAGAGAGCTCTAAATATTCAAATAATACCTTAATTGAAATGATTAATAACTTCATCAAAGTTGTAGGATATATCATAAATACATATAAATCATCAGCATTCCTCTATCTAATAGACTAAACTAAACACAAAAATAAATAGAAAGAGAAATTAAGTTAAAAGAACATGGAAGCAATAAATTCCTTGTGAGTGTATCTATCCAGGCTCCCAAGGGACTATATGAATCTCATTATTGACCACTCTTTGCATAAAGGTAGAATTAATTAATTGCATAACATTAATTGGTATGGGTAGGTTAAGCTAACATAATAAAATACACTATACTCCCTAAATCTATTTACTTATTGAGTGTTAAGTCAACAAAAATCTTTTAAAGAATTATTTACAAAGTTAGAAAAATGTTAACAAAATTCTTCTATAGAAACAAGATGTCAAAACTCTCAAGGATGATCATGAAAAAAGAAGTGGAAAGGAAGATTCTCTATCAATACTAGATCTTAAAATCTACTATACAGTAATAATCATTAAACAATTTGGTACTTCCCTCAAAATAGATAAGTCAATCAGTGTAGCAAAATAGGTATATGACATACAGAAGCAAATATACATAGTAGTGAGTGCTGGTAAATCATAGGACCCCAATTTCTTGGGGATGGATACATTTATTTGATTAAGAAAATAATTCCGGGTAAACTGGACAGCGGTTTGGCAGAAGTTGGATTTGGACTAAAACTTCACACAGTATACAAAAAGCTCCAAATAGATACATCATTGAGATATTAAAAAAAAAAGTCTTAACCAAATTTGAAAAGAATGGGAGAAATTGCTTTTGGGGTTTATGGTTAGGGGAAATACTGAATAAGTGTTAAGGCAGATCTCACAAGTTAAAATGGACAATTTTGATTATTTTAAATTCAAAACTGTTTCTGCAAAGAAATTTAATGTAGAAAAGTTAGAAGGAAACAGGGAAGTGGTGAAAATATTTGCAATGAATTTTTGTAACAAAGTTCTTATTTTCACATTATATAAAAAATAAAAGATTCAAACTTGTAAGATTAAGACCCATTCTCCAATACATGAATGGTCAAAAAACATCAACAGACAGTTTGTAAAGGAAGAAATATAAGACATCAACAATCACATGAATGAATTATCTAAATCACTAGTAATTAAATGCAAATTAAAGCCATTTTGTTTCCACTTCACAATTATTATACTGGCAAAGATGACAAAAAAAGAAAAAGACAAATTCTGGAAGGACCATGGGGAGGGGTGCAGGAAGTACACTAGTGCATTGTGGGTGAAGCTGTGAATTGGTCCAACCATTATGAAAAGCAAGTTTTAATTCTCCAAAAGGTTATCAAACTAAACATATCCTTTAAGCCAATGACATCACTACTATGCCTATATCCCAAAAGAATGAAAAAGAAAAATATAGATAGAAAAATGTTTATAATAACTCTGTTGTTGGAAACTAAAGGGATATTCTCCTAGTGAGGAATAACTAAATAAATTGTAGTATGTGAATCTAATAGAATATTAGTAAAGTATGAGAGATGATGAAATGGATATTTTCAAAAGAAATTGGGAAGTTTTTTAATGAACCAATATAAATAGAAATGTGAAGATATAGCAGAACAAACTTCACAATGATAGAGGAAAAAAATTGTGAAAAACTTTGCAACTCTGAGGAATGTACTAATAAACCATTAGTACAAAAGAATCAAATGATACTTTCCATCCACATTCTTTCAGAGAGGGTATGAACTTAAAACACAGAACAATATATAACTTTTGAGATATGGCTTATGTGGGGATTTGTTTTTCAGACCATGTAAATACATATTTTAAAAAAATCTTGATTTTGTTTTTTCTGTGTTCAGTGAAGTAGGAGGCTATTGAAAGAAATGGATTAATTTTTAAAATATTCATTACTTCAACAATAAAAATAATAAACTGAAACATACCTCTGAGAAATCAGAATCCATGTATTTTATCCATTTTGCTCTTTTCAGATTTTATAGCTTATCTAAGTATATTGGGTTGGTATGTTATAATTTCATTTTGTGCCCTATGTTTTTTTTCTTCAAATTTAGAATTGTTTTTGGTGTTGTTCTAACCAGTCAGTAATTTGACTGGCTACCGTTAACTAACTGATCCTGACATGACTGCCGAATCAGTAGCTAGTCATTTTCTGTATGTTAGAAAAGCTATATAATATGTAGAGGGAAGAATAAGTGGATTTGGAGTTAAAGAAATTGAATTTTAGTTATATTCATGGAAACCTGTCTTTTTATCATGAGCAATGTAAGGCATCCCCTGAAATAATGTTTCTTTAAACTTTGGGGACCATGATGAAAGTAACTCTACCAATTCCTTTAATTATATTTCTAAGGAAAGCCCATGAGACATGCTTCCATTTAGATAAAATTTATTTATGTCTTCTGATTTTATTTACAGGTATAAATGTGAAGATTCTCCCCCATTTCAGTCAACAGACTCAATGAGGTTTAAAGTATATTTTTTTTAACATGCTGTGCATCCTGCCATCTTTCTACAAGATGAGAATCTCTTCAGTTGACTCAAGAAAGGAAACAATATTATTGGCTGAAGTGATCATTTCTGCCTATTGTACCTAAGTTTAAAAGAAGAGTCAATCCTCTGGTAAGTACAGTCCAGAGAGGTCCATCTCAGCAATTGAGGATTACATTCTTGGAAATGATGATTCAAATTTGGTCAAGCCATTGAGTGCTCTTGGGAGGAATTTCTTCCTCACTCCCTGTTTTGATAATAGTACAAATCTTGATTTGATCATAAAAGCGAAGGAATTCTCTTCTACTAGATTACAAGCATTGGATCCAGGAGTCTTGGTTCTCTCCCAATGACTCATAGATTTAAGGGACTATTTAAAACATTTCTCTGTCACTTGGTCATGGTGAATTTCAACCGTTAACTCTCTTTGGTGAAGGAAAGAAGTATGACCAGCAAAGGTATGGCTACTAGTGTTCCCATGATTCATGGACCTACAGGGAAAGAACTTCTATCCTGCTGAAGCACAGGGTTCAGTGAACTGACTTTTGCTGTCTACAGAGAAGACAGAGGGTGACAGCAAAGTTGCCTATTCTATCCTGTCCATGGAGATGCAGCTGTCAGAAAATATAATGCTAACTTTTATCAGTGACTCATGAGCTACAGGTAGGTACTGGTCATCCAGATTTGGTCTAATATCCAGCTAAGAGATTCAGTTTGATTCTTTCAAGAAAGAAAAACTCCAAAAATCATTGCCAGAGGCTTAATTAATGGTACACTGACAACAGCATAAGAGGCTGGTGGTGAATCTGAGTAAGGGCCAAAGGTCAGATTCAGGAAGCGACAAAACCTATACAAAATAATAGGGAAGAATATAGAGAGATTATAACCTGGATGGGGAGAGGGGAAAGGAAAGCAGATAATACCTCTGGGATGAAAGCTGTGATGTCTATGATTCAGCCAAGGAATCGGCAGTGAATGCTAGACTGAGCAGGGATTTGAGGGAGTATTTTATTGGAAATTTCAAGAACATTTCCCTATCTTCAAGGTGGGGCAATATGCCTATTCACCAGTGCCGAGCAAATGCAAGTTCACTAAATGTTGTGACCTTGAGCATCCCTTTTCTGCTGAGTGTCTTAACGACACTGATGTCCTTCAAGTTTCATCGTAAGTGCCACCTTCTATAAGAGGCCTGACCAGTCCATATTGCCACTTCACTCTTTCTTTCTAAAGTTAACTTCCTTATAATCTGTGCATTTTATATGTAGCCATTTATTCTCATACTGTCTCGCCATTAGTATGTGAGCTTCTTTATCGGCTTTTGTTGGTGTTGTTTTCTTGTTTTGTCTCTCGTTGTATCCCCAGTACTTATTAAAATATCTGGCAAATACTGAGGCTTAGATCCTTATTAACTGATTGGACACAGAACTGAGTATGGAGATCCTCTTTATTTATATTTTTTATTAGCTTCATGGATTGCCAAGCCCTTACAAATCATTCTCAGGGGCCTAGTTTTCTGATATAACTCTAGCTTTGTTTTTCCAGGCTACAGACACTGTCACTGGAGCTATTTCTGAAACTGACATAGATATCATAATCCGATGCCTCATCATGGCTTGAAGGTGACCATACTTATACCAACTGAGTGCAAGCTATGGCAGATTCTACCATGATGGAAAATAAAACCAATATTTGTGTTTAATTATTGAGAAAAAGAGGTAATTATGGTTTGAATCTTAAGGAATATGTCAGCTTTGGCCCTTAGGCCCCCTTTCACAGATGATTTTTAGAGAACATTGACAGTACAATGCTTAAGGCTTTTTATATCATCAAATCCCATTTTTACGAAAGTCTACCAAGTGATGGATGTGTTTCTAATGATTGATCTCTCTATCCATATAACAGCAGAGTGATTTACAACCTTTACAATTTCCTCATTTTTCCAATCATTTTTCTTTATTTGACAGTCACTTATTCATCATATATTTCTGGGAATATCAGTAGAGTGATACCATGGTTCTGACCAAGCATGGATTAAAAATAATTACTTAAAAATCAAAGGGACTTGAAACCATGATGGAGTGAGTATTACTAATGATAACTTACCTCTACAACCAAATCATGATGTTATTTATTTAAGTTTCATGATATTGATATTTGAGAAATGTTTGAATAAAGGAGGAAAAAAATATGATTTCCAGAGTTAGAAATCCCTGCAGAACCCTTCAAACTCACAATGTAACATTTTCAAGTATGAATTATATGACTTAGCTCTCACACAGAACAGCATTTTTAAGAGTTTATCTTTGGATTTTAAAAACCATATGCTTTTCACAATGATTTTTTTCCCTATTTTTCTTTTACTGATAGATTTTTACACATATTCTCATAGGAATGTTGGATGTTTCCAAAAATTATATAACTGAGTTGATGAATCAAAGCCTTCAGTATTGAAAATGGTGATGGTGAGATGCCTAATGAAATACAGTAGGCTGTATATTTCCAATAATAATCTGTGCACAAGATATAGGATCAGAAAATTCATATGTTAATATCTCGGCAGGTGGACTCCCAAATATTTCCTATTGTCTGCAGATATTTTAAATGAAATTTCTCTTTCTACCTGTTGATTTTCTTCTGTTTCTATTTTGTTTGTTTGTTTTTGGTAACATTTAGAAATGCTGATGATTTAAATGGGTTTATTTTATAACCTGGGGCAGGTAGGTAGTATAGTGGCTAGAGTGCCAGGTGATCAGAAATGTAAAGTTATTCCCAGCATCTGTCCTCAGGAGATCTGCTGGTGATTGGCTTTATAATTTCTTGAGGTAAATGTCATTGTGATGGCTCTTTGTGATTGTGTGCTTTTTTGGTTTGCTCATTCTTTCAGCCTTCTTCTTGACTTTGGACATTATGTTTAGGTTGCATTCTATTAACTTAACAAGGTTGGGGGTGGGGAATTTCTAACTTGAGCTTCTGTCCTTTTATATCTTTCTGCTGCTTCATGGCACAACTCTGGGAGTCTGTAAATTTTCAGTGCTTTCAAAGTGGTGTGATCTATAGAGAAATCTGTTCACTGACCTCCTGATCAGATCTGTGTAAGTTCCTTAGGTCTGTTAGGTTGTTTGTGGTTGAGTTTTCCTAAACTGCCACTGGACTCAATCACTGTCAGCCTGCTGAGTAGTTTTCGGGTTCATAGCAACTGAAATGCTATATCCTCTTTGGCCTTGATCTCCTGCTCTAGTTATTCTACTACATGGTTATGGGGTGAATGGGGTGTTCAGTGAGGATAAGCACCTCTGGTGTGAGAACTTGTCAAACCCTTTTCAGGGCAGCTTATCTACTTTTGGTATCCACCTGGCACTCAAATTTCCCTGTGGCTATAAGAAGCTATACTGTGTTTGGTGCCCAGGTCCCAGGGAAACCATATTGGCAGACAGGCTAAACAGATTGAGGGAAATCCACAGGCCTCAAATCCATTAGTGAGTTAGGAGGTTGTCTGCCTCAAATATATGAAGATTTTTCCTGGCAGAATAGATAGATGAAAACAATTTGTTCCAACAGCCATGAATAGGCTGAAGTAGGCATTGTGAACATTTAGGGCTTCGTCAGACCTTGAAGACACTGAGGTCATCCAGTTCCATCATCAGCCATCTTGACTCTTGTCTTACCACTTGACTTTGATGACTCTGAAAGAGAAAGTGAAACTGACAACTTTGTGCAACTTGGTGTCACCTAAATCTAATTAATCTGTGAGTTGACATCACCCTGTGATGTCTTCGGTCCTCTTCAAAAATGAAGGACAATCAATTGGGGAATGGCTGAACAAGCTATGGTATATGAATGTAATGGAATACTATTGTGCTATAAGAAATGGGAAGGAGATACACTTCATAATTACCTGGAGAGGCTTATACGGACTGATGCTAAGTGAGAAGAGCAGAA
>CM053588.1:272264835-272286484 GCA_028646515.1 Pseudochirops corinnae
TCAGCCACTGCCTCTGACGCCGCTTCCAGTCCGCACCGCACAGAGACTAGCTTGGCTCCGGTGTTCTCTTGCTCCACCCCTTCCTGCTACATCAGCAAGCTCAAGGGGCGTGGAAGATCTTCAAATCCTAGTATCATTACAGCTTGGTACTCTATCCATTGTACTACCTAGCTGTCCCTGGCAAGTCCATGTTAAATATGCATTTGTCCTCTCCACGCTCCATTCTTTCTCTCCAACTTTAGCTCATCTTTAGCCTAGAATCAAAAATTGTTGTCCACAAAGCCTATCTCATATTCTCTTATTTAGCATATTTTATAATTTATTCTTATGTGTACATGAGCACAACATCTCTGGACGTGGCTAAAAGTTGTTATCAGCTGTTCACTCAACATGTTATTTGCTTAGGGAATTTGAAAGACCAACTCATTTGAATGAATGAAATGAATGAATTAGATCCTCTATATCAACTACTTTTGGGGTCCATATCAGAGGATCATATTATATGGAAACCAATGTAATCATGACATCTTTCTTGTTTTTGTTTGGAAAAAAAAAGTGATAATGTCATTCCAAGAGTGGAAGCACGGTAAGGCACTTTGATGAAGCCTACACAGCAAGGTCATGGACTGTGTTAAGGCATGATCAAAGAATCAGCTCATTTCAACCCAACTCAAGAAATATGAGTCAGAAATAGTGAAAGTCTAATAAAGTCCAAAGGCATTGAAGCTCAATGAAGGGAAGAATACAGAGTCCAGGGAAAGTTATGGTTCAAGAGAATTGGACTAGTAGGAGTGAATATTAGTACTAATCTGAAGGCATGACTGACTTATATTCCTTCCTCCATATATGTTTTGCTGCCTACATATACACTGGATTATGTAATTGCACACAGAGGCTGAGTAAATGGCTATCATGTTTCATCTGATGCTCATTATAGTAGGGTCAAAGGATCTAGGAATAGCAATTGATTGTTATAAATGAATATTGGTTTGCTTGTTTGTTTGTTGCTGTTTTTTTTTTAACCAAATTATGTATTTTATCATATTTAATTCTGGTGAAATTTGCAAATATTTAGTTGAATACATTTTATTATTCATTATTTAAAATTCCATAATTGTGTTTCCATAGTTGCCTATTTTCAGATTTACACAGAGAAGAAGTTGTGGAATAGTAGAAAGAGAGCTGGACTTAACATCAGAAGACTTAAGTTCAAGTGCCATTTTAGAGAAATACTGACTCTGGAACTCTAAGCAATTCACTTAACCTCTTATTGCCCTGGTACAACTCTTATCTCCTCTGCTACCTATATTTGCTAAATGTGAACCTCATTTCCATTGTATTGATAGTTTATATCCATTCTCCTCATTGATCATATTTATCTTTATGGGGAACCATGTTTTGAACTTTTAGGGAGACTATGTGGTACTAACTTTTTGTTGATGTGGTTGTTATACCATTTTATGAAATACCTCTACTAAAAAAGAGTGAGATTTCTAGCTAATATGCAAAAAGAAGCATAAGTATGGCTTTGGTTTCTCCTGAGAACAATTAAAGAAATTTAGTTTCTTGGGATTATCTAGGATCCTGAGGAAAACAGCCTTCAGTTTGCCTGGGAGGATCCAGAACACTGATAGGATTGAGAGTTAGAAAAATAGTGTCTGAAAGGGCATCATACAGGTATACACAAAATGTGTATTTAAAACATCAAGGTGATTTAAAGCAGTTGAAACATCAAGTAGAAAATGGAACTTGCACTGACCTTCAAAAGAAATTCATGATTCAAAGAGTCAAAGGAAGGGAGTACATCCCTGGCACTGTCAAAGTCATAACAGTAGGAGACAGAGCAGAACAAGGGTGATAGCCATTTGTAGTAAGCCATTTGCGGGGATGATAGAGTTGAAGAGGAGTAATATTTAAAGCTGGAATGCTAGGTTGGGGCCAGGATGTGATGGGTTTCGAATGCCTCTATACAGAGAATATGCACTTTTCAGTGCTCCCTTTACCCTGTATATACCAATGTTTCATAGATTAACTCTTATTTGGTAACAAGGAATTAGAAACTGCCTCTACCTTTGTCCCTAATGAACTGTAAACCAAAATAATTCCCCTAAAAGAAGTATTAAATTGGGAAATATAATACACATCTTCATAATTCTTTTATTAGCTAAATTAGCATGTCTAGCTGTTCCTCAAAAGGGTCTCGGCACCTGAATCAAAGAAAGAATCTTTTTCAATGAGACAACTCAATGAAGGAGGAAAATTGGGCTCATAATTTAGGAATTCATATCAAGGTGGGCAGAGCAATCATCTATAACCTAATTACTCAGCTTTCAAACTATCGTTTATTAGAAAGATTATAGAGAGAGAGTCTCTGTTTCCAGGTACTGTGTCTGTAAATACTCACTGAAATTCCAAGGCCATTCAAATATAAAAGCAGCATCTGAAAATACCCTTTAGATCAGGCCCGCACAACCTGTTTCCTATGAGCCCCTTATGGCCCACGGATCATTTGGGTAAGCTAAAAGATTTCAGGCATCTTATAAAAATCGTAGAGCATCTTTTCCTCTACTTTAGGCAGTTTGCTAGAGTAGGAGACCGAAGATCTGGAAAGTGTTCCAAACATCTTCTTAGCACTTTGAAAAAACCATGTACCTTGCCAGTGCTCCAGTTTCTTCATTTGCAGAGATAACTATTCTTTGCAACAGATATTGTAAAAAGCTCTTTGAGATCATGACTGTTATGTCAGTATAGTTCATTATGGTATTGAAATGAGCCATAACCAATAGTCCATGTGGCATAAAGAATTTCATTTAAAAACAATTAGAATCCAAATGTGCTGCTAAGGTATAAAGGCCTCCAAAGCATCTGAAACCATCTAATTATTTCCCTTTCTTTTTTTTTTTCCTCTCTCTTTTTTAAACAGATCCAGTAAAGTAAAATCCCCTTAGATCTTACATGTTAAGTTTTAGTTTATAATGATTTTTACAACCAAGTTATAAACCTCTGAAAATAGAGTTTTAATGGAAACGTGGAGAAAATGTAACTTTTTAAAAGCCATTTTTACCCATTTATAACATATGGTATACTTTTTTTTTTTTCAGTTGGATTAGGAGTTACAGCTATTCTCCTATTAACTAAGCTTATCCAACTTCACCTTTCAGAACTGGTGGAACTTAACTGTTCATTGTCAACTGATTCATGAACATAGAAGCAAGATTCTCTTGGAACATATGGCCTGAAGATAATAAATTCAAATGCCTGATGTAAAGTAAATTAGAATTGGGATTTTAATGTTGATAGCTTTTACCGCAAGACTCTTATAACATCTGTCCAGAAACTTTAATTTTTTCAGATGTTTTTCACATACTCTGTTTCAGATCTATACCTATGTGTTGTCTTCTTCCTTTAAGAAACAATTAGATAACATGGGTCTTATTTAAAAATAAAAGGCACATATGTGTTGAAATTAAAATTAAAATGACATCATTTCATTCTTTGGTAAAGAACCTCCACTTAACCACCAGACCAGCAGAGAAGAAGATACAAAATGAAATGATGTGTTGAGATTAAACTGGGAAAACTTTTTTTAGAATGGATATATACATTGAAGAACTACTTTTCCCGAAGGCTAAATTGCCACCATAATTGTGCTTATTTTACAAAATAAGTTTTTGCACATGTCATGGAATCTAAGAACCGAAAAGGACTTTAATGGCTGTTGTCTTACAAATATGGAAAGTAAGCTCAGAGAAGTTAAGATCTATAACTCAAATGAGATTAATGAGATGTTTCAAATACCTTAGGTAAACTATTTGATTTCATAGAGATAGATGCAGAGGTGGAGCCAAGGGGGCAGAGAAAAGGCAGTGACTCACCTGAGCTCTTCCCTAAGCCCCTTGGAACACCTTTAAATAAGATCATAAAAAAATTAGTGGAGTGGCAGAACCCATAAAAGGACAGGGTGAAATAATTTTCCCACCAAAGTCAATTTAGAAGGTTGGTAGGGAAGGTCAGTCACACCGGAATGAGAGTGGAACATAGTCTAACACAGTGTGCACCAAGAGGGACCGGGCCCCAGTAACCTAGGAGCATTCTTGGTTGCCACCAAATCTGCAGTGTCAGGAGCTGCTTCCAGAGATCTCAGCACAATGACTATAAGAGGGTCAAACAACTGATTAGAAGATTACAAGGGTCTCTTTGCTAGCACTTGGAGAAGGGCTCAGTGGCTTTACCCCTACTCAGATGTAGGTTGCAGTACTGGTTGTCAGTCTCAGGGTAAGGAGGAACACTAGCATACTAGAGCTTTAATGCTAAAGTAGAGCAGGAATTCCTATCACAACTCCAGGACAGAAAAGACTGGTTGTGGTCTCTGACAGACCAAAGCAAAGGCCAGGAGAATAGTAAACACCTCCCTGTGAGTCATACCACCTTGGATGAAATGAAAACGTATAGGTCTGTAGAAGTGTCTCTGAAAATAGCTACAAAACACTCAGGAAGGGGGCGGCTAGGTGGCACAATGAATAGAGCACTGGCCCTGGAGTCAGGAGGATCTGAGTTCGAATTCAGCCTCAGACACTTAACATTTACTAGCCATGTAACCTTGGGCAAGTCACTTAACCCCAATTGCCCTGCCCTTCCCCTCCAAAAAGCAAAAAAAAAAAAAAAAAAAAAAAAAAAAGAAAAGAAAAAAAGAAAAATAAATCACTCAGGAAAGCGTTGAACAGTGCACATTACACCCTGGAAGCAGAGGCCCGCTTTAAGAGTCAAGAAACAGACTAGAAAGATGAGCAAACAGAAAAAAAACTGGTCATAGAAAGTTACTACGTGACAAGGAAGATCAAAGCACATACTCAGAAGAAGACAACAAAGTCAAACCTCCTACATCCAAAGCCTCAATATATATATACACACACACACACACACACACACACACACATATACATATATATACATATATATACACATATACATATATACATATATACACATATATACACACAATATACATATGTGTATATATACATGTATGTATATATATGTATGTATGTACATATATATATATATATATGAATTTGTCTCAGGCCATGAAAAGGGCACAAAAAGGACTTCAAAAATCAAGTACAAGGGGGCTGGCTCCGGAGCCAAAACCAGACTGGAGCTGACCAGCCAGGCCGGGGCTGCCACCACCACCATGCTGAGTGGAGCCCCGGGGGGTACGCCTTGCCCAGGCCGGGGTCAGATGAGGAAACAGACTCAGGGATTAAATGACTTGCCTACAGTCCTACAGCCAGTGTCAGAAGTGGGATATGAATCCAAGTCTTTCTGATTCCAAGTCTAGCACTTTATCCACATGGCTTCAATGAACAAAAACAAGGGGCTGTTGTGATCATGGAACCCCAATTGTGAAGGCCTATGTGTCCCTTGTTCCCATGACAACAGGCGACTGCTGTCATTTCCCTGGCTCACTGTGTGACTAAACTGGAAACACCGCCTGTTCTAAGATCATGGCCGACCTGGACCTCGGGCATCCACAGTATGTGACCCAGGTAACAGCTGAGGATGGCCAGCTCCTCTCTACTGTCATCAAAGCTTTAGGCACATGAAGTGATGGACCCATCTGCCAAATCTGCCACAGAGGGTCCAGTGGGGAGGTGCTGTTGTCACCCTGTGATTGCACAGGCATGCTGGGTACTGAGCCCAAGAGCTGCCTGGAGAAATGGCTTTATTCTTCCAACACTAGTTACTGTGAGCTGTGCCACACAGAATTTTTGGTGGAGAGACGGCCCTGGTCCCTCACAGAGTGGCTGAATGACCCTGACCCAGGAAGGAGAAGAAGATGCTTTTCTGTGACATGGTGTTTTCCCTGTTCATCACACCCCTTGCAGCCATCTCAGGCTGTTTTTGCCTTCGAGGGGCCCAGGATCACCTACAGTTTAATAGCAGGCTGGAAGCTGTGGGACTTATTGCTCTCACTTTAGCACTTTTTACTATCTACGTCCTTTGGACATCGGTTTCATGCCCCTATCATTGCCAGCTGTATTCAGAGTGGAGAAGGACTAATCAAAAAGTCCACTTCATGACTCTGGACTCTGAAAGTTGCAAGATGGCTCAATATTCATTGCTGTCAGCCATGCTCCTTAAGAAAACAACAGAAGAAACTACTGTGTGAGTGTGCTGGAGCTGGCAGCCCTTGGGAGAGAGGAGCCAATCCTGACCCAGAGTGGAGTCCAACTTAAAGGAATCAGCTGGCATATTGGGATTATAGAGGAAGAAGGAAAGCTGACCACACTGTCAGCTGCCTCAGGATCTTGAGAATATAGTTTGGAAGGCTCAGCTTTTTAAGGAAGTATAGAACTAGCTCCTGCACCCAAATCTGGGCTGACTTTGTTACAATATACACTAAGTGGAGTACATTCCATATATGTACACATTTTTTTCAATTTCCTTGCATGAAATTTCTGTATATTATGTTGACAGACTTGGTTTTAAGCTTTGGTACTGATGCTGGCAGCTTGATCTCATCTGAGGTTAATTACATGCCCTATTCTGGAGTCACTCAAAGGCAATTCATGTTTCACATTGCCCTTGCCCTTAGTTTGCTAAGATCTTGGAAAGGTTTCTTCATATCTGCACTATCTTTCATGGTGTCATACTTTATAAGTTTCTATGTTTTAAAGATCACCCTGAAGGAATAAAACAAACTCTTAATGAAAAAAAAAATCAAGTAAGAGGGGGCAGTTAGCGCCTCCAGGGTCGAGGGTGCATGGGGTTGAATGATGGCCTCTCTGCCCCATCCCTTTCCCAGACTAGCAGAAGCAGCAGCTAGAGCAGCCCAAGCCCTACCCGCCTGCCCTCCCTCCAGTGCCCTCCACCCTCCCAGGGCCCCTCTCCACCCTTCCTCCTCCACTCACCTGTGGGTGCCCCTTTTCCTTCTGGCCCACCCCTATCTTGTTCCACCTGTAGCCTCCCACCCTTCCCTTTCCTTCCTGCTCCCCTTTTCCCTTTACTCTCCTCAAACCCAAAATTTTTGGCTTTCACTCCCACCAGTGAACAACAACTTGACCACTTTACAAAGTCCAAAGCCCCAGAACGCTGCTCGACATAGACATCAGGGTAATTGAAGGTGGATTAAATGTCAGTCTTGCCATCTGTATACTTATGCATGGAAAGGAAGTTGGTAGCATTATTGGAAAGAGGAGAATCAGTCAAGAAAATGCGTGAAGAGAGCAGTGCATGTATCAATATCTCAGATGGGAATTGTCCTGAGAGAATAATTGCTCTGGCTGGACCCACCAATGCCATCTTTAAAGCCTTTGCAATGATTATTGACAAACTAAAAGAGGATATCACCAGCTCTATGATCAAGAGTACAGCTGCCAGTAGACCCACAGTCACCTTGAGCCTCGCTGTCCCTGCTAGCCAGCGTAGCTCTCTCACTGGAAAAGGACAATGCAAGATCAAGAAAATAAGAGAGATTACAGGGGCTCAGGTCCAGGTGGCAGGGGATATACTACCAAACTCAACTGAGTAGGACATCACTACTGCTGGCATCCCACAATCTATCATTGAATGTGTCAAACAGAACTGCGTGGTCATGTTGGAGACTCTCTCCCAATCTCCCTCAAAGGGCATGACCATCCTGTACCAAACCAAGCCATCCAGCTCTTCAGTCATCTTTGCAGATGGCCAGGATAGGTACAGCACAGGCAACAACAGTGCAAACTTTCCCCACACCGCACCATCCATGTGCCTCAAACCTGACCTGGAGGGACCACCTCTAAAGGCTTATACCATTCAAGGACAGTATGCCATTGCACAGCCAGATTTGACCTAACTGTACCAGTTAGCAATGCAACAATCTCACTTTCCCATGATGCATGGCAACACCAGATTCAGTGGCAATGAATCCAGCTCTCCAGAGGTGAAAGGCTATTGGGCAGGTTTGGATACATCTGCTCAGACTACTTTTCATTAATTCACCATGCTAAATGACTTAATTGACTGCGTAACTGGGCATTAAGGCACCAAAATCAATGAGATTTCTCAGATGTATGGGGCTCACATCAAAACTGCCAATCCATTGTGAGTATGTGCTGATAGGTAGATTACCATCACAGGATTTGCTGCCAGCATTAGCCTGGCCCAGTATCTAATCAATGTCAGGCTTTCCTCAGAGATGGGTGGCATGGGGAGCAGCTAGAAAAATGCAGACCCACCCATAACCCCCTTCAACTGTTCATCATCCATGATCCATCTCTGTAGTTTCTGGAGAGTAATTTGGGACTCTGCCACATCACACCAACAAGATTGGCTAACATGACAAAACCAGAAAATGATAAGTGTTGGAGAAGATGTGGTAAAATTGAAACACTAATGCATTATTGGTGCAGTTGTGAACTGATCCAACCATTCTGCAGAGCAATTTGGAATTATGCCCAAAGGGCAACCAAATTGCTCATACCCTTCGATTCAGCAATGCCACCACTAGGTCTGTATCACAAAGAGATCATAAAAGGAGGAAAAAAGATGAACATGTACGAAAATATTTATAGCATCTCTTTTTGTGGTCAAGAATTAGAAATTGAGTGGATGCCAAGCAAATGGGGAATGGCTGAACAAGTTGTGGTATATGAATATAATGGGATACGATTGTGCTATCAGAAATGATGAGCAGGCAGATTTCAGAAAAATCCTGGAAAGACTTACATGAACTGATACTGAATGGATTGAGCAAAATCAGAATATTGTACAACTAAGAGATGATCAACTCTGATAGACTCAGCTCTTCTCAGCAATATAATGATCCAAGAAAATTCCAATAGACTCATAATTGAAAATGCTAAGCACATCCAGAGAAATAATGATGGAGTCTGAATTCAGTTCAAAGCATACTATTTTCACTTCTATTTGTTTTTATTTTTTTCTTTCTTGTGGTTTTTCCAATTTGTTCTGATTTTTCTTTCACAACATGACTAATGTGGTAATATGTTCACCATGATTGTACATGTATAACAGATATCAGATTATTTGCTTTCATGAGGAGGAGAAGAAGGAAGGGAGGGATGGATGGAAAATAATTTGGAACTCAATATTTTATAAAACCAATACTGAAAACCCTCTTTACATGTGATTGGAAAAATAATATTGAGGAAAAATTAACTCAAAGAGAGAATAGTGTACATACTCAATTGGGTATGGAAATCTATGTCGTCCTGTAGGAAAGTAGGAGAAGAAGGGCATAAGAGAAGAGGGGGGTGACAGAAGGGAGGGGAGACTGGAAGAGGTCATAGAATCAAAACACTTTTGAGGAGAAACAGGATAAAAGGAGAGGGAGAATAGAATAAACAGAAGGGGAAATAGGATGGAGAGAAATACAATTGGCAATTTTAACTGTGAAAAAAGTTGAAGCAAGTTTCTCTAATAAAGGCTTCATTTCTCAAACATAGAGAGAAATGAGTCAAATTTATAAAAATAAGAATTATTTCCCAATTGATAAATGATCAAAAGATATTGTCAGTTTTCAGATGAAGTAATCAAAGCCTGCTATAATCATATGGTGAAATGTTCTAACTCACTATTGACTTGAGAAATTCAAATTAAAACAATGCTGAGGTCCTACCTCATACCTATTAGGTTGGCTAATAGGATAGAAAAGGAAAATGATGCATGTTGTAGGGGATGTGGGAAGATGAGACATTAATGTACTGTTAATAGAGTTGTGACATGATTCAACCATTTTATAGAGTAATTTAGAATTATGTGCAAGGGGCTATATAAGCATGTAGATCATTTGAACTAGTAATACCACTACTAGCTCTATATCCAAAATGAGATTTAAAAAAAAAGAAAAACAACCTACATACAAAAAAAAAAACCAAAACTGTTTAGCAGCTTTTTTTTTTCCTGAGGGCAAAGAAGTAGAAATCAAAAGGATGTCCATCAATTGGGTAATGGTTGAACAAACTGTGGTATCTGATTGTGACGGAATATTATTGTGCTATAAGAAATGATGAGCAGGATGCTCTCAGAAAAAAAAAAAAACAAACCTGGAATGATTTATAGAAGCTGATGAAAAGTGTCATGTACTGTACACAAAGTACTAGCAATATTATAGGATGATCAGTGGTGAATGACAGCTATTCTCAGGAATACAATGATCTAACACAACTCTGAGAGACTTATAAGGAAAAATGTTATCCATCCCCAGTGAAAGAACTGATGGTGTCATAAGAGAGATTAAACCATACTTTTTAAAAATTTTTCTTGATTTTTCTTGAGGTTTTTTTTTGTCTGTGTTTTCTTTCAAAACATGATTAATATGGAAATAAGTTTTGCATGACTATACACTATAACCCATATAGAATCTCTTGCTTTCTCAATGGGGAAGGCAGGGAAAAAGGAAGGGTGAGAATTTGAAAGTCATTTTAAAAAATCAATATTATAAATTGTTTTTGCATGTAATTGGGGAAAAATAAAATACTAATAAAAAAGAAGAAAAACATGTATAGATCTGAGAATTTCTCTTTCTATATTATCAAAGGAAAATGTCTGAGGTGTGTGTATATGTGGGTGTGTGCCTGGGTGTGTTGGGCTTATTTAGTCCTTTTCAGAAGCTGCTATCCAATGCAATTGTGTAGAAATATGACCAAATAAAGCAGATTATATTTTGTGGTTCTTTTAAGCAGATGCCTGGAGTTAGGGAGGAGCCTCTAGGTGTTTGCTGAGATTCTTGGTAGCTAAAATAACTAAATTACAGTATCCCAAGGAACTCACCTGTAAGATATACAACACAACTCTGTCTCAAATCTATTTAACAGCTAACCCATCCCCAGTACATGAAATAATTGAGATAATGGTGGGAGGAAAAAAAGGACATGTTATGATCATTGCTGTGTTTTCTGATCAGCTCAGCCTTACTTTCATATCATCCCTTGTTTCTACTCAACACTTCACTCATGTACAATCTTTCTCTTGAAGTCTCATCACCAAATCTGTTAATGTGCTCTCCCTAATCAAATAATTATGAATATGTCAATCTCTTTACATGGCATATCCCTCCCCAATACCAATCAGAATCTCCCTTCCGTTGGATATGCAAAAACCGAAATGTAAAGTGTGGGGGCAATCCTCAGCCCTCACAAGCTTTGATCCAAATGGATACATACTACTGATCCTGGTGATGAGATTGTGACAGCTTATGTTAGAGGCCAGCATTTTATACTTTGAGTAAGGAGAGCTTTGGGAATCTGGCTTCATGGAGAAAATCGTACATGAGCGAAATCTTGAACGGAAGCTAGGGATGAGATGAAAGTGAGGCCAAGCTTCTTCTAAGAAAAGGGAGAAGAACCCGTGCAAATTATGAAGGTAGGAAATAAAATGCAAATTTTGGGGAGCAAGAAATAGGTCAGTTTGGCTGTCTGAAATGTAGAAGATATGAAGGGAAGTATTGTGACATCATTCTGGAGAGAAGGGAACAAGACTATGATCACCTTATATGTATAACAGAGAAGTTTATATTTTGTCCTAGCAAGAATAAGGAAACCTATTGAGCATTGGCATTACATCTTCACACTTGTACTATAGGAATATAAATTTGTCAACTTTATGATAAATGGATTAGATAAAAGACAGAGTGGAGGCAGGACAGAGAGAGATAAATATGTAATATACAAAGAGGCATGTTTATCTAAATATATATATGCATACATATTAGTAATATTAACTAGCATTTTAAGGTTTGCAAAACACTTTATAAAATCTGATTTTTTTATCACAACAACATTGGGAGACATGTACTATTGTTATCCCCATTTTACCAATTAAGAAACTGAGCTTGAGAAAGGTTAAGCTATCTTCCTAGATTGATCATACAGGTAGCAAGTGTCTGAGATCAAATTTGAACTCAAGTCTCTCTGAGTTATTTCAGGTTCAGAGCTATATCCAAAATGCATACATACATACACATGCACACACACACATCTATATCTATATCTATATCTACATCTATATCTATATCTATATCTATCTATCTATCAATCTGAGATACATAAATTGATAGATAGATAGATAGATAGATAGATAGATAGATAGATGGATAGATCTTCCCAGAGTTTTTAATCTCCCTTCAATTACCTAAAGAGAGGTTGGCATCATAAATCTTTTCTCTGGAAGCTGGAATCCAGAAGAGACCAGATCTGCTCTCTACTATTTCACCAACTCTGGCCTGCCCCTCAGGTACAAGGCATTGAGCAATCACTGTCCACCAATGAGGAGAGATTTCCATAAAATTGTACATAGTGGCAGGGACAAAGAGAATGGGATCTATGTTAAAGGTATGGTAAGAAGAATGTATAGTATTTAGTGACTGATTGGAAAAGGTTGGTGAGTGAGAGACAAAAGAAATGATAACATTAAAGTTTTGAATAACTAAATATTAGAAATAGGTCAAAAGGAAGAGCAGGTTTGGAATGAAAGATGGATAAAGGGTGATTGACATCTATTAAATTACTGCTATCAGTGGGGTATTTATATATATATCCTATGGGCAAGACTTACATGATGATTCAGTAAAGGAGACTGAGGAGGAAGTGCCATATAGGTAGGAAAGGAATAAAACTAATACTATCCCAGAAGTTAAAACAGGAAGCTTCCATATGCTTTCCCATGGGTGAACTTCTCCCCCTTTCCCTCTACCTCAGAATTCTGAATCTCAGTCTTTTTGGCAAGAGGATGCTTTACTACCTCTTGCTCCAGGTCCAAAGGGTCTGGAATTTAGGTGGGAAGTGAGAGAAGAGAAAGGTTGGAGAGTTATCTGCATAGAGAGAATTGAAGCCATGGAAGTAAATAAAACTGTCAGAGGCCAACATGTACAGAGAGGAGAGGAAAAAGGCTCAATTCAGAATTATGGAGAAGATAGGAACAGGGACTGGACCTGTGACTTCACTTACATAGAGAACTCTCACATGAGGAAACACTCCCTATGAATTCAGGTTGGTACTTTCTCTGCAATTTACAATCTTAGAGACTTGCTTCTAGTGCTAAGAAGTTAAATGACTAGATCAGGTCACAAAACAAGGATCTGTGGATTAAGTGGAGAAAAGGAGCATTGAAGGAGACAGTGAATAAATAGTATTGCAAAAATGCAAGGAGAGTGTAGAATAAAGGTAAGGAGATTAAAATAAGGGGGGGATTCATAGTTAACTATATAAAATGTTGCAGAAAGGTCAAGGACAATGAGAAATAAAAGAAATCTCTGGATTTGGTGAATAGGTCATCAGAACTCTATTTTTCTTAAAAAAAAATACACTTTTGTGATCAATGGGGAATGAAGTTCATTTTGCAAAGGTTTGAGCAGAGTGTGGGTTATGCAAAAGTAAAAATATAACTTCTTTTAAAATAAATTTGGTGATGGAAGGGAAAAGAGAAATAAGAGAGTTACTACATAAGATAGAAGGGTCAGGGAAAGTTTTTTTCAATTTTGGGGGAGACTTGAATGTCTTTTTAGGCAGCTGGGAAGAATCCTGTAGATAGAGAAAATCTAAGTTAACTGAGAGAGATAAAATGGATAAGTAGCATAATATAAAACAAAAACAAGTTAAACAACATTTGGAAGTCAGAGATCTAAGTTCGTATCCTTCGTCTATTTGCTCGTTGTATGATCATATGTATGAGTCACTTCACTGCTGTGAGCACGAATTCCCTTAAATGTAAAATTGGGGAAAAAATGAAGCATAGGACTTGCTGTGTGCCCAGTACTGTACTAAGTGCTTTACAGTTATTATCTCATTTAATTCTTACAATAGTCCAAGGAGTTAGGTGCTGTTATTATCATCCCTATGTTACAGTTGAGGAAACTGAGATAGGCAGAGGTTCAGTGACTTGCCAGGAGTTGTACAGATACTGACTAAAACCTGATTTGAACTCACTTCTTCCTAATTCTAAGTCCAGCACTCTATCTTACACTACCTAGCTCCTACTAATAAGAAGCATGTAAGGAGTGAATACTGGTGATTAGTTGGATTGTCCTGACTTCTTTAAAAACATCTCAAATGCTACCTCCTGCAGAAGGCCCTTCCCACTCCAGTTAGGTCCTATTAGCTTCATTTATTAGAATATTTTCTATCTATTCTGTATTCATATTTTATATACCATTGCTGTATACGTTGTCTCTCTAATTAGACTGTAAGCTCATTGAGGAGAGGATTTTTGTTGTTGTTACTGATGTTGTCTTTCCATTGCGATATTAACGCTTAGCACAGCACCTAGAACTTAGGAAGGACTTCATAAATACTTGTTCTTTTATTGATTGATTGGCTAGTTGCTAGTGAATTTATAAAGTGGCAGATACTGGGGTCAAGCCTGAGATGCGTTAGGAGATTTCCAATGGGTCAACTGACCAGAGGTCAACATGTAGATAATGAACCAGTTTAGAATGACTGAGGAAGTATGAGGATTGAAAGGATAGAAGATCATAGCACTAAAAGAAAGTAAATTTTTTTATGTTCAAAGCAGAAAGTAGACTTCTAAAGGTCAAGAGGATATTTTGGTCTTTGCGTCCTTCCAGACAGAAGCTGCTTAGCTAATTATTATTCAATTGAAATATAGATCTGAGAGGTGGTGCCTCCAGATGTAGTATGATACTCACCACTACTTGTGAGAGAAATGGAGTGAAGAAGAGATTACTGGGTCTAAAGAAATTAAGAGGGGGTGGCTATGTGGCACAGAGAGTTCAGCACCAGCCCTGGAGTCAGGAGGACCTGAGTTCAAATCTGGCCTCAGACACTTGACACAGTTACTAGCCATGAGACCTTGGGCAAATCATTTAACCCCAATTGCCCTCCAAAAAAAAAAAAGGGAAAATAAAAATAAAGAAATTAAGAAGGTAATAGTATAGGAAAGTCCACTGTGATTCCCACTACCACATAATATGATCTAGAAATTCAAAACAAGAATATTGGGTTTCAAGTTCAAGTTCTTTGTGTGTATGTGCATGCTTGTGCATGTGTATGTATGTGTGTGCATGCTTGTGTGTGCATCTGTATATATGTGTGTTTATTTTATATATATATATATATACACATATAGTGTGTGTGTGTGTGTGTGTGTATGTGTATTCAAGACTTCTTATTTGAGGGCTGGTATCACAATCAGATAGTTGGTAGCATTGATTGATTAAGGCTGTACTTTCACTATTCCTGAAGTTCCTCCAGGAAGTGATTGCTTTCTCCCTTCCCATCCCATTGACATTTTTAAAAGGAAGTAGAAATCTAGCTTATTAACTTTATCTCAGACTCATCATATGCCTATACAGAAGCATATGGCTGGGTGATCCTGCCAAAGGAAAACTGCCTTCTTTTCCTTTCCTGTGGCTTAATTGAAGTTATGAAAAATAATATTATCTACATTTTATGATTCAGATATTGTCATAGTTCTTTAAGAACAAAGTATTTGTCTTTTCAATAACATCTGTTTGAATTTAAACATGAAAATGCCTTTAAAATGGTCTTATTCATTACATATGCTATTTATTTTCCTACAGTTATATTATTATGACTTTAACTTGGGGATTCAGTTTTAGAACGTAATCATTCTTTTGCCTTAAAACTAGAGAAGAGTGTTTCACACAAGAGGAGGTCCCATAGCACTTGCTATTCAAGGGTCATTCCTATACCATAGATTCAAAGTGAATTAAAATTATTGCTACTGTCATCATTATTTCTGTTTTTCTCAAGTGAGTAGTTTTAGTTTTCTTTTCATTTAAAAAATTATTTTAAAAAAATTATATTTTGGTTCCAGCTTGAATTGGATATTTTGATAAAGGATTTTGCTTCTGTTTCATGTTTTAAATTTTATTTTGATTCATGAGTCTTTTAGGTGGTTCTGTGAATAAAGTGTTGGACTCATAGTCAAGAAGATGGGTTCAAGTACAGCCTAAGACATTTACTAGCAATGTGACCTTTGGCACTTCACTTATCCTATGCCTGCATCAGTTTGCTTATCCACAATATGAGAAAAATAATGGCGTCTTCCACCCTGCAATGTTGTAAGAATATAAGATAGTAATCATAAAGCACTTTGCAAACCTTAAAGTGCTATATAATGACCATTTCTGTTCATAATTCATTAAGCTAATGTCATTCATTATAGTTTTAGGTTCATCATTTTAATCAGTTCAAGTCTATATGACATAATTGTTAATGAGCGACATGAATGCTGGATAGCCAGATGTTGAATCATGTGACGATATATCTGGAGCTAGATGGTACATGTAGATCTGTTTCAGTATGCAGGAATGACTCCTCTGAGTACACAGCACAAAGATTCCAAAATATATGATTCAATATGATGAGGAAAGAGAACTGGAAAAAACCTATACAAGGCGTCAAGGTAACTGTGATGATTTAGTTAAAAAATGATACTAATGCAGTGGAAAGAACACTGGCTGTAAGAATCACGTTTGAATTATGCTCATCATATGACCATGAACAAGTCATATTATTTACTTGAGATTTAATTTCCTTTTATGTAAAATAAGAGTGTTTGGAGATTGGATGGATTTTGCATTCCTTCTGCCTCTTCATCTATGATCCTATTTTTTTTCCAGAGAGGGGATGTTGTAGTCTTGGAAGGGAGTCAATACAAGAAACTACTTCTGTCAATGCACATAAGTTGCTATCTGCAACTTATAGTCTTAAAGAGCTGCCTTGGAATAATGGGAAATATGGATTATCCTTTCAACTAATGGTAAGACGTTTCCTTTGTGATGTCATATCCATTAATACAATGGTTAAAGTCTTACGCTCTTTTTATTAAGAAACAATTCACATCTAGTTTAAACTTTTTAATTGATTCAGTCAAGTATCTAGTAATTCTGAGATCATATTAATTAGTGGATATGTATGTATGTGTATGCGTATGCATTTGAAGGGGTTAATTTTTCCAACCTTATACCATGAAGTATGAGTCTTACTTACAAAGCTTTGCTTTTGCATAAAATAGCAGTGAACAGAGTTCATGAGATCAATCAAGTAGTGAACCATTCAGATGGCAGAAAAGCTCCAATTTGGAGAATTTCTTGCAAAGCCAATAGCCAAATAGAGAATTGCTTTTTTGTAGGGAGGACAAAGATTGTCTCACTTTTTCCTCCCCCTCTTTTCTATATCATTGGAGAAAGCACACATCACCTGGAGTTTGAAAGACTCTCAGTAAGAGACAACCCATCTAGTTCCAGGAAAATAATTGTTTTCACCCATCGAAAAGCAGCTTCAGGGACTGTGATCCCTCATAGTAGAAGGAAGTTCTGACTGAATTCTACAAGGCCACATTCCTCAGAAACTAGAAGAGTACTATACACATCTAAGACAAAAATCATGGGGACTATACTAATGGAGAAATAGACACCCAATAACCAGGAGCTGTGAATCAGTCCTGAGCCTTCAGTTCTCTTTATATGTATGTTTTAATGCTTCTGAACATAAATTTTATGCTCGCGTTCCCCACAGACTTTGTTTGTATTTATGTGTAATGGAAATTGTTGCAGACTTTTAGGGATGGAGAGTTTATATTTATTCATTCATGTATTTACTTATCTGTTTATTACATATCCTACCATCTTTACTTACCATTCCATCATATATACTTTTTACTAAAAAGTTAATTAAAACTAGATGAATATCAATGGGTAGTATACAAGTAGGGGTTAATGAGTGACAACACTAAAAACTTCCCCTCCTCTTTGACACACACAGTTATTCATAGTATGACAAGTAGCCTTCTGATTTCTTGGGACCTGACCATCCAGTGTGACTGGGAGCTGGGAAAGTAACATGCAGGACAAGGACAACTGTCCCACTAATGTCCCATACTTACCCACACAAAAATAAACTAAAATTAGTCCATATTTCCATCAAGAATTTTAGTGATTCCTAAGTTTTCTGCCATAGAACCACATGAATAGTCAGTACAATCAGCTGGGCAGCACTCAACAAGCATTAACTAAGTATATACTTATTTATATATATATATATAATGCATATATGTGTGTTTATACATACATGTATGTGTGTATGTATATGCATGTGTACATACACACAACCTCTCTTGCTATATGTAATTTATATATTATATACAATGAACTCACACACATTCACACCCACACACAATAGATAGAGATATATTTTACATGAATATACATTATATATAATATATAGAGATAGTCTGTGTATCTTTGTTCTCAGAGAAGACTAAAATGAAATCACAATGTTAGAGTCAAGTTCCAGTGTATCTGGCCGTGTCTGATCAGAATATGAGCTCAGAATGTACTACCACAGTTTTGGCATGAGTGGTCTATGTAGACATTTGGGGTGGATTCTCCAAATTTGTGCATCTTGAGTTTCTTTTGAGTTACTTCAATTCTGCTTTGCTCATAGAGCACAGGAACTTCTCTGATAAGGACACACCATGCTGAGCAATCCTGTGCCAGGGTCTCCCATGTCATGCAATCAAATCCAAAGTTCTTAAGAGAGACCTTGAGAGTGCCCTTGTATTGCTTCTTCTGACCATGATGTGAGAATTTTTCCTTTGTGAGTTTTCCATATAATAGTCTTTTTGACAAGTGTTCATTTGACATTTGAGCAATGTGGTCAACCCATCAGAGTTGTGCTCTCTACAGTAGAGTTTGAACGCTTGGCAGTTTAATTCAAGAAAGGACGTCAGTTTCTGCAGGTGTGTGTGTGTGTGTGTGTGTGTGTGTGTGTGTGTGTATGTGCCTATGCATGTGTATATAGCTAGTTTGTATATATGTGTGTATACATACATATTTATTATATAGTATTTTAGAGAGAGAAGAGAAAGGGTGAGATACAGACAGAGAGAAAAAGACAGAGAGGGAGGTGGGGAACAGAAAGACAGAAAGTGAGGACAAATTGGAGATAATCAACAGATGAAAGGCACTAAGTATCTTAAAGGGGATCACCACACAAAATATGCACCGATCTAGGCAAGATCCCTTTCCTAAGATAGAGACCTGAGGCTACTCACACAAACAAAATATGTAGAGAATACTTTTATACAGGGGAGAAAATAATTTACTATTCATCAGCACAAACACCTAGAAGGGATAAAATTTGAACAAACTGCAGCTAAATAAGTGCTTTTGATCATAATGTTTCCCTAGGGCACAATTTAACCCAGTTTAGCAAATTCTGGAAAAGTGCTTTATTATTATTTTATTTTTTGAACAGCCTTATTACTTGTTGGTCATTTTTCTAGGGGCAGGAATGACTTGAGCTGGGCTACCAATAAAACACATGTGTACTTGTGTGTATATACACACATAAAAACATACATATATCCATATACATATATAATTACTTTATATACATGTATACATATATGTGCATGCATATGTGTGCATGCATACATACACAATTCATTTGAAGCTCACAGGTGTTTTCTTTTCATGAGGAAAAACAATTAATTTCCAATGTTCCTCCTACTTTTTGTACTATAATTTTATTTTCTCCATATATTGTGCTTTTTTAGTTTTTATATTAATTTTTATCCTACAAGTGGTAAATGGTAGAGAATGAATAAGCTGGAGTCAGGAAGACCTGAGTTCAAATCCGACCTTATACACTTACTAGTTGTGTGACCATAAGCAAATCACTTCTATTTACCTAATTTTCTCATCCTTAAAATAGAAATAATGACAGCACCTACCTTATAGCATTTTAAGAATCAGACGAGATCTATATTTAGAGTGCTCAGCATGGCACTTAGTACACAATAACTGCTGTAGAAATGCTTGTTCCATTCTCTTCCTTAATGAACATGGATGTTGCCAATGTCCCAAGCAAGACAAATCTCCCCTGAAAGGAAGAAGGGAAAAAAGAAGAAGGAAGAGGAGGAAGAAGAGGAGGAGGGGTAGTTGGAGAGTGAAGAAAACAGGAGGAGGAGGTAGTAGAAAAGGAGGAGGAAACAAATACAACAAGAAGAAACATATTTAAAATAGTTCTTTAGTTATTAAGTCAATTTTCAAGATGACAACTTCCTAATTAAAAAAAATAATAAATTGAATTATAACCTGAAAAAGTGGCAGGGTATTGGAAAGCAAAGAAAAATGGTGTTGGAAGGTAGGCAGGTAGGAATAGAACAAACAAAATAAAAGAATGAGAATATACAGGTCATTTCTGGAAAAAAAGAGCAATGGACAGAGACAGGGATTATGTAAAAGATATACCAAAAAAGATGCACATGTTCAAATATTCCTTAATGGTTTGATGAGATGAACTATATATATTCAGTGGTTTATCAGTACAAACAACTCTTATGCTTCATTATATAATGTTAATAGAGAAGAATGACCCAAGAGGAAATTAGGGAAGTATGTTGGACTCTGAGAATTTTCACAGGGATCAGATGGCATATTGCCTTATCACAGGCACAAAGGTAGATATGACAACTACTCACTCAGAAGGACTTCTCTGTCCTCTCTAAGAGAGTTACGATTTGCTCCTCTTTATTTAAGGCCACCCAAAGATTTCCCCCACAGGTTTATCACAGCTCATTCTCTGATGAACAGATCTAAATACCAGACGCCATGGATTGAGAAAGTGCACAATGACATATTTTGTGAATACTGATATTGTAGGAAGTAATTTGTCAAGTGACAGGAAAACTCATTGAATTTCATTGCAGGTTTCTCAAAAGGGGAATTTTCAGCTCTGCATGAAGGAAGAAGAGTGAGAAAGTAGGAATAGTACTAGATTTGTGTGAAGTACCTTGGTTTGAATACCAATAACCTGTGGAACTTCAGACATATGATTTTATATCCTTGGAGCTTAGTATTTATGTTAGAGACTAGAGAAAAAAAAATACTAACCTCATGGAGCTACTGAAACATAATTTCATCTTCTTCGTGTACCCTCAGCTACTATGAATGATGCAGAGACCATCCCCGGGTCTTCTCTACTCAGAGGTAGATTAGACCCAAGAATATCTATACATGCCTTCCATGAGGTACATCTTTATAGATTTAGACAAGTCACATGGACATGTTTATTACGAGGGAATTCACACATATGACATTCCTTCCTTTCTGTTCTCACTGATGCCATTGTTGTTCAAGTCTTTATCACTTGTATGATATCTCTTTATTGGTTATACTCCAGTCCATTTTCTCTCTTCACTCTAATCATCAATTCTACACTCTCTTATCACATTCATTTTCTTTATACCTCACATTAAGCATGTCATTTCCTTTCTTACAATTATTTCATTACAACTTGTTAACTGTAGGATAAAAATCTAGAATTTTTCTAATCTTGACCCTGAAGACCCTCCATCATCTGGCCCCATTCTCTTTTTCCAATTTTGTATCTTTATAACCCCTTCTCTGTCCGTGCTTGCTTTGCCCTGTTTTCCAGAAATGACCTGCCCATTCTTACCCTTTTATTTTGTTTGTGCTCTTATTCCTACCTAGGATACTGCCCTCTGTAACAGCAAATACCCTAGCATACCTAGGGCGGCTACTAGCACAGGTTCTTAGATCTGCTTTTCTAAAGGAAAGCAACTCAAAATGGGTTAACGGCTTCACTTTAATCAAACATATCATTTACCTAGTTCAGGGGGAAAAGTCAGTACCCTGAAC
>CM053588.1:272286984-272299390 GCA_028646515.1 Pseudochirops corinnae
ATAATATACATATATCCATAATATACACACATAATATATATGTAGTATATATAATATGTATAATCATAATATACATATATATATTGTGTATATGTATGTGAACACACATACAGCCAGTTCTTGCTTAAAATAAGTGGAGTTCCATGGACCTCACTATCTGGGCGCCCTTGTAAGATTCTGCTTGGTCATTTCCCTTCTGTGATTCTGAGGGCCCTGGTAGCAGGAGCCACTTCAACACCTGGAGTCCCTACAACAAGAATGGCTTCAGTGTCTGGAGTAGAGGACTCCAGGGTGCGGGTTACACCAACTCTGCTATTGTTTCTAACTCCAGCATTACCTGCCAGGAGCTGTAGGTCACTCATGCCTTCTGCCCCACAGTTGATTTTGTGTAATGCGAATTTATGTAAAGAAAGAATTACCTATATCTATCTATCTGCATACATGCAGGTACATATCTACATATACGCAGATAGGTAGACAGATGATAGATAAACAGAGAGATATGGTCTGCTATGACCTTTTTTAATGAAAATATGTTCTTGATGAATTGTTACCTTTTCTAGAGGATGACTATCTAGCCCATGAATAATAATATTCAGAAATTTTCCATGAGTAGACTTCAAACACTCTGCCTTATGATTTGTAGAATTAGGTTTCTTCATTAAAAAAAATGATAATCTAGGCGATTGTCATTCAACCTTCAATGCCTCTCCGGTGTTCCATAATTATTCAAAGATCATAAACAGTGGCTCAGCAGTCACACCTATTATTTCTTTCTGGACTCTAGAGGATACATTATTTGTGTCCAATAATGTGAACTTATCAAGGGGTAGCACTATTCTCTACATTACTTTGCTTATCTTCATTTTCATTCTGATTTAGATTTTTTCCTATCCTTTTCAATACAAAATCATTTTTTGTTTCAGAAAAAATTACAATCAAAATGAGTCAAACAGCTGTCTCTTCTTCATCATCTGTAACATTTTTCATTTTGTCTGAACATCCATTTCTCCAAATCCTCATCTATTTCATCGTACTGTCTAGATGACATATAGCTCACTCCAATAACAGTATTAATTCTGTTTCCATCTCCATTGAAAGCTGAAGATTTCCAAGGTGCTGTAATAAGTATTACCTGATTTATATCTAACAACAATTCTATGGGGAAAGATCCTATTGTTATCCTCATTATTCATATGAAGACACCAAGACTGGAGAGGATAAGTGACTTGTCCAGAGTCCCCAAAATAATAACTGTCTGAGGCATATTTTGAACTCAGATTTTCCTGATTCAAGAATAGTGTCCGATCTTCTAGTCACTGCTATTCAATTGCTGTCCCTTCTATTTCTTAGGATTTCTAGTTTATCTCTCACACATATTACATTTTAAATATTTTTTTACATAGACAGCTGAGTCCAAGACTGTTATTTCTGGTTCCTTCCTTTGTGCCTTGTCTCAAATCATTTTTTAAGTAATTGTACTGTTATTCTTTTTCCCATCTTGTAGCTAACCTATGATATGTGGTTTGGTAATTGAAAGTAGGAAGTCATTGCAAAGCCTTTTCCTTTTTGGTCCTACTTCCTTACAACCATTTTTGTAAGATTTAAGACATAAATTCTTACAATCACATGTTATATATACTCTATCTCTAACCATGAACTTATCATTTATATATTTTAAATCATGGCCCCAAAACCCAAATTTCATTTTCTGACATTCTCTTCACCTGCTATCTCCTTCCCAAGTCTGCTTTTATCCTTAGAATTACTTACCTAAAATCATCACCTGTGTCCATAAGTTCTTGACTTTCTTGCAGAAGATAATAACATTTAGTAGTAACATTTGTGCCTATGTGTATCAAAAGATAAGGGGAGTAGCCCTCCAGTGAGGACAAAATCTTAGATGGTTCTCTGGCAAGTCCTCAAGATCTGCCGTGAAAAGATATCACATCTTTCTATCATGGTTCTCAAGTTGAGAAATAACTGTCAGTGACCTTAAGCTGGAAGTTAATTATATCACCTTCCACTATTCATCTCTTCTGCCTCTGGCTGCTGCTTCTATGCTCCTACCAGATGATTTCTTAGCTGAGAGCATCTATGTATCCATATGGTCACTGCTTGGAGAAAAAGCAGCTGTTTCCCTACCAGAGGGTGAAACTCATCTGAAAAAGCCTTGTATCTATTTCTTAGCATCAAATGTTCAGTGATCTTCTATTCTGCTCCATATGTTACTATTCCATTCTCTCACCTCTTCAAACAGGTTAGAAATAACCTATCTGCCTTGTTAAATAATTTCTCAATTTGTTTTCACATCAAATTCCTTTTGTTCATAATAAGATGCGTTTTGTTTTAGGAACACTTTTTTTCCCCAAATAATCCAAAAAGCATAGAGGCCTTTATCTTCTATTGATGTAGGATAATTATCCTTAACTACAGAGGTAGTACCCAGCAGCATGGTACAATGAATAGAGCGCCAGCTTTGGAGTCAAGAAGACCTAGGGTCAGTTCTTGTTACTGACACATATTAGGTTCGTAACCATGGAGAAATTATTTAATGTCTCAGTCCTATAGGAAAAAAAAAACTTTCAAAAACGACAATTTACCAGGAAAATAGAATATGTATAGAAAGAAAAAAATTCCAAGGCAGAATCAAGATGGCAGAAGAAGGCAGGGACTTGCCCAAGCTGTCCCCCAAAGCCCTCCAAATACCTTTAAATAATGACCCTAACCAAATTCTGGAGCAGCAGAACACACAAAAAGACAGAATGAAACAATTTTCTGGCCCAAGACAACTTAGAATTTTGGCAGGAAAGGTCCGTTGTACAATGGTGAGAGAGGAGTGCAATCCAGTGTAGGTCCTACCAGCAAAGACCAGACAACAGCTAACCAGGAGTAGGTCCTTGGACAACTGAATCAGTGACAGCAGTGCTGGTTTCTAGACCTCTCAGCCCACAGATACCAAAGACAACTTGGAAGGTCAATAGGAAATGTTGGTCACACCTTAGTGAGAATGGAGCACAATCCAGTGCAGGCTATGCCATCACAGACCAGTCCCTACCAAACAAGGAGCAGACCTTGGGAGTTATTGAATAAGCTGTGGCAGCATGCTGCTTCTGTAGCTCTCAGCCCAAAGAGAGTAACATATTTGAATAACAGGTCAGAAGGGGATTATAGGGCTTTCTTTGCTAGCATGAGGGTAGGATTCTGTTGCCTTGCCTATATTCATATCTGGGTCACAATCCTGGGTGGCAGTCCCAGGGGCCAGAGGAGCACTAACAAACCTGAGCTTGTAGTCACAGTGGAGTGGGGAACCTTTTCACTGTTCCAAGGCAGAAGAGTGCTTGTGGTCACTCAAAAACCATGGCATGGGCCAGGAGAGTAGGAAACATTTCTCCTTAGATCATACTACCTGGGAAGAACTGAAAACTTACAGGACCATAGAAGTATCTCTGAAAACAGCTGCACAAAATGCCTGAAACATGGGACAGTACACACTCCACCCTGGAAGTAGAACCACAATTTAACAAAGCATTAAAAGTTAAGCAGTAGGAAGGGGAAATGACTAAATAGTACAAAAGAAAAATCCTTACCATAAAAAGTTACTATTGTGATGAGGAAGATCAAAACACATATTCAGAGGAAAATAGCAAAGACAAAACCCCTAAATCCAAAGACTCCAAGAAACATAAGAATTGGTTTCAGGCCACAGAAGAGCTTAGAAAGGATTTTTACAATCAAGTAATACAGTAGAAAAAATTGGGAAGAACATTGAGAGTGATGAAACAAAATAATTTAAAAAAACATGTAAACAGCTTAGTAAAGGAGATATAAAAAAGAAAAAATACTGAAGAAAATAATACCTTAAAAAACAGCCTAGACCAAATGGAAAAAGGGGCACAAAAATTCACTGAATAAAGAAACATTTCTTAAAATGTAGAATTGGCCAAATGAAAAAAGAAGTACACAAGCTCACTGAAGAAAATAATTCCTTAAAAATTAGAATGGAGTAAATGGAAGCAAATGAATTTATGAAAAATCAAGAAACAATAAAACATAAACAAAAGATTAAAAAACATAGAACACAATGTAAAATATTTCATCAAAAACAAAACAAACAAACAAAATAGACAAACAACAACTGATCTGAAAAATAGATGCAGGAGAGAAAATTTAAATAGTATTGGACTACCGAAAAGTCTTGATTAAAAAAAAAAAAGAGCCTAGACATCATCTTTCAAGAAATTATCAAGGGAAACTGTCCTAATATTCAAGAAGCAAAGGGTAAAACAGAAATTGAAAGAATTCAACAATCAACTCCTGAAAGAGATCCCAAAATGAAAACTGCCACGAATAAATTCAGCCAAATTCCAGTTTCTGGGTCAAGGCAACAATTTTGTAAGCATCCAGACAGAAATGATTCAAATATCATGAAGCCACAGTCAGGATAACACAAGACTTAGCAACCTCTACATTAAAGGCTCAGAGGACTTGGAATATGATATTTCAGTGGGCGAAGGAGGTAAGATTACAACCAAGAATCACCTACCCGGTAAAATCCTTCAGGGGAAAAAAAAAAAAGGATATTCATGGAAAAGAAAACTTTAAAGCATTATTGATGTAAAGAACTGAATAGAAAATTTGACTTTCAAATGCTTCAAGAAAAGCATTAAAAGGTAAATAGGAAAGGAAAATAATAAAGGACTGAAGTTAAGGTGTTTACATTTCTATATGGGAAGATGATCTTTGTAAATCATAAGAACTTTCTCATTTTAAGGGTAGTTAGAAGGAGAATATATGTGAGTTGAATATGAATGGGTATCTAAAAAAATTAAATTAAGAGGTGAGAGAGGAATGTACTAGGAGAAAGGAAAAGGTAGAGCTAGAATGGGGTAAATTATCTCACTTAAAAGAGTGGGGGGAAGCTTTTACATTGCATGGGGAAGAAGGAGTAGGTGATGGGGAATGAGTGAACTTTACTCTTATCAGATTTAGCTCAAAGGAGTAACATACACATGCATTTGGTATAGAAATCTATCTTACCTTACAGGAAAGTAGGAGGAGAAAGGGCTAAGAGAAGAGGGGTGGTGATGGTAGAGCAGATGGGGAGAGGGGAAGTCTGTATCAAAACACTTTTGAGGAGAGATGAGAAAAAAGGAGAGAATAGAATATATGGAGTGGGGGAATAGTATGGAGGAAAATACAGTTAGAATTAATAACTGTGAAAAACATTTTGAAGGACATTTCTCTGATAAAGACCTCATTTCTCCAACATATAGAGAACTGACTCAAATTTATAAAAGTAAGAGCCTTTCCCTAAATTATAAATGACCAAAAGATATGAACAGTTTTCAGATGAAATAATCAAAGCTATCTATAGCCATATGAAAAACTGTTCTAAGTCACTATTGTTTGGAGAAATGCAAATTAAAACAATTCAGATGTGTTACCTCATATCTATTAGATTGACTAATAAGACAGAAAAACAAAATAACAAATATTGCAAGGTATGTGGGAAAAAATGAGACATTAATGCATTTTTGGAGGAGTTGTGAACTGATTCAACTATTCTGAAGAACAATATGAAACTATGCCTAAAAGGCCATAAAACTAAGCATATCATTTGACCTATCAAAAGCATTACTATGTCTGTATGCCAAAAGAGATAAAAAACAAAAAAGGAAAAGGGCCTATATTTACAAAACTATTTGTAGCAGCTCTTTTCTGGTGGCAAATAATTGGAAATGAAGGGGATGCCTATCAATCGGAAAATGACCACATTTTGTGGTATGTGATTTTGATGGAATGCTATTGTGCTATAAGAAATCACGAGCAGGGCACTCTCAGAAAAACCTGCAAAGATTTACATGAGCTGATGCAAAGTGAAATGTATCATGTAAAAAGTAACAGCAATATTGTAAGATGATCAGCTGTGAATGACTTAGCTATATAATGATCCAAGCAAACTACAAAGGACTTATGATGAAAAATGCTGAGACATATTTTTTTCACTTTTTAAATTTTTCCTGAGGGTTTTTTTTTTTTGTCTATGTTTTCCTTCAGAACACGACTAATATGGAAACATGCTTTTCATGGCTACATATGTATAATCTATATCAATTTGCTTGTCTTCTCAATGGGGGGCGGTGTTGGGGAGGGAGTAATGGAGAATTAAAACTCAGATTTTTAAAATTAATGTTAAAAATTGTTTTTACATATAACTAGTGAAAATAAAATACTAAATATTTTTAATAAAAGAATTCCCACATTAAATACTCCCTAAATAAATGAAACAAGTCTAGACCAATAAAATCTTAACACAAACAAAATAAGACTTCACTTGGCTATAGAAGTGATCTAAACAGATCTTGCATGATTTTTGCAATTCCCTTCAAAATTTTTACTGCTCTACATTTTTAATAAAAGTAAGATTTACACCTTTTGCCTCAGGTACTCTGGACAATAACTTTGGTGAAGTGCTTGAGGGGGGTTCAATTCTAGGCTGGCCATTTTCATCACCTTATTAGTAGCACCCCACTTTAAGAGCATGTTTATGGCCATACCTGATATCCTTTCCCTTTCCCAACTAACCCCTAACTTTTTTTAATTAGCAACTTATCTTACTTTTTCATTATCTATGTCTTTGTCCTTTTAGGCAAGACAAAGCAAGAGGCATTTATTATGCACTTACTACACACCACTTACTACACACCAGGTATTATACTAAGCAGCTGGGAGTCAAATCCTGGCAAAAAGAAAGATAATATCTTCCCTGAGTTTATCTGCTAATGATGAAAGACAACACATAAATGGGAGCTAAAAAGGAATGGAGGAAAGAAAAGGGAAAGAAGAGACAGGCAGAGCCAAAGATAAAGACAGAGAGAGAAATAGAGAGAAAGAGGCAGAGAGGAAGAGGAATAATAAGGAAGAGGAGGAGGTGGTGAAGGGAGAGAGAAAGGGAGAGAGGGAGAAGTGGAGAAAGGACCTGATGGGGTCATGATGGCAAAATGCAGAGAATCAGAAGCATCACTAGTCAGGGAATGAATAGAATCTTTTTCCTTGCCCTCTTTTAGCTACAAAATTAATCTGTCTTCTATCTCCTTTTTTCCATCTCCTCAGGTATTTCTTATACTACTTCTTATCCTCAGATTTTCATGCTATAATTTTTCTCTGGAACTTTTCTTCCATCATCATTCAATCGTCTTCCTCCTTCTTATCATTTTATTATTACTTACTGTTAAAAGTTTTCTTTCTCATTATAATATACACTCATTACTGTGAAAATTTTCAAACCTAAAAACTATAATCTAGATGCAAAAGAGGGAGGTGAGGGAGTTAACAGTCTTCTCTGAGGCTAGCGGCAATTCAGTTTGGATATCTCTCCAATTCATTCCTTCAAAGGAGAAGAAGGCAGAACCTTCTATGCTTTTAACTCTAACTTTGATCCTTCCTCAGTTTATCTTTTTTTTCCTTCTCCTTCAATTTCTCTTCAAGTGTTCCCAAATTCTACCTCTCCAAAATCATTTTCATGGATTCTTAATTCCAAAATGATTGAATATTATTTTTGGTCATTTCTTCTACCCCTTTCTCCAGTTAAACTATTTTCACACCACCAAAACTGAAAATACTAAGAATAGATAATGGAATCACTCAGTGTACAAGAATTTTTACCTGGGGTGTTTGTTTGTTTGTTTTTACTTTCCATGTGTATCCATACAGCACTTGGGCCATCCGTCTGTTAACTCTAGTTTAGGTCAAAGGACTAGTGAACCTCTTATTTCTTGCCAATGTCTTAATGAAATCCCTTAAGCCACTTCTTCAGTCCATATCATCTTTTGCAATTTGTTGTAGTCATGATGTATCAAGTATGTTTCTCTATGTCCTTTGCTTCACTAGTCACTTTAATTCCTCAGAAATTGTGTTGCATTTTGCACATTTCCTTTTTTGAATTAAGAGCTTCAGTAAGTTAGTAAGAGCTTCAGTAAGTAGCTACCCTACCCCCAACTGTGCCAACATGTGTCTTTGAATGCATGTCACCTTGACTTATATTGTGTTTGTTGTTTCTTTATCTAGTTGAATGAATATCCTGAAATAGAAGTTCCCAAGTAAGTGGTAAGATCCTGAGGTCCACCAAAGCTTCTAGAGGTCAAACTAGCAACTGGAATTTGTAGCATGGGTAACCAAAGATTCTGAGGACTTTGTGCATCATGAGAATGACCTGCTTGACTCAGCCTGGTAATAGATAGACCAGTTTGCAAAGATACCACACCCTACAAAGAACTAATCAAGCTAAGGAACGCAGAATAACTCATCCATCATTGATGCTTCTTTTCTCACCTGGTGGCATTAATTTAGAAGTTCTCTGTCTTTCCAGTGTTTCAGGAAGCTCATTATTGTGATAACCTCATCATCCTACAAGATATCATCATCCTTGGTATACTATCTCATCACTATTTCTGTCCTTCAGATTGGACCGTGGATCCCTGAACTCCAAAATCTCCCTTTGAAGTAGGAGTTCAGCTTAGAAAACCTCCTTATTTCCCATATGGCTGCATGACTTTTGAATTTTTCTGACTTTTCCACTATGCCCTTCCCTGGATAACCCTTTTTACTGCCCCAAATCCATATTGTGTGTGTGTATGTGTGTATGTGTGTATGTGTGTATGTGTGTATGTGTGTGTGTGTGTGTTGTCCTATCTCATTAGATTGTAAGCTTCTGGAAGGCAGAAACTCTCTTTCTTGTTTGCATTTTCCCCCCATTGCTTAGTGCAGTGCCCCTTACGCATAGTAGTTATTTAACAAACAAGAGTTGGTATTGTTTGTCCTTCATTTTCAAAGAAGACTAATGACATCATTGGGTAATGTATTATTTTGTGCATGAATTGAATTTCAGTGAGGCAGAGTTGCACAAAATCATCAGCCTTACCCTCTCTTCCAGAGTCATAGATGTCCAGTGGCAAGAAAAAGTGTCAGGATGACTTGCAATAGCCTAGGATGCAGAGGATGGCCTTGGCATCTTCAATGTCTGACCAAGGTCTATATATTCCACAATACCCACTTCAGTCATGTTTGTGGCCATTAAAAAAAATTGTTTTCATTGGCCCATTCCACCAAGGAAAGTAATTGTTCTGAAAATATTTTTCTTGCTACACCTTCTCAATAGATACTTTTTTTGTATAAAAGAAAAAAGGAAGAGAGGAAGGAAGGAAGGAAGGAAGGAAGGAAGGAAGGAAGGAAGGAAGGGAAAAGAAAAGAGAAAGGAAAAATTTTTTAAAAAGCTCTTAGTAGGTGTAGCAGCAAGCACCCTAGTATACCGAGGATGGCTGCTAGCACAGGTTCTTAGATCTGCTTTTCTAAAGGAACTTCAGGAAAGGTCTCTCACACTTGAGTAGAAGAGGAGCAAAGCCCAGCACAGAAAGTGCTTGCTAAAGGGGCTCTTAGCCATAACACAAATTAGCAACCAAAGTCAAACAGTTCTGGCCTGGTGGCACAGCAAAATTAAGACATTGGCAAGAAATAAGAGGTTCACTAGTGCTTTGACCTAAACTAGAGTTAACAGATGGATGGCCCAAGTGCTGTATGGATACACATGGAAAGTAAAAACAAACAAACACCCCAGGTAAAAATTCTTGTACACTGAGTGATTCCATTATCTATTCTTAGTATTTCCAGTTTTGGTGATGTGAAAATAGCTTAACTGGAGTAAGGGGTAGAAGAAATGACCAAAAATAATATTCAATCATTTTGGAATTAAGAATTCATGAATATGATTTTGGAGAGGTAGAATTTGGGAACGCTTGAAGAGAAATTGAAAATTGCCAGGCCCAGATCCCAGGGAATAACAAGTGCTACAGAGCTGGGCTGCCCCAGTGCGGTGTGCAAGCTGACAGCACATGAGGCCTTAGAGCAGAAAGTCAGTAACCAGGCCCTTGGTGCCCAGCACAGGAAGTTTAGGACACTACCTCTCATGTATCAGGAGCAGAGCTCAACTTTAAAAGCCATGCAAAAAAAAAAAAAGAGTAAGTTAAAAAAAAAAAAAAAAAGAATAAGACACAGAAAACCCCCCTGACCATAGATATCTACTATGGTGATAGAGAAGATTAAAGCACAAACTCAGAAGAGGACAACACTGTAAAAACGCCTATAGTCAAAATCTCAAAGAGGAAGATGAATTGGTCTCAAGCCCAAAAAGTATTGTTGGAAAAATTCAAAAATAATTTTAAAAATCAAATAAGAGAGGTAAAATAAAAATTGGGAAAAGAAATGAGAAGTATTCCAGAGAGACTCAACAGCTTGGAAAAGGAAAGACAAAAATTGACTGAAGAAAGTAATTCTTTAAAAATTAGAACTGAGCAAGTTGGAAGCTGTTGACTCTATGAGACATCAAAAATCAGTACAACATCATCAAAAGAATGAAAAAATAGAACAAAATGTAAAATATCTCATTGGGGGAAAAGAAAAACTGACGTGGAAAATAGATCCAAGAAAGAGAATTTAAAAATTACTGGACTCCCTGATAGTCATTATCAAAAACAACAGCAACAAAAAAGAGCCTGGATAGCATTTTTCAAGAAATTATCAAGGAAAACAGCTTTGATATCCTAGAACCAGAGGGTAAAATAGTTACTGAAAGAATCCACCAATCACCTTCTCAAAGAGATACCAAAATGAAAACTCTTAGGAATATTATAGCCAAATCCCAAAATTATCAGGTCAAAGGGAAAATATTGCAAGCAGTTAGAAAGAAACAATTCAAATATCAAGGCATCCAAGTCAGGATCACACAAGAATTAGAAACATATTTAGTAAAGGATCAGGTAACATGGAATATAATATTTTGGAAGGCAAAGGAGCTTGAATTACAATCAAGAATAAACTGCCCAGGAAAACTGAGCAGAATATCTATGGTGAAAAGATGGACATTCAATGAAATAGGGGATTTTCAAACTTTCCTTATGAAAAGACCAGAGCTGAACAGAAAATTTGATCTTCAAACATAAGACTCAAAAGAATCATAAAAAGGTAAATAGGGAAGAAAAAAAAACCCTATTATTCAATGATATTGAACTGTTTCATCCCTATATGGCAAGATAATATTTATAACTCTTGAGAACTGTATCTCTATTATGTCAATTAGAAGACATTTACAGATAGAGGGTGTGGATATAAGTTGACTTTGATGTTATGATATAAAGAAAAAAATTATGGGGTGAAAAAAAGGATTGTATAGGGAAACAAGGAAAAGGGAAGGCAGAATAGGGTAAATTACATCATACAAAAGGTGCAAAAGACCTATTACAATAGAGGGAAAGAAGGCAGGAGGGTGAGCATTGTTTGAGCTTATCAGTGTGGCTCAAAGAAGGAATAACATACACACTCAGTTGGGTATAGAAATTTATCTTACTCAGTAAGGGAAGAGGGTAGAAAGGGGAAGGAAAAGGGAAAGGGGAGGGCTGATAGAAAGGACAGATTGAGCGGGTCAGTATTAAAAAGTAAACACCAGTGAGGAAGGACAGGGTGAAAGGAGAGAGAAAAGTATAAATGGGGAGGTGGGGAATAAGATGGAGGGAAATGCACAGTTAATAATCACAACTGTGAGTATGAATGGGATGAACTCTCCCATAAAATGTAAGGGGATAGAAGAGTAGCTAAAAAACTGGAATCCAACAATATATTGATTACAAGGAACACATCTGAAGCAGAGAGATGCACACAGAATAAAGGTAAAAAGCTAGAGGAGAATGTATTATGAATTGGCAGAAGTAAAAACAAAAGCAGAATTAAAAACAGTAACACAACAAAGGATAGCAATCTTGCTCTTGGACAAAGCAAAAGCAAAAATGGGTCTAATTAAAAGAGATAAGGAAGGAAATTACATGTTGCTAAAAGGGACCATAGACCATGAAGTAATATCAGTACTAAACATATATGCATAAAGTGGTATAGAATCCAGATTCTTAAAGGAGATGTTAAGGGAGTTACAGGAAGAAATAGACGATGAAACTATACTAGTGGGGGACTTCAACCTCTACTTTTCAGAACTAGATAAATCTAACCACAAAATAAATATGAAAGAAGTTAAGGAAATGAAAAGAATTTTAGAAAAGTTAGATATGATAGACCTATGGAGAAATTTGAAAATGGATAAAAAGCAATATACTTTTTTCTCAGTGGTACATTGTACCTACACAAAGATTGATTATGTATTAAGGCATAAATACCTGACAATCAAATGCAGAAAGGCAGAAATATTCAATGTTTTCTTTTCAGATCATGGAGCAATAAAAATTATGTATAATAAAGGGTCAGAGAAAGATTAAAAATTATTTGGAAACTAAATAATCTAATCCTAAATAATGAATGAATCAAAAAACAAATTATAGAAACAATCAATACTTTCATTAAAGAG
>CM053588.1:272299490-272313225 GCA_028646515.1 Pseudochirops corinnae
AAAAGAATTAAAAATCTCCAATTAAATAATGAATTAGAAATCATGAAAATCAAAGAAGAAATTACTAAAATTGCAAATAAGAAAACTATTGAATTGATAAATAAAACTAAAAGCAGGTTTTATGAAAAACCAATAAAATAGATAAACTTTTGGTTAATTTGATTTAAAAAAAGAAAGAAGACTAAATTATCAGCATCAAAAGGGAAAAGGGTGACTTCATCACCAATGAAGGAGAAATTAAAGCAATAATTAGGAATTATTTTGCCCAATTGTATAACAATAAATTTGACTATATAATTGATATTTACACACACACACACACACACACACACACACATATATATAGTCAAGATTAACAGAAGAGGAAACAAAATACCTCAATAAATCAATTTTTGAAAAGGAAATTGAAGAAGTTATCAATGAACAACCCTAAGAAAAAAACATCTAGTGCCACATGGATTTACAAGTGAATTCTACTAAATATTTAAAGAGTAATTAATTCCAATTCTATATAACCTATTTGAAAAAATAGACAAAGGAAGAGTCTCCTCAAATTCTTTTTTATGATGCTGATATGATGCTAATACCTAAACCAAGAAGAGGCAAAAGACAGAAAGAAAATTACAGACCAATTTCCTTAATGAGTATAGATGCAAAAATATTGAATAAAATATTATCAAGGAGATTACAGCAATTTATCACCAGGATAATAAACTATGATCAGGTGGGATTTATACCAGGAATTCAGAGCTGGTACAATATTAAGAAAACTATTAAGATAATTGACCATATCAATAAAAAACTAACAGAAATCATATGATTATCTCAATAAATGCAGAAAAAGCTTTTAACAAAATTCAGCACCAATTCCTATTAAAAACATTCAAAAGCATAGGAACAATTGAAGTTTTCCTTAAAATTATCAATAGTATCTATCTAAAACCATCAGTGAGGGTTTTGTGGAATGGGCGTAAGCTAGAAGCTTTACTAATAAGATTAGGAGAGAAACAAGGATGACCATTATCACCATTGTTATTCAATATTGTACTAGTAATGTTAGTTTAAGCAATGAGAAGAAAAATAAATTGAAGGAATTAAAATAGGCAATGATAAAACAAAACTATCACTCTTTGAAGATGACATGATTGCATAAGTTAGAGAATTCTAGAGAATCAACTAAAATTACTTGAAATTATTAATAACTTTTACAAAGTTGCAGGATATAAAATAAACCCACATAAATAATAGGTATTTCTATATAATACTGACAAAATCCAGAAGGAAGAAATAGAAAGAGATATTGCATTTAAACTAACTATAGACAATATGTAAAATATTTTGGAGTCTACCTGCCATGACAAACCTAGGTATGATATGAATACAATGACAAAATACTTTTCACACAAATCAAATCAAGTCTAATCAATTGGGTATATATCAATTGTTTGTGAGTAGACCAAGCTAATATAATAAAAATGACAATTCTACCTAAATTAATTACTTATTCACCATCATTCCAATCAAGCTACCAAAAATTATGTTATAGTGCTGGAAAAAATAAAAACAAAATTCATCTGGAAGAAAAAAATTCAAGAATATCAAGAGAATTAATGGGGAGAAAAATACAAAGGAAGGTAGTATACTCATAACTATTTATAACTATATTATAAAGTAGAAATCATCAAAACAATTTGGTACTGGATAAGAAATGCAGTCATGGATCAGTGGAAAAGCTAGATACACAAGACTTAGTAATAAATGACTATAAGAATCTACTGTTTTAGAAACCCCAAGATCCCAGCTTCTGGATAAAAAGTCACTATTTGGCAAAAAATGCTTGGAAAACTGGAAAATAGTGTGGCAGCACCTAGGCATAGACCAATATCTTACATCATATACCAAGACAATCTGAAAATGGGTATGTGACTTAGACATAAAGGGTGATACTAGGAAACTAGAAGTTTACCTGTCAGATCTATGGAAGACAGAAGAATTTATGAACAAACAAGAGATAGAGAACATTATGAAATGCAGAATGGATAATTTTGATTACATTAGATTAAAACATTTTTGCACAAATCATTACATACAAGATTGGAAGGAAAACAGAATACTGTGACAATTTTTACAGCCAGTGTCTCTGATAAAGGCCTCATTTCTCAAATATATAGAAAACTGAGTCAAATTTATAAGAATACAAGTCATTCCCCTACTGATAAATAGCCAAAGGATATGAAAGACAGTTTTCATAGGAAGAACTTAAAGCTATCTATAGTCATATGAAAAAATTTCTATATCACTATTGATTAGAGAAATACAAATTAAAACAACTCTGAGGTACTACCTCACATCTATAAGATTAGCTAATATGACAGAAAAGGAAAATGAAAAATGTTGGAGAAGATGTGGGAAAATTGGAAGAGTGATGCATAGTTGGTGGAGTTGTGAACTGATCCAACCATGTGGGAGAGCCAGTTTGGAATTATGTCCAAAGGATGTAAAACTGTACATACCCTTTGATCCAGCAATGGTATTGCTAGGTCTATTTCCCAGAAATCATAACAACAAGAAAAGGACCTATATGTACAAAAATATTTATAGCAGCTATTTTTGTGATGACAAAGAACAAGGAAGTGATAGGATGCCCATCAATTGGAGAACTGCTGAACAAGTTGTGGTATATGAATGTAATGGAATACTTTTGTGCTATAAGGAATGATGAGCAGAAGGATTTTAGAAAAACCTGGAAAGATTTACATATACTGATACTGACTGAAATGAGCAGACCCAGAAAGTAATAGCAACATTGTAAGATGATCCACTCTAATAGACTTAACTGTTCTCAGCAATGATCTAAGACAATTTTAAAAGACTCATGATAGAAAATGCTATCCACATCCAGGGAAAGAACTATGAATTCTTGATGCAGATTGAAGTAAACTATTTTCACTTTTTTTTTTCTTTCTCATGGTTTTTCCCTTTTGTTCTGATTCTTCTTTCACAACATGACTAATGTAGAGATATATCTATTATGATTATGCATGTATAAACTATATCAGATTGCTTGCTATCTTGGGTAGAGTAGTGAGGAGGGAGGGAAAAAATTTGGAACTCAAAATTATATAAAAGGAAATGTTGAAAACTAACTTTACATGTGATTAAAAAAATAAAATACTATTAAATGTAAAAAATAAATGCAGAGAAGTCTTTTTGACATAGAAAAGGAAAATCTGAATCCCACATTAGTCATGTCCATATTATCATTCTCCCTCTTGAGTCTACTTCTTCATGAAGAAGTGGATTGCATATCACTTTATCACATAGCACTGTGGAGTTGATACTTAACATTCACTGGTTGAATGAATGGGAAAACATGAATAAATTTCACCTATAATTCTGTATGGGCAGCTAAACTGAACAATGGAAGAGCTATGGGTGTGGAGTCAGGAGGACTAGAGTTGAAATCTAACTTCAGTCACCTACTAATTGTAGGGCAAGTAATTTAACCCCATTTGCCCTCATCACCTCATCTGTAAAAATAGCTGGAGAAGGAAATCAAAAGTCACCCCAGTATCTGTCTTTGCCAAGAAAACCTCAAACGGGGTCGCAAAGAGTCAGATATGACTGGACAATGAGCGAACAACCACATATTTGTGTAAGGCATACAGCAGGAGGGGTAAGACAAAAGAGATAGTTGCTTTCTTTTCTTTTCCTGCCTACATCTTTTGGTAGACCGGGGAAGGAGTAAAACTTAGACCACTGTAACATCAGCAAAAAAGTCTGCTGGATTTGTACATTTTTGATAAGTAATATTCAGCGTTAGTATGGAACAAAGCTTCAGATGTACACAGTTAATGTAGCTCTTACAACTTAAACCTTTGATGGAGTATATACTTGAGCTTTGAAAAAGGTCCCTTTAAAGTCGTGTTCACTAGCATGACACAAAAGTCTTTCCAGGGAAAGAAATATGAAGATTCTCGATACAGTTGCTTTAAAAAAAAAAAAAATCTCGCAAAGTGAGGTATATTGTACAGTTCCTGCCACAGAAAGATAGAAAAGTCATTCAGGTGTTGCTGTTGCCTTGTATGGAGCAGTAAAAAAGCTGGATCCTTTCTGTGTGACTAAATCCAAAGTAATGTTTTCATTTCTTTAGAAGGAAGGGTGGTTAAGAGGGGAAAAAAAAACACATAAAAGCTATGGGAAAAGTTACTTCTCTTTAAACCTACTTCATCTTTGACCCCTTTTAGCAAAACCTAGCATAGGAGCAGAAATAGCTTCTTAAAAAACAACATTTGTAGAACCGAGAAAAAAAAGTGTACTAAATACAGGACTGCCTACAATTATTGCTTTGAAACTGACATTCTTTTTTTCTATCTCTGCTATTGACAAGAAAAATAATACTTCCATATATCCAACTTGCAGAATTGATATCCAAAACAAAACAAAATTTCATGATATAGAACTTTAAAGAAAGACACAAACAATCTAAAATGAAAAGAACTTAATTTGGGCCCCAGTGATTTTTCTCATATGGCCCAGATGTGTAATACGTGTAATATAGTACATAAAAATAGTAGCTCTGAAAGAAGGGTGATTATCAATCATAGGCATATTTTATCCTATACTGAGAGATATGGTACAGAAGAAAGAGTATGGGTTTAAAACCAGATGCCCTGGGCTCAAATCAGGCCTATAATTTACTGCCTATGTGATTCTGGGCAAGTAACTTGACCTTTTGACCACACTTTGGTGATTCGTATAGGGTGTCTCAGATGTTCAAGAAGAAGTAGAGCCTCTGATGGAAGGGCTGCTGAGCCCTTTTCGGAGCTGCTCATCTACCTTTGCTGTCCATCTGGCACTCAACTATCACCTGTGACTCCAAGAAGCTGTAGCATGTGCAGTGGGTCCCTAAACAACAGAGAGAGAGAGAGAGAGAGAGAGAGAGAGAGAGAGAGAGAGAGAGAGAGAGAAAGAGACAGAGTGAGAGAAAGAGAGAAATTATAATTGTCATAAAAATTATATACACATATGTGTGTGTGTGTATTCCTCCAATTCCATTTTATTTCAAATAAGATCAACATTTTTTCAGTTTTTGCTAATCAAGTCTATTCAAGCCATGGCAATATAGTATCTGATTTTCTCTTTGATATTCAGTAAGGCATACATCAGGATCAGGTCTCCAGGTAAATCTGAAAACCTTGATACTTGTTATATATGAGAATTAGATCTGAGACTACCAATAAATGGCCACAGAGCTCAATAAATAAACAAAGCAGAAGCTCCCCTTCCCAAATGAAATCTTAATGAATCAGCAACAACTCTTTATGCAGCTACTTTTCAATTAGCATCTGGCAGGCGAGAGGAGAATGTCTTTGCAGAATACACACTAGTCCAGAAGAGGATTGGAAAATCTGCAGTTGTTTAAACCAACAGAAGCAGTCCCATATGTTTAAGTACAATCTCACTCCTTTTCCCCCCCTATTGCCAAAAGAAAAAGGGGTGGAGGGAGAATAGAAGGCAGATAAAGAAAAGAATAATCAATCTTTTGTCATTTTTTTAAAACTTTGTTTTGCCCAATAACTTCTGAATCTTTGCTTTCAGATCCTTTCATTTTTATTCTCCTTACCCAGCGAAACCGTCTATCCAGTATACACCATATTAAGCACCTGCGTCAGAGTGTTTAAAGATTCAATCTGTCCTTAAAGCATACTTGCAAGACATCTACTTTCTGTTACCCTGCCACAAAAGATGCAAGGTGCAATTAAACTGCTGGAAAACCAGCAATAGATAGTATAAGCAACAATATTAAAAAAAAAAAATTAAAAATCTTGGGACGCAAACACTGTCAAGTCAAAGTTGATGCACTTTCTTGATGCAACAAGCCCCATTAGGCTCTAAAAACAAATGCCCAGCTAAAAAGCAATTGCTTCTTCCGCAGGTGTTTTTAATCAACACTTATGTCAATTACTCACTGAGGCCTTTTTGAGAAAAAGAAACTTTTTTTAAAAACTTTTTTCTTTGGACAACCCGGTACAGGCATCTAGACTTCCTCTGTGATTGGATGTGACACATGGAATGTTATCGTACCTGCCTGAATAACTGCAAAGTCTGTTGATGCATTAGGCAGAAATCACCACAGGAAACGTTAAAAATTCATTTTTAGTTTGCTTTGACATTTGTTTTGGCACTGGCACTTCCGTGCTGAGAGGATTTCTGCTTGTAATGGGGCCACCACTTGCAGGGAAGCATTTTAAAAGCTTCCTAAATATCCTCTCATGGGCTTAAAAATATTTGTTGGAGCTCCTGTTAATCACAAGCTATAAAACGCTTTGACTTGTATATTTATTTCAGCACTTACTCTCTTGAACTTTCAGATTCCATCTCTCTGTTTCTCCCTCTATCTCTTCCTCATTCTCTCTCTCCCTGTCTCCCTCTGTCTGTGTCTGTCTTTCTCTCTCATGCATCACCTCCTGCTTTTTCTGTTTCTGTCTGTTTCCCACCTTAATTCCCACCAGTTTGTCATGTATGTGGAGAGAGAGGAAAAGAGACAGATAGACAAAGAGAGAGATAGACAACAGAGAAAGAGAGACAGACAGAGAGACAGAGACAGACAGAGACAGAGACAGAGAGAGAGACAGAGAGAGAGGCAGATGCAAGATAGTACGTGCTTTGAAGCATACACAGATGGGAGAAGAAAAAACATAAAGGGGAACTAGGAAAGGGGGATAGGAGAGGTATGGTGTAGAGATATCCTGTAAGTCAGTGGTTCTCAACCTTCCTAATGCCACGACCTTTTAATATTCGTATGTGGGTGTATCCACATGTGGGCCAACCCACCTGGAGACAGATAGAGGAGCAGGGTCTCGGTTCCTAAGACCATCAGAAATATGTGTTTTCCCATGGTCTTAGGCCACCCCGTTTGACCCCCAAAGAGGTTGCGACCCACAGGTTAAGCACCACTGCTGTAAGTGGTGTGGATAGACCAGGTTCTGTGTAAAGTGGGCGGTTGGGGGGGGTGAAGACTCACTTATCAGGGTCTGATATCCCATGTTGGGAAATCAAGGATGGGGAGGGGGAAGTTGGCGAAAGAAGGTAGTAGAAATAGAAGTGATGGGTAAAATTGAGACAGCATGATATGGAGATGTCCAGGAAAGGTACAGACAAGCACTAATTTTACTATTTGTTCCCCCTTCTCAAAAAAATAAAAATAAAAGGGATGGCTAGGTGGCTCAGTGAATAGAGCACTGGACCTGGAGTCAGGAAGACCTGAATTCAAATCCAACCTCAGACAATTCCTAGGTGTGTGACCCCTGACAACTCACTTAACCCTGTAGGTTCCAGTTTCTTCATCTATAAAATGAGCAAGAGAAGGAAAGGGCAAACCATTCCAGCTTCTTTGCTCAGAAAAACTTAAATGGGATCGCAAAGAGTCAGGCATGACTTAAAGCACTGAACAATTTTCCCTATAAAAAGCACATAGTGGCTCGGCAAAACAACATTACAGGAGCAAATAGTTTCAGTCATCCTTTTGGAACTGGAAGAGCTTAAAACTCATTTAATCCAGTCCCTCCTTTTCCAAATGAAGATTACAAACCCCTGAGGGTTGTTGCTGTTTGTCCTTTATTCTTGAAGAGGGTCATGACATAAGGGAGGTGATGCCATGACATGCAAGTCAATTGGATTTAAGTGAGTCACCGGCCTCACTTTCTCTTCCAGAACCATCGGGGTCCAGTGACTGGAGATAGCCTTGGATGCAGTGGGAGACCTTGGCCTTTAACAGGTCTCAGTTTGACTGAAGAAATGTCTCATTCAGTGATTAAGACTGGGTAAGAAATGAAGCAGAAAATGGCCTCTTTACCTAGTCCCGAAAAAATATCGTACTTCAATTGTAGATCCTCTGACTCCAAAGTCAACACTCTTTCCATTCTGGTCCTCACTGTATGAAAACAACATTGTGCAATGGCTAAGTTACACGGAGAGAAGGACCTGCCGCCCAGGTTTAAAGTTACTATGTTGGATCATCATTGATCATTTATTTTCATCCTGAAGAGGGGAAATGGGGTTTAGATTTCGTGTAATAATGACATCAAAGTACATCTGTAGAACACATGCACTCCCCAGTCCATGAATTGTATTGTTGATCAAGACCCTGACACTTTCTCACTTATACAATTGAACTTTTGTTCTATAGTGCCCTCTATGTCAAGGCCCCATTAATATGCCTGCCCCCTACCTGTTGGAGAGGGAAAGGAAAATTACAGTTTTAAGGGGGAAATCCTTGTTGGCTTTTCTTCTGATCCTGGTTTTTTTTGTTTTTGTTTTTTCTCTAACCTCTGTGTACCCTGTGATGAACTGATAAAAAAAAAATGCTGTATATGAACAATGGAATATACATTTTAAATCGTATGGTAATTGTCTAGTAATATCCTCTGTGGCTCTTTTCAATCAATGTTTCCTTCCAGCCTGTGACTGTTTTAAGAGTTTGTCTATTAAAATTCAAATTAGGTAACAAGGTGCAAATTGCCTCATGAATTTATTTTTTCTTCTTCTTCTGGTTCGTCTTTATAGATTCTTAGTTGTTAGTCATTTCTAGATGCTGAATTTCTGTATAGAATCACTTTGCAAATATGGGCTTGGCATTTGTTTAATGAGATGTGTACACATCTCAGTCATGTTGTCTTTTAAATTGTTCTCTCATTATTGGTCAGCACACTCCTGAGAGTGATAGTATTTAGGGGCTAAATTTCAGAAAACATACAAAGTAGAAAAGCTTAAGTCGGTTTCCAGAGGCTTTGATGGTCATAGGAGAGGTGTGGTAATCTCATTCTCAGGCTTATGGATGTAGCTTAATCAAATTGCTTATTAAAATCTCAGGGATCTGGCAGGTTTCGATTTAAAGGAAGCAGCTGAGGAGTTTTTGACACAGCATTGAAGTGACAGGTTCAGTTTATAGGGAAAGGGGGTATGCTGGCAAGGTAAACTCACCCTTTCAATAGCTGGTTTTTGTTAATGGGATTTCAATGATAATAACTTGTGAATTAGTTTCAGTCCTACATATTAGGTAGGGGTAATGTTTTGGCTGAAGGATTTAATCTATATGGAAAAAAAAATATTGGTGGGATGGAGGGACAGAACAGGATAAAAAGCCAGATATTTCATCATTCCTAGTATCCTCTATTACTAATAACATAATTTTCATTGAAGAAGTTAGGCGGTAAAATAGAGAGAGTACCAGACGAGTCAGAAAGACACATCTTCCTGAGTTCAAATGAGGCTTCAGACACTTACTAGCTGTGTGACCCTGGGCAAGTCACTTAACTCTATTTGCCTCAGTTTCCTCATCTGTAAAATGAGCCGGAGAGGAAATGACAAACCAGACAATTGTTGTTAAGAAACAATCTTCTTTGTGATGAAAACCCCAAAGGAGTAACAAAGAGTATGACATGCATGAAAAATGACTCAACAACAATGACTCTTCCTTCATTAGGCAGTGGATAGAGGCTGCACCTAGAATCAGAGAAGGCCGAGTTCACACCCATGCTCAGATACTTACCTGCCCATTTTGTAATACACATTATAAGTCATTTAACTTGTTTACCTCAGTTTCTTTAGCTATGAAATGTTAATCAGGTCATGTTAAGCAGCAGAATGAGAGGGAGGTATTTATTAATGAAAATAGCCACAGTCCCAGGGGCAGTAGCCTCAGGGACGTTCCCAATTTCAAAACACCCCACATTATAAATATGAAAACAAGGCCTTCCCCTTGTACCCGCCCAAACTGTCCTTTAACTAATGGAAAAGGAAAAAAATTTCTGATCATTTTTACCAATGGTCACTTTCTCCCTAGCCATTTGTGATTATTCCACAAACATTGTTGAACTAATAAGAACTATAATAAAAACACAGGATTTCTGAGCTAGAAGAGAACTCAGAGATCCACTCTAATCAACTTGTTTTTACAGACAGGAAAACAAACAGGAAGAATTAAGTGTTTGTAATGGCAAGCACAGAAGTAGTTCACACCTTGTTTCAGTTATTGAATTAACACCTTGTTTCAGTTCAAGCTTCTTTTGAGCCTTGAATCAAGTCTGTTAAGAAACAGACCGTGTGAACCCCACAACTTGTGAACCCTAGAACTCATGAACTTCTGCAACAGGAAGGAGAGGAGCTAATGACCCTATGGAGAGCCCAGGCTAAAGACAGCAGAATTGAGAAGAGGACTCTTATGGTCGCAGAGCCAAGAAGGAGAAAACTTGTGGTGTCCTGGCACTCTGTTGTCTGCTGTCTGTGTTGATGTTTGTTTGTGATATTTTGTACAGAAGCCCTGGGACCTTACTGGAAGCCCTGAAAGAGGATTTTCTGGTTGTATGTTCACAAAAGTCCTGGCAGGAGGGTTTTGGAGGTCCTGGGACTTTACTAATGATTTGTGCTGACCTTTTGGACCTTGTTTGTGGGTCTGTGGGGTTAATATATGGAAGAAAGATTACACTTTTCCATTGTCTTCAGTAGTGAGAACTAGAAGCAGTACATGAAAGTCACAGAAAAGGTTTCAGGTCAACATAAGGAAAAACTTTCTAAAAGTTAAAGCAAGGCCAAAGAGCAATGCGCTGCCATGTAAGTTGAGTTTCTTCTCCTGGGAGGTCTTCAAGGGAAGATTGGATGCAAACTTTGTAAAATGAATTTGTGTTCTAATACAAATGTTGTTAGATGGTTTTTAAGGTCACTTCCAAAATTGAGTTTCTGTAACTCTAGGATTTCATGAATCCAATCAGTCAACTTTCATTTATTAAGCATTTACTGTAGGCACGGCACTGGAAAAGCAGATTGGATACAAAGACAAAAATGAAACAGTCTGACTTCAACTATTTTATATTCTATCAGTGAAAATAACATGGGCATATATGTTAATACATATATATATGCACATATGCTTATGTATATGTATGTATATATATATATACACATATATGTATATATACGTATATATATGTGTATGTGTGTATCTATATTCATAACTACATAGCAATCCATCTATCTATCTATAATTTTGGGAGATGACACAGCTGAGTATATTCATTCAAGATTTGGCACTTGCATGAAACTTTGAAAGAGAATGGAGATTCTAAGATATGGCAGTGAGGGAGGTCTCCATTCCAGGAATCAAGCCAACCTTTACAGAAGCCTGGAGGTAGGACATGAAATTTGGTCTTTGAGGGACAACAGGTAGGCCAGTTTGGTTTTTGACCCCAAAGCTAGCCAGAAAACCCAGAGTTGAGCATGTATTTTATTTTCCACAAGACACAATAGGTAAATTTGCATTTTATTTTTGTTTTTTTCTTTTATAATTCTTTGTAGTTTCATATTACTAAGAGCTTCTGAATTTGGGGTCTCTTAACTTTAAAAATATATGTATATTGACAATTACATTCAGCATATTTGGTTTTCCTTGTAATTCTGAGTGATTCATTTTATGCACTTAAAATACTTATTGTGAGAAAGGGTCTAGGTGGCAGAATGAATAGAATACTAGGCCTAGATTTAAACAGACCTGAGTTCAAATCTATCCTCAGACACTTGACACATACTACCTGTGAGACCCTGGGCAAATCACTTAAACCTTATTGTTTGCAAAGAGTGAGAGAGAGAGACAGAGAGACAGAGACAGAGAAACAGAGAGAGAGAGGCAGAGAAAGACAGAGACAGAGAGACAAAGAGAGAAGCAGAGAGAGGCAGAGAGAGACAGACAGAGACAGAGAGACAGAGACACACACAGAGAACTGACTCAAATATAGAAAAAATAAGAGTCATTACCCAATTGATAAATGGTCAAAGGATATGAACATGCAATTTTCAGATGAAGTATTCAGAGCTCTCTATAGTGACATGAAAAGTACTTTCACTATTAATTAGACAAATACAAATTGAAACAACTCTGAGGTACCACCTCATACTTATTTTCTCTCACAAAATGACTAATATGGAAAGGTTTTGCATGACTACACAGAGATAAATTGCTTGCCTTCCAAATGAGGGATGGAAGGGAGGAAGAGAATTTTGAATTCAAAATTTTAAAAACTGAATGTTATCTTTTTCTTGAAATTTTGAAAAATAAAATATTAAATACAAATAATTCAAACAAAAAATAAAGGAAAAGGTTCAGAATATCCTAGAATGAGATTATAAAATAGACACTGAAAGAATTCACTCTTCATCACCTTAAAGAGATGCCAAAATGTAAATTCCCAAAAATATTATAGAAAAAATTCCATTTTCCCAACCAAAAGAGAAAATAATTCAAGTAGTAAGAATAAAACTATTCAAATACTATGGAGCCATAGTCAGTATAACACAAGATTTAGCAACTACCATAATAAATGAGTGGTTGACATGGACTAGATTTTGGAAAGCAAAAGAAATGGGATTATATCCAAGAATAACCTACCCAGAAAAACTGAATATAAATACTCAAGGAGAAAATTTGTATTTAATGAAATAGAGGACTTTGAAGCATTCCTGATAAAATGACCAGAATTGAATAAAAACAATTGACTTTCAAATAAGAGACTAAAGAGAAGCATAAAAAGTATATATGAAAGAGGAATTGGTAAGGAATCAATAAAGTTAAACTGTTTACCTTTTTATGTAGAAAGATGATATGCATCTTCTAAGAACTTTATCATTATTAGGGAAGCTAGAAATATTCTACATGAAAAGAGGGTGTGAGAGTGACTCAGTCATGTTAGGATGATATAAAAATAATGTAGATAGGGCATAATAAGGTATGCCATGATTGAAGGGGAAGAGGAAGAATGAGAAAAAATAATCTGATACAAAGAAGGCTTGCAAGAAAGAGTTTTTTGCAGTGAAAGGGCCTGTGATCAAGGGAAAGGTAGGCAATGCTTTAACTTCACTGACATCTCAATTGGTTCAAAGATGGAAAATTTTATGTGTGTGTTTATATGTGTGTGTGTGTGTGTGTGTGTGTGTGTGTGTGTGTGTGTAAGCAAAGAAATTACAGGAATATATCAAAAAGATCATGTACTATGACCAGATGAGATTTGTACCAGGAATTGAGGGTTTGGTCATTATTAGGAAAATTATGATAATAATCATAATATAAATAATAAAAGAGACAATAATCTGATGATTATATCAATAAATGCAGAGATAGTGTTTGATAAAATGCAATACCCACTCCTTATTAAAATGTCTGGAGAGCATAGGAATAAATGTCAAGTGGTGAAAATGATAAATAATATCTATCTAAAACAAGGAGCAAACATTACCTGTAATGGTGGGAAAAAAAAAATGGAGACTTTCCCATAAGATCAGGGGTAAAGCAAGGATACCTATTATCACCACTATTATTTCAATATTGAACTCAAAATCTTGGTTATAGCAATGACAAGAAATATAAATTGAAGGAATAAATATAGGTAATAAGGAAACAACACTATCACTCTTTGCGGATGATATAGTAGTACACCCTAGAGCATCAACTAAAAAATTAGTTGAAACAATAAATAACTTCAGCAGAGTTGCAGGTTATTAAAAAAAATACCTACATAAATCATCAGCAGTAATATATACTACCAACAAAATTCAGTAGCAAGAGATAGGAAGAGAAATTCCATTTGAAGTAATTGAAGACAATAACAAATACTTGGCAATCTACCTTACAAGATAAATTTAAGGATTATATGAAAATGATTACTAAACACTTTTCACACAAACA
>CM053588.1:272313725-272333552 GCA_028646515.1 Pseudochirops corinnae
GATATTTATCTATAGAGATAGATAGATAGATAGATAGATAGGTAGGTGTAGGCTTGTTTTCCTTTGTAGGAGACCAAAAGGACATCATAGTTGATATGAATATTTGGAATGGAAATCTCTGAATTTTTGCATCTCAGATATCTTTTGAGCTGTTGTAATTATTCTTTGCTCTGTACTTTGTTTATAGATGGCATTATGTATGTGAACACTGCAAGAGTCATAAATATTTCTTAGCTGACTATTTCTCTTGCCAATGAAGCCATGACATTTTCTTTCCAAGTAAGTGCAATTTTTTGTTGCTGCCCATGTAAGAGGAAGATGCTTGTAGCCCTTGATTTGTGTTCATTTTGACCTTGGCTGTCTATTTCTTACACTGAGGTTTTGGTTTTCACTTTTGCCTTGGAACTTACTTCACCTTGAAATTCAAACATTGGAAGTATTTGCTTTCCCTGGCCTCTTTCTCTAATTCCTCATAGAACCTCCAGTTTAAGGAGAATATGAAGGTCAATTATGTCTTTATTCCTATCCAGGCTGCACTCTCAACTCTTTGAACTCTTTCTCTATCATGTCTCATAGGTCACAAAGTTTCATCTTTCCCTTCTCCTCAAATTCCACTCTGCCCCTTTTTCCATCTGGTCTTTCTCCCATTAGAAAATAAAGCAAGGGGTTATCTTTCTTTTTTTTTTTTCTTTACACACTTGTATTCCTAGAACTAAGCAGAGTAGTAATCACAGAGTAAGAACTTAAGAAACACTTCTTGACTTGACTTTAAGTTACTTGTCTCAGAGAATTAATTTCTATTATCTCCAAGGTGTGTTTTGCTTCAGTGTAACTGAATGAGTGATAGCTTGTAATACTTTTTCTGGGAAGAGAAAGTAAGGAAGTTTTAGTTTTCATAAGATATTTTTTTTACTGGAGTTGGTAGGGTACAAGTTTCTTATAAAGTAATTAAGAATTTTTCTACTTTTAAAATATATAAATCAGTGACAAATATCAAGATTTTCAATATACAAAAATGTGTCAAGAATCACAGACTCAGTGTGTGTTTCCAGTTGAGTAAAGGAAGTGTTTGCACATTTTCTTGCTTTGTCTCTCAAAGTCTCATTGACCTGTGCAGCTCAGAGAAAGAATTGAAACCATCTTTCTGTCTTAGTTTACTCATTTGCAAAATTGTAAAATAAAGGGAATCATCTTAAAGACAATTCTAGATGGAATTCATATAATTCTATAATCCTGTGAACTTTGTTTAAAAAGAGAAAGAGGGAGACACAGAGAGAGAAAGAGAGAGAGAGAGAGAGAGAGAGAGAGAGAGAGAGAGAGAGAATATGTTTAAGTAACAGGAAAATGTAGTAACCTTTGTGGAAGAGAGGACAGAGCATTTTATTTCATTTTTAACCAAAATTCATAATAATTAGCAAACTGTCCTTTGTGTTGAGTTGATATCTTCCTTTCTGCAATGTCTACCCATTTGTCTCCATACTCCCTTCTAGAATAAAGCATAATAAATTTAAAACCTCTTCCAGATGTCAGGCCTTAAAATATTTAGTGACTGAAATCATGAATCATGTCATTCCCACTCCTTCCATCTCACCTTCTAAGTCTCTAATGTTGGCTCTCCTCCAGGCATGATTTCAAGTTCTTACAATCTTGTAATTTTTTTTCCCCCTGGATTTATATGTGTTTGACACTGTCCCTTCCAAACTGGTGCTAAACTGAACACAAAATTCTCTATGTGGTCTGAACTTCACATAGTAGGATTATTACTTCCTTGGTCTGGACACCCTGCTTACATGAATCCAGTCTAAAACAGCAACCATATTATACTGCTGATGTGTATCGAACTTGCTGTATTTCCTATTCTATACTTGTGAAATAATCTTAACCAGATAAAATATTTTATATTTATCACCATTAAATTATATCTCCCTCAACTAAAGTCTTTTTTGGATGCTTCATCAAGGCACAATGGTGACCTTTGGTCCTTGGAGGAAATGACAGAACACTCCAAGTTCTAACAGGTCTTATCAAACCAGATGGATTGAAGTGTGAAAGTCGAGAATGTTTTATGTTTCTATTGGCTGAGAACCAGCCAAGATAAGCATAGTGAAGCCCATCATCAAAAAGTCAATCACCAGAAAACACCCTTTTGTAAAGCAGCAGCAGCCATACATGAAGACTATCTACTAGAGCACAAAGACATTCCATCTGCTGTTGACAGAAGGAATATCACAATCATAACAATTATGGCCACTTCAAATATTGAATTAAGTTTTATATTGTTACATTTGGCTTATTGTTCCATCCTGTCAAGATATTTTTGAAACTCATTTCTGTCATTCCCTGAATTAGTTATTTCTCATAATAATGTGCCATTTACAAACTTGAGAAGCATGACGTATATGCCTTCATCCCAGTCACTGACGAAAAATATTGAAAACAATAGGGTCTAGACTGTGATATATCACTAAAGAAGATCCAAGAATTTGACACTAATACATTAATCAGCATTCTTGGACTCAAAACACTCAATCAGTTAACAAATGCATCAAATGCTAAGTTATTTATTTTAGTCCATGTATCTAACCTATTGAGAGAAATTTATAAAGTGATTTGGATGATAGACATTGACATGCAGAATTTAAATTTGAATATTTCACAGCAAAAGAAATGAAAATGCATTTCTCTGATGAAAAAAATTTAGTTGTGGCCTTCTTCCTCTGGTACTAGATTATTTTCTTATGTTTATTTCTAATTCAGGAGAAATTTAATTTTTTCTACAGAAATCAGGTTTGATTGCATTAGGGTTATTTTTTATTGCACCACAGACTCAAGATGCTATTTTAGCTGTGCATGGAATTATATCTGCATTTGTGAAATGAAGTGTTATACAACCTCCTACCCATTTTCTGGGTAGAGTCAGTGCTTTCAGATTACAGACTTAGTTATTGCAGCTTTGTCTCCCAGTCTCTGACATACAAAAATGTCACAATCAATCAATCTTTCATCTCACTCTTTTTCCCTTTTCTTTTTTTTTGTCTCATGACAATTCCATTGCACTTTCTCACCTAAGCTTGAGCCTTTCTACTACCCAACTCTGCAAAAGTCACAATGAAAGTTGCACACAATCAACTGGGTCCCAGGTTTATTTATCATCTGGAAAACATAGAATTCATTTGTCTTGAGTCTGGGTCTTGATTGTTTTCTCTTCCAAAGTGTTACTTAATTCTTGTACTGACTTTTCATTTCCTGAACTATGGGAATGTGCCCATCATTCAACTGTCCAAGTGACCAGGCTTGATTTATTTCTCATCATTCAAGTGGCATGAAAATTTAAGTACATGGGAGATGCATGGACAATTGGAATGAAATGGTGTGTTTTGAAACTTTTGTCCATGTTGTCCCATCAAAATATGGGGGGGGGGGGGGAGGAATTTGCTTTCCTCCCCCTTGTTAAATCAACTCAAGTTACAAAATTTGCTCAACTTGTCTAAGTTACTAAAGAATAATTATCTATTAAGCATTTCTTATATAATGTCAAGTAAATGTTTTGGCAGTCTGTACAATGGTAAAGATAGCGATAGGCATATGCATGTCAATGCCTTAAAAAGGGGATGGATTTGGTCCTAATACTTTCAGTCATTCTGAAAGACATTCCAATCATAAACCTATTAGCAGGCCTTCAGTAGAGAGTCACAGGCTTTGTTATACGACCCCCGATGGTTGGTGGGAAAGCTGTATAATTGCTTTGTGAACATTCTAGAAAAACTTGCCTAAAATCCTTGAAAACATTACGTCTGTTCCAAATACCCCCATTCTAGTATATGACCTTCTGAAAAACTCTGGACCATGAATTAATTAATGCTCAATTGTTTTTCTATCTCTTAGTAGTATAAATTTGATTTTGTTACACCTAAAATGTCTTCTACAACAATTTCCTATACAGGTTCACTGTGTGTGGGATAGAGACCATTACTAGATTTTTAAAAATTTTTTTGGGGGAGAGGGGAAAGCAGGGCAATTGGGGATAAATGACTTGCCCAAGGTCACATGGCTAGTAAGTGTTAAGTGTCTGAGGCCAGATTTGAACTCAGGTCCTTCTGACTTCAGGACCAGTGCTCTATTCACTGTACCACCTAGCCACCCCAACTACCAGATTTTTAAAATCAGAGTCTGACTTGGAAAGAAGTAAGACTCCTTTATTCTTTTTCATAAGAAAGGGAACAGCTCTCTTCCCTCAAGGGGCATCATCCAGGGAGTGCAAATTGGGGAATTTCACAGGCTTCTGTTATACTAATCCTAACTCAGTCTGCTCCTCTATCCCATGGCCTCACCATTGGTCGGTGAGGTGGGCTCATAATCTCAGACTAGTCGGCACAAAGCAATCTCAGTCCTTCATTACTATAATTATTTGTGAATTAGTGTCCTATCAGAGGATGGTGTTTTCCATTCCCTCATTTTGCACCAAATTTGGAGACAGCCAATGAGAATTACAGTTGACAATTCTTCAAGAAGGCTAGTGTTGCCTTTAAATTCCATGACCTCATTCCAGGGCCTGTGGAAACTTAACCCTTTGCTGTGTCTCACAACCCTGACTTTATATATCCATTAATTTTATAGAAAAAAAAATCATAGACTATTAGAAGTTGTACTTCAGAGATAATAAACAAAGTTTAGAGATGAAAAGGACCTTGGAGATAATTTATTCAAAACTCTTCATATAGAAGCAGAAGAAAATGAGACTGAAAGAAAATCAGTGAATTATCCAAGATCACACAAAACTCATCTGTGTCTAAGACAGGATTAAAATTTAACTCTTCTCTCTTCCCTTTTAAAAGGGAACAACCCTTTCTAAATGTTGACACAGAGACTATGAGCTCAGAGCACTAAGCCTCAGGGCTCTCAATAGCCAAAGATCTCTTCTTGTCATCCACTTATTTACTATTTTACCTCACTTTTTCAATTTTTTTGCTTTCTTCCCTAGTCCACCGATTCAAGGGAGTCCATTATTCTGCCCTCTTTCTTTCCCATTTGACCTCCCGAAGATTAATTCAAGGTGACCAGAGAGGCAAAAAAAGAAAAATGCAGAGAAACCTGTTTTTCACTTGTCCCCATCACCTCTACCCATCAAAATTAGCATCATTCCTTTTGCCTCAGTTGAAAAAACACACCTTATCTGGCCATTTCTTCAGTCCCAGACCCATCTCTTCATAATAACCTTCTTCACCCTATTCTTTACCTTAGGGCATCTTCTTTTCTAGTTCCCGAACTCCTGTGAGAAAATGCCCCAAGACAGTAAAAATTTGTTTTTTTTTCTCTCTCTCAAATTGTGATAACTATTATTTCAACTCTACTTCAGTAAACAGCTATGGGTAATTTTCCCTCACATACTCTAGAAGTTGGTAGTTCATATAATGGGCCTAAGAAGAATCCTTTAAACCCTTATCTGATTTACCTTGTTATTATTAATACAAACCCTTAAAAAGAAAAAGGTGAAAAAAGAAACAAAACAATTCTCCATATTTGCTTCAGAGACAGAAGCTTCTTTGGGCCAGGAGGAAGAGAAAAACTACTGCTTGAAAATAAAAGAAATCTGGAATGATAAGAAAAGAAATAACGTAACTCATAGGAATTCAGCCCAAGATAGAGAAGTACACTGGGGGGTTAATATTATACATACACACAAACATTTAAAACTCCTTCCTGATCCCTATCACTGCTTTTAAATGACATCAATGCCCTGATGAACGTCTCTGACCCTACTGTTTCAGATTCTGTCCCTTACCACCACAGCTGCCATACTGCTAGAGCCCCTTTACTAGGTCACAGATTCCCTGTTGCCTGTTAATAAATAGCTGGGGAAATTTCTGCTCTCATAATAGGAATGGAAGTAATCGTGAACTTGGAATAAGGCTTCCTTCCTACTTGGAACACTAAATATGTTTTTTTTTTAATTTCTATGTCAAGTTTTCTTAATCTTTTTGATTTCTGAGTGCTTTTGACCATTTGATGAAACATATGGATCTTTTTGAATATAATTAAATGCACAACATAAAATACCTTGGATAACAAAGGAAATCAAGTATTTTGAATTATAGTTATTAAAAGGTTAAAAAAATTTCACAGACCCCAGGGTTTAAGATCTCCATTAGAGGAACTACCATCTAAACAATAGTTAGATTCAACAGAATGATTAGTTTACTACAGTATTGTGTGTCAGATATATTGTGGATTTAATCTGTGACAATCTAATCACCAGGTAGGTCATTCTTTCTATGGCAATCAAAAAACAGCGACATTGACAACAACAAAACAAAATAATGTGCTGCAGATTCCAAACAAGTGACTTTCATATGACATTTTGGAATCATAATTCATTCCCAATTTCGGAACTGTTTGCATTTATAAAAAGTTTTATGAGGTTGAAGACTTCATTAAATTCTGATAATCTCACTAGTCACATTCAGACTACAAGACCAAGAAAACATTTTGAAGTTGCTAAGAGTTGAAGTAAACTCGTAATGAATGCATGCTGTGGATACAGAGGCTTTCATAATCAGCTTCAGGATACTGACTCGGCATATAGAAAAATTCATCTAATATTTTTAGTTCTCTGGAGACATGCATATTAATGTTTCTTCCTAAATATTCATTAAAGCTGGAATTCTAGACAATTCCAATACACTACAGGTTAATGTAATATAGTATACAATGCTGTTTTGATTTTGCTCTGAAGAATTTGTTTGTTGATAATGACATGTGGTCTTTAAAAAAAATGATAAATATAATTAAGTTCTGAAATTGAGTGACCTGCTCTACTCTCAAAGGAAAATAATGTGATTTAAGAAAATGAAAATAAAAATATAATCTGAGCAACTTTTGAGTACAATGCATCTGAGCAAATTTATTTCCCATGTTCAAGAATGGGGAAAAACTAAAACCTTTCTGGCAGCAGAGGGAGCCGTTATTGTTTTCTGCAGGTATCCAATTGAGCAACATTGTAAAGGTAAAAGAAAACAACGTTAAACACACACACACACACACACACACACACACACACACACACACACACACACAAAGAACTAACCAATTAATTATGCTGGGAGGGCAGCAAAACCTGTGCGTTTATTAACATCTTTTCCCTAATGTAAGCTAAAGGGAATAAGCACTATATTTCAGAAACACAATTGTGCATTATATTTTCACAAGAAAAAAAAAAAGGGATAGCAGGTTTTTGTGATTTGGTTTTTCCTGAGAACAGCAAATAGATCATCTTGAATGATTTTTGTCTGTCATACTGTCTTTCCAAACAAAAGTGGAGAGTTTCATTTTGACACAGAGAAGCCTCATATTTTGTGGTTGATTATGCATTATGTAAGTGATAATAATCAGTGTTTTACTGGTAAGAAGAAAATTTCAGAATTCACTCTATACACTCCAGTAGCCAACGGTACATTACTCATGCATGAATGCATGTTGTCAATATGCCCAGAAAGGTACAAGATTTGAAACTCAGGAATATTTGTTCAACTGAAAATTCAGGAAATGATAAGAAAAATGAACACTGTGTCCATACTGAACACAATAAGCAGAATGTAGCACAACAAAAACAATATGGTTTGTCCCTGGACAGTGCCAGCCAGTAATGACCATCATACAACTGGCAGAAATCTTATTATCAATACATATTGTAAAGATTGGCTATTGCCATCTGTATATATATATATATATATATATATATATATATATATATATATATATATATATATATATACACACACACACACACACACAACACACACACACACACACACACACACACACATACATATATACACACATTTATATGTTTTCTTCCAACAGGTTGTTATTATGATTTTATAGCCTTTTCAGCATAGCTTCAGATTGCTGTCCAAGATGATTGAATCAGTAGACAACTTCATCAATATTACATCAGTGTTTTAATTTTGCCACATCTCCTCGAACATTCGTCATTTTCCCTTTCTACCATATTACCCAGTCTGACAGGTGTGAGGTAGTAGCTCAGAGTTGTTTTAATCTGCATTTCGAAGTGGACATTTTCAATGAGGTATTTGGTCATCAAGACATTTATCTAACAAGTCATTTGGGGGAAATACAAGTGGATAAAAAATTTGTCTTGCTCGATTTATTAAATGAAGTTGGATGGGATGCTGACTAAAGTAGTCTTGTCTGTAAATATATCTTGAACATTTAACATAGATAAACAATGCAATGCTATGGGTCCATAATTAAAAAAGAGGAGCCAAGATTGGATTGCAGTTGAGAAATTGTATCAATTTTAGAATGAATGCAAATTGCTCTTGGTTATATGGAGGCACACACATAAGTACACTATATTTTCATTAATTCTGGTAATACTAAATGTTGGATTATGAAAAATCATGGCCTTAGAAGACCTGAGGTGACCCAAGGAAAAATGGAAGGACATGTGGTGGGAATAAGCAGCTTGCTACATGGTAACAGTAACTTTTCATAGGCAAGAAGTCTCTTAGCAGATGATAAGATAGAATATATGATGTGAAAAAAGAATTGGGCAAAACATATATTAATCCTAGAGAATAACAGATAGATAACTCAGTGAATAGCATACAATAAGTGCTTAAAAATATTTTGTCTTGCTATCCATTTATTTATCTATGTTTCTATCTATGTATATACATCTCTAGATATCCATGAAATATTAAAACTATCTATAGGATGTATGTATATACATTCTATAAGTATGTGCATATGAATGCATGGTGTCTCTCTCTAGATAGTCATGAAATATTAAAACAATCTATTGGGAATCTTTTTGTATACTGGATTAATCCTTTTCAGAGAATTTTTTATAAGATTTAGGAGTTTAACATAATGAGAAGACTCATATGTGTGCTGGTAGAATAAATACCCATATCATTGAGGCCTCTGATCTGTGGAGATATTGAAGTGTAAGTTCTGAGGTGATCAACTTTTGGTAGTAATTGTACAGAAACTTAATCTTAAATTTGGTTTGCTTAAGGACACAATGCTACCTCCATTCTACTTCTTCCCCACAAAACCACATACCTACATTGTCATTTAGCATCCAAAGTTAGGTAAGACTGGACCTCGGGGTGGCTAGGTGGCACAGTGAATACAGCCCCAGCCCTGGAGTCAGGAGGACCTAAGCAAATTTGGCCTCAGACGCTTAACACAAAAACTAGCCATGTGACCTGGGGCAAGTCACTTAGCCCCAACTGCCCTCCAAAAAAAGCAAAAAAAAAAAAAAAAAAAAAAAAGACTGGACCTCTCTGCTGCTCTAGTACCAGCTGTTCCTAACAAATGTTTGTGAAATTTCTCTATCTGCTACTGTAATGCTTTCCAAAATGGGAGCAGGTGTTTTAAATGAATTGTAGAGCATTGCAAACAATCTACCAGAGACTAGGAAGATGGGTACAACCCCAACTTCCCAACCATAGTCAATTGTGGGGCTTACCTCCAGCACAAACACAACGACCCTTTCCTTGTCCCCATTATTCTCTAACATTACTCCCTACTATCATTTTCTGGTTGTGTTTAATCTTTCTGCCTCTTCCTTCCTTCTCGATTATTTAGTGACCATCTTCTCCCTCAGGGCAGGCAAGTCTAACCATTGCATGAGTACCCAAGATAATAGCTAGGCACCTGGCATTGACCACCCCCCCCCACCCCATTGCCCAACCTTTAGAATAACAACCTTGTGTTCCTCAGATAACTTCGTGACTCCAATGAGTGTTTGTACACTCTCTCTCTCTCTCTCTCTCTCTCTCTCTGTCTGTCTGTCTTTCTCATAATTTTTTTGATAATGATAAAAGTTTGGAGACCATTGCTATATGAGACTGGAAATTCTTTGAGAACATAAAGTGTGTGTGTATGAGTATATGCATGTATATATGTGTATGTGTGTGTGTATATATATATATATATATATATATATATATATATATATATATACATATGTATATATGTGTATGTGTGCGTGTATGAGTGTGTGTGTGTGTGTGTGTGTGTGTGTGTGTGTGTGTCCCTAGAGCAAAGCAAAATGTTTTATACAAGGGCGTATTATTGTATTGTACTTCTTTGGTCATCTGAAGGAAATATAAATGTATATGGTTGCAGAAAATATTTTAAGTACCATCATGAGAAAGTTCAACATAAAATAATGTGTATTTTATTGATACATAATCAATCTGAATGACAATATAATAATCAGCCTTTCTTAGCTTCTTTCCTGTTGTTCTTTTACTGGCCTGTGAATTCTTAGGATTCCAATGTACCTAAGATGCCCTGTTCTTTCTTTTTAGGTTTTAGGCAAGATTCCATCACTCTCACAGAGGAAGCTTTCAGTTTGAATTCTGCTTGGCTATTCTTTCCCCCCTGAATTGTCCTTAGCATCTCTTTAGCTAACTAACATTTTATTCGCCTGGATAAATTATTCTCAGTGTCTGATCCCTATTTTCAATTTTGTATTACCTCAACTCTCTCAGTTCAGCTAAAATGGGGACTCTCCCAGCTACTACCTGCAGCTGTTCTAATGTAAATCAAATCAGTGTTCCATTAATGTCTAAATGGAAAAAAAAATCAGCTTTGTTTTGTCTCTATCCCTGGTCCCCAACTCAAGATGATGACCACCTGTCTATCAGTTCTTAAATAAGCATTTCTAAAGTTATATTTGAAAATTTTTCATTCACAAGGGAAATAAAAATTCAGCAAAAAATGAATTAGCATAATGAGGCCAAAAGGACTTTCAAAAATCATAGTCCGATTGCCCCTGTTTTGCAAATGTAAAAAGTATACCAGAGAAATAACTAACTTATGCAAAATCACATAGGTTTGAGCCAAGGTTAGAACCCAGATCCGGGGCGGGGGGAGGGGGAGTACCAGTCCTGCAGTCAGGAGGACCTGAGTTCAAATCCAGCCTCAGACACTTAACACTTACTAGCTGTGCAACCTTAGGCAAGTCACTTAACCCCAATTACCCTGCCTTCCCCCCTCCAAAAAAGACAAAAACAAAAAAACAAGATCCAAAGCTAGTACCCACATGACTGTAGAAACCTGATTTATGTCCTGTGTGACTCAATCAGACCCAATCTTACTATAAGTTAGATACTGCTTATCCACTAAAGTTTTACCTGTGTAGGTCTCATTATCTCATGCCCTGATCTCTAAAATTAAAATAATAAATTAATTTGGGTTAACGATGTCTTTTTTCATTTTTAATGCATTTTATTAATTACTTAATGAGTACACATACGAAATATAGTACCTCCAACAACCAAAAAGGACTTAAAATATTCTGTGGCTAATTAGTGTGATTATGTCATTCTGCCAAGTAGTACATTTTTGTCTAAATGGAAGGTTTCTGAAGAAAAGACTTCATGTCAGAAATGGGTGAAAATTTCTGGCGTCCCACTGAGGTTGTTTGTGAGATTGTGGATATCTTGGGCTAGATAGGCTACTCCTAGGAACTCACATCACATGCTTTAGGCTGCTGTGGCCTTCTTCTATTGAAGAATTTAGCCTATTATCTTAAAATCCTGCTTGCCTTAATGAAATCTTAATGAGTCAAACCCATTCTATTGGATTGAATTAACTCTGTCTTAATGGGGGGAAATGCTGAAATGATTGTACTTTAGGCATTTTTCATCATCATCACCACTATTATCAGTGTGTCCATCACCTTCACCATTACTGTTACTGTCACCACTGTCATTAGCATTGCTCTTAGAGGTATAATGAAGTAGTGCATAAAGTGTACTTAGAATCCAGAAGTCCAGCCTTCAAATTCTACTTTAGGAATGCACTAGCAGTGTGTGCATGGTCAACTCACCAATCTCCTTGTACCTATTTCCTTATTTGTAAAATGAAAGGATTGGACCAGATGGTCTCTAAGACACCGACCCCCCCCCCCCAACTCTAAATCTGTGGTTCTATGATTAAAAAATGCTTCAAACACATTAACTCACTTGTTCCTCAAAACAAACCCCAGGAAGTTAGAAGTTAGTACCCTAGATGGCATTGTTTTTTATCTTACAGATAAGAAAATTGAGGCTCAAACAGTGACTTGCTTATATAGTGATACAGTGAGTATGGATCAAAGGAAAGATCTAAGCCCAGGGCTCTCTTATTTCTAAGTTTCTGTTTCCTAACATGGATAAATGAAGAAGCCAAAGAAGTCAAATCCCTTAAGTTTTCCAACCAAACCATGGCATCTATTAAAAAGTCAAAAAATCCGTTTTTCCCTCCAACAGAGAGTCTGAATAATAAGTTCCACATATTTCTTCCAATATAAATCAGCACTAGTACCTAAACCTTGACCTGCATCCCATGTCTCAGGGTACCTCAGCCCTCCATCACAAAAATATCTAATATGATTTGATTCACTTAAGAATCCTATAAAAATCCATTGAGCTTTACTGGTTTGGGTGTCAAAATTCACCAGCAGTCTACTTGTTTCCACTCTCTCTGACTGATCCACATATCTTATTTTCCCTTAATAAAACTTGTATGACTCTCTTTGTCTCTCTCTGTCCTTTCCTGTAGGACTCTGTCTTTCAAACACAGAGGTTCTCTTGTTTATTAGAAAAAGCTCCTGATGAGAGCTAGAACTAATAATCTTAGTAGCTTTCCCTCCTTCTCTAGTCATGACTTAGGCAACTTAAATTGAAGAGATGCACTGGGCTTTCTCCCTGGCAGTATAATGGCATATAAAGGAGATCACTGCCCTTTCTTTGTACTGTACGTTAGAATTCCAAACCTCATTCAACCCACATCTAAGATAAAAGTCCAGTATTCTTTCCATTGTTTGAAGCAATTTTGGCTACATTTAACTCAGCTTATAATTATATATATATATTTTAAATACAGTTGCACATGTGATTGTGGTATGACCTTTTCTCAAAGGTTGTTCATTTCTACTATCACTACTGACAAAAATCTGGGATAGAATTCTCAAATAATTATCGACAATCTTCATTGTGTACTTTGAGGATCAGGACAAAATATATTAGCTCTGAGGAAAGATAAGATTAGTGAATTGGAAAGGAGATGGGGGTCTTATATATATAAGCTAACTGCACATATTTTATAGTCTGAATGACAGAGTTTAAGAAAAAAAAACTGAACAAAGGAAAATAAAGAAGAAACACCTTTATGCTTTTTCACAGAGAAAGGCACATAAATATAAACACCACCTGCACTCTTGTGTTAATAACTTTGTAATTGAATAGTCCCATAATAATGTCTGGGGCATTATACACACAATTAAAATGTGATAATAATGATAATAAACAATAGTTTAAACATGATAAAATCCATATTGAAGATAATAAACAGAAGCTAAAAAAAAAGCCTCTTTTTTACTGAAATCTGACAATCAAAATAAGTATTCTCTGGTACTGGTCTGATGCCTATCCTTGGATCCCAGAACTGCAGTTGCAGTTCTCTCAGTCAGGATTAAGAAGCCTGAGCAATCACATCCTCCATATGCTAAAAGCCGTATTGAGCTTAAGATACTCAGACAGACTTGATTTACCATTGTAACTCATTATGGCTCCACAGCATTATTGGCTTCTGTCATTATCATGCTGTTGTATTCAAAAGAGCTTTAGTTAGCAGTGCTGCTGTCCTTATTAAGAAAAAAAAAGTCTCAACAAACTTGGGGTATTAAAGAGACTGGCAGTAAATTGGTGCAATGTTGTTAAGCAAGATCTGTTATTCAAATCAAGACAAGTTAAATCCAACAGTTTCAGAGAAATTCACTGACAGTATGTGTTTCTTAAGTTACAAAGAGGCTTTGGTACTAGGACTGCAAGGTAAGAGAATCTGTAAGGAGGAAGAATTAACAGGAAACTAACTGATATTGTCTTGCTCAGCATTCTGCCTCAGAAGTTGGCATGTAGCCTTAGATTGTGTAAGAAAGGGCAGTCTAAAAAGATCCACATGGATTTATGCACATGCCATTACAAAGGCTGAGTTTTTTGACTGGGAAAGAAATCAACTGAGGCCCTTGGTACTTGTGTAATCAGGACCTTATCAAAGACAGAAGATATGAAGCAGAAGGGGAAGTTGCCTTTAACTCTTTGTACCTGCCTATTCACAAAACTCTGTTATACTGAAGCCCAATTCATTTTATTGCTTTGTTTAAACGATCAGTGATTCCACTGGTGTGGGGACTCTGTACCAGTGAGGATTCCAACCTCTTCATACATTCTTAAAATCATACAATTCCTTTCCTATGCCTATTTTCTTCTTTTAAAACAAGATTGAATGCCATTTTTTGTGTATTAAATGCTTTCTAACTTCTCATCTCTAGGAAGCCACAAATTCTCTTGTGTTATAAAAAAAAAATCTGTAACATTTAGCAAAACCAAAGGACCCAAGACACAGGGGGTAGTAATCAGAAAAAAAAATCATAATCCTACCTCTCTAATGCCAGAGGAGTTTAATAAACATTTTTAAAGTACCTACTATATGCCAAGCACTATGGTAAGCAAAAGATAGCCCCTGCTCTCAAGGTGGTCAAAGCCTAATGGATACAAGATTGAGCATTTCATTTGCACTTTTAGATTTTAATATTAATTTCATTAAATCTTTCCTAATTATGTGGAAAAATTTCAATGATCATTTAAAAGAATAGAGTTCTAAATTCCCTCACTTTGCCCACTGCCTCAACCCTCCTTTAGAAGACATGCTTTGAGTTTGATTATACATGTAAGGTCACGTAAATGTTTTCATATTAGCCATATTGCAAAAGTAAATACAAAATTTAAAAAGATAAAAATAAGGCAAAAAACCCTGCTTCAATCTGAAATAAAGAGTTGATCAATGAATTGGACATGCAATTATAAAAAGCTAGGAAAAGAACAAATTAAATTTTAAAAATTGAAAATTTCCAATTAAATATTAAATTAGAAATTCTGAAAATCAAAGGAAAGAGTAATAAAATTGAAAGTAAGAAAACTATTGAACTAATAAACAAAACTAAGAAATGGTTTTATGGGGGGAAAAGCAATAAAATAGATAATTTAATTTGATATAAAAAACAAATTACCAGTATCAAAAATGAAAAGGGTGAAATCACCACTTATGAAGAAGAAATTAAAGCAATAATTAGGAGCTATTTTGCTCAGCTGTATGGCAATAAATCTGAAAACCTAAGTGAAATGAATAAATATTTACCAAAATACAAAATATCTACATTAATAGGAAATAAAATACTTAAACCCATTTTAGAAAAAGAAATTGAACAAACCATCAGTGAACTCTCTAAAAAACTCTCAAAGGTCAGATGGATTAACAAGTGAATTCTACCAAACATTTAAAGAACAATTAATTTCAATACTATATAAACTGCTTAGAAAAATAAAGGAATTCTATTACATTACTTCATGAAACAAATATGGTGCCGAACCCTAACTAGGAAGAGTCAAAATAGAGAAAGTAAATTATGGTGCAATATCCCTAATTAATATTTATGCCAAAAATTTAAATGAAATATTAGCAAAGAGATTACAGCAATTTGTCACCAGGATAATATACTACGACCAGGTGGGATTTGTATCAGGAATACAGGGCTGGTTTATATTAGTAAAACTATCATCATAACTGATCATTTCAATAACAAAATGAACAGAAATCACAATTATCTCAATAGATGCAGAGAAAACTTTTGACAAAATGCAGCACCTGTGCCTATTAAAAATACTAGAGAGCTTAGGAATAAATGGAGTTTTCCTTAAAATGATAAATGGTATGTATCTAAAATCATCAGCAAGCATTATATGTAATGGAGATAAGCCAGAATCATTCTCGGTAAGATTAGGATGAAGCAAAGATATCCATTATCATCACTGTTGTTCTATATTGTACTAGAAATGTTTGCTTTAGCAATAAGAGAAGAAAAAGAAATAAAAAGAATAAGAATAAAGAATGAGGAAACAAAACTATCACTCCTTGCAGATGGTATGCTGGTATGCTTAAGAGAATCAACTAAAAATACTACTTGAAATAATTAAGAACTGTAGCAAAGGCCACATAAATCCCTGACATTTCTGTATATTACTAATAAAGCCTAACATCAAGAGATAGAAAGAAAAAATACATTTTAACTAACTATAGATAATATAAAATATTTGGAAGTTTGCTTGCCAAGACCAACCCAGAAATTAAATGAACACAATTACAAAACACTTCACACAAATAAAGTCACATCTAAATGATTGAAAATTGAGGGAATGTTCATCAATTGGTGAATGACTGAACAAATTGTTGAATATGAATGTAATGTAATACTATTGTGCTATAAGAAATGATGAGCATGAAGATTTCAGAAAAATCTGAAAAGACGGATATGAATTGATGCTGAGCTAAGTGAGCAGAACCAGGAAAAACACTGTATACGATGACAACAATATTGTGAGATAATTAGCTATGATTGATTTATCTCTTCTCAGCAATACATTGATATAAGACAATTCCAAAAAACTCATGAAGGGATATGTTATCCATATCTAGAGAAAGAACTATGGAGTCTGGATGCAAATTAAATCATACAATTTTCATTTTTTGGATCTTTGTTTGTGTGTCTTTTCCCTTTTGCTCTCTTTCTTCTTTTACAACCTAACATGGAAATATGTTTTAAAAATAGGTTCTTTAAGCTTTTTTCAATCTCTGGGATAAAGACCTAATAGTGGTATTGGTAGGTCAAAGGGTATGCAAAGTATTATAACCCTTGGGACATATTTTCAAATTATTCTCTGGAATGATTGAACTTGTTCTCAACTCTACCAGTTCCACCAATCATGCGCAAGTGTCCCAATTTTGCCACATCCTTTCCAGGATTTCTCATTTTTTTTTCTATCATGTTAGAGAATCTGTTATGGGTGAAGCAGTGTTTCAGACATTTCTTTTTCATATTTTGCAGTGATTTGGAGCATTTTTATATGACTAGTAAAAGTTTTTATTTCTTATTCTGGAAACTGCCTATTTTGAAAACTTCCTTAAATTTTTGGTAAAATTCACTTGTGAGGGGTGGCTAGGTGGTGCAGTGAATAGAGCACTGACTCTGGAGTCAGGGGAAACTGAGTTCAAATCTGGCCTCAGATACTTAACATTTACTAGCCATATTACCTTGGACAAGTCACTTAACTCCAATTGCCCTGCATTCCCCCCTCTAAAAAGGGAAGAAGAATAAAACAAGTCACAGTACCTGACACATAGTAGGAAATGCATGTATTTCTTTTGAAAAATATTCATCTATTTCTCTTAGATTGTTAATTTTCCTGTCATATAATTGGGGAAAATCACTCCTAATGCTTTTATGTCATTTTCATTGGTGGTGCATTCACTCTTTTTATTCCTGATATTAACAATTTGATTTTCTTCTTTTTAAAAATCAAAATAACCAATGCTTTATTTTTTTTTCCACAAAACCAAGTCCTAGTTTTATTATTTTTTCTTTCAATTTTATTTATCCCAATTTTCAAGATTTCCATTTTGGTGTTTAATTTTAGACTGCTAATTTGTTCTTTTTTGAGAGTTTTTTTTTTTTTTAGTTTATTGATCTGCTCTTTCTGTCTTTTATTGATGTAAACTCTTAACACTATAAATTTTCCGTATGTATGACTTTGATTATTTCCTCAAAGCTTTGAAATATTGTTTCATTATTTTCAATTCTCTTTAATGAAATTGATTGGTTCTATGATTTGTTCTTTGAACCATTCATTATTTGGATTGTATTACTTGATTTCTTATGAGATTTTAAGCTATGCTTCTAACATCCTGGAATGAGGGCTTGCTGAACCAGTTTTAGGTCAGTTCATCTACCTTTCGTGTCCACCTGCAAAGCAACTCTCATTTGTGACTTGAAGAAGCTATAACAAGCACAATGGTCACACCACAGCAAAATTTCTTGACATATAGGCTAAACTGGTTTGAGGGTAATCAACAGGTCCCAAACCCATCAGTTAACTAGGGCGATGTCTACTTCAAGCACGTGAAGTCTTCTCCTAGATAAAATGGGCAGATGAGAACAATTTGTTCCAACAGGCATGAAAGTTGTTGAAGGAAGTATCTGTGATGTCATTAATCTTCTTTGAAAATTAAAGATGAACATCAAATGCCCTAATAATGTTAAAGATTTTAGAAAATACAGGTATCTTCTGTTCATATAAAAAGGTGAACAGTTTCACCTTATTTAATACTTTATGTCTTTTCTTTCACATTAACATTTTTATGCTTCTCTTGAATCTTTTATTTGAAAGCCAAATTTTCTATTGAGTCATTTCATCAGAAATATTCAAAAATTCTCTGTTTAATTACATACCCATCTTTTTCCTTGGAAGTAATACAATCAGTTTTGAGGGATGGGTTATTTTTGGTTGTTATCTCAATTCTCTTCCCTTTTGGAATATCATATTCCAAGACTTTCTCTCCTTTAAGATGGTAGTTGCTTAATCTTCTGTGATTGTTAGCCTCTATAGTATTTGAATGGAAAGAAACTTCAAGTATTTTCTCTCTGATCTGAGAATTCTGGAATTTGGTTAAAATATTCTTGAGAGTTTTCATTTTGGAATTTCTTTCAGGCGGTAATTAGTAGAGTCTTTCAATTTCTGTTTTGTTCTAGTTCTAATATGTCAGGAAAATTTTCACTAATGAATTCTTTGAATATGATGTCTAAGCTTTTTCTTTGATCGTGCCTTTCAGGCAATCTAAGAATTCTTAAGTTATCTCTCCTCAATCTGTTTTCCAGGTCATTTTTAAAGAATGTTTAGAATTATTTTCATGGTTCTCAGGTCATCCAATAATTCTTTTTCCAAATAATATTTTGGGCCAAGATGGCAGCATAGAAGCAGCAAGTTTCCACAGCTCTGACATGGCCACCTCAAATACCCATAAAATATGACTCTAAACAAATTTTAGGGCTCCAAAACTCACAAAAATACAGAAAAAACAATCTCCCACTGAAGGCAGCTCAACAGGAAGAGCTCATCACAGCATGATGGGAGCCAAAACCAGCATGGCCTGAAACCATGGCTTGGCCCCTGGGTGGCCCGGAAGAGCCACAGCTGGAGCTTACAGGAGAGTGGATCAGTGGCAGCTGTGGCAGTTTCCAGAATTATCAAGCCATAAGAAAAAAAGGACAAAGTGAAAGGTCAGTGGAACTCAGCTAAATTGGAGGGAGAAAAGCAGTCAGGCCAAACTACCTCCAAGGCAAGGAAGCAGCAGAAGCAGCAGCCCGGCAGCTGCCTCCATGTGGCTGCTTCAGAGCTCCGAGACTGCAGACTGCAGGGGGGTCAAGAGATAATTCAGAGGCTAAGTGCTCTTGCATTGAGTGGCCTGGATCTGGACCGTGGTCTTTGGGTGGTGGTTCTCGGGAATTTTTCAGTAAGCCAAAGCTAGTGGCAGCTGCAGCAGCCTCCTAATAGCTCCAGCAGCTGCAAAACCCCCTGTATTTTGGGACAGAGCTTTCCTCTCTGGAAGCACAGTTCCACAGAGCTAAAAAATCAAATAATTGACTGGAAACATGAACAGGCAAAGGAAGCAAAGTAAGAACAGCAATAAAACTTTAGATTCCTTCTGGGGAGACAAAAAGGATCAAAGCATGGAATGGAACTTAGAACTCCCACAGCAAAAGCTTCCTAGAAACATGAAGACTGTCTAAAAGCCATAGATCAGCTTAAGAAGGATTCTGAAAACCAAATAAGAGAAATGGAGGAAAAATCGGGAAGAGAAATGAGAATGATGCAAAAAAATCATGAAAAGAGAGTCAACAACCTGACTGAAGAA
>CM053588.1:272334052-272354648 GCA_028646515.1 Pseudochirops corinnae
ATTTATATAAAAAGGAGAGGGGGGAGGGGGGAGGGAGGGAAAGAGAGAGAGGAAGAGAGGGAGAGAGAGGAAGAGAGAGAGAGGGAGGGAAAGAGAGAGAGAGGGAGGGGGAGAGAGAGAGAGGGAGGGAGGGAGGCGGAAGAAGGAGAGAGAGGGAGGGAGAGAGAGATGGAGGGAGAGAGAGGAAGAGAGAGGGAGAGAGAGAGGGAGAGAGAGAGAGCAGTGTTTGATCATTTCAGTTGTTTCTGATTCTTCATGATCACATTGGGGATTTTCTTTTTGAAGATACTGGAGTGGTTTGCCGTTTCCTTCTCCAGCTTATTTTATAGATGAGAACATTGAAGTAAACAGGATTAAGTGACTTGCCCAGGGTCACACATATAATGTCTGATAACAGATTTCAACACAGAAAGTTGAGTCTTTGTGACTTCATATTCAGCACTCTAATCACTATGCAACCTAACTGCAATACATAGATAGATAGATGATAAATAGATAGATAGATAGACAGATGATCAATAGATAGATGATAGATACACAGACAGATAGATAAATAGATAGATAGATAGATAGATAGATAGATAGATAGATAGATAGATAGAAAGATAGATTTCCATCTAACCCTGAAGGTGAAAGGAACAATGAAAAACACCTTTCTTATAAGAGTCATTTAGCTTTTAATTTAGTTGGCTCAGTTGCCTTTCTGCTGTATATTGATTGAACTCATTGAACTTCCAGTAAAAAGGAATCAGGCACCAAGATCCAGGAGTATTTCAGGTACTATTACAGAAACTGTGATCACTGACATTTCTTTGTGAAGAGGTGCTTTCCCCCAAATGTCCCTGCAATAAACTATTTTCATTTTGGATTCAAGTACCAGTTGGCTTGTCTATCATGCTAATACATTTTTTTCTGATTGAGACCTTCCTGACATTTCTTGTCCATTTCCTATCATTGTGGCCCACTGCTCTACATCTGTGGCTCTGTCATGGGTTCTCTGCATATGTGTTTCTCTGTCTCTATTTCTATCTCTCTTCCTGTCTCTGTCTCTCTCACCCCCTTCTGTTAATTTTGAGGGTTGCTTTGTGCTTCTGTGTTGCCCCCAGCTAGGAAGAAATTTAAACCTTCCTCAGCTATGTGTCAAAGCTGCAGTATTACTAGAATGGGGATAACTTGGGCTATTCCTTGTTGCTATCTCTTTTATTGGAGAAAAGCTATTACCATGTAGTCTAATGTCAGAAGTAAGGAATGCCAAATAAAGATTTATTTTTTATTTTCCATTACTAGGGGGTTGACAGAAAGAGGACCCAAATGATTATAGTTCCAATGCAGGTGGTGTTAGTAAAGGGGATGAAGATGGCAAATAAGATTGGCAGACAGTGGGCAGATCATTGAATTGGATTGGAGAGTTGGACTTGTAATCACAAAGACCGGAGCTTGAATCTTGCCTCACGTATTTTCTAGCTGTGCAACTCTTGGAAAATCACTTAACATCTCTGGGCTCTGCCGCTTCATTTGCAAAATATGGAGATTGGACTAAATAACCTCTAAGTCCTGTCCAATATGATAAATGGAATTTTGATGTGCTTCAGGGTTTCCTGGGAGGTGGAAACATGGTACCATGGAGAGAGACACAGTGGTTGCACAATGATTACACTGCCAGTTTCTGTTCTAATGAAAGCATAAGGCAAATAGGTAGTGGTTGTAGGGAAAGTTTGTCTGGGTGGGCCTTCATAGGGAAAGTGAGAATAGAGTAAGTGTAAAGACTTGAAAACCCTTGTTACCTCGCTGTAGAATTTCCTGTTCTAACTTCTATGGAAATCAATCAATCAACAAACATTAATTAGAGCCTTGTAGATATAAGGTGCTGTGCTAAGCCTTGGGATCTGGGTATGGACATGAGAGTAGAAACTGTGATGTAGATGCTAGGGCTCCTCATGTAGGACATAGCACTATGGAGAAAGGAATGCTGAAGGTTAGACTATCAGGTCATCGGAGTTCTTTGTCCTGATAAATAGAAAATGGACTGCTGAGCTCATCTCCACATTTCCATTTCAGAAAACTCATAGAATCATAATTTTAGACATGGAAGGTTAATAAGTCCAGCCTTCCTAATTTTCAAATGGGAAAGTGGGGACACAGAAAATTGGCATCAGAGGCAGGATATGAACCCAGGTATTCAAGATTCCAAGTTCAGTATCCCTTCCATTATCTAATGCATAATATATGTGTGTGTGTGTGTGTGTAACCTATAAAATGCTATTTGCATTTAAATATATACATATAAGCATTCAAATACATAATGCTATTTGGTACTTAAATACAAATACACAGACATATATGCATATATAGGTATAGATTTGTATATATGCAGATATATGTCTATATATTTTTAAATATATACTTAGAAATATATAATGCTATTTGGCATTTAAACACTTATGTTGCTGTTTTGCATTTAAATCTCTTCACAACCTTTTTGTTTCCTATGTTTTCATAGTTTGCTGCACTCCACATACTGTACAATCCATCAACACTGACCTTCTTGCTTTACTTCACATATGACACTCCATCAACCAATTCCATGGCTTTTTTTTGGCTGACTATCATCCATGCCTAGAATACTATGTGGCTTTGTTTCCTTCAAACTTCGTATTTATAATTTCCATATTTACAATGTATTGTTTTTCAGAAGAAGTGAATTCTTTCAAGTTTGTGACCGTTCTTTATTTTTATCCTCATATCCCCCTTATGGGTATCTAAAACCCCTCTTAAAAAAACACACACAAGAACTGTCATGTTGTCTTTCATAGATACACTGGGACTCCAGTGAGGAAGCTCCTCTATAAAAGAAAATTTGCACCTGTCAACTTATAGATGCAATGCTGCACTAAGGGAACAAAGCCAGCACTTTATGTGTCAGGACTTGAAGCCAGGTCATTATGACTCTAAGGACATTTTTTTATCTGACAGTCATTCATATTGAATTTTAAAAAGTGTAATGAATTGAATTGATTTCAACTGAATGTGGTAGAAACCATGCCTGATTCTAGTGGGATTTTATCTTTAGAGTTCTTAAGGCAGGAATTTCCTTATGCTGGTATAATTCACCTAAATCATCCCTGGGTTCAGAAAGGGAAAATTCCAACTTTATAACTAGAATATCACCTGAAGTAACTAAACAGTCTTCTACTAAAAATTGAAAACAAAATCCAGATCTTCCTAGAAGGTGATTTATCAACATAATCTGTCCACAGAATTTTTCCAGATATATTCTCCTACTCCTAAGAATAACAAACCTCACTTTGGGAAAAAAAAAATGACAAACTAGGATGTCACATTTCATGTAATATAATAAAAACAAGAGATATGGAGCTTTGGAGAAATATGAGACATTATGTTATAATTTTTAAAAAAATGATGTTAAATTGCCTTCAGTTTAACAATTGAAATCTAAGAGAAAAAAAGAAGAGGGAGCATAACAGTGGATAGAGGGTTGTTATTAAAATCAGGAAAAACTAAAACCAAAAAAAAAAACTGGGTTTAAGATCTATCTGTGATCCATATTGTGAATGAGCATGGGAAGAAAAAAAAAAAAAACATTTAACCTCACAGTGCCTCAGGTTATTCTTTAGTAGTTTAAATTACCAAAATGAAAAATAAAAGGTTCTGATGGGGATTGATGGAGGGATTTTCTGCCTAAAGATGATGAAGCTGGTGAAATATAAAAATAAAATTGAGACTAAAGATCTTATGGGGGTAGTTCACCATCATATATAAACTTCATAGAACAAGAAGGTATCCAGGAATACAACAAGGAGGAAATTATGTCTAGAGAGTTATAAAAAGTTAAAGGAAAAACAGTGCTGATGCAAAATAAAGAAAAAAAAATTTCCATGTCATTTTTACATTTTGAGCAACAGCTCACATTTGCACCTGTTATATAAGCCAAAGAAGAAGTATTAATATTCTATAGCCATTGTCCTTGAGTACAACATCACACATAATTCTGAATGTATTTCACTGGACTGTGTAATCACAATTCTACTTACTGAAGTTCTAATGAAAGATGGCAGACAGAGTACAGGCAGCAACTCAGCTGAGCTCTCTGAACACCCCTCTCTAAAAAAACTTTAAAGTAATGCCTTACATAGAATTCTAGAATGGCAGAGCCAGCAAAATACCTGGGTGAAACTTTCTTTAAACCCAAGACAAGTTACAAATTAAGCAAAAGAGGTTAGTGATTACAGGGTCAGGAGTGGTCTGGAGTATAGTACACACCAGTGAAATGCCCTCAGTAGTCCCTGAAAGTGACTGCAACAGAGGCAGTTACAGCTTCAGGAGCTCCCAGCCAAGAAAATGTAAGGGGTTTGAACAACTAGTCAAAAAGAAATTAGAGGGACCCTTTGCTGGCACTGATTACAGGAACTTTTTTGTATTGGCCATATAGAGTTCTAGATTGCAGCCTAGGTTGAAGAGGAGCACTATTGCTTTAGGCCACAGGGGAACAGGGGCCATGGTTAGAGTTCTAGGGCAGAGAAGAGTGCTTATGGTCAGTGACATGAGAGCAAGAGGCCTGTTCTCAATTCCAAGGCAGAAAGGAGCACTAGTGCCTATGACTGCAAGAGATCAGGGGACCTCTTCACAATTCCAGGGACAAAAGCAGTGCTAACTCTTAGAACACAAGGGAAGCAAATTCCCTTCCTGGGTTATGACCAGAGCACAGACCAAGAGAGCAGTCACCACACCTGTATCATACCACCTTAGAAACATGAAAAGCCCAACAAATCTCCAGAATTGACTTTGAAAACAAAAGCACAAAAAAAAATCTAAAACTTGGGACAGTGCCCTCTCCATCATGGAAGCAGAGTACAACTTTAACATAAAGCTAAAATTCAAGAAATAGTCTTGAAAAATAAGCTAACAAACAAGAAACCCTGACCATAAAAAAAAAAAAAGTACTAAGCTTACAAGGAAGACCAAGACACAAACTGAAAAGAACTTGATGTCAAAACACCTGAAAGCAAGGCCTGAAAGAAAAGTGCAGATTGAAAACAAGTCCAATAAGAATGCTGGGAGAGCTCAGAAGAGTATTAAAAATCAAATAAAAGAAATAGAGAAAAACTTGGGAAAATAAAAACTTGATACAAGAAAATAATGAAAAGAGAGCCAATAGCTTGGTTAAAGAGGCACAAAGTTTCACTGAAGAAAATAATTTCTTAAAAATTATAATTGGGTAAGTGGAAGTTAATGACTCCATAATATATCAAGAAACAATGAAAGAAAGTTAAAAGCATGAAAAAATAGAAGAAAATGTGAAATAATTGATCAGAAAAACAACTTACCTGGAAAATAGATTGAAGAAAGATAAAGTAAGAATTATTGAACTGGGGCAGGTAGGTGGTTCAGTGGATAGAATACTGGTCCTACAGTCAAAAGAACCTGATTTCAAATGTGGCCTGAGAAATTTACTAGCTATAAGTCCCTGGGCAAGTAATTTAATCAAGATTGACTCTAAAAAAGAATTAAAAAATAATAATTTTTGGAATACCTGAAAGCCATGATCAAAAATAGAACCTCCACATCATATCATTATGTAGAAAATTGTCAAGAAAACCTATTTTTATAGTCTAGAAACAGAGGATAAAATAGACATTGAAAAAATCCATTGATCATCTCCTGAAAGAAATCCCAAAATGAAAATTATCAGGCAGTTTTCAGAGGAATAAATAAAGGCTAACTATAGTCATATGAAAAAAATCCTTCATATTACTATCGTTTAGAGAAATGCAAATCAAAACAACTCTGAGGTACAATATCACACCCATAAGATTGGCTAACATAACCAAATAGGAAAATGATAAATATTGGAGAAGATGTGGGAAAATTGGAACACTAATGCATTGTTGGTGGAGTTGAGAAATGATCCAAACATTCTGCAGAGCAATTTGGAACTGTGCCCAAATGGCTATAAAGATGTGCACACTCTTTGATGCAGCAACACCACTTCTAGGTCTCTATCATAAAGAAATCATAAAAATGGGAAAAGAACCCACATGCAAAAAAAATTTTATAACAAATATTTATTTGTGGTGGCAAAGAATTGGAAATTAAGGGAATGCCCATCAATTGGGAAATGACTGAACAATTTGTGGTATATGTATGTAATTGAATACTATATTGCTATAAGAAATGATGAGCAGGCAGACTTCAGAAAAACCTGGAAAGATTTACATGAACTGATGCTGAGTGAAGTGAGCAGAACCAGAACATTATACACAGTAACAGCAGCATTGTGAGATGAATAACTATGATAGACTTAGTTCTTCTCAGCAATACAATTATCCAAGAAAGTTTTAAAAGTCTCATGATGGAAAATGCTATCCATATCCAGAGGAATATCTGTGGAGTCTGAATGTAGATTGAAGCATACGCTTTTCACTTTTTTTTGTTGTTGTTGTTGTTTTGGAGACTTTTCATTTTTTTTTCCATTTTTTCTTTCTTTCACATGATTAATGTGAAATTTTTACATGATTGCACATTTATAATTTATTTCAGATTGCTTGCTGTCTTGGGGAGAGTGGATTTGAGGGAAGGTGGAAAAAAACTGAAATTCAAAATTTTATAAAAATTGAATGTTGAAAACTATCTTTACATGTATTTTGAAAAAAATACTATTTACAAAAAAGAATAGTGGTTTAAATTGTATATATATCATATATCATACCATTTGTGTCATGAAAATCAGACATCCAACATATATGTGAACATCTTCCAAGATCTTTCTTTTTAGATATGTATACGTGTTTGTATGTGCACATGTATATTTTCAATGGCGATGTTGATTTAAAACAGTAATTAAATGTGCATAATTTCATGCATGGAGTTAGGGGTCCCTACTGGAGAGAAAATAAGTGGTCAGAAAATTCTGACACTCTCCCCAGAGACAAGACTGTCATAAATAAATATGTAAAGCTGAATAATTTTATCATATTGTTCTCCCACGTGAAGCTCATTTGGTTTTCAAGCAGAAGTCGGTTAGTAGCAATAAGTAAACATCTATTCAAAGTGAAGTTTTAATAAAACATTTCTTGGGAGAAATTAAATAGGAGTGATAAAAAGGGAGAAACTCAATTTATGCTTTTAAGAGGCACAGATGTTAAAATTAGTTGGAAGCTGATACAGTTCTATTTTCTTCTTTAACGTCTCTAAATGCTACATACCGTTCCCCCATTTCTTTTTTTTTCAAACTGAATAACAATATTCAAATTAAAAGTTAGTACTCAATGTATTTAATGATTTTGTTGCTTTAAATTGTAGGAGAGTTGTAGTTATTATTTATTTTTAAATAATATGAATTTTTGGTTCTGCTTCCTGGTTAAAAGAATATAATGAGAGGCTCTAATTTGTTTTTTGTTTAAAATCCTTATCCATTTTAGCTTAATTCTTTGTGTTTTGGGAATTATAATCCTGCTTCCTTTTGAAATTGTTCTACAAAACTATTGATTCTCAACTGGTTTACCACTGTGTTTTTGGATATGTTAGATAAGATTAATATTCTTTATTATTTTAAGTGATTTTTCCCTCTAAAATATATAGTTTAAGGAGAGGATAGATTGAGAAATAAGCCCCCAGCTTATTTTTGAGTCTTTTATTTTCACAGAGAAAATGACTTCTGGATAATAAGATAAATCAACTGAGAATTCGAACACTTAGTCCACAGCATTATGACATTTTCAAACACTGTGTATTTTTTAAAGCCCTATCCTAAAACCAACCCCATCTTTCTCTAGCATTCTAGCTAGAATTATAAAAGCATTCCTTTCGAACACACAAGGACATAGAAGAATAACAAATGTTCCTTGCTATAAATGTTACAAGTCAAGGTTTGGGCTAGATGTTCATTTTCCCCAGCACAGAGACACCAAATGGTTTTTGAGGTGCACGTTTCTTTAGCTTGAAGTGATCTAATGCAATGTAAGGGCATTTTTTCTCTAATCAAACTATTAATTTGGTGTACATTGAAATATTATCTTTAATATAAGATCTGAAGGGGTAAAAAGCAGACTCTCAAAAAGTCAACAAACCAATTTAGTTTGTTTAGACATGTGTCAAACCCATTTTACTAAGAAACTCCAGACTCTATTATTTGGAGATTTCTTCAAGTTTGTCCTTCCTCTCCTTTGATCTCTCTCTTATTGCATTTTCTATTCTGACCTCTCTTTTTATAGGCCACTGAAAATGTAGGACCATAATTTTAAGCACAATCATAGTAAAAATGTAGAACTTGACTTTCCCCCTTTACTAGAAAAAGTATCTTTCCTTCTTATCACCTACACTGTGACCAACAGTTAAATTCCCAGGGCCTTCCTCCTTCATTTCTCTTAAAACACAGACCCTTGGGGCATGATGAATTTATTTTATTTTTTCTTACGACCTTGACAAGTTAAAAAAAAAATGAATAGTTCTGAGTGCAAAGAAGACTAGAAAGAGGGTTGTGTATAAAATAATATACCTCTACTACAAACAGCTTTTTTTTAAATCTAATAAATACGAGATGATTGTACAAATAGTGACTTCTTTTCATGTTTCCACTTCTGAACTTTATATAATGATTATGTTTTTTTTTTAAATGTCTTAATCTATACCAACAGTCTATCAGGCCTCTGTTAAATGGTTTAACAGATAGTGATCTGTTAAAGCTGATAACGAATCAAATTTAGTCTATTGGAGTGGTGATTCATAATTGTATTTGTCAGAATTAGGAAGTCTTTCAAATTTGTTTTCCTTCTCAAGATTGCAGTCTTATAAATTGTTCTCCTTTTTGGGCTCATTTTGCTCTGATTAAATTCACACAAATCTTGCCAGGTTGCCCTGCAAATATCTCTTTTGTCATTTCCTCATATGGCAATAATAATCCACGATATTCATACAGTAATTTGTTTAACCAGTTTTTAATTGATGGGTAGCTACTTTATTCCAATTTATTTGCTACAACAAAATTACTGTTACTAATATTTTGTACCTGTAAGTCATTTAGCTGTCTTTAATCTTTGAGGAGCATAAAAGAACCGGGTAGGACCTCCAGGGAAGTAAGGTAAATGCAGTATAGTGACTTTTTAAACTGTAATATACATACAGAGAGATGGATAAATAGATAGACTGAAGGATAGAGATAGATAGCTAGATAGGTAGACAGATAGATAGATAGATAGATAGATAGATAGATAGATAGATAGATAGATAGATTATGGATAAATAGATAGACTGAAGGATAGAGATAGATAGATAGATAGATAGATAGATAGATAGATAGATAGATAGATAAATGACCTGTTGTTTTTTTTACCTTCATAATGATTGTCATACCAGTTTTTTCCCTTAATTTTCCTGACACATAAAAAATTCTTCTGCAATCTGTTTTTAATTCTGTATAAAGGTGTGTTTCTTGAAAACAAAATATTCTTGAATTCTGCTTTCTCACTCATTCTGCTCCTCTGATCTACTTTGTTAGTGAGTTCATCCCATTTCCGTTCAGGTTTATGATTCTTAATCATGTTTCCCTTCCATCATGTCCACTTAGACATTTCTCCTTTCTTTGTTCCAAACATCCTCTCTTTGAAAAAGATGAAAACAAAAAATCAATGTTGTTGACAGGTAGAAGTCTGTAAATGAAATGGTTTGATCATGTTCCTCTGCCTTTGTTTTCTTCATATACCTCAGACCACAATCATTGGCTCTTATACTTTTTCTCCTTTTAATTCTTGCCTTACGATAAGTCTTTCCAAAGTTGAAGTTTATTTTGCTTGACTATTTCCTTACTGGCCCTACCTTTCTGTTAAATCCTATTTTTCCTCTTCCCTATTTTGCTTGCTTTCTTGTTAAGCTTAATGTATTTCTACATGAAACTCCAGCTAGGTGTGTATATACGTATTCTACACTCCTTTGCAAGTACAGAGAGAAAATTATGTTCATTAGATACTCAACTCCCTTACACCTTTCTAGTTTTATATATTTTCACTTGTAAACCTTTTTCACCCAATGAAGAAAAGTAATGTTCCTAATCACTTTTAAAACTATCTTTCCTATTCTATTCTTCCTCCTCCCACACATTTTTCCTTGTATATTAAAACCAAAAAAAATGTTGTTAGACCACCACTAGGCCCTTTTAAAATTGATCTCCAAGGCATTTGTTGTTTAGCGTTTTGGAGGAACATTAATGTTCTTCATGATTTCAAGTGATTTTCTTCAAAGTATGTAGTTTGAGGTGAGTCTAGGTAGAGAAATAAATTCATTTTATTGATTTAATTAGTCTAATTTGTCATGATGGAATATTTGGTTCTTATTCTTCTATTTGAACATAAGCCCTTCCTCATTAGTTTGTAGTTCTTCAGTCGTGTGTGACTCTCCATGATCCCATTAGGAGCTTTTTTGGCAAAGATACTGGAGTAGCTTGCCATTTCCTTCTCTAGCTCATTTTACATGTGAACAACTGGGACAAACAGGGTTAAGTGACTGGCTCATGGTCACATAGCTAGTGTATGAGGCCAGATTTGACCTCAAGAAGATGAGTCTTCCTAAGTCCCAGGCTGACACTTTATCCATTGTGCCACCTAGCTGCCCCTCATCATTATTTAACCCCTTACAATTGCTCAAATATTTTGAATTACCCAGGTTTATCTTGCCTCCTCTTCATAAATTTTAAATAGTTTCCTCAGCTCTTATCTTTTTATCAGGAATTAATTAATGACAAAATATCTATCTTTTTCTTCTTTAGGATTAGACTATTATTGTAGAATGTTATTATCGTTTATAAATATATTCTTTAAAGTTGTGCTTTTTGTAACATATATATATTCTGAGGCTTTCTCTCATCATAACTTCAGTGCAATGTTTATCTTATTGGCTATCACCTAAGTATTTTTATTTTTATATGTCATTAGTGATTTACTTGATGGATTCCTTCTATCATTTCTTTGCCTCCTGGTTCAAGTATATCAGGTAAGTTTTCTTCTTGCGAAATGGTTATTCAGCTTTTATGTTTGTTTATGGTTTTCAAAGTGTTCCATGATTCTTAAAGCATCTCTGTTTTTGTAGTAATTAAAAAAATAGATTCCCTACCTATTCTTTTTCAGTCTTTTGCTCTGTTCCGACATTTATTTTTGACTCATGAAATTATTCCTCTATTTTGTTTTTTTCAGAAATTCTACTTTTGGATAAGATTTTCCACCTTCTCTTCAACCATATATATTATTTTTAATTTTTTTCTATAAAGAACTCTTATTTTCTATTTTCAATGTTTCTTCTCAGAGAAAAGGTTCAGTTCCAAACAAAAGATAAGGTCCACTAAAGCACTGATCTCAGAATAAAACTAATTTCTCCAGCACCCTTCAGATAAATGCTATTCCAAAAGTAGACTGGGACCAAATCAGTTTCCAGAGATCAGTATATATCAGCTTTCCAAAACTTATGTCTTCTAAATGCCATTACATCTGAGATTAGGTTCTGCCAAGTCAGTGGATGGAGTGCTGGATGCAGAATCAGGAAGTTCTGAGTTCAAATTTGTCCTCAATGTTTATTAGCTATGTGATGCTATGCAAGTGTAGTGCCAATGAAATATTCATAGAACCAATAGTCACTATAAATATACTGGCATAGTGCTCAATAACAAAATATAACAGATTCTCCATATAGAAGACAAAAGCAAAACATTTATTCAGATACCAGAAAAGCAAATCACAACCCCAGGAAACTGAATCTATCATAGCAACATAGACGTTAATGTGCCACAAGGCAGTAGAGAGATACACCATCCTTTAGCCTTCCCACAAATCAACATAAGCTTAGCTGTCACAGCAGGTGGCAAATACCAACATTTATTTACAAGTCTAACTGTCTTCCTTGGATGCATCCTCTCCCCCCACCCTTTCTAGCTATTTTGACTACCAATTTCCTGTGGGCTCTGCTCCACCTTTCAGGAAACTCCTCCCACCACAGGCTCCATGTGATTACATTCAGCCTATTGGGGGCAGGGTATATCTTCAAAGTAGGGAAGGTCTTCAAATTCCCTTAGACTTATTAAGGGGGCAGGGAAGATCTTCAAATTCCCATTATCATTACAGAAAGTCACTTAACCTCTGTCTCCTGCAATTCCCTCAACTATGTAATAGAAATTAAAAACAGCATGGATATATGTCCCAGGTTGTTGTAAGGAAAAATGAAATAATGTTTTTAAAGTGATTAGCACAGTGTCTGGCATGTAGTTGCTAGAAATTTTTTTTTTTATTCCTTCTTTGATATATTAAATGGGATCTGATCTGAGGGTTATAACCTATATATAATGAAGAGGTCTGCATTTAGTAGTGAGACTTTTAAAAAAAATATGGCAATTAAGACAAAAATTTTGTGAAACTATGTCAAAAGTAGATAAAGTAATATTTTTATTAATTAGAGGAAAAGTAGGACTGAAGACTTTGTTCTCATGAGTTCTCAGAAACTAAAGAAATGAAATACTATTAAATTGATTTATAGCATAAAATAATTTATATTAATATAACATTTTCATTTATTGGTGATAGAAGGGGTAGTGGAGATAAGGTGTACCATTCCTGGAACTGGAAACAACATGTTCAAATGACAGCTCAAATTCTTGAGATTCTTATTCCAGCTGGCAAATTTGACTTTTTAAGGCATTCTTCTCCTCGTTGGCTTTTGGGGCCTCCTTTGCCATTTGAATTAGTCTATTTTTTAAGGTGTTATTTTCTTCAGTCATGTTGTTGTCTCTCTTATTATGATTTTCTTGCATCATTCTCATTTCTCTCCCCAATTTTTCCCCCACTCCTCTTATTTGGTTTTCAAAATCCTTTTTAAGCTCCTATATGGCCTCTATCCATATTTTTCTGGGAAACTTTTTGTGGGGGAGTTCTGACTTTGTTGTTTTCTTCCCATTCCATGCTTTGGTCCTTTTTGTCCCGAAAAAAGGATTCTAAAGTTGGTTTGTTGGGTTTGCTTTGCTTCCTTTGCCTGCTCATGTTGCCAATCAATTACTTGGCTTTTGGGCTCAGTAGTAAAACTCTTCTTTCAGAGGGGAGAGCTCTGTTCCAAATCACTGGGGTTTTTGCAGTTGCCAGAGCTATTAGGAGGCCGCCATTTTTTTTTGCAGCCCCAACCAGCTTTGGCTCTCTGAAAACGCACCTCAGGACCGCCACCGAAGAACACAATCTGAATCAGGCAGCTCTAGGCAAGAGCACTTAGCCTCTTAATGATGGCTTGGGCCCCCTGCAATTGGCAGGCTGGGAGCTTCTGAAGCAGCCATGTGGTGAAGGTGGCTTCAGGGCTAGCCTCTGGTGCTAGCTCTGGAGGCAGTTCAACCAGACCCTCTTCCCCAAATTTAGCCACGTTTCACTGACCGTTTCCCTTTGTCCTTGGCTCTTGTGGGTTGGTGATTCTGGAAATCACCACAGATGCTGATGATCTACTCTCCTAAATGCGACAGCCCTGGCTTCTCCTGGATGCCCTGGGGCTGAAACCGCATTGGGCTGGGCTCTGCTTCCAGCATGGCGATGACCACCTGCCAGGCTACCTTCAGTGGGGACTATTTTACTCCATCATTTTTGTGGAATCTGTAGCTCTAAAATTTGTTTAGAGTCATATTATATAGGTGTTTTAGGTGGTATTGTGGGAAGCTCCAAGAGTTCTCCTGTTTCTGTGCTGCCATCTTGACTCCGCCTCCCACAGCTCAAATTCTTGCTATATATGTATCTTTAACCAAATTATTTTGCACCTGAGTCCATCTAGTTTGCAGGAATTTATGAAATAACTTTAGAAATGGAAGTTATTATAATCATCATCACTATAAACAGCTTCATCATTATCATTTTTTTAATTATTACAACATATATTATTATATGCCTTTTAAAGAGACAGAACGGTATAGTAGAGAGATGACTTCCTATTCAGAGGCACCCCAAACTCAGTTTTTGTCTCTGATATATATTAAAACAGTGACCCTGAGCAAGTCACATGACCTCTATGCCATATAGGCGACACACTAAAACATGAAGTGGCAGGAAAGATGCCAACTTACATTAGTAGAGGGAATGAAATTACAGGTCCAATCTCTAGCCTCCTTATTCCTATATTATTAGGTCATATGTTATTGGTTGTTCATGTATTATTATAAATGATGGGTTCAATCTTCACCTCAGCAATACTGTGTACAGTTTAACCCACAAAGGTCCAGTAATATGGTTTATGTGCATTTTTAAAACAGTGATTGATTCTTCCTGTGACTTTTAACTTACAATTCATCTAAAAGGTTTCACAATTTTGTTGAATATTATTCCAAGAGTGTTTCAATATGCTTCAAGCCCAGATTTAGTTTGATCCAGGTCAGAAACATAAGGCTAACTCTCAAAGAGAAATGTCACATCTGGGAAAATGTTTTAAAATAGTTATATCTGGAAGATAAACTAAGCGATTTTCAGAGATGGGAGTGCTATACTTCTATCATTGTTCTATTTTGTCAATAAAGACAAGATTATCCTCTCACACAACCTTGATGCAGAGTGGGAAGAACATTAGGGATCATTTAATCAAGCTTCTCTTGCCTTCTTTACACTTAATAAAATGAAAAAATAGGAATTGTTCAAAGAGTGCAGAGGAAGACATTGTTTCTCAGGTAGGTTCTTTATGGAAGATTGATGAGAAAAAAAGGACAGAATCACACTGGTCAATGCCCCATGAAGGATTGATAGGAGGTCATCAACAAGGATCACAAAGGGTCATATATGGTTCTGGTCTATGATCTGTGATCTACTTTGATGGAGAGACTATTCACTTCCTAAAGATCATGAATCCATAGAAGTACTGAAAGAACTAATACTGTCTAGTTGGCAAAGTCTTCATATATGTCAGCATAGCCATCACGATTTGATGGAAATAGTAGCTTCTTCCATTCACTTCTGTCAGGTATGTGATAGAAAATGAAGCCCATTCATGTCACCCATTCCCATTTTTTCAGTTGGCTGCAAAGGGATTTTGCAATGGGTTTTGATCAACATTATTAGGTAAGTTTTTGAAAATACTCCATCTACCTTTGCAGACAACTGTGTACCTATAAGAGCATAATGGCAAACTTTGGAAAAATATGTTACAAAGTACTGCCAAGATTTCCTTCTTTTTTAGATCATTAACTATCTATTTCTACTATCAGAACCTGATTTCCAGCAACATATTTATGGCAAGATTTTGCATCACTAAAATAAGTCAGCTTCTAAAAACTGTATTGGTTTAATAAAATTGATGAGCAGCAAAATGTGTATGTGTGTGTGTGTGTGTGTGTGTGTGTGTGTTTGTGTGTGTGTGTGTGTATGTATTTGCCACTAGCTCAGCTCCTCCACTGGTTATGCCTTTTTGATGATTAAAGCTTCCTTAAGCTGGGAAATGAGTATTCAGGAAGACTTCATTTGCTGCCACAAAGTTGAACTAGCTCTTACTGATAGATTAATATGTGTCTATGTTTTATCACTGTCCATTTTTTATAATTAGATTTTTTTGGAAAAAAGTCAGATGCAGGAAAATCAGAGGAAATAATTTTACTTTTATTATTGTTATTTTCATGCCTCTGTAGATATAACAGGGATGGAAGCCATTCATACTTTTCAACAGCAATTTCATTAGGAAAATAACAGTTTTGCTGGGATTTATAATAACTTGTAATCATGCCAGTGGATGAAATTAATGTTTTCTTGCTTCTGGAAACTTTGTGTTTTGATTGTGAAGGACAAAGTTTGGCTTTAGAAAAATTAGGTATTTGTGTTAGCATTTGTAAAAGAAACTAACCTTCCCTAAACTAAAGCTTGAAACTACTATCCCTTCTCCCTTGAGAAGGTCACCATTAAGGTATTACTTTATATTTGATCTTTATGACCGGGATCTCAAAAAACCTATTGAAATTGTCAGGATGTTGCCACGTAACAAAAAATAATGTAGTTGCTACTGGCTTAATACACACACAAAATGGTTTAATTCTTGGACACTCAGTTAAGTTTACTTGAACCAGAAGTCTTATTATTGCCTTATAGTACATATCATAAGGTTCCAGGGGCTTGGGAAAATGGGAAAAGCACTAAATCTGGAGTCAGATTATCTGGATATAGATGCCACTTCTGATGCTTACCATGTGTGTGACTTGACAAGTTATAGAAGACATTTTTTTGAAGTTTTTTCTAACTCTATATTGATTCTGTGACTCTAACTGCTAGAGGTAATGGGTCCGTGAGTATGAAATTTGACAAATATTGACAGATGTTTTTGATGAATTGATGGTTTTGTGTATTGGTCCTTCTTTTTTTTTTCCCTTTAAATTTGGATAGGAAGACATATGAAGAAAATATTGGTGATGTAAAACCAAAAACTATCAATATTTGTGTAATTTGTAAAAATCCAAAGAAAAATTTAAAAAAAGTACTGATATATAAATCTATCTCCCTCTCTCCCTTTCCTCCTTCCTCTCTCTCTCTCTCTCTCTCTCTCTCTCTTTCTCTCTATATGTATATATATGTATACATATATATTTATATATATCTTAATAATGTGTGTATACATATTACATATGGCTTAGTACTCTTTATTTTTATAGTTTTATGAGACATAGGGTACCTTTTGAGAATACATATGGGGTGTCTAATTTCCCATTTATATTTTGTGGACAGATTGCTAAAATCTATACCACCTGAATTACATTACTGAGAGTGGGGGAAAGTGTGGGCCTGAAAGACCATGGTAGAATTTTCTGTTGAAGTTTAGTACCCACTATGACAACTCAGTTACTAGAGAACTACTACCCAGTGATAAGGGATGAACACACACCAAGACTTGTTGATTTGGGGATCTGACTTGGCCTATGATGAATGTTACATACAAACACATGTATATATGTACATACATGGATATATATGTTGTACACGCACACACATATATAAATATATATGTATATATATATATATATATATATATATATATATATATATATATATATATAATCCATTGAGAAGGCAAAAAAAGAAAATGCAATGCTCATTATATACAAGGTCATGAAAAACATTGCCAAATGAGACAGGTTGCAAAAGAAAAAAAGAAAATAACAAGAAAAACAAAATTAAAAGTAAAAGAAATTTTTCCTCTACCTTCACTCAGAATTCATCAGTTGAACCTCTTTCTCGAGATCGGTAGCATTTTTCCTCATGAGTCCTTTGGAATTGTTGTAGATTATTTTCTTGACCAAAGTAGCTGTCTTTCGCAATGTATTGTTTTTACAAAATTGCTGCTACTATGTATACCATTCTCCTAGTTCTGCTCATTTCACTTTGCAATCAGTTCATATAAGTCTCCCCAGGTTTTTTCTCAAAACTTTTCCTTCATCATTTTTTCACCAGACTATAGGATTTCATCAAAATAGCATACCAAAATGTATTCAGTCATTCCCCAATTGATGCGTAAATGTTCAATTTTCAATTCTTTGTCTCCAGAAAAAGAGCAACTATAAATATTATTGTACCCATAAATCCTTTGTCTTTTTCTTTGATCCTCTAGGGGTACAGATCTAATAGGGATATGGCCAGGACAAAAGGTATGCACAGTTTTATGGCCTTTGGGTGTCCTTCTAAAGTGTTGTGTAAAATGGTTGTGCCAATTACACTGCTTTCAGCAGTGCATTAGTGTATCAATTTTTCCACATCCCCTCCAGCATTTGTCATTTTCCTTTTCTGTCTTGGTAGTCAATCTAATGGTTATGAGGTGGTATCTGAGGGCTGTTTAAATTTTAATTTCTTTAATTATTAATTATTTAGGGCATTTTATATGACTATTGATAACTTTGATACTGTTTTTCTGAAAATTTCTTATTTCTTGACAATCTATCAATTGGCAATGGCTCTCATTTTATTTTGGCTCAGATCCCCATATATTTTAGAAATGCGACATTTATTATAGAAACTTGGTGCAAAATCCCCCACTCCTTCATTTTTTAAAAATTTCCTTCTAATTTTTTGCTGCTTTTGATTTTCTTTATTTAAAATTATTCATTACATCTTCTATGATTTTCTGTTTTGGTCACAATAGCTTCCCTTACCATAGATCTGACAAGTAATATTTTCCATGTTTCCTTAATTGTCTATCGATAGCATCTTTTATATCTAAATCATATACCATTTTTACCTTATCTTTGTATGCTGTGTGAGATGATGGTCTATTCCTAGTTTCTGTCAGACTGCTTTCCAATTTTCCCAGCAGTTTTTGTTAAATAGTGAGTTCTTGCCCCAAAAGGTTGCATCTTCCAGTTTATTTAACACAGACTTGCACGATGTGGCAGTATGTAGGAGTCAAAATTAAAATACGTTAAATTCGTTTAGGTTGTAGATAGGTTAAACTGGAAAAAGACTGATGATGTTTGGTTGCCGTAGGTCATGTGACAAACATGAGTGTGCACAGTGGCAACCCCACTTTTTGGGGGCTGCACAAAATACTTTGGTGGATTGCAAGCAGCTCGCAGGTCTGTTGTTCAGGCCTGATCTAACACTAAGTTATTGTGTCCATTCACTTCTGTATATTAAATGGCTAATTTAATTAATTGATTAACCACTCCACTTTTTATCTAGTACAAGCTTGTTTTGATGATTATTTCATTGTTGTTCTCTTGTCTGAGATCTGATACTGATAATTTGCCTTTCTCTATTTTTTCTCATTGATTCCCTTGATATTCTTGATTTTTCATTCCTCTAGATAAAATACACACACACACACATATGCACATACATATATGTATATATTTATCTATATCTATATCTATACCTATATAATAAATTTTTCTTGTATTTGGTATTATGAAAGCAATATCAAAAGTATTTTGTATTCTGCTATGAACTCTTTGAAGGAATGTGTAATAAGGAGGAAGATATTCTGAAGTGATGTTGGTGCCACTGCTGCCTTGAGTGAGCAGCATGAAACTTTTCTAATGTCACAATAAGGATAATGAGAATTAGGTATGTTGTGTAGTTTACCTAAAGGCACCCTGGTATAATTGCCAGGGGCTATTTATTTTAAACTCATCCATATACGTCCTGAATAAGGTTTAAAATTTCACAGGAAAGGGCAACTTTTTAAGAAATTGTCAGTTTCATTTCTTAACTATTTGTTACACTGTTAGAATCATACTAATAATAAAGTTCATGCCTTTTTCATGCAACGGAGACATATTCTTGAATGTGCCCTTTAAAATGAGATCAAAAATGAATTCTTGGGATTGGGGAGCTAAAGAAATATAGTTTAGATAGAGTTTTGTGATACAGTGTAGACACAGTTACTTGAAGGGAGCTCTGCATGACATAGGCTCTCTAGAGAGCCTCTAGGCCCAGGGATGGCAGCAAACAGAAGCAGCAGTAGAGTGTCAGAAGGCTCTGGGGCCTACCTGTGACATGTAGGGAAGAGATTACATGAGCAAGGAAGGGTAACACTGTAACAAAGAAGAAAAACAATTTTTTTCTACATAATATACTGTTTCTGTGAATTATGTAGGTTACTTAGTATAGAAGCTTGGACTGATTTTCTTTCTTTTTTTCCCATTGGTTCTTTTTTTATTTGTTTATTTTTGGTTTTCAACATTTGTTTCCATAGGATTTTGAGTTGCAAATTTTCTCGCTGTCTCTCTCCCAAAATAAAGGACCTACTGTATACCCCTTCCCCCAGTCTGCTTTTTCTTATATCCTCCCCCATTCTCCCTTTAACATTCTAGTAGGGCAAGATGGATTCCTATATCCCAGGGCCTGTATATCTTATTTCCCAGTTGCAGGTAAAAAACAATTATTTTTTTACTTTTGTTTTTAAAACTTTGATTTCCAGATTCTTTTCCTTCATCTCTCCTCCCCCATTCCCACTGAGAAGATAAGCAATTCATTACAGGTTGTACATGTGTAGTTATGCAAAACTTTTCCATAATAGAAAATTGTGAAAGACTAATTATATTTCCATCCATCTCATCCCACCTCCCATTTATTCTATTTTCTACTTTGACCCTGTCCCTTTTCAAAACTGTTTGCTTCTAAATACCCTTTTCCCCAATCTGACCTCCCTTCTATCATCTTCCCTCTTATCCCTTTCTCTCCTACTTTCCTGTACAGTAAGATACCCAATTTAGTGTGTATGTTATTCCCTGCTTAAGCCAAATTCAACGAGACTAAGTTTGGCCCATTTCCTTTCGCCTTCCTGTTCTTCCCCTCCATTGTAACAGTTTTCTTTTGCCTCTTTTATATGAGATAATTTACCCTGTTCTATCTCTCCCTATCTCCTTCTCTCATATTCCTCTCTCACCTCTTAATTTTATTTTTTAAGTAGCAGCCCTTCCTATTCAACTAATTGTAACGATACTGGGATTTGAAGATCTTCCATGCCCCTTGAGCTTGCTGATGTAGCAGGAAGGGGTGGAGCAAGAGAACGCCAGAACCAAGCTACTCTCCGTGCGGTGCGGACTGGAAGCGGCCTCAGAGGCAGTGGCTGTGGCTGCGAACTCTTTTTGCTTTGAGCAGGGCAGAATCTCTGC
>CM053588.1:272355148-272381077 GCA_028646515.1 Pseudochirops corinnae
AAAAGTGACATAGGAGAGAATAGACTGGGGGAGGGGGGACACACTAGGATGGCTGTTTTGGGGCTGTGGGTGGGGGAAAGAGGGGGAGAAAATATGTAACTCAAAATCTTGTGGAAATGAATGATGCAAACTATAATAAAATGTAAAACAAAAAAAAAGAAAGAAATGATGAGGTGGTGGTTTCATAATATCTTGGGAAGATTTATATTAACTGATGAAAAATGAAGTGAGTAGAAGCAGAACAAAGTTTTACACCCTAACTGAAATATTATAAGGCTAATAAATTGTGAAAGAGTTAGATGATCTGATCAAGTTGATGATCCAAGACAATTTCAAAGGCTTTATGATAAAAAAAAAAGATGTTTCCACCTCCAGAGAGAGAACTGATGAACTGAGTGCTATTGAGGTATATATATTTCACTTTCTTTAAAATTATCTCTATCTGCATCAAGTTCTTTAGATATGTGTTTTACCATAATAAAACTATAAGCCCATAAATATTTACTAATAACTGTATACATACCAGATATAAATAATAGTTTATATATTATAATTTATAGCATACGTACATGTGTATTAAAGTATATACAGAAGGTAGAAGTTGCTGATGAAATTAGGAAATGTATTACAAAACTTGCACCAATGTGCAGTATAGAAGGAGTCATAAGGTACTTTAAATATCTGGACATCTGCTGTAGATTGACCAGCCAGTAAATGCTTTTTTTTTTTTTTTTTATATACCTTAATGACAATTCAATTCTTCAACAAGTGGAAGAATAGCAAGGAGAATTTCTTTTGAGGACTAGATTATTTTAGAGATGTTGTTTGACAACTATATCCATCCAGAAGGACATGATTGTCAAAGTATGCATTATAGAAACCAAACACTCCATCTTTAGAATACATGAAAGGTACTTTATACTGCAGAGTATAGAATGCTGGACTTAAAGTTAGGAATTAGTCATCTCTGACTCTACCTGTATAAAAATGGATGTCATTTAACCTTCTTGTCTTTTGGTTTCTTCATTTTAAAATTAGCTTCATAATACTTGTATGCCTATTTCATACAGTTGTTATAATAATCAGGTGATTTAACATATAAAGAACATTTTGCAAACCTTATGGAGTTATGGAAATAACCCAACAACAATAGCAATAATGTTAATTATTATTATTATTGTTATCATTGAGGAGAAAACTGGGTATTATATGACATGTATTATAGAAATCAGGTTGAAAGTGAATAAAAGATGAGGAAGGGCTTATAATTTCAAATTTAACAGGGAAATTTTATCTGAGAGGAATGGAATGTTCTTCAACCCCCCAAAATCACAGAAAATAATAAATTATCCTGATGGGGTTGGGGGTGGGAATAAAGGTTGGAATAAAGGTTGATGGTTTGCAAACATTGACCATATTAATTTTTTTAAAAATGTGAATGTAATATAAAAGCATCTTGTGATGCTATAAGATTGTGTCAAAAATGCTAAGGTTTGGAATGCACTGAAATGTTGATCAATAGTAAGAAAAACATAAATAATTTTGAATAGATTTTTAACCTATTTTGGAGACAAGAGGATACTCAGAATAGACAAGAACCTGTAACTCTTGCTGACCTGCCAAGAATACCCAGTTCTGTGCACACACTGATATGTCCTGCTCTTCTAGGCACTCATTGTTTTGTGGGCCCTTGGAATATTGTAGATAAGGGTATTTATTATCAAACTTGCCAATGAATCTGAATTTTCACACACTCAGGCAAAATTCTAGGTCTAAGCCTAGGGATAAATTATTAACGTCTAGCAGCTTAAAACTCAACTAAGATTTTGGGAACATCCTCCACATCTATCTTATCATAGAACTGCAAAGCTAGAAAAACCTTGCTTAGCATCTATATATGAAGGCATAATGGACACCATTAAATTCATTATGACAAATTCTATTGGCATGTGCTTGGAGATTCTCAGGTAAAATCAAATCATTCAGCTTTTCCCATTTGTCACAGAATGCACACAACATGATTGCCAGTAGAATGACATAACTAATGGTATTTTTACTTTAAACCCACTCTAATTCTATTGGTACCATTGTGGGTAGAAGGCTGGTAGGAGTCTGCCAGCTTAACTATTCTCAGAGAAGTACTAATCAGTAGACACTGAGCTGCTTTTTGGTTATGGGGGTTATTATTGGTCTAGAAGTAGGGAAAGTGGAGAATAAAAAGTCACTCTCCACCACAAGGCTTTACTCAGAATAACAAAGAGAATCCAACAAATCATATTTGCCAGATTGAGGAAGGAGTTTTCTGTTTATTAATAAAACAAGACTCTTTTGCTTCAAAACTGACTCATCACTTGGAGAAGAAAAAAAAAAGGGAAGTGTTGATGGTGATGGAAGGAGGAACTGTTATTTAGATTATAGCAGGATGTGGAAACCAATACTGCTTGTGATTTTCAAAAAAGCAGAACTGAGAGGGCCTCCATCTAACACAAGACCTGACTAGGATGGAAGTAGCAGGAAAGACTTAAAGAAACTTAGGGAAACAAGGCATCTGTCATTGCTTCCTGTTGCTGCCTGTTCTTCTATAGCCATGTTGGGTGAAGAAGAGAATGTCTCTTTCCTGTGTTTGTGCTCCTCTCAATGGAGTGGAAGACCAGAAGACCTTAAACTTGCTCCATCTTATTTTTGATCTCCTGGATAATGGAGTAGTAAAGAAGATTCCACAAATAGAGGTAGACAGAAGACTTCTTTCCTGGTGGGCAAAGCAGCAATGAGCAGTTTCCATCTCCTTATTTCCCTCTACTCGTTGTCTTTCCTCTTCTCTCCCCCTTCCCCTTTCACTCTCTTTTCTTTTTTTGTCTTCTCTCCATTTCTGTCTTCCTCTCCTCTCCATTCTCAATTTGTAAAGTCCATATGGACTTGTATTAAGTAAACCCAGTATATTAAGAGTCTAAACTCATAATAATCAAATTTTTATAAATAATTCTGGGTCTTGATCTTTAGAATTCTTTTTAATGAATCTGTTTACATTAAATTGGAGTCAATTTTTGAAATATTTTTGTTTGGAATTTCCTCATCATCATCCATGTCTTCAATAGTCCCAATAAAATGGCTTTCTTACTGTCAACCACAACTGTCAAATTATTTATTTAGATGTGTTTTGGACCATAGGTACTAAAGATTGACTTCCATTATTAAAAAGAAAAAAGATCCTTAGTGAAAAAATTACTGGTCCTTAACAAATGTGGACTGTTGTCTCACTTTGAGTTTCTAGTGAAAAAATACAGACATAAAGCTTATTAAATATCTCCCTCTCTTTCAGGCTGTGAAATAGAATAGAATGTCGTCAGGATCTGCTCATATGTCTATATGTTTCAGTGTTAATAGTGGATAATTGTGTTCTGTGTGTCTGTCTGTTTATCTTCTTAATAAGAGATCTTGCAAAATGTATCTGCCAGGAATGGCATAGGAAAACATCTTTATTTTCCTTCTACTCTTTCTACATCACACAACAAAACCTGAAGCTGAAGAAGCATCCAGATAATTCACTTGTACACCATTCAGTATACATCATTTGCAGGGGAGCGTATTTCTATGTATATGACATTCCCTCAAGAAATTTGACATGTACGGACTAAAAACATTTTCTTTTTAAAGTTAAATTAATTCTGGTTTTGCATAGAGCTTCTAGCCCTGCCTCAAAGCCTGCTCTCACATTTATCTCAAATGCTTTTCCAAATCCAGCAAGCAGGTGATTATTATTATTATCATTATTATTATTATTATTATTATTAATGACAATAATAATAAACAATCACATTTTTCCGGTTCTTTTGCCTATGTTATCTCATTAAATCTTCACAAATTCTCCCTGATAAAGATATTGTTATTATTTCCATTTTACAGATGAGGAAACTGGGAAGCAGAGGAATTAAATCAGTAGCCCAAGGTCACACAGTTAATATGTTTATGAAGGAATATTCACACAAAATCTCCCTTCTCAAAGTTTAACCTTTTTAAATTCTAGTGAAAAGCATCCCCTATTCCCAATTTGTACAGGCATATCAGCAAGATCATGGCTTGACAAATGTGCCATATGCCCTCCTGGAAAGTAGATGTTTTAAAGTCATGCATTTATATGTAAAGATTGTCTCTTGACAACTTAGTCTGTTGTAGCAAAAGACAAGCTAAAAAATAACAAATCAGCAATTACTTGGATGATTTTTTTTTTCAAATCTGGTATATCAAGGGCAACTTTTCTTGATCTCATTTTATGTTTTTAAAAACATTTCTTTTTATTGATATACAGACATCCACATTCCAAAGAACACCTGTATTAACTTTACAGTACAGTAATATGTGCTCTCTCTCTCTTTCTCTCTTTCTCTCTCTCTCTCTCTCTCTCTCTCTCTCCTCTTTTTCTCTCTGTGTTACTAAAGTTTTATTCCCTCTCACTATACCCCGCCCTAGTAAAAACAACAACAACAACCTAAAAAATAAAAACAAAAAACAAAAAACAGTAACACCTTCAAGGGAAAGCAAAAGAACAGACTGCTGCCAATGGACATGGGTGGGGTAGTGATGATGAGACCTCTGGCTTACAAGAGAGACTTTTGCCCCAGTCTGTCATACCCCCATCTTCCATCTTTCAACATTTGCTTACTACATATCTGCTCCCAACCCCATAAAACATGAGGTCTCTCTCCTGTTTCCCTTCCTCCTTCCTTTCTTCTTGCTACGAATTCCCTTTATATATAGGTTTGTGGAAAAATCCACTTACTTAAAATGCAAATGGTCTTTTTTGTTTTTGTTTTATCTAGATTTCCTCATATATCCCTCCCTTCTCTTCTCCTATAAAGCCCATCCCATGTAACAAAGAATTCTTTTAATAAAAAATGGAAAAAGAGGAAAAGAAATCATCTAAATATGAAATTTAAAAATCTGAAAATTTAAATTATATTTCATTCTTTCATTCATTCAAATATCTCACTCTTTTTTTTTTTTAATGGCTACTGAAAGTTTATCAGTTTCTGTTGAGTCCAAAGTAAGGAAGTTACTGAGGCTTCTGAAAAGCCCATAGGTGATTCCGATAGTAAAAAACAGAAACAATAGCAGTGTGGTTTCTTTTACTTTTTTTGTGTGTTTTCTTTTTGTTTTCCTTTAAAAAAATCATATACAACACAACTACTACTACACTTGAGCAGTCTATCTATTCTAAAGGAATAAGTGGGAGAGGGAAGTGGGGGAAGAGGGAAATCGACTCTGATGTCCAGCACACTTCAGAAGTATGAGGAGCAGCAAGGAGGCTGCTGCTGCTGCTCATGTGGAAGGCCCAACACTGGTCTGGATGGGCTCATTGACAAGCCACTTCCTCATGGCCTCCTGAGCCAAGTCATAAGATCATGCCACGAGCAACGTGGAAAGTTCCTGAGAGCTCTAGGGATTCCAATACAGTTGTCATGAATGGATGACTCAACTTCCTGGAGAAGAAGCTTGCCCACCAGTGGCCTAGGTCTGATGTGTGAACACCGGGATTGTGGGGATCACTTCTTCAGAGCACTCAGTATTTCCACAGGAGCTGTTGCTAGAAGTGGAACCCAGATGCCTCAAGTAGTAGTCATGAGTTTGTACAAATGAACTGCTGGACAGGATTGCTTTCATATTGCTTATTCTTCTTATGATTATGCAAATCTTAGTGGCAGGTCCTGGTAGCCCCTGGCTGTGGCAGATGATCAAGGGTGACCTGGCTCTGGGGGAAGGGGGGCACTAGATCAAAGAGACCATTTGTAAAGGAGATTTTGGGAGGACACTCCACTGCAATGAAAATGCGAGAGTTTTTTGGGTTTTGAACCTCACTCCTTTGCAAGGGTGTGTGTGTGTGTGTGTGTGTGTGTGTGTGTGTGTGTGTGTGTGTGTATGCGTGTGTGTCTGTCTGTCTGTCTGTCTGTGTGGGGAGTATATCTGATAGCTCATCTTCAGGGCCATGATTATTCTTTGATATATTTTTTTAACATTTCCTTTGAGTGGTTTTGTGTTTGTTCACTTCATTTACATCATTACAGTCACGGCCTATATTGTTCTCTTGTCTGTGCTTATGTCACAAACTCTTAGTTCATCTGTCTGCCAATTTTTTTTTTCCTGTATTTATCATACCTGCTATTTCTTAAAGTTGTTTAAAAATATTGAGGATCTTAGACAGCTAGATCTGACAGGAAACTCAGGGGTCACCAGGTCCAACCCCTTCATTATGCAGATAAGCCCTGGGAGGTGAAAGTGCCTTGCCCGAAATGACACATCTACTAAGTATCAAAGGTAGCATTTGAACTTAGGGCTATTGATTCAAAGACCAGTATTGTTTCCACTAGACTAACTTTTTTCTTGCCTTTTCCTTTTCAATTCAATTCAATAAAGTAGTTATTGACTACTTACAACACACAAGATAATGTTCTTTAAGCTTAAGGAAACATGAAATAAGTCATGGTCTCTGTTCTTCTGGAACTTCGAATTGAGTGCTAAAAGTCAGTCTACTGATCAACATTTATTAAGCACCTACTTACCATGTGTCAGGCAGTATTCCAAGGGCTGAGGATACAAAAAGAAGCAAAGGACAAACCCTGATCTCATGGAGATTCCAATTCAATGGGGAGACAACATGCAAGCTATAGAGAAGATAAATGAGAAATAATTAACAAAGGGAAGTCATTAGACATAAGAGAAGGCTCCCTGTAGAAGACGGGTTTTCTGTTGAGACTCAAATCCAAGGAGGTCAGGAAGCAGAGCAGGAGAAGGAAATTATCTGAGGAATGAGAGATAAGCAGAGAAAATGCCAAAAGCAAAAAAATGAAGCATTTGGTGCTTGGAAAAATGAGGAGGCCAAGGTCTCTGGGCTGAAGACTACATGTTAGGAAGTAAGGTGGAAAAACAGTGAAAAGGTAGGAAAGAGTAAAATTATGAATGCCTTATATTGAAGATATTTGATGAGGGAAAAACAGGCAGAGTGGAATGTGAAGGTGCCTATAATATATGAACAAAAAAGATCGCTTTCTGGAAAAATTATTTTTGAAAGTGACATTTGACCGGAACTTAAAGAACGGGTAAGATTTCAACTGGAACAAAGATAAGGGGGTAGATATGAAAGGATATGAGCAAACGCATGAAATGGGAGAGGGGAAAATTCAGATAAAAGCAAGAAGTTGGATGTACCCAGAGCACAGAGAACATGAGAGTGTTATGAAGTAAGCCTGTCCAAGTGTGGTGCTGCAGAGAAAAGCAGCCCCGAGAAATACAGTTGAGCACGAAATCAAATGAGCAATAGCTGTGTGAGCCACTCTAATGTAATCTGATTAATTTTCATATGGACTTTATGGAAATGTCACACTATATCCATGCAAGGTCTTTGACTAGCCTGTTCCCACATAGTGCTTCCTAGTTGGAATTTAGGAAAAGATAATTACTGACCTATATTACATGAAGGGAAAACGATTTTTTAAAAAATTCCTACAATAAATGATTAAATATTTTCTGGTACATTTAACATAAGCTACATTTATTTTTCTTCTGATTATTTGGGTATGTGCATATCTAATTAAAGCAATAATTCAGTCAGAATGTGTAAAATATTGGCCTAAAGTAATGTCTGAGAGATTTAGACTACATAAAAGTTTTTAAATGGTCAGAAATTATGTGTGGCAACCTATTCACTTTGTGGTCCTGTAAATAGTCAAGCTGCTGTTTGCTTTGACAAAGAGATAATGATAAGCTTTATAGTCTTTAGAAACCAATGCCATAAGGTTGACAATGGCTCCATATTTATTAAACAGCTGGAATGTGAGTTCATAAGTAAATATTTAAAGTTCTACTCACAGCAATGATTCAATGCTATGCATAAGAAAATATGTTTAACTTTGCAACAGAGAAAAGAAATTTTAGAAAATGTTAGGAATCACACACACACACGTACAGCAAAAAACAAAAACAAACGTGATTGTTTCTAGTAATAATGGCAGCTTGTATTTATGCAACACCTTTTTCTGAGAAATTCCAAGCACCTGAAAACATCACTTCCTATAATCTGATGTAAAATAAGATTGAACAGCTTCATTTAGCTTTCCCTTCTCACCTTCCAAGTAGGTTGCAGGTATATAAAATAAAAATTCCTTCAGTGTCACCCATTAGAATTTATACTTTCTCTGAGTTAACCAAATACTGTATTTGTAAAATTGCTAGCTCAGCATCACAGTATTAATATGAATCTGGACTAGCTAACAAGTACACTAATTTAATTCATAAATACTAACAATTGACTGATTTCTAGAACATATTGTAAGCTACTAAAGAAATTGACCCAGCAAAGCCCTTTTCAAAAGAACGTTGGTACTTTGGGTGATGGAATAGTGTTCAATTACTTTCCAATTTAAATAAGAACCAACTAGTCATTCAAAATCAGGACTCCCCATAATTATCCTAAAAGATATACAATTCCTTCAGGTGTTTATGATATGAGATTTTTATCTCTGTTTCTATCTTTGATTCATTTTATTTAATTCACAAAAAAATTAATCATAGATGGTATGAAGAGTATTGTGCTAGGCACTGGTTGATGACAGTCTAATAACTTAAGCAAGCTGAGATCTAATTGATTTGAATGTTACCTTAAACAATGCATATCACATTTAGTCCATGACTGCCCATCCTAGGTAACTTTCCTTAGTGCTTTCCTTTAAGTTTTCCAGCAAAATATCCTCTAAAATTATTGGAAACATTCCTCATTTTCTTCTGACATTGGGAACAAGTCAGTGAAACACCTAGAATCTATTCTCTCTCAGGCTAACCACACAGTCAGTCTTCATTACTTACTTGTGAATACAATTCTCAATTACATATTTTAACCTAGTTTTTCTTTAAAGATCCCCTTTTGACATTTTTTTTCAGTCTGCTTACATCGACCTTGTTTTTCTCCATTGTATTTTGTGTGAACTCATTTTCAATTCCTCAAAGATTGTACTGTTCTTAAACTCACATAGACATATGACAATGCCAATATTTTTTTCACTTTATTCATTTTTAGAGGTTTTCTATGTTTTTCGACATTTTATTTTACAATATGAATATTATAGATATGTTTTGCATGAGTACACATATATAATCTATATGGAATTGCTTGTCTTCTCAATGGTGGGGTGGGGAAGGAGGAAGAGATAATTCTAATTCAAAATTTTAAAAACAAATGTTAAAAATTGTTTTTACATGTAACTAGGGAAAGTTAAATACTAAATAAATGCAAAAAATAACAAAAAAAAATAGAGCCTGAAAGAATTGGTAATTAAGGGGATGCCCATCAATTGGGGAATGGCTAAACAAGTTGTGGCATATGAATGTAATGAAATACTATTGTGCTATAACAAATGAGGAGCAGATGGACTTCATATTTACCTGGAGAGGCTTATACAGACTGATACTGAGTGAGAAGATTGAAAGCCAAGACTAGCAGCTTTTCAGAAGAATGCTACTGTGAACAGCTTTTAAGGCTCTGATTACATAGTATAGTAAATACTCTATTTATTTCATAACAAATCAAAGCAAAACATTCTCAGTAAATCAAATTCCAGCATTCACAATGTTTCAAATTATCATAAAAAATCAAAATATAGCATTCACAACTTATCACAGAAAATGGTCACATAGTTTCCACTACAGTGATCACAAAATTTTGAACAAAGAACACTCATTTAGTAACTCAAGCATTCACAAAATCCTCAATTCAAACACAAAGTACAATAGTCAAAGTTTTCCACTCATGGGACATACTAGGTTACAAATCAATTACTTATTCTGTCATCAGTCACTAAATACAACCATTTAGTCAATCAATCATCCTTCATTATTCACTATTCAATCATCAGAAAATGCACAGACCCTCCACCCATAGGTCACTAGTAAATTTACAATGTCTCAGTCAGTACATAGTATCCAAGTAAAGTGTTCTTTCAGCCTAACTTGGGGCAGTTTCTCAGATTCCCTGGATCTCCTTCCATGGTCCCACATCCTACCTGGATTCACCAAACTGTCACCTGGGTTCAAAGGTAGACAGCTCTCAGGTCCTTGTCCAACTCTCTGTGCAGTTCCTGCTCCACATTGGAGTTCATAGTGTCCAGTTCATCTCAAATCCTTCCCAGTCTCTGTTCCTGGGAAGTCAAGGCTTAACACAAACAGACAAAGGCTCAGCATCACAGTCGTGCTTCCTCAGTCCCTTGGCAGTTCTGGCTGGGTCTTGGACCCAAAAGAATTCAAAGCTGGCTCCACCCAGGTTTTCAAAATCACAATCATTCTCTTCAGCCTGGGGTGTGGGGAAGGGAAGGCAGCTTTCCTCTTCCCTGCTCCAAGAAGATCTGTCTCAGTGTCTCAGTTCTCAATTCTCAATTCTCTCTAGAGGCTACTGTACCTCCAGATGCTTGTCCCAAGAAATTCTAACTGGCCCTCTCTGGGGCTTTTTCTTATATACACACAGCATCAGCTGCTTCCTGTTTCAGCCAACCCCTTCCTGTTACATCAGCAACAGGAGACAGGAGTTCATACCTTCTGTTTCCCCAACAGAGGCTTGATGAGTTACTAAGTGCTAAGTACCTGCTACCTTTGCCAACATAAAGGGATCTTCAAATTCAAATTACATTACTGTTACAGAAGAGCAGAACCAGGAGAAATTTGCATACAATTACAGACACGACATATGTTTGATGACCAACTTTGATAGACTGGACTCTTCTCAGCAATGCAAGGTTGTAAGACAAGATGTCTATATTCAGAGAAAGGACTAGAAAGAACAGAATTTGAATGCAGATTGAAGCAAACTACCTGCTCTCTTTCTTTTTCTTGTTTGGTTTTGTTTCCTCTTTCCCAATGTTCATTCTATCCATTACAATCCTTCTTTATAACCTGACTAATATCTAATGTGAAAGTATTTTTAGATCCTATACTTGATTACATGCTGCCATGGGGAGGGGGGTGGGAAGATACTGAGGGGGAGAAAATTTGAAACTCATGGGATTGTGGGATTGAATCTTGTAAATTAAAAGTAAACAAACAAATTAATAAAGATTTATATATTTTTTAAATAGATCCTGTTTATCACTATCTGTTTGATTCTGTACTGAAGTTTAATGGCCAGATCGTATAGGCTGTTCATGTAACTGCTTGTGTTAATCTGAGTAATAGACATACATCATCCAATTGGTCTTTCTTATGTAGATGGTCAGATTGTCCTCTTTGAAGGGTTATTTTACTTTACCACATATAATATTTATTTATAATATAGTCACTATTGTATTTCACTGAATCCATTTTGACTAATGGGTTCAAAAAAAAGCAAATAAAAAATAAACATACTTTTATCTGCACAAGAATCATTAGTACTCAGGTATAAACTGTGTTTACATTATCTATTTTATAAGAATTTATAATCAAAATATATGTATACAAACATATATGTATGTTACATTCATACTTCCTAAAAACTTCAGACTCTTATTTTTATGTCTTAAATTTAATTCTTATTACTAGGACAGAGAATGGAGGAAGTTATGGGAGAAAAGGAGCAGCAGAATAATAAAAATAAGGTGAGGAATAAGAGAAATAAGAACAATAAGAGCTTACAAAAATTGTATGTACATTACTCTGTTTGACCTCACAACAACACTCAGACAAAAGTACAGAAGAAATTCATATACCTACTTTAAAATGAGGAAACTGAGGTTCATAGAGGCCTATGTTCGCATTGCTAATAAGTGTTAGAGTCAAGATTTGATCTCAGATCTCCTAATGTCCTTATATAAAGGACAGGATAGAAGCTGATGCATATGTCAAGATGTATTGGTAAGTGGTTTGGTGGGATGCTAGTAAGAACATGCTTCCACAAAAAAAAAAAAAAAAAAAAAAAAAAAAAAAAAAAAAAAAAAACCTTTTCATCATTAGCACGCAAAATTTTTAAATATACCAATAACATTAATATTAAACTTTGTTCTTTTCCTTCACCATGCTATTTAAATGTGAATATTTTTTAATGAAATGTACATCAAGGCATTAACACCTTATTAATTAATTATATCATGTTTCCTAGCAACTGAAGGATTCTAGGGTACTAGAGTGATATTTAGACATATGTAGGTATAGACATTGGGCAACCATACAACATGTAGGAAAAATGCCACAAAAGGGAAGAATGGGATTTCAAGAACTAGCTTTTACTCACCTTGAAATTTTGCCTAGTAGGATTAGATATAAAAAGATGACCTCTTGCTTGTTTTTTCATCATTTTAAAATTTAACAGAAATTAAAATTAGGAGGATAAGATAATGAGAAGAAAAGGAAAGAATATTGAATTGAGAGTTGAAGACATTAATGCCAGTCCTAACTCTGCCGTTCATTTGTTGCAAGCCTTTGTAAAAGTCAGTTAACATCTCTAGGCCTTGATTTCCTGTTCTGTAAAATGAAGTTGGACTAAATGATTTCTATGTTACTTTTCAACTCTTGGATATTATGTGATCTGATGGTAATAACTTCCATTTACAAAGCAGCCTACAGTTACAAAAGTGTTTCCTTATAATGCCCCTAAAAATGAATGGTTGATTTAATCTGGGAGAAAGGGAATTTAAAAGGCCTTTGGAACATCAGGAGAGGAGATGAAACTCCCCATCTATTCTCCCTACCATTTAATAGTAAATGCATCTAAATGCCTTATTTTGTGACAAACAAGCAGCACAGGAGAGAAAAATAAGGCATCTCACTCAATAAATTATGTGTCCCAGAAAGAACTACTGAAGAAAGTTTTTTTTTTTTCTTATTTCCAGGCAAGGTTTTCATATATAAGATCAAAGGCCATAGATATGAGTTCTACTAATTTTGTTCTAAGCCATTCTAGGAGGAACATGTGTTTCTTTGTATCTACAAATCAAATTTCATACCGACTATTTGTGCCATGCAGTACCATTTTCCACAGATCAGTTCATGAGTGTCAACAGCACAAAAATGGTTTCCTAGTCTTCAATTTATATGCAAAACCTCTGACATAGGTCAATGATGTTTTATCAGTTTCCCTTGCATCCCAGGGATTCTAGGGCAATGACAGTAATTTGGGATGTTTGCTATTTATAATTGGTTATGATGATGAAAGGGGAAAAAAAGAAGGAATAACCTATACCATGGTTGATTTTTATAATATATTTTTCACTACTTAGAGATGGAGGCTTGATTTCATGGCCCTAGGTGAAGTATATGAAAAATTTTAAGCTACAATTGACAAGACTCCAGTTGTTCATCTCTTCTCATAGATCACTATTATCTATTCCACTATATATAGTTCATTGGATTTTGTACAATCAGCTTCATGGCTCAGAGAATGTGAGTTTAATGAATGGGAGAGAAAGAGGGGAGGAGGACTATTAAGTTTTCCCTTGGCCTGAATTTCTGACAGCTCAACTCTCTTGAGCCAGTATTGAGACTATAAAATAAACTATATAGGCGCAGAAGACAGGTTAACATTCACTTAGGGATTTTGCTCAGTACTTCATATATTGGGGTATCTTGTGCCTGAGAGATAGAGTGGCAGGTAAATTCAAGGGTGCTTGAATAGGCTCTTAGAACAGTAATACAAATATTATTAACTATTTTAACAGAGGATGAAACTGAGGTTGTTTATTTTCCCATGTTCAGAAAACTGAGGGAAACTGGAATTTTGTGGAACAAACCACCCAAATAAGCAAAATGACCTTAAAATATCTATCCAAATATATTTGCTTTTCAATTATAGTTGTTACATTCATCCTTATTAAGGGTGATACTTTATTTATAAAAGTTATTTGCTTAAAGCTGAATTGAACAAAGCGTCTCTAGACAATAAATATGTTTTTCTAATCTTAGACCATTTGGACTTGGGAAATAACGATAAGTTATTAAAACTGTGTTAAAGCTTGAACATGTTCAGATTGTAAATGTGGAACTGATTTATAATGAGGCCCTTATGGTACTTCAGAAACTGAATCTCCTTGGACCCTTGGATAGGGTCCAAGAAAGACCCAATTAATAATGAATAAACTCTTCTTTTGTGGAAATAGAGTTGGAAATAAATATCAGAGTCCCAAATTAGCCTTCTCGAAAGTCAATCATTGAGTATGTATGCTCTTACATTTAAGAACTTACTATGTCCTAGACCAGTGGTCACAACCTTCCTAATGCCAAGAACCTTTAATACAGTTCCTCGTGTTGTGGTGACTCCCAACCATAAAATTATGTTCATTGCTACTTCCTAACTGTAATTTTGCTACTGTTATGAATTGGAATGTAAATATCTGATATGTAGGATATATTTTCTTTGTTACAAATTGATCATAACCCACAGGTTGAGAACTACTGTGCTAGGCAATATATTAAGCACTAGAGATACAAAGAAAGGCAAAAACAGTTCCTGCCTTCAAGGAGATTAATTCTAATGGGGGAGATAGACTATAGATAGGCAGGTACACATATATAATACAGAGTGGAAAGAATGTAATCTCATAGGAGAAGGCTAAGGACTGGCAATGGTCTCCCAAAAAGATTTGATTTAAGCTATCTTGAAGAAAGCCAGGAAAAGTGAGACAGTGGTGAGAGGGCAACACATTCCAGGCATAACTGGGCAAATGCACAGAGATGAGAGATGGAGTTTTCTATATGAAGTGCAGCAGGTAGACTGATATTTCTGGATTATAGAGTATTGAGATATTATTTTGGCCACAACAACTCATGAAGACTATCAACTAATGCATGAAAAGTTATATTCTGCTTTGATGGAGTGTTTGCTCCTGAAAATTCACAAATCTTTTGAAGTTAAAATTGAAGGTTGATACAATATTTGAAGGTGGCCGTAGACTCATGATACCTCTTAAATCCTACCATATTGAAAATCACCAGTATATCTATCTAGCTATAGTTAGACAATAGATATTTACATGTATATGTGTGTGTACCCACACATAGAGATATATAGATTTGTCGATATGCACATATAAATATATGTGTGTATGTATATAGACACACAAGTGCATTATATACAAATATATGAATATATACACATATATACATATATATCTGTATGTATGTACATACATATATATTAATTTTATATAAAGTACTAATTTTATTACAAACCAAATTTATGTTTTATAGTCACTTAAATAAGATTCTCTTCATTATACTAATCTGCCTTTCTCTCTGCATTATGTGGCATCATTTCTTTTTGATTTAATTCCATGCATAGGGGAGGCCATCTGTAATGATCTCAGTAAGAATTTTCTGTGAATGCCTTTGATCTCAATATTCATCTTACTTCCTATATGCTAATCTATAATTATTATAATACCATTCATTTAATACTATAACAAATACCATTTCCAGATTGTAAATTGCTTTTTCTTGAATTAATACCTATAAGAATTAATTCCTCCCACCATTAGCATTCAGTAAAGATTGCTTAAATTATTGTAAGTACTTCCAAAAACACTCCATAAAAGTTGAAGAAAGAATATAATATTTCATTTGATTAAAAATAAAGTATGACTCCCATTCTGAAGTTTGACCATAACATGAAGATGAATGCTAATATTCTTTTGGGAGAAAAAAAAAATAAGCCTTGTGATCTTTAGAACACAGTGGTCAGGATCTGCATTTCATAATTCTGATGAAAGCCTGTCTTTAATAGGACTATGTGAGGATTGGTTTATTGCCACAGGAGAATAATATCAATCTTTTCCATTATCGAAGATTCCAAATTACATTATGCACTGGCATGTGACTTGGAGTATATAACTTGCATTAAGAACCATGAATATGGGTAGGGTATATGAGGTAGAGACTGGAGAAGACCCCTGTTTAGGACCTTTCCTCACCAAGAAGGATTAACAAAGAGTTTCTAATTTAATAGATCAATCCTAGACAGCAGCCAGGGACAGAGAAAGATTTGCATACTTCCAATGTGCCACAAAATTAGAAAGTGTAAAAGGCACAATTTGAAAGCAGGCTTTCCTGACTCTGATGCCAGCTCTCTATCTAATACTACACTGCCTCATTCATGAACAACATTAGCATAGAATAGCATTAGATTTACATCATTTTATGAAATTATGTCCTCCTATCTTTTCCTCATCCATAGAGATCTTGCATTTTACTCCCCAGAAAATACTTCAGCAGATAAGAACCAATGATGAAAAAAGCGTTTAGAAGTTCAAAGGGTAAAATATCAGATCTACTACATTTCCTTGTCACATCATCTATTTATTTAAGGAGTTTAATTCTATTCACCAGATGGTGGGAAGTGAACTTAGCAATCCATTACAAAAGGAAAAGTGCTTCATAAGCAACTCTTTTTATGTCACATGGTAGTAACACTTTGCAAAATGAATTGCCTTTTGGAAATTTACAATATAATTCATTGTCTCCAAATGTGAAACCAACAAGTATTTATTAATCCCCAACTATTTACCAAACATTGTACTATGCACTGTGGATCACAAATACAAAGGATGAAACCAACATCACTTTCAAGAAATTTACAATCTTGTATCAATATAAATAATTGGTGTATAGGTATATTCACAATAAACATAAAGAGGCAGAAAGTAGTTAAATACAAGATAATTTGGAAAGGATAATACTATCAATTGGGAAGATCAGGAAAGACTTCTTGTGGATAGTGGTACTTGTGCTAAATCTTAAAGGAAGACTAGAATAATAGAAAGCTCTACCTTCTTAAAGACAGGCAGGGGTTATTATATGAGAAAGTCATGAGGAGGGAATACATTTAAAGGAGGATGAGAGTAATATGAAGCTATTATCTTCTTAAAGAAAGAGAGAGATTATTTTATAAGACATGAGGAGGGAGTACATTTAGCCATGGTACATGTTAAGAGCAAAGATCCAGGGATAGGAGATAGGGTAACAGGTGAGAAATACAGAGAAGAACTAGGTTAACTGGATTGTGGAGTGCAGGAGGAAAGATAATGTACCCTGGGACTAGGAAAAATACAATAGACTGAGGCCAGGTTCTAAAGGGGTTTAAAAACTAACCAAATGGGTTTGTATTTGATCTTAGAGATCATAGGGAGATGCTAGAGTTTATTGAGAAGGGGAATGATATAACCAGATCTGTACATCTGCACTTAAGAAAAAAAAAATTTTGATAATTGTGTAGACTTGACTGGAGTGAGGAAACACTTGAGTTAAGAGAACCAGTAGGAGGCCATTGCAAAAAGCTATAGATGACAAGTGCCAGACTTAAGGTGATAGTTGCAAGAATAGAAATGGAATTAAGTATAAAGACATGCTGTGAAGATCGAAAAAGCAATAACTAGAAACTGATAAAAATACACAGAAGTGAAGGAGAATGAGGAATTGAGAATAATGTGGAAGTTACAAACCTGGAAGATAAGAATGGTGGCACAGAAACAGGAAAATTTTGAAGGATAGGTTTTGGGGAAAAGTGAAAGTGTTCTATTTTGGTCATATTGATTTTAAACTGTTTCTGATTCATCCAGTTTAAAATGTCCAATAGTAATTGGTGATGTGGAACTTTAGCTTGGGGAGAGATTGTGGCATTACATACATATATCTGTGACTTATCTGCATGGGGACAATCATTTTAAAAATGGGATCTGAAGAGGTCCCCAAGAGATAGAATAAATAGAGAGAAGAGGAGATTGACCAGCCCAGTGACTTGAGAAACACAGGCAGTTCAGGGAATGGGACATAATGGACACAAACTGTATTTTAATATCTCAAAACCTTGAGGTCATTGAAGTGGTGATGCTGACAGGGGGAGATTGAATGTGGAGTTCCTGAATGGTATGAAAGTAAGAAGATGTCTCCAACTTCATCCTTTTTGACTGGAAATATCAGTAAGTGGTGGGAATGAGAATAGCCTAACACTGAGACCTAGGAAGTCTGTACCTTTATTCAACTGGTTTGGCCTTGATGATCAAATGTGTGGAGACCTTTGATATGTCAATAGTTTTGTAAGTTGAATGATCAAGGTCATACAGTTCAATAAACAAATGCAATATATTCCTAGCATTTATATTATTGAAGAGAAAATTGCATGCCAGGGCATGTTTGCATGTTGGGCAGAGAAGAGTTTTCTGTTCACAATCTTTCTATCACGGGGTGTATGAGACCCCTTTGATGGATGTCAGTAAATAAACATTTATCAAGTGCCTGCTATATCTGAGGTACAGTGCTAAGCTCTGGGGATACAAAGAAAGGCAAAAACTGTCCCTAATTCTCAAGGAATCTGTTGGCTAAGCTAAGAAGGTGATATGACCTTGCTAGTAAGAGCATGGCCAGAGAACTGACTGACATCATGTTTCTGCTAGGGTTTCCTGGCTCCCCCAAAGCTATTTTAATTATGCACATAAAATCTGCCTGGAGATGAAATCTTTTCATAGCCCCTGAACATCTGGGTTGTGAAGATGACACTATGTGATGGGTTCTGTCCCTGGGACTCTGGCCCTTCCTTCCTCCCTTCACCTCTACTCTCCTACTTTCCAATATCCAAAAGCAGAAGGAAGCACAGTTTCACTTAGTAAACTGGAGCACAAATTTTCTTTTAACTTTGTTGTTCTTTTTTTTTTTCTTTTTTAAGGCAAACAATTAGGGAATGCAAACATATGACTAAGCTCTAGAAATTTATTAGCATCTCTCATCTTGAAACTAACACTACCAAGAAAGCCAGAGTGAAAGCAGAAACAGCAAAGTTAATAATTAGAGATGTTACTGAGTGCACGAATAACCCCAAATGTCAGGGAAGATCATAAATATAATCATGGAATGCTTGCCAGCAATGTAAAGACCATGTACTGGAGGCAATTATTCCAAATGCCACAAGAGCAAACTTGTGCAAAAGGGGTGCTTAGAGAAATCTCTCTCAACCAGCATAGGTAAAACCAGTTCACAGGAATCTTATGACAGGAAGCCAAGATGAATGAATGTGAAACTCACACTACTCAATTTGGCTAATTCTGCCTGAAATACACTGTAAGAGAGCTGAAGTCCTCCTGGGGAAACTTCTCTGCAATAAGATTTTATGTACGCACACACACACACACACACACACACACACACTCACACACACACACACACACACACACACACCTCTATATGTATATATGTCTATATATCAATGCATATGTGTGCATGTATATATACATGTATGTACATATACACATTTACAAACAGACAGAAATAGACATACATCATTATGAACACTTTAAAGTGCATTATAAATGCTTGATATTGTTGTCACCATTAATAATAATAATCTTGGGCCATTTTTACTAACAAGACAATTTAGCCATTTATATGATGAAACTAAAAGTAGGATTTTTTTTTCTAATTTCATTTCAGGAGTGGCAAGAGGTATAAGACTAAACTTTATATCTCATTTTCATAACAAAGTAATATTAAACCCTTAAAGACTATGTCAGTGAAATATAAACTCTGACCATTTCTACTGAATTCAAATAGCTGCACATTCAATCCCAGAAACAAACTATGTTTGCTGTTGGAGAACCAGCCTATTAACATAAAGATATTTCCTCACCAGAAGATTGGTCATGAAGCATCAAATTCTTTATCCACAGTTACTTTGTGTATTTTGTTGTGGTTTTAAAAATTCCCATCATGAGACAACTCAGTTAAGTTCATTAGAAAGCAGTTCTATGATTATAACTTAAAAATAGATATTTAATAATCACTCAATATATTTTATACTATTTATATAAATATGACCACCTATTCAGTGAATGAAGAGAACATTTTTTAAAAAAGTATGATGATATGTGCCTTTAAATCAATAAATTTTCTATTGCCTAGAACAGGGGTGGGGTACCTTCAGCCTTGAGGTCACATGTGGCCTTCTAGGTCCTTGGGTTCAGCCTTTGATTGAGTTCAAGTTTTACAGAACAAATTCTTTTATTAACTTAGACTCAGTCAAAGGGGTACACTTGAGGATCTAGAGGGCCACATGTAGCCTTGAGGCCACAGATTTACATATTAAGCCACCAATCAACAAATATCTATTAAGCTCTTAAATTAAAAGCACTTTGCTAGGTACTGGGGATAGAAATACAAGGAATGATATAATCTCTACTCACAAGTAGCTTATATTCTAATGAGGAGACAAATACATTTAAAATTATTTGTATAGAGAATAAATATGTAATAGAGTTTGAATTCATGTCCAGACCACCTAAAATGGAAGCACCCATGTAAGAGAAGCTGGGGTCCTACTTCTGGAAGAAGATGTCCAGTAGTGACCAAATCCCTGTTTGGGAGCATCCAAGCTTTGGAACTGGCTGTGTCTTTAAAAACTAGCAGACTGGGAGAGTTTTTCTTTTTAATGGCATCTAGGGATGAAGTTCTTGTTCATACACAGTATGGGTGCCATACATTAAACTGGATGAGGAGAAGGGTTGCTTTTTCCTTTCCTCTTAGACACTGTGGACCCAAGAATGGGTTTGGGGTTTTAGGGTTTGTTTGTTTGTTTGTTTTTCACTTTTAGTTCTAGGTGTAAGGAGTGGAGCCTCTGAACTTGGGAGCTCCAGCCATAAGGAACTTAAAGTCAATAAATCAAAGTCAAATATTCAGAAATCCATAAACTAGCATCCTACCTAGGAGCAAGTCCATGTAGGCTTTGGACTTTGAACTTGGTGGGACTAATGCTATATAAAGAAATAAGCTGGCTGTGAACTTGGAATCCCATACCCCTCCCTAGAGATTGAGATGGTGTAGGGGACAGAAATCGTACTCCAAATTATCAGAGGGAATGTTTGTTCATTTTTTCTTGATATACTTTTGAAGCAAATATTCCTTTATAAAAGTGAATCTTACAGGTGGTTAAATGGAACTGGGGTCCACTAAAATTGTGGGGGAGGGAAGGCGGAATAGGAGAGGGCTAAAGCAAATGGTAGATCACTTGGCAGGATAAAATACCAGGCACTGAAATCCTTTCTCAAAGTAAACTGCCAAACATTCAAACTCTACTTCTGAGAGTGCAACTCCAATCATGTTGTTCAAATGCCAAATGTACTCTTACCAAAAAGACTATTTTGTGAAGAACTCACACAAAGCAAGTATTCACATGGTGCTGAGAAGAAGCAATACAAGCAATATAAGGCCTCTCTTAAGAACTTTGAAATTGATAGTGTGACATGGGAGACCTTGGCAAAGGACCTCTCCGCATGGTGTGCCTACCTCAGAGATGGTGCTATGCTCTATGAGCAAAGCAGAATTGAAGTAGCTCAAAAGAAACCCAAACATGAGATGTGCAAATTTAGAGAATCCATCCCAAATGTTCACAGGGATTATTTGTGCCTGACCTGGTGATCAAACATTCTGAGCTCATATAGTCTGATAAGCCACAGTTGGACACACAATTACTTGACTCTCACACACTGATGCCATTTTGGTCCTCTTCAAGAACAAAGAACAACCAACCAACTAGATATGAAAAACCCTCCACATACCCTAAACACACTAAAATACCATGAGGGTGTGATGAAATAACATGTCTTCATATGTTAGGGAAAGGACAGAAAGGTCACTGTTGCAAATATAAGAGAGAATAAAGACAACAAGTAGTGCCTTGGCAGGGAGAGTACTAGCAGTTGGGGAGATCAAAAAAGGCTTCATGTAGAAAGTGGTGTTTCCATTGACTCCTGAGGATAAAAAGAGGTTCCATGGGGAAAAATGTGAATTGGGAGTGCATCCCTTCATTTTAATGTGTCTGGTACTTCATCATGACTGTATAGATACTCATTCTACAGCTAAAGGAGACTTTTCTCTTTTGTTGAAAGATTAATGTTTTCTATGATCTTTAATCCTCTTATATCAGAAATTCCTAAATATTTCCCCTAATACTTTCCCATTTCCCATTCTGAAGCTATTACCAAACAAAATCCATCATTATTCTTGAAAAATGTGGGTCAGGCTATTTCCCTATAACTCTCTGAAACTTTCCAAATCCAAATCATCTTCTCTTGTCCACTGTTCCCTCATATGTGTTGTTATTCCTTATTGTAATGTAAACTCCTTGAGGATGAGCTATGTCAGCTTTTGTGTTTGTGTTCCCAGCACAAAGTCAGGCAACCGATAAACATTTTAGTACCTATTAGGTACCAAGATCCTGTGCTAAGTGCTGGGGATACAAAGAAAAACGGGTGAAAAATTGTCTTGTTTTTAAGGAGATTACAGTTTAATGGGGGAGACCATATGAAAACAAGCTATATACAGGATAAATTGGACATAATTAATAGAGGGAAGGCACAAGAATTAAAATGAATCAGGAAAGGGTTTTCATAGAAGTTGGGATTTTAGTTGGGATTTGAAAAGAACCAAGGATGACAAGATGCAGAGATATGGAGGAAGAGCATTCTAGGTATGGGGAACAGTCAGTGAAAATACCTAGAAACAGAGATAAAGTATCCTGTTTAAGGAACAGCAAGGTCAGTGTCATTGAACTGGGTGTGTGCTTACTAAGTGTTTTTTTATCCATTTATTCAAAATGCTACATTCATAGATGAATCTTAATCTCAGAACTAAGAGTTTAAAATTTCTTTTCTATTCTTGCCTTTTGATTAAGCATAATCCACATTTCAAATTCTGCTCAACACACTTTATCACTATAAAAATGCAATTTCAAAATGTAATAAGATTGGAGAAAGTTATTAAAAGGAATAATAGGTGATATTTAAATGCATAATATCTTTGCCTTTCCCCCTGCATGCATGTTTGTTTGTTTTGTTTTCTTTGGGCTAAATTTTGCAGATAAATTTCTCAGAGTATCTGACATAGACAGAAAGATCCCTAGATTTTTTTAAAATCAGTTTTCACTAGTAAAATGTTTTATTTAAGGCAATTGAGATAGCCTTTTTCTCTTTCTCTTTTTAGAGTAGAAACAGAATTACTTTTTAAAATTTAAATTCATTTACTTTTAGTTTACAACATTCAGTTCCACAATACCTTAAGTTTCAAATTCTCTCCCCCTCCCTCTCCTCCTTCATTTCCCCCCACCATGGTGGCATGTAATCAAATATAGTTTCTACAAATACTTCACACTGAACATTAACCAAGTTGTAAAGAAGGATTATAAACAAAGGGGTGAAAAATAAGAAAGAAGTGACAAAACAAAACAAAACACAAACAAGAGTGATCAAGTAGTTTGCTTCAATCTGCATTCAGACTCTGTAGCTCTTTCTCTGGATGTGGATATCCCTTTCCATCTGATGTGGTTACCCATAAAATGTAGAGTGTTAGGGTTAGGGTTGCTCTGAAAATGCCAAAATACCAACATATCAGGTCCTGTCAAATGAATTCAACTCAAGTCTTCTCAGCCAAAGGAAAGCAAGGTTTATTACAAGTTCATTAAAAGTTTTCTATATTGGGAAGACTCTTAAGGAGCCTAGGTATCTGTGATGCTTGCATTGGGCAAGCAGGACAGAGTAAGTCTGAGCTAGGTCATTCTATGGTTCTCTCACACACTTGGGGGCAAGAAGGAATCTTATATATAGGAAGGTTGTGGGAGGAATCTAGGAGTGGTCTGGAGGAGGAGTTTGCAGAAGCTTTTCAGGAGGAGTTAATGAGGTCAATGAGTGAATAAGGGTGGGAGGTTGCTGGAGGCTACTTGGAGCCAACAGCCAATAGTGGGCTAGGCCAGTTCAAGGGTGGATTGATATTTTGATAGGCTCAAGGGTGGGAAGTAGATGGACAACGGAGGGCTAGGCTAGTAACAGAGGTCTGGGCCCAGCCACAATGAAAGCTTATGGCCTCTGCAAATGCCTCATCAAGTGGGAAGATTCAATCAGAGTTCAAGGGGGTTCCCAGAGCCTATACCTCAAAGATTCAAGGAGAGCTCAAGGAGGCCCCCACAACCTGCATCTCATCATTCCCCCCTCAAACAAATGGGACGCAAATTCCTTTGGGATAAAGGGTGAAGGTCTCAGCTTCTGAAAGTGCTTCCTGCTGGCAAAGAGAATAGAGCTGTCCCTGCCTCTGTGAGTCCTTTTCAAGGGGGTCAGACTTCATATTCAAGGGGTCAAACTCCAGAATGTGGATGATGCCAGGTTCAGTGGGCTGGAGAACTTGGAGATTTTCATAGCCTTAGTGGTCATCCAGAGGTTGATGGCTTGAAACTTGGAGGAGAAAAACCTGGCAAGAAAGTTAAGCAAAGAAAGACCAAACAGGCACCAAAAAAAAAAAAAAAAAAGAAAGGACAATTTCCCTGGTACAAAGGACAATTTTCCTAATTGGAATTAAAGATGACTATAACAAAGCCAGAAGGAAAAGGGCAGGTATAATTTCACCTCTTTTTATTCTTTTTGCTGGAGGGGCCTGGGGCCTTTCTAAACAGTAGCTTGAGGTCCTCCAATGGCTCACAGGTATATTCTGGAATCTCTGGGTGGGAAACAAGAGGTGGTACTGGTTTAATCCTAGAATTATGAGTCCAGCTGGGGAGACCTTCGAGTCTTCTTAGCATCCTTCTTATACTGACAAGAGTATCAGTTTTACAGACATTATGACTTTTAATGAATATGAGATCACAGAATATTAGAGCTGGAAGAGACATGAGATCATTTATTCCCTCCCTCTCACTTAGTAAGCAAGGAAATTATGGTGCCCAAGAGTTGAAGCAATTCTAATGTCTTACCTTTAGTAAGTAACAGCCAATAAAAAAAAAAATGTGACAAATATAAAGCTAGTCAGTCCTTATGCTCTGAAAAGTTTAAATTTCATATAATGCATTCCAGGCCCTGGTCTCTTGCTAGTAAGGTACAAGTTAGCAAAAAATAGCACAATATGACAAGGCACTATCTAAAATAAATGTTTAAGCATCTCCCTTGAGTTTAACAATAAAGCAAGAAGGAAAGCAGAGTTCTTATCTGAGCTTTGCAATGTTATCTGCTGGAAACTCTATGATCCCAATATAGCACTGTTCTCTTATCAAAAGGGCAAACAGTGAAATCAGTCACTTAATGGGTGGTAAATACAGGATTACAGATTTACAATTGAACAGATTCTCCAGTCTTGAGCTGGAAGGGATATTAGGGATTATCTCTTTCACTACTTCATTTCAGAAATGAGTCAACTGAGATCCAGGAGGTTGACCTGAAAAAATGTGCATAGGTATGAAATGTTAAACTCTGATCTGTAGCCCTGTCTCAAAATCCAGGGCCTTTTCTGCCACACCACTGTGCCTCTTTATTCATTGCTCTAGTGTTTGGCAACTATAAGTTGTGTCTGTAGGTAGAACTGATTGTACCACCATGATAAAAAACATGCAGTCACATTCTATGGTACCAATAATTTAATTGCACAATCAAATATGGTAATCTTTTTGGTCATAGACACTCCAAGGACAACTAGATGTTGTCAAGTGATTGGATTAGCTAAAGACTTAAGAGGTCCTGTTGCGCAGCCTCTTCATTTTACAGATAAGAAAACAGAGGGTCAGAGATTTTAAATGATTTGATAGTAAACATCAGAAGTGGGATTATCAGTATCATTTCCACTGTACCACAATGCCTCCCAAGAACCCACTCAGAAACAGTTTAAAAATCCAAAATTCTCTTTAAACTCTACTGTTTCTATGATAGCCACATATTTGTATCATGAATATATCTTTCTTTCTTAGGTTCACATTTCTTAGAAATACATTTCTCTCAGTTCTTGATTTTACTACCAGTTATAGGATGGATTTGAGACTTATACTTCCTTTCCAAAGGTTATGAATGTCCCTTAATTGTATTCTGCGAAAAGTAACGCTAGAATGATGTCATGTCAAGATAGTGGTAAAGCATTTAATTGGACCAAAGATTGGGTTAGACTTTTCTATCCTGAGAGACCTTCCATAACATATGG
>CM053588.1:272381577-272402640 GCA_028646515.1 Pseudochirops corinnae
AACTAGGTAAATGATATGTTTGATTAAAGTAAGCTTGTTAACCCATTTTGAGTTGCTTTCCTTTAGAAAAGCAGATCTAAAAACCTGTGCTAGTAGCCGCCCTAGGCATGCTAGGGTGCTTGCTGTTACAGATTGCAACCATTAATTGCTACTCAAGGGCGGGACTCACTCTCTCTAGAGTGTGGCCTCTACCAGGCTAAAGCTTTTGAGACCTTGTAAATTAAATTGACCACCACTCCTGCATTAGCTTTACCTAATATAGAAAAACCTTTCATTCTCTATGTTGACGAAAGGAGAGTACAGGCTTTGGTAGTCCTGATATACTCCTTAGGAACTGATCCAAGGTGGGGTTACCTGTTTTTGAAAACAATTAGACTCCTCGCTTGCTAGTGCCTTCCAGGTACTACATGTCCATGGAGCAATTTGGGAAACAAGGGGATATCTGACAGAAAAAAATCTCCCCTATCAAACATGGTCTTTCATGTTTTGGCCTTGCCATAGTCATCTTTAATTCCAAACAGGAAAATTGTCATTTATTCCAGAAAAAAATTGTCATTTCTCTATGCTTCTTTGTGCCTGTTTGGTCTTTGTTTGCTTAACCTCTTTGTCAGCTTTGTCTCCTCTAAGGTTCAAACCATCAAATTCCAGATGACCACTCAGACTATATACCTATCTCCCCTGGACTGGCCCACTGGACCTGGCATCAGCCACATCTGACACCGTGAATGTAAAGTCTGATCCCAAGAATGGGACCTAGAGATGCAGGGGCAGCTCTATGCCCCTTGCCAGCAGGAAGCAATTCCAGAAGCTGAGACCTTCACCCTTTACCCCAAAGGAATTTGGGTCCCATTTGTTTGAAGGGGGAATGATGGGGTACAGCCACTGGGCAAACTGTTGAACTCTGATTTAATTTTCCCACTTGACGAGGCATTTGTCTGAGGCCATAAGTCTTTCATAATAGCTAGGCCCAAATCTTTGTTAGTCTTTTTTTTTTTTTGTCTTTTTGGAGTGGGGAAGGAAGGGCAATTGGGGTTAAGTGGCTTGCCCAAGGTCACAAATTTAGTTCCTGTTAAGTGTCTGAGGTGGGATTTAAACTCCGGGTCCAGTGCTTTATTCACTGTGCCACCTAGATGCCCACCTAGATGTTACTCTTAACCTAGCCCAGCCCTCCATTATCCAACTAGTTCCTATCTTTGATCCTATCAAAATATCAGTGCCCAAATCTGTTACCCTTAAACTAGCCCAACCTTCCATTGTCAGTCATCTCCAGGTAGCCTTCAGCTATTTCCCACCCTTAATCTCATTACTGGAGGCTGACCTCAGTCCCCTCAAGATCCTCCTTAAATTCCTTCTCCAGACACTCCCCAATCTCCTCCTGTAGACCACCCCTAAATCCTCTCACACTCATTCTGTATTTCAGATCCATCTTTCCTCCCTGATGGGGCTGAGAATTCAATGTAGCACAGACTCACTCTGTGTTAGATTATTCTGGCCAGGTTGTCAAATAAAAGTTTCACATATACTTAATCTCCCATTATTGTGAATCTTTAATAAACCTTGATTTACCTGAGAAAAGACTTGAGTTTAATTCATTTGGCAAGACCTTGTATGTTGACATTTTGGGTACTTGAACACACCTAAAGCCTAAATCTCAACATATCCATTGTGACACCAACTTCTTCAATGCACCCTCAGATTCGGGATTTTTGTATTTCCAGACAGGAATGGGAATCGGAATTCAAGTCCAACATGTTAAGAAACAAATAATGAACCATAGAAGCAAGATGTCAGGCAGCAATATTCTCTCATCAGTTTCCCATGGATGATAGAAAATATTGAACTAGGCATTTTAGGGAATTGAACAGGTAGATGTCTGTCTTTGATAAGCTAACAAAATGAGCAAGACCTTTTGGAGAAAAAAAAAATAGTTACCAATTCAGAGAACAGAACATGAGCATGTCATGTGGACATAACTCTTCATAGTCAAATATACAAAGTTCAAATAAAGCAACCTATCCAGGAAGGCTAACTAACAGTGGATCACAGAATTGGGATTCCAAAAGATCTAGACAGACCACAACACTTGGTCACATTAAATCAAATAAAATCAAGTCCATGTGTTCAAGATGTGCATAGGGTGGCTAGATGGTCATTTGTCTGAAAATAATGCAGAGATTTTACTAGATTGCAAGTTCAATTCAGTCAACAGTACAACATGACAGGCAAGAAGGCAAATGTTAGTTTGTTTTATGGAGGAATATAATGGTAATTAATTTAAATTTGAAGACCCCTTTTTGTTATGTCAAATAAGCAGGTACTTAGCCCTTAGTCAAGCCTATGTGAAAGAGACAGAGAGTATGAAATCTTGTCTCCTGTTGCTGACATTACAGGAAGGGTTTGTCTGAAACAGGAAGCCAATTCTCTGTGTGTATATATAAGAAAAGCCTAGACAGGCAGAATCGGGATTTTTCTCCTGGCAGACTCCTGGTGGAAGAGAGAAAGAGTTTCTCTCAGTGAGCATCTGGAAGCTGAATGAGAACTGAGAGAGGATTTGTGGTGAAAGTTGAGGTTGCTGCAGAGAAGGCTGCCTGGGAGGCTGAGGTTTCTTCTGGGTCCTAGTGCCACCCAAACTGCCAGAGGACTGAAGTAGCATGACGAGGAGAAGACTTTGTTTGTGGCTTGGTTGATGCTTGAGTTCCTGGCAACAGAAGTTATGAAGGTTTTGAGATGTGCTAGACTCTGTGAACTTCAGTGTGTAGCAAGAACTGCCTGGAGGACTGGACAAGGACCTGCGGTCCATCTGTCTCTGAATCCAAGTGACTATTTGGTGGATTCAGGTAGGAGCTGAGACCATGGAAGGGGATCTAGGGAATGGGAGAGACCACCCAGAGTCAAGATGAAGAAAAGGCCTCTATTTGGATATTGAATTTGGTTATGAAATTGAAGTTTACTAGACATCGAGGGGTTGAGGGTTTATATAATTTTCTAATGATTGTATTTAGTGATTAATGATACTTAGTGACTGATTGCTAGATAAGTAAATGATTAAATTAACCTTTGATTGCCCATTCTGCCCTCCCTTCTAGCACTGCCCCTCTTCTCTTATCCCCTTCCCCTTCTACTTTCTTATAGGGCAAGATATATTTATATACCCCACTGTCTGTATATATTGTTTCCCAGGTGCATGTAAAAACAATTTCAAACATCTGTTCATGAAACTTTGAGTTCCAAATCCTCTCCCTTCCTCCCTCTCCACCAACCTCATTGAGAAGGCAAGCTATTCAATATAGGTTATACATATGTAGCCATGCAAAATATTTCCATGACAGTCATGTTATGAAAGACTTTATTTCCCTCTGTCCTATCCCAACCATCATTTATTCTAATCTCTCTTTTGACCCTGTCTCTACTCAAAACTGTTTGCTTTTGATTACCCCCACGCCAATCAGCCCTCCCTTCTATCATCCCCACTTTCCTGTAGGGTAAGATAGATTTCCATGCCCAATTGAGTGTGTATATTGTTCCCTCCTTAAGCAAAATCCAATAACAGTAAAGTTTACTGATTCCCTCTCATCTTCCCTGTCTTCCTCTCCACTGTAAAACCTTTTTTTGACCTGATTTTACATGAGATAATTTACCCTCTTCTATGCCTTCTTTTCTTCCTTTCCCAGTACCTTCCTCTCTCACTCCTTAATTTCATTTTTAGATATCATGCCTTCATCTTCAACTCACCCTTTACCTTCTGTGTACATATATACATATATGTATATGTGTGAAAGTATATGCATGGCTCTGTGTGTATGTATATAATGTGTGTGAATATACATATATGTATATATTCCCTCCAACTACCTGAGTTACTAATATCACCTTCCAATGTAGGAATGTAAACAGTTCAACTTTCATAAGTCCCTTATGAGTATTCTTTCATGTTTACCTTTTCATGTTTATCGTGAGTCTTGTATTTGAAAATCAAATACTCTATTCAACTCAGGTCTTTTCATCAAGAATATGCATGTGTATATGTATATGTGTTTACATGTATGTATACATACAAACACATATACATATAAATACATATGACACATATGTGCATACATATGCACCTGTGTGTGTGTATTCCCTCTAACTACTCTAATATTGAGAAAGGTCTCATAAGTTACAATTATCATCTTCCCATATAGGATTGTAAACAGTTCAACTTTAATGAGTCCCTTATGAGTGTTCTTTCCTCTTTATCTTTTCATGTTTCTCATAAGTGTTGTATTTGAAAGTCAAATTTTCTATTCAACTCTGGTCTTTTCATCAAGAATACTTTAAAGTCCTCTATTTCATTGAATATCCATTTGCTTCCCTTTAAGTATTATGTTTAATTTTGCTGTGTAGGTGATTCTTGGTTGTAATCTCATTTGGACTCCAAAATCTTAATGTAGAAGATGCTAAATCTATTGTTATCCTAATCATGTATCCAAAATACTTGAATTGTTTGTGTCTGGCTGCTTTCAAAATTTTTACTTGACCTGGGAACTCTGAAATTTGGCTGCAATATGCCTATGAATGTTCCTTTTAGCATCTCTTTTAGAAAGTGATCAGGAGATTCTTTCAAATTTTACTTTACCCTCTGATTCTAGAATATCAGGGTAGTTTTCCTTGATAATTTCTTGAAATATGATGTCTGGCCTCTTTCTTTCATCGTGATTTTCATGAAGTTCAATAATTTTAAACTTATCTCTCTTGGATCTATTCTCTTGATCAGTTTTTTTTTTTTCCAATGAGATGTTTCACATTGTCTTCTACTTTTTTTCTTTAATAATTTCTATATTCTCATGGAATCATTAGTTTCCATTTGCTCTGCTCTAATTTTTCAGGAATTATTTTCTGCAGTGAGCTTTGGACCTCCTTTTCTATTTGACCAGTTCTGCTTTTTAGGGCATTCTTCTCCTCATTGACTTTTTGGAACTCTTGCCATTTGGTCTAGTCTGGTTTTTAAGGTGTTATTTTCTTCACTATTTTGTGGCTGTACTTTAGCTAACTGTTAAACAATTTTTCATGATTTTCTTGGATCACTTTCATTTCTCCTCCCAATTTTTCCTCTACTTCTCTTACTTGATTTTTAAAATGTTTTTTGAACTCTTCCATGATCTGAGACAATTTCATATTTTTCTTGGATGCTTTGGATGTGGAAATTATGAGTTTGTTGTCTTCTTCTGGTTGCATATTTTAATCTTCCTTGTCACCAAATTAAGATTCTATAGTCTGAGAATTTTCTGCTATTTTCTCATTTCCCCAGCCATTTATTTACTTTTTAACTCTTTGTGAAGGAAGGACTCTGCTTCAGGTGTGGAGTGTGTACTGTCACAAGCTCAGGGGTTTTGTGCAATTGTTTTTGGAGATATTTCTAGGGACCTGTACATTTTCAGTTCTTCTAAGGTGGCATGATCAAAGGAGAAGGGTTTATTCCTCTCCTGGCCTGTGTTCTGGTTTGTGAGTGACCACAAGCACTCTTTTCTGCCTTAGAAATGTGAGAGGGATTCTTTCTTCACCGCTGTTATAAGCTCCACCCTGCCATTGATTTTCCTCACCCTAGAAAAACCACACAGGACTGTGAGCCAGATCCAAGCCTGGGCAAAACAAGAGATTCCTGCCTCAGAACCAGTAAAGAGATCTCTGTAATCTCCCTCCAATCATCCACTCAATCCACACCCACCCTGCTCCCCCCACACCAATCTATGGGCTGAGAGATCTGGATGCAGCAGTTTCACTACAGCACCAGGACTGGGGCTAAACTGGACTCTTCTCTCACCCATCTCCAATAGACCTTTCCTACTTCCCTTCTAAGTAGTCTTTGGCATTTGTGGGTTGAGAAGTCTGGATACTGCCACAGCTTCCAGTGATTCAGTCCCCTGATACATGTTGGTGCATTTTGTGCTGGACTATTCTCCTCTTTTACCCTGGTGCTACAGATCTTTCCTGTCAACCTTCCAGGTTGTCTTCATCTGGAAATTTATTTCACTCTCATGTTGTGGGTTCTGCTGCTCTAGAATTTGTTAAGAGTATTTTTTTTTACAAATATTTGGAGGAGTTTTGGGGAGAGCTTAAGCAAGTCTCCACTTATAGTATACCATTTTGTCTCCACCCTTCTACTGACTTTCAGTTTTGCATTTTCAGCAGCATTGTAGGAATCTCAAACTGGATGCCTAATAGACATCTTAAACTTAATGTGAGATAAAACATCTGAAGTTCTTAAGGACAGGAATAGTACTTTGCTCCTGTTTTATCCCAACACTTAGCATCATGCCTGGCTCATGGAAAGTGTTTAATAAATATTTAGTGACTGAGTAACTGAAAGCAGCCTTTCCCAGTGCTCTTTAATCTCTGAGAGTAACCCCAATTTATCCTGTATTGTTTTTTTGGACTTGGAAAGTTCCATGTTGTTTCCCTCATTACACTGAGATCCTTGAGAGCAGGAGCTATTTTTTGCCTTTCTTTTTATCCCTATTACTGAGGACAAAGCCTGATGTTAACTTAATATATACTAATTGGCTGACTGACTGTTATTTTGTAACACGGTTTAGTGAGATATCATATGGAATATGATGGTGATGATGATGATAGTTGCTATGTATATAGTACTTTAAGGGTTACAAAGTGCTTTCTCTCCCCCCTATATATATATATATATATATATATATATATATAATCTTCATCGCAACATTGGGAGCTTTATACTAAGACTTTTCACATTATAATAATTCTGGCAGAATAATTTATTTAATGAGTGTCTGAAGCTAACTTTGATCTCAAATTTTGCTGACTCTAAAAGCAATATTCTGATCTCAGTATATAAGTGTTTATAGCTGTTTATAATAATTTGGAAAAACCATTGGTAAACTTGGCATTGTCCAAAGAACAAAGGCCAAAAGAACATCAAGTTCATCTCATACAAATATTGGTTGAAGGGAATGGGGAAGTTTAGTACAGAGAAGATTAAGGAAGATACTGAGACTTATTTTCAATTTGTCAAAGGGCCATTGCAAAAAGGCTTAGAGATGTTGTGTTTAGTTCATAAGCGTAGACCAAAAAAATAAGGAAAAGCCAAACTTTTCAAGGGAAGCATTTTTGTTGTGATATAAGGAGGAAATTTTGTTTTCAGAAATTAGAATTATCCAAACTTGGAATGGGATGGTTTCCCCATTCCAAGATGTCCTCAAGAAAATGCTGGATGAGTATGCTAAAGAGAGAAATCTTGTTCAGGAAACAGATCCTTTCAGTTTTCTTTCAACTTAGAAATGGGATTCTTCTACAATATTTCTGGGGCATAGAAAACATTTGGATTGTTCCAAAAGAGCTAAATAGAAGAAGCAGAGATATTTATTATATATGTGAAGGAATAATGGCAGAATAAGTTTGACTTTAATAGAGTGATTGGCTTTGCTGCTGAGCAAATATGCTAGACATGAACATCCTTCTTTTTATTCCTTGACCTTTCTAAAATCAGTAAGTGAGGATCATGGTTTATCCTTTTTTACTTGCCATGAAATTTCCAAATATAGGTTTATTCTAAGGGCTAATATTCAATGAAAGACTAATAGGTAGAAAGCAGAAGAGAAAAAGCTCACTGTGTAACTCTACCAATTTGTGGACTCCTTCAGGGATGAAATAACCAGAATGGGAAATGCACTCCTGATAATGGATTCTACCACTAATGGGGCTTCTAAGATTGTCTGCCCTGAAGACAATTTCTATGGAAGGTGTAATCATAGAACAAGAATTTCCATTAAAAAAAGGTCTAATTATGCAACAAATTAATTCTATTAACATGGAAATCTGCAAAAGACTTTAACATTTCTGACTGTTAAATAAGTTTCTATGATCTGGCCAAATTACTGAAGATTGCTTTTCATTGCAAAACAGAAAATGAGTTTGAGAAATCATCTCTTCCTTCCCAGAACCCAAGGATGAAACTTTGATTTCCAGGACCATGGCAATTTGTTGCAATTACCTTTAATGCATGGCATAGACAAGCGGTATTAAATATAGCCTACATTTTTCTCAGTGATTGCTTTCATTGCTATCATCATCCTGTGTTGTTTCAGCAAAGAGTCTTTTGTTATTAATAAAACAAATAATGATAAGAATAAATATGTTTAGCTATTCATAAATGCAAGATAGGCTTATTTGTAGTGTTGATGGAAAGGCTAAAAGTGTTTCTTTACATGTAAGGTAATATGTTATAACAGAAAAATCTCCCTTTTTTTTTCTAAATAGATCCCATGGACTACTCTGTATTGGGCTGTTCTTTTCTGCAAAGTTATGTGTTGATCTGGACCCAATGGAGCAATTACAATAGCTAAAATCCATAAAATCTACTTTCCCTAGTATTGCCTGAGCTTTTAATGGGCTTCTTCTTCTCTTCTACTGTATTAAGGAGAACAGAAGAATGGTGGGTTTTTTTTTCCTTCCTTTCTCTCTTCCTTTATCTTTCTCTGCCTTCACCTCCCAGCACACTTACAAAAACTGCAATTGACTTAACCTGCTATATGCCCTCTGGTGGGCTGACAATGTACCCTTCTAAAGGGTATGGGTTTATTGGTTACAAGTAAAATGTATTATAGATATATAACCTTGCCCTTATCTGCATACTTTAGGGAGAATTTGACATACTAATGTAAAGGTATCTTACCCCCTAGGAAAATAGGGGATAAGGGGATAAGACCAGGGTATGAGTAAAGGGAGGGAAGATTTGGAGAGAGGACAGTTAGAAGCAAACACTTTTGAAAAGGCAGAGGAGAAAAGAAGAAAAGAAAATAAATGAGGGGGAGGGCTGTATAGGATGGAAGGAAATATAGTTCATCTTTAACAATATGACTACTATTGAAATGTTTTGCTTAACTACACATGTATAAGCTAAATTGAATTTCTTGTCTTCTCAATGGGAGGGAAGTGAGGAGGAAAGAAGGGAGAGAATCTGGAACTTAAAGTTTAAAAAAAACAAATATTAAAAAAATGTTTTTATATGTAATTGGGAAATAAGATACACAGGCAACTGGGATATAGAAATCCATCTTGTCCTAAAAGAAAGTAAGGGGGAAGGGGGCAAGGAGGGAAAAGGAACATAAAGAAGAGAGGATATACAGAAAGAAGAGAAGGGGTAATCAGTATGTGCATCTTGGGGTGAAGTAGAGGGGATATGAGCAAAAAATTTGGAACTCAAAATCATGTGGAAATGAATGTTAAAACTTAAAAAGAAAAAAAAAATTCCTGGAAAAAAAAGTGTATACCCATTTGGAAAGTTATAAAGAGTATACATAGACAGAGTGAGCAGATATTTTTGACTTGATGGGGTGATGCAAAATAAATTATGAGGTGAAAAAGAGAATTGCATTGGAAGAAAAGGGAAGGTAGAGGCAGAATGTGGTGAATTATATCACATGAAGAATTGCAAAAGATCTACTACGGAGAAGGAAAAGAAGAAAGGGGTGATCATTGTTTGAAAATAATTTTCATCAGATTTGTTTCAGAGGGAATAATATACATACTCAGCTGGTTATAGAAATCTATCTTACCCTAGATGGAAGTAGGAGGGAGGCAGACAACAAGGAGAGGACTGATAGAAGGAAGATGATTCTTGGTCACAATTCTAACTCCTTTGCTCCTCCAAAATATCATATGCAAAGATCTCTGATCCTTTAATGTCCGAGCTGCTAAATCTTGTGTTATCCTTACTGGCTCTACTGTGCTTCAATTATTTCTTTCTGGGTGCTTATAGTATTTTCTCTTTGACCTGGGAGCTTGGGAACTTTGGGAGTTTTCATTATGGGATCTCTTTCAGGAGGTGATCAATGAATTCTTTACTTTCTACTTAACCTGCTAGTACTAGAATATCAGGGCAGTTTGACAATTTTATGAAAGATGATGCCTAGCATAACTCCACTGTGCTTTAAAGAAAAATCATGACTTTCAGGAAGTTCAATAATTTTTAAATTATGTCTTCTGAATCTATTCTCCAGGTCAGTTGTTTTTCCATTGAGATATTTCACATTGTCTTCTATTTTATTTTATTCTTTTGCTTTCATTTTATCATTTCTTAATTTCTCATAAAATCATTAACTTCCATTTTTTCTGTTATAATTTTTGAGGGATTAGTTTCTTCAATGACTTCTGCATCTCCTTTTCCATTTGGCCAATTCTATTTTTAAAGATATTCTTCTCCTCTTTGATTTTTTGGGCCTCTTTAATCTTTTGGCCTATTTTCTTCACTATGTTTGCATGTCTCCTTTACCAACCTGAAGATTCCTTTTTCATGATTTTCTTGCACCACTCTCAAATAATGTTTTTTTTTTTTTTCTGGAGAGGGAAAGACAAGGCAATTGGGGTTAAGTGTCTTGTCCAAGGTCACACAGCTAGTAAATGTCAAGTGTCTGAGGCCAGATTTGAATTCAGGTGCTCCTGACATCAGGGCTAGTACTCTATTCATTGTGCCACTTAGTTGTTCCTCAATTCTTTCTCTAATTTTTCCTATACCTATCTTACTTGATTTTAAAAATTCTTTTTGAGGTCTTCCATGACTTGAGACCAATTCATATTTTTTCTTGGAAGCTTTGGATGTAGGAGCTTTTACTTGGTTGTCTCTTTCTGAGTGTGTGTTTTGATCTTCCTTGTCACCATAGTTGCTTTCTATGGTGTAATGGGAATGAGTATTTGAAGATCTTCCTTACATCTTAATAACCCTAAGGGAATTTGAAGACCTTCCCTGATTTGAAGATTTTCCCTGTCCCTTAATAGACATGGAGCCTGTGGTGGGAGGAGTTTGCTGAAGGGTGGAGCAGAGACAATAGGAAGCTAGGAGTCAGAGCAGCTTGATGGTAGTACCCAGGGAGGCAGCTAGGATTGTGATTCTTGGTTTATTGGAAAGCTAAAGGATGGTGTGGCTTCATGCTTTGCTATGGTATATTAACTTCTTTGGTCCTATGATGGATTTGACTTTCTGTTGTTGGGATTTGGATTTCTAGTGTCTAAATACATGTTTTCTGCTTCTGTCTTCTATATAGAGAGCCTGTTATATTTTGTTATTGAGGACAATGATGGCATATTTATAGCCACCATTGGCTCTGTGAATATTGTGTTGCCACTACATATAGTCAGGATGTTTTCTGTTGTTTGCTAATTTCCCCAGCCTATTACTTGATATTTAACTCTTTGATTAAAGTAAAGCTCTGCTTCCTGGGTGGAGAGCACACTGTTATAAACTCCAGGGGTTTTCTGCAGCTGTTTTCAGAGTTACTTCTAGGTACCTATAAGGTTTCACTTCTTCCAAGGTGGTATCATACAAAGACAGGTGTTTTCTACTCTCTTGGTCTGTGTTCTGGTCTCTGAATGATTACAATCACCCTTTTCTGGCCTGGAACTGGGAGGAGGGTCACCCTCTGCTGCTGGCACAAGCTCTACTATTAGAGTGTTCCTCCTTGCCCTGGGACTTCCATGTATGTAGGATTGCAACCAGTATCCATGTATCAGTAAAGCAACAGACTCCTCCTTCATTGTTAACACAAAGACCCCTATAATGTCCTTCTAACCATTTTTTTTCCCAATCCTGTTATAGTCTGTGACCGAGAGTTGTGGAAGCAATAACTACTACTGCTAATCCTGCTGCTTCAGTCATTTCCAAGGACTGCTCTTAGCTTACTGGGCCCAGGGCTGTTGTGGAGCAGCCTGTGTTGGACTATGCTGCACTGTCGCCCTGGCACAACAGATATTTCCTGCCAAACTTCCAACTTGTCTTGGGCTGGAAATTAGTTTCACACCATCTTTCTGTGGGTTCTGCTGTTCTTGAAATTTTCCTTGATAATTTCTTGAAAGATGATATCTAGGTTCCTTTTTTGATCGTGACCTTCAGATAACCCAATAATCTTTGAATTTGCTCTCCTGAGTCTATTTTCCAGGTCAGCTCTTTTTCTGATGAGATATATCACATGGTTTCCTATTTTTTTCATTCTTTTCAAGTTTGTTTTATAATTTCTTGATTTCTCATGAAGTCATTACCTTCCATTTTCTCCATTTTAATTTTTAAAGAATTATTTTCTTCACTAAGCTTTTGGACCTCCTTTTCCATTTGACATATGCTTTTTATGCTTTTTAAGGCGTTCTTCTCTTCATTGAATTTTTGGGCCTTTTTGGCCATTTGGTCTAGTATATTTTTAAGGGGTTTTTGCAGTCTTTCTAGGGATCTCTTTTACCAAGCTATTGACTTGTTTTTCATGATTTTCTTACATCATTCTCATTTCTCTTGCCAGTTTTTCCTCTACTTCTCTCATTTGATTTTCAAAATTCTTCTTGAGCTATTTCGATGCCTGACACCAATTTACATTTTTTGTGGGGGAGGTTTTGAATGTGGGAACCTTGTCTTTGTTGTCTTCTGAGTGTATGTTTTGATCTTCCTCGTCACCAAAGTAAATTTCTATACTCTGAGGTTTTTTTTTTTTTTTCCCATTGTTTACTCATTTCCTCAGCCTATTACTTGACTTTTTAACTCTTTGTTTAGGTAGGGCTCTGTTTCCACTATGGGGGGTGTACTATCCCAAGCTTCAGGGGTTTTGTGTAGCTGTTTTCAGTGATACTACTAGGGAACTATATTGTTTCACCTCTTACTAAGTGGTATGATCTATGGAGGCATGTTTTCTACTCTCCTGGCCTGTGTTCTATTCTGTGTGTGACCACAATCATTCTTTTCTGTGCTAGAACTATAAGGAAAGTTCCCTCTCCACTGCTGGCATATGCTTTCTATTCCAGTGTTCCTTCTGGCCCTAGGACTATAACCCAGATCCAACAATGGTCAAAGCAACAGAGTGCTACCTCAGTGATAACAAAGAGATCCCTATAATCTCCTTCTGACCAGCTATTCAATCCACTTACCATCTGTGGGCAGAGAGCTCCAGAAGCAATTGCTGCCCCTACTGTTACCACCATCACCACTGCCACTGCTGATTCTGTCACTCCCAATGCCTGCACTCCTCTCTTACCTGGATTCAGTAGACCCTTTCTACTGACCTTCTAAGTTGTCTTTTACATTTTTGGATTGAGAAATCTGGAAACCTCCAGAGCTGCCAGTGATTCAGTCTCCTAAGATTGCTCTGGGATTTTGGATTTTCTGTAGTGATCTCCCCTGGACTGAGTTCCTCTCTATTACTGGTGCAGCAGGCCTTTCCCATAGACCTTCCAGATTGTCTTGGTCTAGAAATTTGTTTTACTTTGTCTTCAAAGTTTCAGTGGCTGATCTTTGGCTGATCAGATCAATACAAGCTCAGAATGCTCTACCATGGGTTGGGCACAAACAGTCTGAGTCAATATTTGAAGAGGATACTCTAAATTTGCACATCCTGTGTTTCCTTTGAGCTGTTTCAATTCTGCTTTGCTCATTTTGCAGTTCTGCTGCTCTACAATTTGTTTAGAGTCATTTTTATAGGCATTTGGAGAGATTTTGTGGAGATCTCAAGTGGCTCCCTGCCTTTGCTGTGTCATCTTGGTTCTGCCTACTACTTTTGAATTTTTTAGAGTAATTTTTTAAAGCAATATGGATGGTTTGAGGGGGGAGCTGAGGTGATTCCCAGTCTTTACTCTGCCATCTTCTATCCACTTCTACAAAACACTTTTCACACAAATAAAGTCAGATGTAAAGACTAGAAAAATATCAGTTGCTTGGGATTGGCTGAGCTATTACTATAAAAATGCCATGTTTACCTAAATTAATGTACTTATTTAGTGCTGTACCAAACTGCCAAAAATTGCTTCATAGAGCTAGAAAAAAAAATTACAAAAAAAATTCTGAAAAAACAAAACATTAAGAAAATCAAGAGAATTAATGGGGGGGGGGGTAAAAAAGAGGAAGATAATCTGGTGATACTAGATCTCAAACTTAAAAAAGCAGTAGTCATTAAAATTATTTGTTAGTTGTGAAGAAATAGAGTAGTGAATCCATGGAATAGATTAGGTACACCAGACAGAGTGGTAGATCACCATACTTGTCTAGTATTTAATAAACCCAAAGTCTCCAGTTTCCAAGATAAGGATTCACTATCTGACAAAAACTGCTGGGAAGTCTTGAAATCAATATGGCAGAAATTAGGCAAAACCAGCATCTTTACCCTGCTTATCAAGATAAGGGTTCCTGATTGAGACATAAAGGATGATTCCATATGCAAATCAGGAAAACAAGGAATAGCTGCTATGAGACCTATGGAGAAGGAAAGAATTAATGACCAAAAGAGAGACAGAATTATGAAATCTAAAATAGATAAAGCTGGTTATATTAAATTAAAAACTTTTTGTACAAACAAAATTAATACATCCAAGGTTAGAAGGAAAGCAGAAAGCTGGGAAAAAATTTTTGAAGCAAATATTTTTGATAAAGGCTTCATTTATCAAATATATAGAGAACTGAGTCAGATATAAGAATATACATCATTTTTCAACTGATAAATGGTAAAAGAATATGAATATGCAGTTTTCAGATGAAGAAATCAAAGCTATATATAGATATATAAAAATACTCTAAATCACTATTACATTAGAGAAATGAAAATTAAAATGTAGTCACTTTAATATAAGTTCAGTCATTTAAGGTACCACCTCATACCCATCAGATAAATAATTAGAAAAAATACATGAAATGAAAATTAAATATTAAAAGAAATACAAGAAAATGAAGCTTTCCTGGTCTCTCTCAGTTCCATAGAAATGAACAGAGCTGAAACATCATTGGAATAGATGGTGTGAGATATGACTTTCTCAAGCCTGGGAGTTTCCCCAGATGAGATATTTATAGATTTTTATTGTTTGTCCATGAGCCATATCTGTTCACCTGAACAAAACTATGAGTTCTATTTGGGGTGACTGCATTGTCTCATTGTATATAAGTATAGTTCTAAATTTCCCAAGTATGTATGTGATAGGACCAATATAAAGAAAATTTCTCTATTTCCCACCTACATAATAGAGATTATTTTTCCATAAAATGTGACAAATCTGTGCCCAGGACCTGCTTGACCCTTGCCTTTCTTGATGTGGCTTCCTAGTAACCTGGTTACCCATGTTGGAGTTGAATCCCCTCAAAATTGGCAAGTGTCCCATTGACCACATATACTTCTAGATGGAGAAGAGGGCTGCATCTACAAGTGCCATTGTGATCCTTTTGCACAGCCTTGTTATATGAGGTTTAATTAAACATCTTTTTTGTTAATTTTTCAGTGACTTATGAGTGTAGCCAGTTGGTTGGTTATTGACGTTCAATCTTGAAGGGGACTAAAATGACTTTACTTTGCTAGAACTGAGTTTCAGTGTGTCCAACTGTGGCTGATCAGACCAATACAAGCTTGGAATGTTCTACCACAGGTCGGACACAAATAGTCCAAGTGAACATTTGGGGAGGATATTCTAAATTTGCACATCCTATGTTTCCTTTGAGCTGTTTCAATTCTGCTTTGCTCATAGGGAACCTCACCTTCTCTGATGTGGGCATGCCATACTGAGTGGTTCTGTGCCAGATATCTCCCATGTCACACAATCAATTGCAAAGTTCTTGGGAGTGTCCTTGTTACACTTCTTCTGACCACAGTGTGAACACTTGCCCTGAAAGAGTTATCCATAAAATAATCTTTTTGGCAAGTGTACATTTTGTATTCAAACAACATAGTCAGTACAACAGAGCTGTACTCTCTGAAGCAGAGTTTGAGTGCTTAGCAGTTTAGTTTGAGTAAGTAACTCAAGTGTCTGGCACCTTATCCTGGCAGGTAATCTTCAGAATCTTCCTAACACATTTCAAATGGAAGTGATTTGGTTTCCTGTCATGTTACTGATAGGCTGTTCAGGTTTCATACAACAATGAGATCAGCACAACAGCTCTAAATACCTTCAGTATGGTAATAGTCTAATACTTCTTCTCTCCCATATTTCCCTTTGAAGCCTCCCAAACACTGTTGTGTATATCCCTGGAAAACATGCTACCAACATAGGAGAACTTATTCACAGGATTCAAAACTTCTCCATTTACTGTAACTGATTATCCCATGTATGGATGGTGTAGTGGTGACTACTGGAGCACCTGTGTCTTCTTGGTGTTAATTGTGAGGCCAAAATTAGCACAAGCAGCAGAAAGTTGATCCATATTTTTGTTTCATCTCAGCTTCAGAAGCTGCATTGAGTGTACAATCATCTGCAAACAGAAAATTATGCACCAACACTCCCTTATTTTGGTCTTGGCTTGTAGGCTTTTCAAACTGAAGTATTTAACATTAGTGCAGTAGCTGATCTTGATGTCATGCTAATTCTCATTGAAAGCATTTGACAACATGGCTGAAAACATGATGCTAAAAAGCATGGGAGCAAGCACACAGCCTTGTTTTCCTCCTTTGGTAAGTGCGAATGCATGAGAGTATTGTCCATTATCTAGAACCAAGGCAAGTATACTGTCATGAAATTGATGGTACAAAGCTGATGTGCATAATTTTCCATAAGCCATCATGACTAGCTGCGTCAAATTTCCTGGTCAGATCTACAAATATTCTGTATAAACCTATCTTCTGCTCCTGGAATTTCTCCTGGAGTTGTCAGGCACCAAACACCATACCAACTGTTCCTTGGCCCTTTCTGAAGCTACGCCGGCCCTCAGGTAGATGATCATCTTCCAGGTGAAGGATAAGCCTATTAAGGAGGATTGGCAAGAATCTTTCCAGCAATTTCTGAGAGAGATCCTGTGATTGTCACAAGACAATCTATTTCCTTTACCTTTATAGAAATGGACAATGGAGGCATCCTTGAACTCCTGAGGTATAACCTCTTCTTTCCATATAACCTGGAAAATTTCAGTCAGCTTTTCTATGAGCAATGGATCCCCTACCTGGTAAATCTCAAATGGAATAGAATCAGTACCAAGTGTGTTGCCACATGAATGGAGCCTAAAGGCATTCAAAACCACTTCAGTTGGAGCTTCAGCTAGGGAAGGATTGACTTTAACTTGAGATGAAAGGTCAATGGCATCAGCATTGATTGATGATGGTCTGTTGGGAACACTATGGAAGTGTTCAACCCATCTCTCTAGGATCATGTTCTTATCACTAATCAGTGTGGCTCCATCAGCACTGAATAATTGAGATGTACCATGGGCCTTTGGCTCATAAATAGCCTTCAGAGCATCATAAAAATACTTTGAATTGTTATTATCAGCATAAAACTGAATTTTATCAGCCTTTTTATGAAGTCAAGAGTCCTGCATCTCTCTAAGTTTTGCTTGTATTTTATTTTTGATGGCCTGGCCTGATTCCCACAGCAGTCAAGGGATTCTACTCTGTGATCGAAACACAAAAAATTGTCCAAAACCATGTGCAAAGATGAGTTCACTCAGCACATGGAATGTGAACATACACAAAAATCATTAGACCTAAAAGACAAACAAACAGCTTTTGTTGCAAGAGAACTCAGCAGGTAAAGCATCCAAATAGCAGCCCTAAGTGAAACAAGGCTGGAAGATGAAGCCCAACTTACTGAAGTTGGATCTGGATATACTTTTTATGGAGTGGTCACAGTGAAAGGGAGCACTATGAAGCTGGCATAGGTTTTGCAATTAAAATTAATCTAGTCCACAATCTTGTATGCCTTCCAAAAAAGGGAACAATAGGCTCATGGCAATGTGATTGCTACTTGCAGGAAAATGTCATGGCACCATAATCAACACCTATGTTACCACCATGATAAACCCTGATGAAGACCTGCCCTTATCATCAATGTGTCAAAAGATGACAACCTTATAATTCTGGGGAGTCAGTAATTGAAGCTAAATGAGATGATCTCCTTGCTTTTATCGTGGTCAAGTTGGGTTAAGGGCACAGAAAATACAGAAACTGGAATCATCTGGTGGCCAGATATCATTCAATGGTGTATCTACTGAAGAGAACACTTGTAACTATTTATGGCAAGTCTGCTCAATGGAGCAGTGAATAAGTACTCATTAATACAGCAAATAACTCAGATGACCCTAAAGGGTGAAAGTACATAATTCAACATTCCCTTGTTGTTATAGATCATAAAGCAGAAATTAGACTATTTTCAGAAGACACAATTAGTTTAGTACATTCATCACTTAGATAGATCTCAGTTTTTAGGTACTGTAGCTGAAGAATAGTTAATGGCAGTGAAAGTGAAGGAATCTCTTATGATTGGAATAGGGACTGAGAGGTCATAGCTAAGAACCCACTGTATGTTCATCTCCTACCCCAAGTTTCCAGTTCCAGAATTTCCAGGTCAAGAGACTGTAATTCCACTGAATCTTTCTGAGATCAGAGTCAGTAGAATGAAAATGGGCATGAAGAAGAAAATTGGGAATTTTCATTGGTGATAAAATGAAAACAAGTAAAAAAAAATTAAAAAGAAAAAAATAGCACCAGACTTGTCTTGGAAAGAGGGTGACTTCTTCCTATGAGAGAAGAGGAATTGGTTGGGTAGACCTTCAACAGCAGGGAACTAGATAGGTTGTACGATCATTTCAAACAAACATAATGAGTCTCTCATCTGAGTAAAGCTTAGAACAATGGTCCCTAAAGGTGTGATCTTATGAAACAAAAACTGAAATGTTCTTAGCTAAATTCCATAGTTTTGGGAAGCCGTCTAAGGATTTATTGTTCCAAGATTAGCTAAATATTTTGGAAGCTACAGATGGGATGCTAAAAGGGATCCATTAGGTTACTCATGTAGGAAGTTATTCCAACTTAGCCCCATAATGATGAATTCCTTTTGCAAGGTAAGGGTTGAAAATTGGTTTCATAAGTTAGATTTAGACATCCTCTCCCAAAAATGGAATCCCATGCACTATGACCATTCTGCCTCAGGGATAACTAGATCTCAACTTTGGGAGGAGCCCCACTAAAATGACTTAAAACTTTAACTATGAGTCTCCCCTGCCCAAATAACTATGCAGGCATAAACTTATCATCTGGTAAAATTTGAACAGGAGGTCAGTGGCTTGAGGGAATACTATTGTCAATGATAGTGGTCCCCTTGGAAATTGGAGGAGACAACTTCCCTGAAAAGTAAGCTGAGTTCAATGACATCCTTTCCCAGAGGCGAATTTGGGTGGGGTTACTGAAACATAGGATGGATAAGAAGACAATTAATGGTCTGCTAATGGGGATGGAAGTGAAACTGTACAGGGAAATTAATCACCAGGGTTGTAGGGGGCACGCTAGCCCCAATTAAATCTCAGGAATCTTCTAAACTTTGCCTTGTTTATGGAAAGAAGAAAAAGGGAACAAGTAATTGTTAAGTGCCTAGAGTGACAAGCAATATGCTAAATACTTTACAAATATAGTATCATTTGATCCCTACAACAGAGATAGATGCTTTTATTGTTCCCATTTTAAAGATGAGGAAATTGAATAAGACAGTGGTTAAATGACTTACCCAGAGCTAGACAACTAATAAGAGTCTCTGTCTGGATTTGAAATGAGATTTTCCTGACTCCAGGCCCAATGCTCTATTTATTATACTTCCTTGTTGTGCGTTAAAAAAAATGGATCATTAAGGGGAAGCTACAGAGTTCAGACCATCAAGGGAACATATATTCTAGGCCCATAGAAGTCATTACCTTAACAGGTCCTTTCAGCAACCTTTATGCATGATACCATGGTAAAGATCAATAGCACCCCTTAGAGTTACCTAAACAATCCCATGTACTTAACACCAAATAATATTGGGTCACTAGAAAGGTGAAAGCTATTTCTTGACTGGTGATCAAAATGAAAGAAACTAGAGTGTTTTGATGTACAAGATCTTACAACAATCCTGTTTTTTCCTTAGAGGAAGGTAAATGGCACCTGTTAGCTTCGAGTCAGTTACAGGAAACCTCCCAGTTGTGATCAACACTCAATCCATTCCTAACCTTGTCATTGAAGACTAGGTAGCCCTAGCCCAAAGTAACTGGAATAGAATTATTTACCTCACCAATACCTTTTCTTGCCCTCTATTCCAGTGCCTGAGACTAGTCAGAAAATAACTTGACAAAGAGTTCGGTATAATTTCACTGTAATTCCCCAGGGCTACCTACACTCTCTGTTATCCTGCCACATTATGGTGGTCAAAGACCTGGAAATGGCTGCCTTTCCTAAGGTCACTGATGTGTACCATTAAACCAATTACATAATGTTGACCAGTCTAGATGGGTTAAATGATGGTTCCCTAGATCTGATAGTGGTCAATATAAGAGAGAAAGGGAGGGATATAATCCTTAAAATTCCAACTCCTATGCCCACAAGTCAAATTTTGGGGAGTACAGTTAGTAGGGAAAACCAATAGGACTCCAGGGACAATCAGAAATAAGCTGCTGACATGCTTTTTCATGACTTAAGAAGGCTCAGAAACTTAGTGAAGTCTTTGAATTTTATGAGAGTCGCCTTGAAATGTAGATTTCCATCATGAGGCAAGTAAGTTATGTAGTGAACAGAGCACTACTCCCAGAGTTGGGAAGATCTGAATTCAGGTTTGACCTCAGACACTTATTAGTTCTATAATAGGCAAGTCAGATATTTGTCTCAATTTCCTCAACTGTAAAATGGAGATAATAATAGGACTTACCTCTCACAGTTCTTGTGAGAATAAAATGAGATAGTATTTATGAGGAATTTAGCACAGTTCTTGTGATGTATTGTTATATGTGATATATAATAAGAGATATATAAAGGATTGCTCTTTTCTTCTCTCTGTTGTAACCATGTACCAGGTAACCCACAGGTCTTTACTTCTTCACTTTACAAGTGGGGCATAGAACAGGTTATAGTTCTGGGAGATATAAAGTAAACTGTCCAACTATGTCTCTGGAACTTTATTACCCTAATAAGGCTCAGTATGAACTTGATTACTTCAAGAAATGATGTCTGTAACAAAAAGTCCAGAATATCAAGGCAATTAATGAAAAAAAATGTTAGAGAAGGTGGCCTAGCCTTACCAGATTTCAATCTGTATTACAAAGCAGCAGTCATCAAAACTGCTTGGTAGTGGGTAAGGGATAGAGTAGTGGATCAA